>JAWMRA010000041.1:46778343-46897452 GCA_035584735.1 Pseudotriccus pelzelni | reverse complement strand
CTTAGTATCCCTTCCAGTCCTGTGTCCAAGTCATTTATGAAGATGTTAAAGAGCACAGGGCCCAAGATGGAGCCCTGTGGAACCCCACTAGTGACACGTTGCCAGTCTGATGTTACCCTATTCATTATTACCCTCTGTGCTCGATCCATCAGCCATTTGCTCACCTATGGCATGATGTTTATCCAGTTTATCCAGCTGTGTGCTGGACATTTTGTCCAGAAGGATTCTGTGAGAGACAGTATTGAAAGCTTTATTGAAACCCAAAAAGATCTGGCTTCCCTTGATCAACTAGGTGGGTTACTTTGTCATAAAAGGAAATTAGGTTTGATAAGCAGGACTTTCCTCTTATGAAGCCGTGCTGGCTGTGACCAGTGACTGCATTGTCTTTCAGGTGTTTTTCAATACCTTCCAGAATAATCTTCTCCATAAATTTATCAGGCATGGAAGTGAGACTGATAGGCCTGTAGCTTTTGGCGTCCTGCTTCTTGGCCTTCTTGAAAACTGGGACAACATTCACCAGCTTCCAGGCAGCTGTGACCTCTCTGGATTCCCAAGACTCCTCAAAAATCATCAAAAGATTTTTGTGATGACATCAGCCAGCTCTTTGAGAATTCTTGGATGAATCTCGTCAGGCTGCATAGATTTGTAAGGATCCAGCTGGAGCAGCAGATCCCACACAATTTCATGGTCAACTGGAAGTTGATCATTTTCGCAGTCACGGTCCTCCAGCTCAGGGAACTAAGACCCCCTTGGTCCATTATCTGTGTTGAAGACAGAGGCAAAGAAAGCATTAAACACCTCTGCCTTGTCCCTGTCTCTGTTTGTGAGGTGACCATTCTCATCCTGTAACAGGCCAATCATATTTCTGTACTGCCTATTGCCATTAATGTATTTGAAAAACTTTCTATTGTCCTCCACGTTTCTGACCAGCTTTTACTCCAGCTGAGCTTTGGCCAGATGAATTTTCTCCCTGCAGCGGCAAGCAGAATCTCTGAATTCTTCCCAGGTCCCTTTACTTTGCTTCCACTGAGCATACACCTTCATGTTTTGCCTTATTTCCGAGACAAGATCCCTGCTTAGCCAAGGTCTTCTGCCTTTCTTGCTTGACTTCTGACACTTGGGAATGGCCTGCTCGTCTGCCCTTAGGAGGTGCTGTGAGGTGTCCTAGCACTGCTGAGGAGGTAGAAGGTGTTGCTGTGAGGGAATGCAGGAGGAAAGAAATAAGAGCTGGGGTAAAAGGATGATCTGAAAACTTGTAGTCACTTAGAGATGGCTGGGAGTTCCACCTTGGAAATAAAAAATGTCTGTGATGTCAAAAGTACGTGACTATGCAGAGGGGAGAGGAATGCTTTAGGAATGAATCTTGAGAAATATCTGTACAAAAATTCATTAGTAATAGAGAATGAGCAGCACGGTCTCTTTAGTCTGCTCTCCTCACAGACTTGTACCAGTGCTATGATTTAAGTTTGCTGTATGATTTTCTGCTGGCACACTCCTAGCTGGGATGAAAGGCTGTCAGTTTAATAGTGCCCTACAGAACCATACCACAGACAGGTTGCAGGTTCCATGCTGGGAATCTGTAGAACACTTTGTCTAGCAGGACAGGTAACGGGGGCATGGGTTTGTGGGTGTGCCTATGTGCACAGTCAAGCTGCATCAAGAAAAGAATACAGTAAAAATCCTGAAGATGGTGCTGGTAGTGATGATGATTGATATTCCAGAAACGAACTGGTCACTACCTGAATGCAGATCAGGGCAGAGTTACAGCTTTGAAGAACTCGCAAGCTGCAAATCAAGGACAGAGGGAAAATGATATAATATAGAGAGGCACTGAGTAATAACGAGCATTAGCTCTCTCTAGCATTGTTTTTATTGCCTTGCTGCAAGCTTTTTTAGTGTGATGTTCTCTTAATATCTTTGGGTCTTGCTCAGATTGTTCTTGGTATGGAGGAGAGCATGTTCACCAACCAGAGGTAAGTCAAGGAAAGACCTACAGGATGCAGCCAAAGGACAGCAGTAAAACGGGTCGCAGGTCCGCACAATACAGCTTGCAAAGAAAGACTGAGGAAACTGAGCTACTTTAGCTGCAGTGAAAGAACATGGAGAAGAAACAGATTAATGGTATTGAAAAACATAAAATGCACCTTCAGAGAAGAAACTATTTGGATTTCCCTGTCCATGGAGAAGATAACAGAAAATATTGTATTGCAGTAGGGAGGCTTTGGCTCAGACACTTGGAAGAACTTTCCATTAGTAAAGCTCTGGTGGGGATTGTCCAGGGAATGGAGGAATCTCCAGTACCAGCCATTTTCCACAGCAGCTGTCAGGAATGGTGATGTCCAGGAGAGACTCACTGGAGAGAGAGAGAGGCAGAAGAGACATCTTCTCAGGACCAAATCCGCATTTGTGATTCTGTGGCATTATTTGTGGTGCAGCTTGGGGACAAAAATATATTTTTGGGGTATGAAAAGGACAAGCCTCTTCTTTTTGAGAGTCATCCATTTCTTATGAAGGAGTTAACGTCCTGGCTGAGATAAAGGGTACAGAAGCAAGGCAGCTAGGGCAAGACATGCTGCTGTGGACATGCTTAGTCTGTCAAGACTCAGGTGTAGGCATAGGGCTACCTCAGGGTTAGACCTGGAAACCAATGGCCCACTCTTTAATTTCTAACAAGTTCTGAATGAATCTCTTTGTAAGTAGCCTGGCTGGATTCTCAGGCAATGAAGAGAGGTGCAGGCTGACTGCAGAGACATGCAGCTGAACCAGAGCAAGAGGAGACAATCAAGGATGTTAGGGCAATGCAGAAAGGTTGTGCTGAAATTATGCATTTGAGCATGGACTTTGTTTTTCTGGCCTGATGTCACTAAATCTTATGTTGCAGCTTACTAATAAATACAATCTTTTTTGAACGGTATTTGGCTTATGCCACAACAGATGTCTGCTGGTTTTACAGCTGCCAAAAGGGCAAGCAGAGTGCTGTTTATAGGTGCCTGAGCAGAAGGCTGTGGTTGATGCCCTGATGCACAAGTTCAGGGGAATGGTGGGCACTTCAGGCTCTTTGCTGACCACAGCAGTTGGCTCTCTGTACTTCTGGTGGGAGAAGCTGTCCTGAGGGCCAAATGGCTCAGCGGCTGGATTAATTTGTGCCAGTGTAGTTGTCTAGAGCCAATTTAGGTGTACTGGAATATCCAATCTACCCTCAGGTGGCTGGCAACTCTTACACAGAGACTATGAGAGACCTGCTCCCAGGGTGAAATTCCCTTGGCATCTCAGCTTGGCAATTATGTTTGGGCAAATTAAATAAACCCAGAGTGTCTAACATGGGCTTAAGGTCTTTTGGACTTGCAACTAGAAGAGGAGCTGAATCTGTAGACCTTATTTTAATGGGTCAGAGCTGTGGAGCTTCCTGCAGTAGAAAATTTAAACTGGGGATCTGGGCCTTACAAAGTGTAAGGACCCCTCCCAGACAAGTTTTGTAGGGATAAGGCACTTACAAATACGCACATACACACTTGCACTAAGTTTTGCCAGCTCATTATGTATTCCAGCAGGAGATTTTTTTTTTAAAGCAGTGTAAAAGTAGATCAACTGATAAAAAAGAGCCTTTTTGTTGTGAGAGCTTGCTGAATTTGGGAAACTGCTTTTGATGCTATTGGCAAACACTTTACAGTGTAAACAGGGCCTACAACAGGCAGATAAATAAGTGCAGATGTGCTTTTCTATAGGAATCATTTGGTGATAGACAGTATAATGGAAAAAAAAATTATCATCAAATTAATTGTGGCCAATTAGACATAACCCCTTCCCCTCATATCCGAATCCCCTCCAATTGCGGCTGCATGAATGGGAAGAGCTCCTGTCACCTGTTTCATTATGCAGATTGATATTCGAACATCTGAGAACAATGCTGTTTTCTGCACGGCATGGCTCCAAATTGCTAATGAAACAGCTCTGCCAGACAAGTCACTTAAACTCACTCCCACTGCTGCTGTCGACAACTCTCATGGCGAGATGTGGAGGGGAGTGGGGAAGGATCTCTCCCCCCTGAATGTGGTAATAGCCTCCAGCCTGTGTATTTATCACTCTCCAGAGCAGGAAGATTTCTACTCTCTGACTGAGAGGTTACTTTTCCAAAGCCAGGGTCTGCTTTGCACTTAATGCTTCTTGATTTCAGTTTGTGGAGTGAAGGGTTGAAGAGGCAGGAAGCTGCTGGGCTCTGAATACAGACATCTCATGTCCCAGAGCTACCCCAGCCCTTCAGGCATGCTTGGTGTCTGCTTTCCACCCCCATCTCCAGCATTCACCTCGCCCACAATAGACATGAAGCAAGTGGGATTTCTTTCATGGGTGAGAGTGTGTCACATCACCTTGGGTACAACTGGAGCATCTCACAAATGGTGTCCCATGGTAAAGGACTGGGAGGATGCAAATGGGGTATATCTCTGCCTGAGGCTTTGGGTGTAAGGCTGGCTGAGCCCTGTGGATTCCCTCACAGGCAGTCTTCCCTTGAGGTAGGTAGAGCTGGGCAGCAGGACAGGTCTCCTGCTGCAGGAGAGTGTGAAGTGGGGCTCCTACAAGTGTGCATCCTGTGCAACTGGGTTTGGTCAGCAACTAGTGCATCTTCCCTTGCCCTGTTATCACCATATTTTTTGTCAGAGCCTCACAGGAATCCTCTTTGCAGATGCAGTAGAGTAGTTTAGGGCTCTGACAGGAGAAACACTTGCACGAAATAATGGGACAGTTCTCCCATTAATCTACATTCTGACCCTTTCTGTCAGTATCCATGGTTAATTCCTTTGTCAATATTTACTGTAGCATTGAGATTATCTCTGCATAAGCTTCCTCCAATGGCCACTGCATTGTGCCTCAGCTCCTGCCTCCTGTCTCAGACTCCTTATAGACCCGTCTGCTTTCCTGGGGCTAATACTTATGATCCAGGCCCTTGGAAGAAACCAAACAGGTGGCATTCCTTACTGAACTCTTTGACAATGTGTCAATAAACTTTCTTCCTTATTGATCTTCTCCAGTTCCCCCACACATTCCTCCACTGTGATGCCACACACTCCTTCCCCATCTGTCCCATGAATTTTCTTGAAAGGTTTGCATATGTTTTTGCTCCTTTAGTATGAGCAGTGTGGGGCAGCAGTTACTTCAGAAAGATGCAACAGTTTTTGAGTCTGAAGAGCTCTTTGAAGATTTCTCCATCCCTGGACTGAGCTGTGCCCTCCTACTGCCAAGCAACAAATATGGTGATTTTCCTACCAGGAAGACTCATGCATGTACCATACTACTGCTTCTCAAATTTGGAGAAGTATCTGCTTATCTCCGGCTCCATGGGCTGTGGAGTCAGCTGGACATCAATTGCTTTCAGATTTGTTAACACCAAACCAGATTAGCTGGGGATCTGTGTTCCTGTTAGGCATTGAAGTTAAAATTCTCTGGTGTGGGTCCCATATGGATCCTTTCATACAGTTTCCTGTCTTGATGTCCACCAGGCTATGGTTGAAGTGCATGTGCATGTTGGTGTACATAGAATTATTTGCATTTGAAGATCTTTTCTGACTGAGGAATGAGCAGGGGGTAAGGATTGATAAGTGAATGAATAATATGTGGATTTGTAGAAGCCATCAACCTGACTTCTTTCTCTAGAAATGTGCTTTTCCAGTTGCCAGCAACAGTAATTTCCTTCAAGAGAAATGTTTTCATTTATTTATTGATTGCCCAGGAGGTTAAAAATTAAATGTTGAGCCTTTCATCTCTGGCTGCTATAATGGGCCCTTAACCATAGGAGTCAAAGGATAGTTCAAGGGTGAGATTGTGTCCCTTATCACAGCCCTGTCTGACTATAATCCTTCTAACTCCAATAGACACCGTGATGGAAGCAGACAAAAGCAGAGATTCTTTCACTGGGAATTGAAGGTAGAAGTATAAAATGAACGCTGGATGAGGCCTTTTCTCTTCAACAGTCTCTAGGCCCAGAGAGAGGCTCTCATAGCTGCTGCTGTTTCAAAGGACATGCGAAAGCTCAGTCACACCAATGTTGGTCAGGTCTGCCTGATGCTTGACTGTAAAGTCCTGTCGACTTTACTCTGTTGGAGGGCTCTGTGGGAATGGGAATGTCCTGTTTCCCTTCAAGGCTGGGTTCTGCAGCCTCTGGGAAAGCAAGTTGCCCACTCTACAAACTCCTGGTTTAGCATGTCAAGGGAGAGACTGTATTTCTCTGCATCTGGTATGGCCAGTGCCCTCCTTGTGATGGGTCCCCGAGGCTGCTGCTTTAATCAGCTTGGTAGAAAAGAATAATTTTAGCATACTGGAGTGATTTTTCTCCCATCAAAGTTTGCTTTCATTACAGTCTTTGATAGCTGTGAGTTTGTCTTCATCCCTAGAGGGTGTGACAGGGTTCTAAGAGCCACTTTACTGTCTGTTTTATTATATGTGAAACCTCTGTTTTTTTGGTGATGTACCAACCTGAGTTCCAAAAAACAGCCCTGATGTTTTCTGCTGGCTTAAAGCAGTAGGACGCGTGTTCTCTCACACACTCTTGTGTGCACTTACAAGTTAGTTCATCTTGCCATCCAAACTGGAGAGATAATTCCTTGCACAGCCAGATGAGTTGACTGGTACAAGGAAACAGAAGAACAGTGTATTCACCTATTCACAGACACTGCTGTGAATGAGATAACACTGCTTTAGGGGCTTTGGCCTCCTTAGTTGAGTTGACCATGTTCCAAAATGGCGTTAAACAGAACTCAAGAACAAGGCTCATCTGTATGTATTTTAAATTATAGTTGTAGACTGCAGCTATATTTCCAGTGTAGAAGGTGGCAGTACGTAATGGCATATATTCATGTACCAGGTGAACTCTTGCTGTTAAATGGGTTTAGTCTGACTGTTGTTAGAGTGCGTCGCAGGATCGTACAAATATGCAGTCACAGTTGGGAGTCAAGAAATAACACCAGGCAAGCTAGTGCTTGATATATCCAGAGAGGAGGAGGCTTCCTTCCATCTAACCTACTTTTGCATCTTTTTCTTGTACTGCTTATTCTGTTCCTGGCTTATAGTTCTGTCCTCCTTCCTGTCTGCTGGTTCTAGGGGTTTTAAGCAGGCTTGATAATTGACAGTCTAAATTTTACTGCTCATAAAACCCCACAGAGCATTGATTATGACTTAAGTTAAGCTAGTGGCATATAAAATCTCACAGCCTTGCAACCATGGGGGAATGTTATGATGAATGTGTTTCTTGTGAGCAGCAAAAGCTTTGGACTATTCTGCCAGCAATGTTCTGGGCATCAAATGTTACTAGTGACTTGCATCCTCTAATAGCATTTCATTTGGAACATTTGCCCAAAACTTTGAAAGCTCATCATTCATTTGGTGGAGCGGGTGGGAGGTGTGCTGAGAGGCATCTTTCCTCTTTAATTATTTTTCTACTTCTGTCAGAACCGGGAAGTGCAAAGGCATACACAGAGCTGAAAAAGATACCTCTTAGGAACTAAATTACAGTTTGTGGATAAAAAGCACATAGATTTTATTGAAAATCTTTCCTTGACTGTGTTCCAAAGCCACTGTTACATTTTCCTTTTCCTATTTCCTTTTATCTAAACTCCTGTTTAATCTTTGATCACTGGCTGTTTCATGCACTTGATCCAGAGTGGACAAAAACAACAGCTTGCTCAGATTTACTTTTTGATTCTTAGGCATTAACAGGAGATGTTTGTGTTTGAAGACAGTGAAATGTAATAACTTCTCAACAGTGTTTTCTACATGATAGCAAAATAAAATCAGAACTACCTTCCAAGGACAGTATGTTCTCCCAACCAGGTGACTGCTTCAATCTGAAAGGTTGTGAGAAATGTTCTTTTTCTGTCTCTCCAGTTCCAGAAACCAAATGACTTCTCACCCCCTTTCCGCTTCGGGACGGTTCCTAATGGCAGCACAGAGAGGAACATTCGCAACAACTACCCTGAAATGCACAGCTACATGGTGAAGTTCAATCAGAGAGGGGTGGATGATGCACTGTTCTCGCTGAAGACTGGGTGAGGCTTTCCTCTTACATGTTTACTCGCCACAGAAACCTGACTCTTTTGCATGCTTGTCTGGATTTTTTTTGGTTTTGGTGAGGTTTGAAAAATGAGCCTCTATTTTATTTCCGTGGTTAAAAGCACAGGAAGACCATACATAGCACAGGAGAGTAACTCTGTTGTTCTTTTTGCCATTTTTTTTCTAATGACGTCTGTTTTAGAGTTTCTGGTTTTGCTGTGTTTGTAGGACTATAAGAGAAAAAAAAATAGGATCTACTGTATCCTTGTTCATTAGCTGTGTGTGTAGCAGTCCCAAAAACCTTGCTTCATCAAGAGGTTTCATGCTGATGGGTTCTTATGCATACACAGGAAAAGCTCACAGATCTCTGTGGACAAAGTTTTTTTCAGAGCATTTATATTGTCATCTGGAAATTCCTTTGTTTTCCCTCCTTCTGTGTATAAAAGATTATGGTAATCAGAAAACTGAAACAATCCTTGTCAGACTAATCCCACCCCAGTGTATCACCAGCTAACACAGTATAATGGAAGGTGCATTTGAAGCAAATCGTTTGGAAGTAGCCTACTCTGGAATATTTTAGTATCAAGGGCTAAACAAAATGTTATTTGAATAATAAGGAAGTATAAAAAATGTAAACATTTCCTTGGTTAATTTGGGAAACATGGGAAAAATCATTAGCGAAAAGCATGCTGGAATAGCTCATCCTGTTTTAATAGCAGTGAATCTGCAAAGGTACTAACTCAAAATGACATTTTGCAAGCCTTTGTCCTCTGTAGGTTAAAGACCTCCTCCCAGAGCTGACCATTTTGGTTTCCAGAGCCCTGCCCCAGTGAAAAAAACATTTTTGCTTACACTCATGTTGCAGTCTTATGAGAAAGTTCATTCCAAAGCACAAAGAAAATGTTCAGCCAATTTAATTACTAGATTGAGTGAATATTGCTAAACCTGTTTGCCAGGTTCAGAGGCATGCAGCTCGTTATAAATGGTTGTACCATCGTTGGATGTCATCCTAGGAAGGTACATTTGCCAGGATAGTCATCATCCAGGAAATAAATATGCTCTGTCCTGGAAATATATGGATGAAATAGAGCTCATCACTTGTGGTAGATGTCATCCTGGCTTCATATCCCCCCTTTGGACAGACTTCCTCACAGATAAGCACTTGAACTGAGATAATCACTATACTGGAAATATATGTGCAGGAGGTGGATTGTAAAGACAGTGTGCATTCCAGAATGTGCAAGCGGAAGGTCCTTGGTCGTTTATCTGAATGTGTTTCATTTCAGACCTAGTGGGAGGATTTACTCATTAGCTGTCTTTGGATATGTGGAAGATGCAGCACTCTGAGACTGCCCCCCACATCCAAATCAATTTGTTGCAGTGAGAGAAGGCTCTCATCAGTCGGTTGTCCTGTCTACCCAGCACAGTCCATAATGGGGATTTCTTTGTGTTGAAACAGAATTTTGGTTTTCAGCTAAGCATTTTTTAACAAAGAGCTACTCAGCATGGTAAACTATGAAGCTGCTATTGTGGCCACTTGACATTGGTAAAGATCCAGTAGTGCTTTTCACAGTGACTGAGGGGTTAAACATTGTGTCCTGACTGTATTTGATTTGAAAAAAAAAGACATTTTGCTCAGCTAAGGCATGCCGGCAGTTTGAATTGGAGACAATATTTTCCTTACTTCAACCTCTACTTTGCTATCTAATATTGATACATTTTGTAAGGCATTTTAGATTCTTTTGCAATTAAAGGCAGTACAGAAATATAAACTATTAATAGGAATATAGATCCCCTTGACTTCCTCTTCATCTTTATCTTGCAGTATATTTTTATTCCAAATTTTCCTTCAGATCAGAAATTGTGATTACCAAAAAGTCAGAAAGAAATAGACAATCTTTGTTTATAGTCCAGCTTCTACCTGTAAACAGGTTCTGGGCTCAGATTTTGGTTAACTCTGGTGAAGGTGAAGGTGACACACCTGAAGGACAGGGTGTAATCCAGAGGGACCTGGACAAGCTTGAGAAATGGCCCATAGGAATCTCGTGATGTTCAACAAGACTAAGAACAAGTTGCTGCACCAGGGTTGGGGCAGCCCCCAACCTCCAGGCTGGGGGATGAACAGATCAAGAGCAGCCCTGCAGAGAAGTACTTGAGGGTGCTGGTGGATGAGAGGCTGGACATGAGCCAGCCCAGGAGCTGGGCTGGACATGAGCTCACAGCCCAGAAAGCCAAGTGTATCCTGGGCTGCATCAAAAGCAGCCTGAGCAGCAGGTCGAGGGAGGGGATTCTGTCCTTCTCTCTGCTCTTAAGAGACCCCACCTGCAGTGCTGCATCCAGCTCTGGGATCTGCATCACAGGAAGGAGACATCAACCTTTTGGAGCAAGTCCAGAGGAGGGCCACCAAGATGATTAGAAGTCTGGAGCACCTCTGCTATGAAGAAAGGCTGAGAGAATTGGGATTGTTCAGCCTGGAAAAGAGAAGTCTTTGGGGTAACCTAATTGTGGCCTTCCAGTACCTGAAGGGGCCTTACAAGAAAGATGGAGAGAGACTTTTTATAAGAGCATGTAGTGACAGGACAAGCGGGAAGGGTTTCAAAGTGAGAGTAAGTTTAAATTAGGTATTAGGAAAAAATTATTTAATGTGACAGTGTGAGGCTTTTTACTGTGGGGTGGTGAAGTGGATGCCCTGTTCTTGTAAGTGTTTGAGGCCAGGTTGGATGGAGTAACCTGGTCTAGTGAAAGGTGTCTCTACTCACATCATGGGGGTTGGAACTAGATGATCTTTAAGGTTCCTTCCAACCCAGCCCTTTCTATGATTCTATGTAACCTATTTTAATCCACCTGAAAGAGGTTAATTTCAGCCTTAATTTCCTGAGAACACCTTTGAATTCATGCAGATGCTATGCTTTCTGTAATACACCTTCTTGTTTCTTGCATCTGTGCAGGAAGTTGGATGCTTTCATTTATGATGCAGCAGTGCTAAACTACATGGCTGGCAGAGATGAAGGCTGCAAACTGGTGACAATTGGAAGTGGGAAAGTGTTTGCCTCCACTGGCTATGGAATTGCCATTCAAAAGGACTCAGGCTGGAAGCGCCAGGTTGATCTTGCCATTCTACAGCTTTTTGGAGATGGTAAGTGACAAGAAAAAGAAGAGTTGGAATTTTCCGAAGAAATACCAAATTTTGCATGTAAGAAATGGAAGTTTCTAGCTCTGGTGCTTCAGATTTGAGTTGAAAACATGAAATTATTAAAAAAGCTTCTTTAGAGGCATCACACCAAAAATGTGAGGATATCACTTCTTTTATGTTGTTGATGCAGGATTGCAGTACCATCAAAAGCAATGTCAAAAGCACTAAAGTTTTCATAGAACAAGCTCAGTTGTGTGTTTGAAAAAATACCTTATGTGAAGAATGTCTTGTAAAAACAAGATTTCTGTTGTGAACTTTTTACTACCTTTGCAGTTTTGCCATGACCAAACACACTAACTATACTATGGTTATTTCATACTTTATAGTTCTAGACAGGATCAATCCATGTAGAGTTTACAGAATTAAAGGATAAATATTTCTGAATGAAAGAGTTAGCTCAGAATTTCCAAAACCTCAAAAAATAACAAAAGCAAGGAAGAATTTGAGACTCAGAAGCATGTTTTGGAGTGAGTTTTAAATTGGGACATTATAGTTACCTAGTTCATCTCTTAATTTACTTTTTTTGAATAAATAAAATTCACATGTTATTTTATTTATAAGTATTCCTTTTTTTCTGAACTCTGAAAATAACGCATGGTATTATAAATATGGAAAGAATATAACTTGGATATACTTCAGAAAATTGGCTGCCTGGAAGATAGGGTGTTCTGTTTCCTAAATGGCCTAATATGTATTATTTCAGAAAAAGATAGAAGTTCTCCATAAAGCTTCAAAGACTACTTGGTTATGGCATCTCATATATATATGGAATTTTTCCCCCTTGTCACTGAAAATGTGAAAAACTAACTTTCCTAACAGCATGAAAAAATTTGCCAACCTGCAAAATTAGCTTGTTCTGAATGTCTCAATATATGTGCGTGTGTGTGTGTGTGTGTGAGTGTTTATCTCTCTCTCACCCCTCATGAAAGTTCCATAATGGGAGTAAGTGGTGTATGAAATTAGACTGCAGAACATTTGCTCCTAGATTATACAAATTAGTAATGTTTTCGGTTGGTCAAAGGGCTTGGAAGTATTGAATTTGGACAAAATGGAGAGGAAGAAAAACAGGTGAAAATCCACAAATGTTTTTGGGTATGTTGCACCTAGTTTTAATGAGCTGCGGATATGATAGAAACAAATTTGATTTTAAAAAATCAACATTTTGAATTTTGAGTTGGAAACATACAACGTTTTCATTTCAAAATGATTCATTTTTGTCTACCAGTATCAGACACTGATTTTTCCCTTCATTGACCTAATGACAGTGGAGGTTTGTGAAGCCAGGTCTTCAGTCACCTGGTGGGAAACTGTTTCAGGATCTCACTGTGGACAGTTAGCAAGTGTAATAGCTGTGTGCTGTGGTAAGCTTTTTATGGCTAGTATCTGATTGTGGAAAAATCCTATTGACCTTCTTGTGACAAATGGCACTTGCCCCCATCAGATGGGCAGTCAGGATATTTTATGGATGTTACAAATGTGAAAAAAGAACATGGAGACTGGAAATTACCATAGATCGGATTCTTGCTTTCAGTCACCTCCAGTTTGAGCTCTTCAGCCACTGCAGGACTATCTAACCTGTTTCTTTCCTTCTGTCTGTCTTTCTAGGGGAGATGGAGGAGCTGGAAGCTCTCTGGCTCACTGGCATTTGTCACAATGAGAAGAATGAGGTTATGAGCAGCCAGCTGGATATAGATAACATGGCAGGTGTCTTCTACATGCTGGGAGCAGCCATGGCCCTCAGTCTCATCACCTTCATCTGTGAGCACCTCTTCTACTGGCAATTCCGCCACTGCTTCATGGGCGTCTGCTCTGGCAAGCCTGGTGTGGTCTTCTCCATCAGCAGGGTGAGTGTCATTAACTGCCAGGAAAGAGCAGAGGCTTTATTCAGACAGTCCTGGGTACTGGAGATGGGGGAATCCACCCAGACTGTCTAACACACAGGTGGCGTAGGGTGATAGTCTGCAGGATAAAGGCTGTCGTCTTTGCATCATTAATGTTGCAAAAATGTGCTAAGTTTTTCTGTGACATCTCTGTTGGATTATGGTCATGGAAGTGAAAATGCAGTATAAAGAGAAGGTAGTTGTTACTGGCTGCTCCTCCAAAGGGAGTTGTGAGGAGGCCAAATTTGGGGACCACTCCAAATTTGGGGTCAAGTAATGGTGGATAACGTGAATGGAAATTCAAGAGTTTTACATTGTCCCCTATATTACAGCTTTTCATCTGACCTTTTGTTAACTACAAGTGTGCCATCATTAACAGCCAGAAGTCCTTAACCAAAAGCCATGCCCTAAACCGTACAGACATCCTTTGAGAGAGGATGACCACTTAAACTTAGCAATTGCTTTATGCAAATCTGCCTTAGGGTATAACATTTACATTTAAAGTAGATTCTGGCCATTTCTGAGTCATCTTTCTCCTATCAGTGTTGTTAGCAGTATCCCATTTGGGGCTTTTTTTCCTTCTTTCAAGACAGTGGTCCTTTCTTCTGATCCATTCTAAAGTAAGGTCAAATCTTTGCATCTTTTAGGTCAGTGTCTGATGTAACAGAATTTACTTTGATTGTGCAAGGAGTATATAATTGCTGCATAACATATTGAGGAGAAATGACAAAGTCTTGTGAATGCAGGGGCACAGCCTCTCTTCTATATTGTTAGTTTCTAACGTGGTTTAGTCTGGATATAAGATGGTCACTTGTGTTTGGTGATCCTTAGCTAAGTACGGAGCCTTTCATTCTGTGGTTATCTGTTAGACCTGGGCCAGGTTGACGAAAAATCTGAAAAGTGTTAATCATCTGCTAGCTGCTGAGAAACCATGGCAACATGTTGTGATGGTCTCCATTTCACAATTGACATTAACCATCAGAAGCCATTTAGCAGGCCAGGGAATAAAGGAGCCCCTTCTGTTCTTAGGGGAAGCCCTTGCAAACAGTCTGCATCATGGATGAAATAAGCTTGTGGAGCACGTGGGGGAATTGGGAACTGTCTGATTTGAATAGAGGACTTTCAGGGATGTCAATTTGAAGCCTGTTATCACTATTGAATTTAACAGAATGCAATTAAAAATTCTGTTGTACCTCAGTCAATCAGATGCAAAAGGCCTAAATATGAATTCAGCAGTCCTGCTCTTTCTCTGTTTCCGTTTCTAATCTGTACCAGTGATTAATGTAGCTAAGTTTATGACAAATGAAGCTGTTCCCTTTTTAAGATAGCTCCTGTCTCGTTGATTCACTGATGTCCAGATGAATTTCAAGGGCCAAAATGGACTTTCTTCCTCTTATCCACACAGACTTGTTTGTCTTGATGCTTTTATTCCCAAGGATATTATTGTCCCTGTTTGCAATTCTATGTTACACCTACTTGATTTGACTAACTCTTAATGGATGCAAGCACGTATTACTGCATCCTATAGATATGACATGAAGCAAAGCAGAGGAAGAGGAATGGAGGAAAAGGAAAAAATGTGAGAGGCAAGAAAGAGGGGCAGAATATCAAGAGCAGATCTAATTTCATTTGATTAGATTGTGTTTCAGTGAAGGAAGGCTGACAGGCCTTACTGCCCTACAGAAACATGCTCACGCTGCACCGGGTGCTTGCCAGTCCAGGTCCCCTTTTGTGTATTCTTTGCAGGACCACTCACCTTCCTGGTTTCTCTCATTTCAGGGTATCTACAGCTGCATCCATGGCGTTGCCATCGAAGAACGGCAGTCAGCAATGAACTCCCCCACTGCGACTATGAACAACACTCATTCCAACATCCTCCGCCTGCTTCGGACAGCCAAGAACATGGCCAACCTGTCAGGGGTCAATGGCTCACCACAGAGTGCCCTAGACTTTATCCGCCGCGAGTCATCAGTCTATGATATCTCTGAGCACCGCCGCAGCTTCACCCACTCAGACTGTAAGTCCTACAACAACCCCCCGTGCGAGGAGAACCTCTTCAGTGACTATATTAGTGAGGTGGAAAGGACCTTTGGCAACCTGCAGCTGAAGGACAGCAACGTGTATCAGGACCACTACCACCACCACCACCGCCCCCATAGTATCGGCAGCACCAGCTCCATCGATGGGCTCTATGACTGTGACAACCCGCCCTTCAATGCCCAGTCACGCTCCATCGGGAAGAAGCCCTTGGACCTGGGGTTACCTCCTGCCAAGCACAGCCAGTTGGGTGACCTCTATGGCAAGTTCTCCTTCAAGAGTGACCGCTATGGGGGCAGTGGGACCCATGATGACCTGATTCGCTCAGATGTTTCAGACATTTCCACTCACACGGTCACGTATGGCAACATCGAGGGCAATGCGGCCAAACGGCGGAAGCAGCAGTACAAGGACAGCCTGAAGAAGCGCCCAGCCTCTGCCAAGTCCCGGCGGGAGTTTGATGAGATAGAGCTGGCCTACCGCCGGCGCCCGCCCCGCTCACCTGACCACAAGCGCTACTTCAGGGACAAGGAAGGGCTACGGGACTTCTACCTAGACCAGTTTCGGGCCAAGGAGAACTCGCCGCACTGGGAACATGTGGACCTGACAGATATCTACAAAGAGCGGGGAGATGAGTTTAAGCGGGACACAGGAGGAGGAGGGGGTGGATCCTGCACCAACAGGGCCCACCACAAGCACGGCTCGGGTGAGTTTGGCGGAAGCAATGAGCACAAGCATGGTGTTGTGAGTGGGGTCCCAGCGCCGTGGGAGAAGAACCTGACCAATCTAGACTGGGAGGACCGGACCGGGGCTAATTTCTGCCGCAGTTGCCCTTCTAAGCTGCACAACTACACGCCATCAGTGGTGGGTCAGAATTCCACCCGCCAGGCCTGCATCCGCTGTGAGGCTTGCAAGAAAGCGGGCAACCTGTATGACATCAGTGAGGACAACTCGCTCCAAGAGCTGGACCAGCCACCTGCCCCTGTGCCCGTGGCCACCAGTGCCACCTCCTCCTCCAAATATCCTCAGAGCCCTTCCAATTCTGCCTCCAAGGTGCAGAAGAAGACCCGCAACAAGCTCCGCCGGCAGCATTCCTATGACACCTTTGTGGACCTGCAGAAGGATGACTCAGCCTTGGCCCCCCGCAGCGTCAGCCTCAAGGACAAGGGCCGCTTTTTGGAGGGGAGCCCCTACGCCCACATGTTTGAGATGCCAGCTAGTGAGACCACCTTTGCCAACAACAAGTCCTCAGTGCCCGCCACCAGCTACCACCACCACAACAACCCCGGCAGCAGTGGGGGTTACATGCTCAGCAAGTCGCTCTACCCCGACCGGGTCACCCAAAACCCTTTCATCCCCACTTTTGGGGATGACCAATGCTTGCTCCACGGCAGCAAATCTTATTTCTTCAGGCAGCCTGTGGTGGCAGGAGGGCCCAAAGCCAGGCCAGACTTCCGAGCCATTGTCACCACCAACAAGCCGGTGGTCTCAGCCCTTCATGGGGCTGTGCCAGCCCGTTTCCAGAAGGACATCTGTATAGGGAACCAGTCCAACCCCTGTGTGCCTAACAACAAAAACCCCAGGGCTTTCAATGGCTCCAGCAACGGGCATGTTTATGAGAAACTCTCCAGTATTGAGTCTGATGTTTGAGTGAGAGGGGAAGAGCGTGGGGAGGGACTGGGGGTGTATGTGGGGCATGGGAGGGTGGGGTGGGATCAATCCCATCAGCTACTCTTCTGAGTCGTCCTTAGTTTGTGGGATACTGGAGTTCTGAGTAGTGCAGCACTGGTGACAAGTGCCACCTCTTTGGTGTCCCCTCTTCCTCCTCCCCTTTCTCAACCCTCCCATTTTATCTCTTTTTTCCATGTTCTCGCTCTTCCCATTCTTCTCCCCTCCATTCCTGGCCATTGCACTTTACAGTGATGTCGGAGTTGGATATCCTTGCTTGTGATTTCAGAAAGCAGAGAAAACGGCAGGGAAGGGATGGGCTGAGGAGGAGCAGCAGTGACTGTAGTGTTTCACTTCTGCTGGCTCCCAGCAGAGAAAGGCACGTGCACACACACGTGTGTGTGTCAGGAGGAGGCAGCAGAAGCAGTGTAATGGACATGCAGGAAAATATGCTTGCTCAGGCAACTCTTCCTAAAACTGCCTACAAAAGAATAGTGTTTAAGACATGGAGAAAGTGAAGGGGGAATAACACGACTAACTTGATGATGCACTTATATGTTAGCTATATTGAGGTTCTTGTTACATTATTTTGTGAAGACTATGGGGGTTTAGGGCTGAAATATATATAAATATATATATTTGCGTATATGCTGAGAAATTTTACGCTAGAATTTTGAATTGTCTGCTGGGGGGTGTGGAGGGAGGGAGAGAAGGCTTGTCTGCAGGTCAGGCTAGTGGTTTCACTATGGCTATTACAGCCATTGAATCTGTGGCAGACCAGTGGGAGAGATAGATAGGCAGTGGAGTCTGCGTTTGGGAAAGCTGATCAGCAGCCTCTCTGATTCCAGGGTTGGTTTTCCAAACTCTGACAAAAGATGCTGGTTTGCACTGAAATGAGAAGAATTTGGGAAAAAGGGAACAGGGTTGGTTCATTAGCTGTGAACTGCTCACTAGATGTGACATACTTCAAGGGTGGGAGCAGTATATAGTATGGGTTGGCCTATATGCAAGTATATATGATAACTTTATACTTGAAATGTCTGTGAAGAAAGCAAAATAAACCCACGATCCTATAAGGTGTCTGGAGAACAAACACAGTGGAATGGAGCTTAAGAGTAGGGAAAGATGGGGAGTTTTTTCACTGTCACTTCAGGGGACACCAAGCCCATTTTGGTCATGTTCTTTCAGTGAGGAGGGGAGGGAAAAAAAGGGGATTTCATCCTTCTGCTCTCCCTACTCTCCGCCGACAGGTTGGAACAAAAAGAATAGGGTGCCCTCTGCCAACGCTGGCATGGTGCTGGAGAGGAAAAAAGAAATTTCTAGAAGGGTTTGTGTGGTGGCAGTGGTGCTGGTGGACTGTTTCAATGCCTCCTTGCACATGCGGAAATGGGAGGAGGGTGTATGCACCCTTGGGAAATACATATGTATATTTACTATTGAATGTACAGAGGAAGTACACAGTTTGTCTTCCTGGAAAGGAGTGTGCTTGAATAAATGCCAGAGAGCACAGAAGCTTGTGCTGAAGGCTGAAAAGAGGACGTGCAAAGCTGAGATGTGTGTGTACATGTGTGTGTGCCTCTGTGTGCAAGAGAAAGATACTAGCACAGGTGCAAAGCTGGAATAGCCTAGGGTTTCCCATCCCTGCAGTTGTAGTGACAGCTTTCCTGGTGCACTTAGTATCGATAAGAGTGTTTTTTCTTTCCATTGTATCATTTTAGATGCAAGTCAAACTAAAGGAAAAGGAGCAATGGTAGGAGTGAGAAGGTGAACACCCCTTTCATATGTCATCTTTCTCCTGAGGTGGGGGTGTGGACTGACCTCTCCCTCCTGAGAGATATGGCAAAGTCTCTTCTGCTTATTCTGGGTCTGTCCCAGAGTCTCAATCACCACGGCTCACCAGGGGAAGGAAGGGTTGAGCGAGTCCTGTGCTGAGAGCAGGGGGACACCGCTGGGGATTGACTCTGAAGAGAGATGGCAGCCCTGTCTTTACGAGCCACATTTCTTGGAGCTGAAAGCCACCTTTCTCACATTCCTCACCACACCATGGTTGATTTTATCTTATCTTTCTCTTTTTAAGCCAAGAGAAGGCCTTTTATCATTTTACCTGTTTAATTTATTTATTTTTTAAGATGAGGCGAGGGAGGGTGGGATTTACCTGTAAAGTCAGAGTGTGAGGAGAGGGTGGGCAGGGTTGGTGATGGGAATATTTTCTTATATTTCACTGAGGAAATTAAGGAGGGAAGAAGGGGAGAGTCTTTGTGATGCCACCCCTTAGTCTTTGAGGTAAGGGAACTTCCTACTCTTTCCCTCTTCTCTAATTACAAGAACAAATAGGAAAAGAAAAAAAGGAAAAAAAAAAGAAACCAAACAAATTAACAGAGCGATCAGCAATCCAGAACACATGGCAGCTTGTCAGACACCTCTGACAGCGGCCACCAAGAAGGCGTTCCTTTAATTTGTAAATATTTCTTTTTTATTGCGTTTTTGTATAAATTGGTGTTTCTCTTCTCGTGAATATTCAGGTCGTGGGGTGGGAGGGAGGGGAAGTTTGTTTCTGTTCTGTTTGTTTTCTATGACTTTTCAGGCTGCATTTTGGAAGCGGTTTACGCAGGTCGAGGCCGTATGAATGAAAAAAAAAAAAAAAGAGAGAGAAAGAGAGAGAGAAACCCATGTGTGTTGTGTTCCCCTGAGGCCCCCTGTATTGCCCTGTCACCTTTATCTTCATGAATGGAAGACGCCGGAACGTCACTTCAAGCCTTGCCAGCAGGGTTTCATGTTTTGATGGGAACACCCCCAATTCCTTTTTGCATATAAACTCTCTGTACCAGCATCTCTCTGTGGAGCTTGGGCCTCAAGGCACTACACTGTCTTGATAGTAGTGGGGTGAACCATCAAGTTGGCCGCTCAGGTTGGACCATCACTTTGACATTAAGAGACTTCTCCAATGCTACTTTGGTTTAGAAATCTTGGACCTGGGAAAGCTTGTGCTAATTTCTGGTATTTCCTAAGGGCTTGGGGTGGGGGAGCTTGACAGCTGACGAGGGCAGCTAATCTCTTTGGTGGTTATCTCTGTACTTTTCCCTCCCTCCCCACCTGGAACAAGGAAACTTGGAGGGTGGCTCTGCAGGGAAATTAAGCTGAAAACAAACCAAAAAGAAGTTAATGGAACTTTTTTCAAATCTCTTCTTAAAGGTTCTGATTTTTGTGTTCCGGGTTGAAAGTTGGTTCGTATTTTCTCCGGACTGGTCTGTCCCTTGTTCCACTGACTGGCAAATGATAGTTTGCCAAAATCATTATCTAGTATTGATACTGTTGTAGCACTGTTAACACTCTGAGTGCTCTGCAAATATAACTGTGCCACAAACCACTCAAATGAATGCTCTAGGGCAACCAGAAAAGAAGAACTGGAAATTCTGGACTGAACCACTGGTCTAACCACAGGAGTCTGGTGTTTTGCCTTCTCCCACAGTAGATTAGGCCATGTGTCCATCAGGTTAATCCTTTCTCCTATAAGCGATCTTTTCTGGTTGCTTTGTTTATTTTAGTTCTGACAGGTCAACAAGTTTTGGGACAGAGATGAAGGGGAAGGGGAGGGAGGGGGGAGGGTATGATTCATAATCCAGAAAATAAATCAATGATGTTATTAAACTCTGATTATATATTTAGAATTTTAGATTTGGTGTATTTTCATTGTAAGTCTTCAAGTGAATCAAACAGGTAATATTAGCAGCAGGTGTTGTCTATAATAGGAAATGACCCATGTGCTGTTTATTACCGGGCCAGAAAAGAATGGAATTTCATACCAGAGCCTCTCCATATCCCTTCCTTTGCCATTTCTCTCTCTCTACTGTCGGAACACCAGTATTTTCTGGGGCAGTGGCTGGGAACATTTCCCCTCTCTGAAGGTTTCTGCACACAAGAATACTGAGCAAAATCCATCTTGTCCTATACAGTTTGGTGACCTCTACTGAATATTTGCAGCCAGCCTCCCAGGGAAGATTAGGCGCCTTTGGCAATGTTTCTGACATTTACCTCCTCACTTCTAGCCCCAGGCATGGCTCTCTGAGAGGTATTTTCATGAGCCATGTTCTTCTGAAGTGGTTCTGGAATGTATGTACTCAGCTGAAGGAGGATGTGTATGAAGGAGACGGAAGAAGTATTCAGAAAATATCAGAAATGTGCCATTCACAGTGGAAAGCAACTGGCAGGTAGAACTTGCAGTCATGGATCTCCACATCATAAACATTGTTGGAGTATTCACACCAGCTTTTTACTTTAGTGCAACACAACACAGGCTGGTGTAGTAGTTCTTTGTCTCCCATCACGCCTCCCAGTGAGGGCAATATCAGAACTTTCAATGTCACGTCCTAAGTAGGAAAAAAAAGCTGCAGTCAGGACTTGTTGTCAGTTGAGACAGTGAAGCACACTGGCCCCACCTCCTCAATAATAAAAAAAATCTCATTCTCTCTGAAATCCGGCATGCACTATCAGAACTCTCCAGGCAAGAAACCCAGTGGGTTCAAAATGCTTAGCAATATGCAAGTATGAACTTTGCCCGTAGGAAATCAGTTTCCAGAATATGGGGGGAGGAAAGTTCCTTTGTGATTATCCCGAAGGATTTGGTGGAGGAATTGCCAGGATGAGCCTCTTCTTCAGCAATGCTTGCTGATGTTGAGCTCTTCACTTCAAAAAACACTAGCATCCATCTTCAGTAATGCCCCTTTGTACATTCAAATAGGTTTTTCTCACAGCAAAATTGCCAGCAAAAGAGAGAGGGGGAGACAAAGAATGAATATGATGGTGGTGGCAGGTCAGAGTGATCAGAGATACCTCAGGGATCTTTATAGGCAAGTCTTTGCTTTAGAGCTTTCTGTCAAATATGGCATATCCTCCCACCTACATTGCTTATCAACAGATGGAAGGAAGCATGGGAACACAGCCAGTGATCAGACTTAGGCCTTTCACACATCCTCAACTCCAGTCAAGCAACCTTTGGTGAGCCCTTCCCATGGAGAAGGGTGGGAGGTTGCTCTTCCGCATGCATTTTTGGTTGCCGAAAAGAAAAGGAAGAGGGAAGGGGATAAATATCAGGAGTGTTGGTGAAAGGACTTTGTGCTGACTCTCTTCACCCTTGTTCTAAGGAATTACACTTCAGCCTTCCTTCTCAATCCAAGCTGACAAAGGGTGGAGTCCAATTATGCTTCCTCTCTGTGGTATATGCCTGGCTCACCACAAGAGCCTCTGGGAGACATGTACAAGAAAGGAACCAATTTGCTGGCAACAAATGGGGACAGACTCCAAGCCCCAATCCCCTACTGCACCCACTCTTCCCCATAAGTGCTTCCCTGCTGCTGAACACACCTGGCGTGTCCACCTGGAACACACCTACCATGCTGCTGGATGCTGCAGGGCACATTGAGATAGTAACTAGTGGGACCCAAATGTTGTCCCCACAAGGGCTTATTTTCAAATTGCAGCCAAATAGATTTCCAAGCCATAGACCCTCGCTGCATTCACCCACCTACAACTTCCCTGTGGCTTCCTCTCTCCTCCCCCATCAAAGGCAAACTGGGGCGCTGAGTGTCTCACTGGCAATATGAATACTATTGTTTCATCTTCATCATGGGCTCTGTGGACCTCCCTGGGGCTGACTGCAGGCAGACCTGGGTGTCTGCCACCAGAATGGCGACATAAAAACCATTTTGCAATTGGCTTTGAGTTCTTTCTCCATCTCTTGAGCATCCCCAAATTCCTCACCTAGCCATGCCATTTGAGTGAATTTTGGCACCCTTCTGTCATTGCTGACAACAAAACTGGCACAGCATAAATCTGCTTGTGTATAGAAAAAGATAGTGAAACCACATCACAGAGAGCTGGACTCATGTGTGCCAATGCCAAGGGCACAGTCCCCTGGGTGCTGAGGTAAAGGAGGATCTCTATGATGTGTTAGTAGTTACAGATCTCTTAACCTGCTGGCTTTCTGCCATTGAAGGAACACAGCAACCTACACTCCAACAGGTCAGAAAAAAATTCCATGCTGTGGAACAGGGGTTCCTCTGGGCACGCACACACATGAGACATACTGGGGAAGTGAAACATAATGAACAAACCCGATACAGCAGGAAGCTGTGAGGTTTGAGTGACTACACACACACACACACCCACACCTCACACACAGTACATTGCAGTACACTTAATGACTCTGTCCCGCAATGCATTTTTGCCAAGTAGGAACAACATGACCTTTCCTAATGTTCTGCTGGTAGTTATTTAATTTATATATTCACTTCGTGACTTTTACATCTTCTGCTTTCTCGACTGCAGCATTACTGTGTAAATATGTGTGTATATATGTACAGAAACTAGCTCAAGCAATTATATTCAGGTTGGGAAAAGGGTGGGTTTTATATCTGTACAGTATTTCCTTACTAAATAATGGCATGGGGGGGGTTGGGAAAGTTAACTTTTAAATTGTGGTTTTATTGGTCTGTGGTGTTTGAAGTTGTTTCAGTGGTTGCTTTTGCTGGTTCGGAAAGTTTATCTGGATGTTATATGTGTGTGCCAAGAAAGGGTCCCCAAACAGGGGAGGTTTGGGATTGGTGAGGGGTGGTGGGTAGCAGAGGGTGTTAATAATTTCCTGTAATAAAAGCCGTGTTGATTGCTAGGGACTGTTTGTGTGAGGCACAGGGCTGTTTCCTTTTCTATGTGCTTTGCTCTTTGATTATTTTCTCTTCCCTGGTCCCCATTGTCTTCTCCCTGGGATGTCAGCAGAGTACATTTGTTAGTGTGGATTTCAGAGATCTCCCTATGGACCTTCATCTCCTGACCAACTCTTCCATCTCCCTCTTTTTGTGGCCTTCCCAGTACCAGTGACAGGGCAGGTGGCATGGTCTTGGATCCTCTGTGTTGACCACTTTACTTCCTCTGCTCTTCTTCGTCCTTCCTCCTAGCAGAACCTCATTTTCAGGTGTTTTGATCTCTCCAGCAGCTTACTCTCTCATCTTCCTGGCCTGTTATCTACTTTCTCATCTTACTCACACCTATTCTTTAATTTCATCTCTATGCCTCTTCCCTCAGAATGACTTATGCTGGCTGTTTGCCCACTCTCCTCTTATTACTGTCTTGTTGTTCTGTTGTCTTCATCAACCTGTGCAATGCTGTGTAGAAGATGAGTGAAGGGCAGGCCTCCACTACTTCTCTCCTGGAAAATTCTAGCCATGACCAGATTTTTAGAAGATGGTATTTTGTAGCTCTTTTTGACTTCTCTGCCGCTTTCACTGAAGCAGTGTTCTGCTCTTGCCTTCTCAAGAAATAAGAAATAATCAATATAGCAAATTTGCCCATGCAAGGGAGCAGTGAAGTTGTATTGTCTGAGAAAGCCCAGAGAAAGAACATAATTTCTGTCCTTGATGGCTGACTGGTGAATTTAGAGTGGGGGCAGATACAGTTTTTATCCACTCCGGGTTGATCCATATCAGGATCACCTCTTTGCTTTTACTCTATGCGAATAAAGCAAGGCTGCTGGAGAGAAGTATGCTATCTTTTAAAAGCACTTCCTTTAAGTCCTAGAGGCCATTGGCTTGTAAAGACCTATGTTCTGCTGTGTTGCAAACCTAGGAGCGAATGTCTGGTAGTATTTGCTCCCTTTCTGTCTGACAAGTCAGTACATACTGGTACTTGGCACTATCTGCCTAGGGTTTGTGGTCTGCTGTCATGGCAGTAAGGGAGGAGAGTGAGCCAATGCAAAACCGGTAGGGGCCCTAGGCAGATGCCAAGGCACCTTCCTCCCTCCCTTTTTGACAATTTGCATTGTTCCTTAATGAACATCAACCCACCTTCCTCAACGTCCATGTTACTTGTTGCTTATCCTTGAAAACACATGGATCTGCTGGCCACAATCTGAGAAAGGGCCAGTCAGTCTGTCCATGTGTGTAGTGTGTTGCCAAGTGCCATGGTCTGTGAGGTTTTGAGTTGTGCTGTATGAAATCATACGGGCAGTACAGGAAGCAATGCAAAGGGTCAGCATGGCCGGAGGTTATTCAAACCGTCAGTCTTCTCCAAGTTGCAGCTAACTCTTGCTCAACCTGTCATTGCAGGCCTGTGTTTCTGATTTCTAGGTGAGAGAAACCACCACAGCCACATGGGAATGGAGCTCTGCTCACAAGTGTGAGCAGGGTAGTTATCCTTCTCATGCACCCTTGCTATGACGTTGGTGTTACTGTCCCAGCATGGTCCACTGTGAATACGTGACCGCAAATACCTATCAGTCTGGGAGGAGGTGTATGTTTGTGCATTCGAATGACTCCTGGCAGAACTCTAAACATGCATGGACTTGGAAATGCTGGCCCATTTAGTGCCACCCCACGATGTGGGTAGGTATCTCCTCGGGAGTACATCCCACAGATTAACTTGTGGCCAAAAGAGTGAGTTACCTTTCTGAGCGTCACCAGTTCCTTGCTGTCTTTCCTTTGCTTATGTGCCCTAAGTATGACATACTGCAGGGTGTCCAGAGAGAATGCATCCATTACATGAGACTTCTGCCTACGCTCTTGTGCACTGGCTGCTAAGTCCCATGTCAACACGAGAAAGATGATACCTGCCCCTGAACAGACAAAAATCAGTCGAGGGGATAAGATTAAAGTTTTGTGCTTTCTCCCTCTGCTTTCCTTCCAGGACTTGGAACCTGATTCATCTTCACAGGCAGCTAAACTCCTGTGAAATTCAAGGAGCTTTTGGAAAAGCTACTTAGGGATTTAGATGCCTGGAATGCCTTTTTTGGATTCTCTTCCCTGTGTGGGCCTCTCCCCTGCAGTGCATTTTGCCAGGATTCATCTCCCAGGAACTCACCATGCTTGAACACAGCTTAGAGGGGTTTCCTCTGCTTGGGATCACCATGTGTATGTTGCATGCCTATTGCTACTTGTCTGTATTTCTTGCACGTGCCCACATGTGGGGGGCAGGGGTGGGTTCATACTGGTATGTGTATTTATGCAGCCTGCACACATTTGTATGTGTGGTGCCACTGTGTGTGTGCTTAGGTGTTTGTACGCATGTGTTTGAACCGAGAGAAAAGTGTTGGAAGCCGTATGCTGCTAAAGGCGGGTGATGGGTACTCGCAGGTAATTTGGCAACCCTGTTGTTGCTTACCTGGCAGACCCAGGCACAGCTGCTTTGTTTGGACTCCGGCGGACCAGCTCTGAATCAGGGCTGGGACGCAGACTCCTCCTGTAGAGGGTTTGAATATAGCACCAGAAATCCATTCCATGTGTTCATTCACTTCTGTGGTAAATCCGCTGTGCCATATTTCCAAACCATTGTGCCACACTCATTACCTATGTTGGCCTTAACTGGTAGGTGGAGCAGGAAGACAATCACACGGTGACCGGTCAGGTCTTCTGGGAGTGATCTGGCCAATCTGATCTGTGACTGAAACAAGACTTCCTTGCTATTCATTTTGCTGCCTCCTAGGGCACTGCAAGCACTGAAATTCCACTTGCAAGAAAGCTTGTCCTTTTTTGCACTTGTGTCAGATAGACACAGAAAAAAGCTGAACTGAGGTGGATTGATCTCCCATTCCCTCTATTTGCAAGAACATCACTGTTGCTGCTTGGAACTGGTTAGGGAGCTTGCAAATTCCACACTCTGGAGGGGTTCAGTTTCTTCAGAGG
The DNA here is from genome assembly GCA_035584735.1 of Pseudotriccus pelzelni. NCBI lineage: Eukaryota > Metazoa > Chordata > Aves > Passeriformes > Tyrannidae > Pseudotriccus > Pseudotriccus pelzelni. The sequence continues at coordinate 46,870,966 of JAWMRA010000041.1, read as the reverse complement.
GGACAGCGAATAGGGAGGGTGGGAGGGAGTGACCTTTCTGCAGCTGTTCTCCATCCCATTCATTTCCAGGAGAGATTGCGACACTGCTACCACCAGAGAGGATGACCTGCTGGGAGGGCCCTACAGTGCCAGCCGGCACAGCACTTTAACTGGCCAAACAGCTGAACAAGGCACTGCTCTCCTCTGTCAGCAACCAGAAAAGACAATCAGAACCTGATGAAGAGGTGCCATGATTAGTCAGACAGGGAAGGAGCAACATTTGGGGGCTAGGGCCCTCATCATCTACACTATATTAAGTCTGCTTAACCAGCCCTTTATTGCTGGTGTCACTGGCTCTCTTTGATAGTTTCTGTTTCTTTATATGTATGAAATGTAACAGAATAGTCTGTGGCCTCCAGTGACTCATTCTATCAGACCACATCTGTCCACCTCCTCTGCTTTCTTCCATGTCCAGCCACTCTTTCCTCTCCATCAAATTTTATCCTGTGCTCTGCCAGGCTTGTCTTCTATGGAAGAGAAGATATATGTGTGTGAGTGCTCGTACACGTATGTGTGTGTATTTTAAGTATTATTACTACTACCAACATGCTATACACCTAAAAGCTCCTAGCAAGCTGGAGCCTTCCAGAGGTGCTGTAGGAAATGACCTTCCCGCTGGACAGCGGTCAGTGTGGAGGTTAGCACAAAAAGCTGCTAGCTTTGGAGGCCTCTTTGCCTGTCTGGTTGCTTTTCCTATCTTCAGAACAGGCTGTCTCTCACCTGTGATCAGAAACACAGCAAACTGCTCTTTTTCGCTTTGCGTTTTCAAAATTTCTAATGGGGGCGGGGGGAAGAGTTTGTTGTTTAGCTGTTGATTTATTTTGTATGTTTGCTGTTTGTTTGTTTGTTTACACAGTCCTTTTAGTGGGTGCAGGGAGGTGTTTTCAGCAATACAACTTTCCGAGACCTCAGTTCTGTGCAGTTATTTTTTGTATGGTTCAGCTGTATTTGGGGTCTTTCCTTTGTACATGTTTTTCTGGAATGGCAGGGCTATCTTGAAATGTCTCTTTGCCAGTGACCAAAGCACCATCTGTAATTGGAGGTGAAAACTGGTATATAGTGGAGGCAGCAGCCTTTTGGGAAGTAGCTTTTCACTGACTTCCCTGTGGAGTCCCAGAAGACAAAATATTTAATTGTTGCACAGGTGGGTTTTGGAGGTTTTTTGTTGGTTTGGGGTTTTTTGGGTTCTCCCTCTCTTTTCAAAAAATTTTCTCTATTTTTCCCCTTAAAAAACATTTAAATGTTTCTCCAGTGAGCTTTGGCCATTGCACCAAAGGCTGCTGCAAGGCAGGGAGGCTGTCTGAACTCCACATCCTGGCCTCCTGAAGCCATACAGGGTTGCCTGGGTGAGGATGGAGAAAGGTTTTTTTATGGCCATTCCTGGGACAAGAACCCTGTGACTGCTGAGGGGCCTGACCCAAAGGGAATGAGCACCCACAGAAGATCACCCTCTGGTATGTGTAGGTTGTGGGTCAGGCTGGAGAACAGGCAGGGGAAATGGCTCAGTGGCCCCCGCATAGCCCTTCCTATGACGGAGCAGGAGCCAGGCACATAGGTCTGCAACAGGGACAAATGAATGACCCTAAATGGGCCAGAGGGGTTCAGCCTCGCCTCTCCTGAGCTATTTGCAAGTGGTTAGGAATGACCCTCAATATGGACAACGTCATTCAAGACTGAGCAGAGTCTCACAGACTGTGAAGTAGCGATTAAAGGTGGTGCATGGGTATCTGGCCAGCTCTCAATATCATGACAGCTAAGGGAAAGCCCAGCACCTTCATCCTTTGGCACTTGAAAGTGGCTGAGAACCGTAGTGAACTGTTGTGTCTGCTGGGGTTGGGGCAGGTAGCGTCTCTAGACCTGGCACAGGTCAGCTTCAGCTGTATTTGCTTTCTAACTAATGTACATTTACTTTGGAGAGCATGTTTGATAAGCTCAGTCTATCAACCAAAAGAAAAAGAAATACTCACCTCTAGTCTAAGTCTTCTACTGCCCAACACTGCTACCTCCTCTTCTCTTGAGCTGTTGGTGTCTTGCGGTGAAGCTGGCCACACATCAGGCTGTTGAACACAGCAGATATATCCTATCCGCTTCTGAGACCATCTTTGCCTAAATTTTGTCTCCTCTTCATACCCTTTATGCATGCAAATGTGTGTGCACATGCACACACTCACACACGTACCACACATACACATACACACACACACACACACACACACGCCAACCTCCAGCCACTCTGCTGGTGAAAATCAGAGCCACAGAGACATGAGTGCCAAATGACTTTTTATTTCTCGAGTAAATGATATAAAAGTTTTGGTTTTTTTGGTTTGGTTTGGTTTTTTTTTACATATGCAAATGTAAAAGGGAACTGACAGTGAATTGGTGGCGGTGAGAGGAAATGGGATGTTTTGTAACCCTAGCTGCAGTAAAAAAAAAAAAAAAGAAATAAAAATACATTAAAAATATTTAAAAAACACAAAAAAGAAAAAAAACACTTGAACTATTTTGGAAATATTGTGAATAATTTTTTGATATAAAACCTAATTTTTATGTAGCATGAAAACCACCAAAATAAAATGATCAAGAATAAAAGCTGTGCAGAGGGTGTTTTTGTTTAGCCATTGAGGGAAAAGAAGGAAGAGAAAAGCAGTGGTGTATGAGAGAGGGATGCTTCTGTCACGGCTTTTACTGTGTGTTTCTCAATATATAATATTTTTATTCAATCTTGGTAAGTGGAATCTTGTGATTATGTAAAAAAAAAGAAAAAAGGAAAAACTCATTTTATATGGAAAGATTTTGATTGCTGCAGAGAAAATCTTGAAAACAAAACCGGAATGAATCCCAAGGACCCAAAAAACCAAAAGGCAAATTGAAAATGGCTATGATCTGATTTTGAATGTTAGCAGTGATCATGACTTTTTCCTTTTTGATTTATGATTGTTGAGTAGTTGAGGTATCTGTACTGGGGAGGCAGGTATAATGGAGGTAAGACAATAGCAAAGGACTGACAAAATTCTTGGGTTTTGTTACGTGAGGCACAGGAGTTAAACCAGGGTCTCTTGGCATTTCCTTCTGAAGTAAGGGAAGAAGGTAGTGTCCTTTTGCAGGATATATTGGTGCCATTCTTCTTTTCCTTTAAAAAAAAAATTAACACTCCCCCCCACCAGGTTTCTTAAAGGAAGCAGACTGCCTCTCAATTCCAGACAAATTAGTATGTCATCTCAGCACTCCAGACCCCCTCAGAAATGATGGTGGTGGTTCTCTGCTCCACTGAAGGCAGTGAGGTGTCAGTGCTCTTTATCTCCTTTGGGGTCTCTGACTCTAGGTGCTGGAGCACTACATTGCCTTTGAGGAGGTGCTAGCACCCATCCCACCCTGCTGTGATGGATCTTCGGCGCATTCTGTGGATCCATCTTGCTCAGAGGACAGGAGATGCTGGTTTTTGGACTCTTCCAGGCAAATTGGTTGGTAGGTTGCTCAGTTTGTTTTGTCTTGAATCTATTCCATATGCCTGCACATGAAATTCAGCTTCTCTTCCTCATGTTCCCATCTCCCACACAATCATGAAAACACTGCCCCATCAGCTAGCAGGGGACCTTCTCTGCTGCTCCTGTCTTTTTTGTCTGGGTGTCTTCTACACTGGAGGCTGAAAGGGAGTAGGCAAATAGCACAACATAAAACTTAAAATATGTGTTTGGCAGTGACAAAGAAGGATGAAAACCAGTGAAGACTCAGTACCAGCCTAGGCTACACCTCTAGCAGTGTGCAGAAAAAGAATCCTGGATAAAAATCAAGTCAAGATAGAGTGGACAGGGAGGATCTGGAGGCAATGGCTAACTTGACTGGTGGGTTCTTGAATTCTGAGACCCAGATAAGGTGTGTAAGGGAATCCATGGGAACATTACCTCCTGGTGGAGGAAAGAGAGGGAGAGTCCTTTTAGCATAAAAGAGGCCAAATCCTGAAGCAACTTCTTGACCTATCTGGTTCTGAGTTAGCCTGTCTCTGGGGCTTTGGCCATGTGCTATGCTATCTGAAAGTTCCACCAGGGGCCATTCTACTCCAGACTCTGTGCTCACTCACCTTCCCTTTCCTGGAGAGAAGCAACAGGCTCAACTCTGCCTTTAGACCCAGAGGGCCAGCTAACAAAGTTAGAACATCTTGCATTTTGCTCAGCTTGTTTATACACTGAACTGCTCAAATCTCAGGTCTTTCAAAGTAGACATTCAATCAGGCCAGAGGGAGGACAGAAGTCCTTCCAATACATACGTACAGCAAAGGAAGGAGTCTGGAGGTTTTGAGCACACAAATCCTAGATACTCTTCTTGAAAGAACTCTGTGCCTTTGTTAAAGTGCGTGCTGCTGGGTTTGTTTGCCCTCAACAATTCTGTGTGCTCACAGAATCACAAAATATTCTGAGTTGGAAGGGACCCACAAGAATCTTCAAGTCTAACTTTTCAGTGAGTGGCCCCTCCAGGGACTGAACACACAACCTGAGCATTATTAGCACCAGGCTCTAACCAACTCAGCTAATCTCAGGGTCCCTCAGGAAGCCAAGACTGTCAGTGAAGAACAGCTATTCAATGTGGCTTTTTGACATTTGAACACGGGACTAGAATTGTAGTTAGAGAAAAGGCATCTGCAAAGCTGTATATCCCATATCTGGGGAATATTAGCTCCTGTTCTTTATTTATTGGAGCAGTTTCAGGGCTTCTCTTTGGCCTTTCACATGTAAGGACTTTTACATGTGATAAAGACACTTCCACAGGCTTTCATCCTTTCCTGCACACAGATACTCCTTTTTCAGCTTTGGACACTGAACCTTGATGTTAATAGATACAAGTGAAAGCATCCTATTTGGAATGAAAAAGAGCTAGTAGTAATGAACCAACCACTTCTCCTAGCTTTGCAGCTTCACACTGCTTAGGGACTAACTGTTCAGACGTTCTTCCTTGTCACAGCTCTCTCTGTGCTGCAGTGGCAAGCCAGTTTGGTGTCCCTGCTGACCTTCCTCTTTCTACATGCAGGGAGTAAGGGCTTCATGGACACTTTATTATCTGAGGCATTAGATTAAAACTGGAGAAGCATGACGCTTTGGACCTGTCTCTGTGGCTCTTTGATTAGTTGTCCTTGCTGAGGAGGCAAGACACTGAGGCCTGCCAGCTGCAAGGTTAAGCTTTGGGTAAGCGATTGCCCTTCGGCTGCTGTTAGCAGAGGGGATGCGCACTGGAATGCTAAGTGACTGACACTGTGAGCTCGCTGCTCTTTCAAGACTGGTGTGTAGACTCACATCAAAGCAGAAAAGAAGGAATTGGTTTTCTTCATCCCTATTTCCCCAGCTCCCAAGGGAAAATTTCCTGAAAATGAGAACTGGAAGGTTCTTCCCTCACTTGGAAACTCTGACTGTGGTCTCTTCATGTAGAGTATTGTTTTGCAGTGCTAGAATAATGCAGATCTTTTGCTGGTGCCCAAATACAGGCCCTAGATATGTTTCTACATCCTTTTTTTTGAGGGAATAGCATAATTTCTGCCACAAAGGGCAGGGCCACTTTCTCTGTCACCTTGGTCTCAGGGGATGAGCCCTGAGTTCAGAGTCTCAAGCACTTAGTGCTTGCTTAGCTCTCTTCAAGTCACCCTACTACACACCCTGGATGTAGAGCACTCCCAGGTACCCTCAGCTGGGGGCCATCAGCACTGAGTGTTGGGAAAAATAAACACTTAATGCTTTTGCCATGTTTGCATCAAGTAGGGAAGGATTTTTAGAAGCACTTGATAATTTTATTAAATCAAACCCCCTCTTGTTGAAAGCCAATGGTGATCAGATGCTTACGTGCCTATAGAAATTTCCACTACAGAAGGTAGAAATGTTTATTCTTTTAAAAAAATCTCTTTATAAAGAGTCTAGAGTAAGTATTTAATAGTGAGGTAAGCTAACTGAGTTCTCTTGAGCCTAAACTATTGTGATATTAATTTCAACTAGCAACTAATGCCAGAGGATGCCCTCGGTTGAGCTGAGGATAGGAAGCACCTTCAGATGGTGCAGGACCTCCTTCCTCAATAGCATCGGCCACAGAGGGGAAAGTAGGTAGCACATTGGGCAGGGTTTCATCAGAAAGGTGTGCTTGGGGATGCTCATCAAATGCAAGCAGTGAATGGTGTCTTCAGGGGTACTTTTGTGTTCGCCAAAATGACTCCATCTCTCCTAACAACGTTATTGCTGTGGAGTTGGGCAGTGTCAGTACCAGTCATTAATCTTGGAAGCAGGGAGTGAAGTGATATGCTGTGCCAGCAGGGTGAAACCCTGGCATAAAATTGATCAAAACCATTTAGGTCCTGTTTTCAAAAAAAGATTTATCCGTTCAATGCTTCACTCTGCCATAGCCCTTACTTCAAAGAGTTTGCAATTTTGATGCTGAACTGAAATACGTTAATATTAGCATTTACATTAACAAATAAATTGACAGATGCCATAGTTTACATATATTATGCAAATATCCTGAAATCTTGCATGCATTTGTGTCTAAATTTCTTGAGGTTAAATGAGACTTACACTTTATAGGGGAAATAATTGAGGCATCCAGACATATGGTAAGCTAGGTGACTTGATATGACTTGTATGAACTGTGGTAAAGCCAAGGGGCAGAGCAGAGGGACATCTGACATTTTCATTTACAAAATTATTGTGTTCATGGTTGCTGTTTGGAGAAAGCAGTGTAGGAATCTCCCTGGGATATGGTCAGAAGTAGTGAAGGAAGCTTGTGCTGGGAGACAAGATTTGGGATGTTGACAGACCTCAACCTGAAGGGCCAGTCAGGGTCTCAGCCTAGTTGTTTGGGGGGATTTTTTTGAGGTTTGAGAGAGAAACACTCATCCCTTTGCAGCACTGTGCAAACAGCACCCGACTGAGCTTCCCCCACCCTGTAAAGGGATGAGATTTTCCTGCACAGGCAGTGGAACAGGGAGGAGGTGAGTTTGTGATTCCATCCAGGAGCAGACCACAAGACCCCAGACTTGCCTGTTACCACTTCAGTACCTGGCAGAATGTTTTCTTCTTCTCATCCCTCTGACAGTCATGAAGGGATGACTCTCTTCATCAGAGAGATGCCCAGGGCAACCACCTTCAGCTTCAGGTGAGTTTGGTGAGAAATTTGCTATTCTGGCAGTGCTCTTGTTTTCCGGCTTCATTTCACTTCTTCCATTAGGCAAAGCCTTGAGGATGCTGTAACTCATCCCAGCCTTGGACAAAGAGAACCTGAATGACAAATTGTGGTAGTTTTTGCTGTGTGTTTTTAATTAGCTCTGCTTTTACAGGTAGCATGAGGAAGTGCTTGTATGGATCTGATCCAGAGAGTTGCTGGGCTCTACATGCTCTCTCAAGATGTGTGCAGTACACGAGACCCAGCCTCTGCTGTCAGCTTGACCTAATTTTTCTCAGCTGAAGCTCTACTAGGATTCAAAATACATCTCATTTCTCTTCCTTGGAAACTTGCACATCAAGGTCTTATTGTACTCCTCACAAGTAGTCTTGAGCATCCCTTTGCTGCTTTTGTCAGGCTGCTACAAACTTTCAGCATTTACAGGGAGACTGTCAAAATATTGTATAGAAAATAATTCCCTTTTTTTCAGTTCCACCAGTGTGAAGTAACACCTCAGACTGTCACATCAGAGAGGCTTCATCAAGAACCTCTTTGTATCATGCAAAGTGCTCATTCAGCTTGGCAACTCTTGATGAATTTCATCCAAGACATCCTGGTCTCTTTGAACAGTGACTGAAGTTTCTGGCCAACTTCTTCTTGGGCTTTGCTTCCAAACCTTGCAGGATGCTTTGAAGTGCAAACAAACATGCAACTGGACAGAGGCTTACCTAGCTTCCTTTTGTCTTCAAAAAGCTAGGATGATAAAACCAGCTTTCTTAGGGTTGCTTTGTTCAAGTTCCAGCCTCATTAATTGCTCCAGAATTTTAGGTCTGTCTTGCCAGAACCCCTTTAAATTATGCATACTCCTACTTACACAGTCACTGCCACTCTTCAAATATTCAAGGGTTCCTTACATTTAATTTTGGATGGTTTACTCTCTCCAGGGACAAGGCAGTGTTTTAAAAAGAAATTGCTGACGGATAAAGTAGAGCTTACATGACTTGCAGCAAACAGCAATTTGAGTTCTGAAGAACATGCGTATCTTGGACATGTAAATTTTACTCATTTGCATTTAAAGGGCACATGTGACATACAATGCTGCTTTCTCATCCAGTAACATTATCATCCAGTGACATTCACTTAACGGTTAATGTCAAGTTTTTATTAACATTTACAAGCACATTGGGAGATTAATTTGTTTACTTGCATTATGCAAAACTGATTTAAGATCGTGGTTTGCATTTACACACATTTACATAGTGTTTCCTGATTAATACATTAAAACACACACAAATCATGTGTAAATTGCAGGCTTACATCTGCAACATAAACTTCATTTTCTATAGTGTAATATTTGACTTATCTGGCAGAACTTTTCCAGCAGGTTTCAGTTGAAGTCAGGATATCATAAGGAGGGAATTAAAACCAGGAATTAGAGGTGGATTTTCTGTCTTTCCTTAGTACCTGTTACTTGCCAGTACCCTGCAGTCACGAGACAGAAGAAGAGCATGCCAAGGTTAGCTGGCAACAGGATGAGTTTCATGTAATGCTGTGGACCTGGAGTGGGGCTTCTGTGAACACACAATTTCTGACATGCTGAGTTGCGTGCTCAGTGATTTTAGACTTGGAGTGAGCAGCAAAAGGAGCCAGTGGGAGGGAAAGGGGCATCAACCACTGCTGCCAGTCATGGCCTGGCTACCCTGGCAGGGTTGCAAAGGGGTTCCCCTGGGTGCAGTGGAGACCCTTGGGACACTCCACTCTGCTCCCCATAACACCTTTGGCTGCAGATGTCCAGGGCAGGCTGGCTGGCATGGGAGGACCAGTGAAGAGTGTGGGGAGAAGAGCAGCAATGAACGCTGAGCATCTGGTGTGGGGCTGAGACAGGGATCCAGAAAGGCAGCACCCTTGCACTGAACATGGGGGCAAGGGGACACTGGATACTTCCCCAGTGCAGCGTCTTCCTATGGGAAAGCGCGGTCAAACTCAGGCTTGCCTCATCTCTCCGAGGCCCTAATCCTACTATCTTTTCTCCACCAGTCACAACCTCATTCTCCTCTTCCCTACACCCTCACCCCCCTCCGGTTCTTCTTTCTGTAAATAACTCTTTCTGATTTTGGACAAGCAGGGATCAACAGATTCTGGAGGGGGGCGGGGAAGACACTTGTTTTGTTTGTTTTTTTTTTCCTTTCTCTCTTGAATTTTGGTGTTTGAACTTGAAAAAATAATATATATATAAACATAAAAATATATGTATTTAAGCAAATGGATTTCCTGGAGAACTAAGAAAGAAGTTGATTTTTTTCCCCTTTGATTTCTCCTGTTTCTCATTAGGGTTTGTTTTTTGGGGAAGAGGGTTTTTGTGAACTGTTGAGATTTACAGTTCAGCATTGTTTAAAGGATGTGAAGGGGGAAAAATAAAGAAAAAGAAGAAAAATCAACAAAAACATGAAAATCCTTGTGGTGTACAAAACCTGTAAATAGTCAAAGATACTTTCTCTTTTCTAACAACAAATTATTTCTGTCACTTTATATTCAAAAATAAAGAAACGTACCACAGAATATCAGGGTTAAAAAAAAATCATAACCCAATATCAGAATGTTTTCTTGGTTGTGTTCATTCATTTTGTTCTTAACCTGGGGAAGTCCTGGGAATTTTCTGCATGAGTGATGTTTTAAAAGCCTGAAATGAGGATGAGTTGAAATGAGAATGACCATGTTACTTGAGAGAGGCTTTTAGTGTTCACTAGTAGCTGTGGGTTGAGGCTACTGTCTTGGGGTTATGTGATGAGACTGAGTGGATGAAGGAGCCTGATCATCTTCACAAAAAGCAAACACATACTGAGGCAGTGACAGGGATGGGAGACTGTCTCAGTGGGTTGAATCTCCCTTTATACTGCCTGAAAACTGTCTGGGAGTTGCATGATGAAAGCCACCGTGAAGCTACTGATATCACTGCTAAACTACCTCTAAGTCGTTTGAACTCTGTTGAACCCCTCATGTCAGGCCAGCACACGACATGGCATTGACACATTGTCTACATGAAATAAAGCCCAGGACTATAGAGGAGTGGCAAAGATAGGGGTAGCAAAGATGGCAGGGAAGTCTTCGATGATGTCAGCTTGTCTTGGTACCAACCATTAATCGTGACACCCAAGACTAAAAGGAAGTTGAGGGAAAAAGTTGATCTTTGCAGAGGTTATCCTGGTCCACCCAATGGAAAAGGCCCAAGAGGTTATTTATAATAGAGTGCTAAGAAGTGGCAGGTTTTGGAAACATAGAGCAGTGCGTCACCTTAAATTGTGAGAGGGCAGTCAGTTATTTTTAGGGGAGCTAAAAATAAAGAAAATGGACTAGCTGAGCTAGTCAGAGGATGCTAGACTACCTGTGGGGTGCAATTAAAAGTGTGGAACACAGCAGAAACACTCAAATGCAGTAAGTCAGATTCAGAACAAGAAAAGCAGTGTTCAGCCAAGAAGGTCATAACAGCCGGCACAAATGAAATGTTAGTAAATAAAGATAATCAATAGAGTGAGCAAAACTGTGAACCAGAGAAAGAAAATCCCTGGCTAGTAAATGTACAGGTAAATAGGATTATATATACATGAACATATACATAAACATGCGGTTACTGAGAATCCTAAAAATAGATGTTAAGTACTAATGGTGAGAGGTAAGTCAGTGACAGCATAGGAGAGACTGAAAGGCTCAATACTCAGTTTTGATATGAAGCTGGAGAGACAAGTGGGTAATATTAGCACTGCTATTCATCACCAAAGGAAGTGGGACATTATCTAAGACTCCGTTGGGTACCTTTCTGAGGACTGCAGCTCCAGGCCTCCACTGTCACAGCTCTGCACCCCTTGAGATACCTGCCCCTTTCTCTTATCAGCTGTAATTCACTGGGCTTGCTGCAGTAAAATGACTCAGCTGCTGCTTGTGTGGATAGTCTCGTGACACTGGTTCTTCCCAATCTCAAAATCCAGCAGTGCAATAGTGACCTTAACGATACCAGAAGGCAAAAGAAAAGTGAATGCTGGGGTTTTGTCTTTCAGTCTCAATCCATGTGCAAAGGCAAAGGTACTCACGCTTATGTTTCTGAGTTCCAACCAGTACCATTTTGATTAGTAATAATTATTTTTTTGACAGTGGCTTGGTGCAAAATTGTAGTGTGATTTTTGGGAAAATTCTGACAGCCTTTGATATTTTTTAATAAGAAAACAAAAATCTATTTTCCCAGTCTGGAATAGAGTTGCATTAATTCCCACTCAAATGCAGAACACTGTCATAAAAACTGGCTAACTTCCGATACATAGCTGAAATATTGTATAGTTTATTTATACTTTAGGTCTTGTCCCAGGTTCACATGCCAAAGAAAGGCAGGTATGTCACTAAATTTCACTTTCTAGCCAGAACAGATTCTTGACTGGAGTTGCAGGTGAAAATCAAACAGCTTGAAAGTTTCAAAGTGTTTCATACTTTTATTTTTTCAAAACAGGATGATTTTCTACCCTTTCAATACCGTTCATAGCCTTTTCTCCCTTTTTTTGTTACTGAAACTGTTAAATGATGAGTTCTGTTTTGAAAAAAAACAACATATCTGCCAATATAATTTCAGGTTTGAAAATATTCACCTCTTGGCCAAGCTGCACACTTGAAAACTCCTATATAGAATAAAACTAATCCAAACAGAAAAATAAATGGAGTGTGTGAGTGAAAAGTAAAGATAATCATCAAAAGGGATTGAAAAAGTATTCAAACGGTAGAAAAATATTTATCAGGAGGTTTTTATTTCTGCAAATTTCACTGAAATAAAATCCAACCAGAACTTTTCAAATGGCTCAACTGACAGTGCTTTAGCTGAAGCAAATGATTTTTAAGAAGTCTGGAGATGCTATCAGGGAATGAGATCATAGCAACAAAAAAATCAGATTCCCTCTCTGAATCTTCCAGATGCACAACAACGTGCTGGAACTGGAAAGAGTGTGTGTGTGTGTGGGGGGGGGGGCTCACCTAAGCTTTAGAGATTGAAATTTCAACTCTATGCTTAGGTTTTTGCTGGCATCTGGAATCTGACCAGTCAAGGGACTCTAGAAAAGGGTTTGCATCATCTCCAAAAAGGTATCTCTTTTGGCTCAGAGAAATCTCCTGCCAAACTCATTGTCTGGAAAGTATCTGGTGGGAGCCCGGACCTGTGGACATTTTCAGTGGAAGACAACTAAGGGTAGGTCAACCAAAGTCCACTGCTTGTGTTTCTGTTAAGATGGCAGAGGTGACTGGGGAATAAATGCTTCCCTTACAGGTGAGTTGCACTGACTGACAGGCCCTGAGGACAGAAGTGGGATTGGGATTCCCTTCTGGGCCAAGTTCTCTGCCATGGGGTAGCCAAAAATGTCAGGCATGGAGTAGGGGAGGACTGAGTGATGTAGAATGGGAGCACAATGAACTGTAATGAACTCTACTGTCTGAGGTATGTCTTGGCAGTCTGTACTCAATGGCAGATCAATAAGCCGCTGAAAGAGTTAGAGGATAATGTATGTCTTTGGGTTAAAAAATACAGCTGAAATCAAAGATACTTATGATTGCAGTAGCTGACATTGTCTTCAGTACAGCAAGTCTGTACTGAACAGGGACAACAAGTCCCTGCATGTCTGTCCCAGAACATGACCATTATGCCGTCCTTCAGGACCCGATTCCTGATACTTCCTGGCAGCACTGACAGTGTGGCAGTGGGCTGAGAAGCAACTTTGCTCTTGCACTTGCCTTGGGGACCAGCTCTCCTTGCTGGGTGCACCACCTCTTGGTGGCATCCCTCAGAAAATGCTTACCTATGGACTCAACTGATCAGGAGTGGACATGTTTCCTGACTCCTTTCCTCAGTGCAACTAGGTGCACTGTGTTCCATCTTCCTGCTCAGATCTTTTCAATATTAATCCCAAGGTACGCAGAAATATGGTTGCTCCAGTAAAGGTCCTGTTCCAGCTGCCGCATTCTCCTGTGCAGGGTGCAGGAGGTGAAATCACTCCAACATGTGCCAGCAGTGAAATTCATGGAAAAAGAGGGCCCCTTTCTGTACCAGAAGAACAAGCAAAAGTTTAGCAAGCAATTAAAACATATTAGTGTCCTCCCCAACCTCTACTATCCTGGGCTGCCCTCTCACTTGTGTGGCCTGAGGGATGTGAACCCTTCAGTCTTCATTATTCTCAAATTAGGAAGGCTTATTAGAGGACCCTAAAGCAGAAGTCATCACTGTAGTGCCTTGCATAGGATAAAGCCTCATTGGGAGAAGGGAACTAGGATCCTGCAGAAAGATCGATTGGTGTAAGGAGTACTCACTGCTTTCAGTCAGGACTGAAAACACGGAATGAAACTTGGCACACAGCCGAAATGTTATGTTTCCTGTCTCATTCCTCCATTTTCTGCCACATGAGATGTAAATAAACCACTGTACAAGTAGAGGGCTTACAGGTCCCCGTGCATCGCTCAGCAGTGTCAACTGCACAGGGGTGTTTTATGTACCTAAATCCTGGTGAGGCCTCTTCTCAGCTGGTGTAACATTAGCACAAATAGCTACAAGAGTATGAAAGACAGTGGTGCCTTGTACTTGAATGCAGTTGTGTTCAGCCAGAGATTGGATCTTGACTGATTTAGAAGAGCTCTAAAAAAATTGCATTTAACAGCATGATGTCCCATGATAATAGGACCAGGGTGACCTGGAGGGGGCTATGCTGACTTTCCATCTCTCAGAGGAAAGTTATGCTCAGCTTTGTGTCCTCTGACTCAATTTGCTACAAGCATGTTCAAACATGATAATGTTGTGTAGTACAGAAAAGAACAGTGTCCTGGCCAAGTTCAAGCTTGTATAATTAATTTCTTCTTATCTAAAAGTTCTACCTGTAATTTTGAATGAGTGTGAATGGATTTTTTTAAACTTCTCCCAACCACAGATTCAAACCACCAACTTCCTTTTTTCTCCGTGACTTCTTAAATATTTTGTTGCTCCTTTATATACATGTATGCATGCATATTTATATCCCTCTTTTTATCTTTTGTGTTGTTCCAGCAACAAAAGCTGTAACTCACTTCGCTTAAATTATTGCGTGATTGTGCGATGTACTACATAGGGCTATGTGCAATAATATCCTGCTAAGAAAATGAAGCAGAAAGATTGCACATCCATATATTGAAAACACTGTGAACTATCCAAACCTCCCAAAGACCGGCTGCTTATTACTGCAGAGTGTCCTTGCACCAGCTATTTGAATGCTGCTCTTTATTCAATAATCAGATACATACTCAGCACTGCATATGCATTTGGATATGTCTGAGCTCAGGAGATGCAATCAGCAAAAGACTATTCTGTGAGACAATACCTATTCTTTGCAAATATATTCTTTAGGAGAAAAATGACTCTCCCAAATTACTAAAAAACCTTGGTTTAGTGCCTGACTGAAGGGCTGTTGTGCATATTTCTTACTTGAACCATCCCGAGGGGAACTGCCTGCTTGTAACCCATTCATAAGTGTGAAGGAACTCAGTAGCCCAGGCAGGGCAAAGGTGCTCTGCCCAGCTCTGTTCAGCAATGTGCTGTGTAGTTAATCTAGCCAAAACTGAAACTATTTACATTAACACATTTGCTTTGTGAGTGATAGTGTTAAACCTTTTCTAGTGAAGAGAAAATGCCTTGTTTGAGTGCAAGATGACACACGCACAGAAAGTGATGTTTGCTTGAGCTGTAAGGCTGCTCTCCAAAGCAATCAGACCTGTCCTGTACATACTTTTTCCACCTCTGATACCAGGTTGTGATGACCTGAGTACCTGGCTTGCCATGCCTGTGGGGAGGTTGGTGTATTTTAGTAATGAGTAAAGTGGTTTCTGCATATACATCCCATTGTGTAGGATTTGAGTTGAGGCAACAGAATTGCCAGTGACCCTTTTGCAAGCCCAGTAGGTACCTAGACTTGATGTTCAGCTTGCGGAGGGTATTGCCAATGGTACAGCAGCTCCCACCACTGGGAAGCTGTGGGTGGGAGGGTTATTCAATATGGCTGAGGAGTGCAGAAATAGCTTCCATGGCTGGCTTCCTTAGCATGTGGACAGCACAGAGATCAAGCCTGACGATGATGTCGTTGCTGGTGCTAGGAACAAACAGCTTTAAACGTCTCTTCCAAACTGTCTCTCCTTCTCTGTGTGCATCACATTGGGAAAGAGGCTGTAGCTTTTCTCTTCACCTGCCCAATGTTTCTGCTGCTGTGCTCATACCCACACAGATGTGTGGTAGTGATGTTTGTGGCCAGGCAGCCCTCCCCACTCCCTCAGCTCAGTCATACGGCACTCTGAATGTGTGCTGTTCTAGGTGACTGAATGTCTGAGCCAATTCCTCAGTCAGCAGCGCCAGTGTAAGTAACATGGCATTTTGACAGCTATTCAGCCCTTACCAACTAAGCTGTTTCAACACCCTGTCATCATGTGTTGCCAGGTGGTTGTAAAACAAGCAGAGGTGTGCTGATACAAACAGAAGAATAAACATGAAGAGGGAAAAAAACAAATGGTTAATTAATGAGGAGTGCAGAAACCACAGAGATCCAGTGAAGGGCAATTCAAATGATCCAAAGCAAGAGAGGCTGGAGAGCTGTCAGGGGGTGAGCAAGGAGCTGATGCACAGTGAGACCAGGGAGGACAGAGACCAAAGTGGGGGTAATAAACAGATACACAGTAAATGATGAAGAACAGGCCAACAGACCCTGGTCAGCCTGGTTCAAGTGAGGAAGTCTTAAAGGATACATGCTTTTCCTTTTTATAGATTAAAGGTACTCATATTTCTCACCCTGCAATTAATCAGTCCCTTGGACTAGCTCCTCTTGCATACATCAAATACATATAATGCAACAGATTCTGTGGAAAGTCAGGAAGGTTTTTATTCACAGCATGGCTCCTGGCCAATGCCCTCAGAGAGACTTACAGCTTATCTCCATATCAATCCAGCTGGCTGGAGTTCTCATGGCTCAAAACATCCCTCAGAGAGGAACAAATTCATCAATTCCCACCTGTCCAGACCAAAACCATTGTCACAGAACAGCACAAAGGATAGTAAATTTACAGATTAGACATTAATATAGGAGTGTTATGCCTCAACAAGTAGTTTGAACTTGGTTGAAATTTACCAAAAGCATGATTAAAAGCATAAATTAATCCATGGTA
The DNA here is from genome assembly GCA_035584735.1 of Pseudotriccus pelzelni. Taxonomy (NCBI): domain Eukaryota; kingdom Metazoa; phylum Chordata; class Aves; order Passeriformes; family Tyrannidae; genus Pseudotriccus; species Pseudotriccus pelzelni. Next base: position 46,854,598 of record JAWMRA010000041.1, on the reverse strand, counting down.
GGGACAGGACGACATTAGAGGGTTATTCATTTACAGATAGTGTACAGCTTAGGTAGGGAAGAGAAACTACTACATCTCCTGTTGGTGTGTCTTAGGCTATGGCAAAGACAAGTTGCAGGAGAAGGAAAGTCTCCTCACTGAGGGACCACTCAGGTGCATTGAGATGAGGAGGATGAGTCTGAAGCAGCCTGCTAAAGCAGGCTGACTGTTGGTACCTACACACAACATGAAAAGCACCTGTGTAATTGCTTTTTCACCATAAAGTCCCTGAGTGGAGACAGTCAGTGTCTGTGATGTGATTTTTGTTAACATTAACAAGAGGATGCTGTAGGTACCCTTTGGTGATGGACCACCCACCAAGGACCCTCCATGGTTATGTCAGCCACAAAGAGGGAGGAAAGGTAGCTGAGTAAAGTGTGTTTGCTCCTTCTCCCTTCCATCTCTCTCTAAGGGTCTCTCTTTACTGTGACAGTTAAACAAGTCCTTGAGAGGGACTAGGAAGTGGGTATGCCATGGCCACATTATCCTGCTGCTGAGAAGTCAGGAAAGCAGAGCAGCTGCCAGGCTTGAGAAGGGGATCTCCATTCTGAGCCCCTGTGTTGGGTCTCCTCCCTCTTCCCCAGCTGGTAGGCTAGTGGGCTATGCCTCTCCTGTCAGTCTTGCTTGCCAGCAGCTTTTTACCATGCCTGGTACACAGACCTCATAGGACAGGGACTATCTCTTGTCTGTATTTGTGCAGGATCTAGCAGGTGGGGACATTGCTCTGTATCGAGGTTGTTTCCAAAGGTGTGTTATAGTACAAACACAATGTGAGCCTCTCAAGATAAAACAATGTGGTTTAGCCACCTACATCTCAGATATAAGTACTTCACTGGGGACTCAGTCCCTAGTGAGGCTTTTATCTTCCAGTGGAAGAAAAGCAGAACTCCAAAGGGTGAGCTAAATGCTTTTAGGAACAAACAACCATACAAAACCACATGGGCACTCTTGAAAATTAATCCCAAACCAAAAGCAAACTCACGGAGTGGGTTAGCAACTAGAGGCAGCTCTGCATGGGAATTCCTTGCTCTTGGGAGTAAAATGGGATCCATCCTCCTGGCAGGGTATATATGTGATCAGCTGGTAAGTGCCAGAGCTGCTTTTCCTATTTGGATGCATTTAGATATTTTGCTTGGACTCTTGCACTGTTCTTACTTGTAGAGTTAGGCTGCTTTGCTTTGTTAAATATTGACATGTTCTGAATGGCAACACTGGGAGTGAAGAATATTCCAAAGGGAACTGACACCTGGCATCAAGTCTCATGGCACTGCTTTTCCTTTGACAGGCACAGAGGGAACATAAGCCATTTCCATGCTCTCCTGTGTCCTTGTGGCTGCAAGGACAGGGAAGCAGGTTTGCATGTCTGCTGGAGGAGAGCTGCAGCAGGGACTCAGTGCAAATAGACTCAGCCTGTATGTACATAAGTGATCTAGTCAGTCAGTTATAAAAGTGAGGGGTCTATGGATGTGCAGGAAGCTGAACTGATAGAGGGAGAAGCCTTATCTTTTCTTAATCCCCTGGAGTGGGTGCAAAAGACACACAAGTCCTTCAACCATGCAGCTTTCAAACACAAAGATTTTTCAGTGTGCCTGAAAAATCTCTGTTTTCACCAGAGAAGGCAATGTAATGTAGGAGTACAAGTGACTCTTCAGTGACACACAGTCTGGTTCCTCTTTGTTAACAAGACATTCTGTTAATTTATTAAAACATCTAAGAACATATCAAACCTGTAATCAAAAATACTACTGGAGATAATTTCAGGCCAGCAAACAAAAGTCAGACAGTGGGAAAAGGGGGTTATTCTGATCACCAAACTATTCATGGTTTATCAAACTTGTCTTCTCTGGTCACTTTGGCCACTGGGCTGTTTCCTGTATGGAGAATCTCATTTTGTGCCATGTGGGACTGAGTTAGTTCTGCAGATGCAGAGCAGCACTATTGATGTTGTATGTGTCCCTGAAAAGGAGGTGCAATTTTCTATTTGTCTCAGGTGGCTACCTCTGAGGGGCATTGTAGACATGTAACCTAGATGTGGGTATCAGAGATGTTTTACCAGTCAGCCTTTCTCATTTCTTTCCAAATCGATTTGCTCTGCCGTTCGGCCTTTGATTATACTATGATTTCAGCACTGGCAGTCTGTGTTTTAAACCAGACTCGTGTACAGCCTTCTATTTCAAACTCTATTGATGTAATTTGTCTTTATACAAACATGTCATGGTCACTTTTGCCACATGGTCTCATTTAGTGGTTATGACACATCTAATTCTTTCTCATTTCTCTAGCAAGTAAAAGTTTGACCTCCTTTTTAGAGAGGTCTGCTGTGTCTCCTGGCACATAGTTTTATTTTGTAGCGACTTCAGTATTAATTAACCTTGGATATAAAAACTTTTTAGATGATGGCAGAATTCCTGTTCAAGAATCTCTGAAATGTGAATCTCATAAAGTGCTGCCAGATATTGTGGCCTATGCTAAGACAAGTCACTTGAATCCAATAAGACTTCATCTAGCCAGTATTCTGTCATTTGTATGGATTTCTCATTTACCCTATTTGACTCTGCATTGATATGTATTCTTGAAATGGCACATCGAAGAGGAACACACAAACGAATTATTACTTACTAGGAATGCACCCAAAAACTTCTTGGTACAAAAGCACCCATGATTTTTTACTTTCATTAACCTGCACTTCTTACGAAGCTTGCGTCATAGAAATGAGAATATTTTTTCCCCATTTCATTCAATCTGAGCAGTAACTGGACCATGGACAGTAACCTCTAGAAGCATTGTGGATCCTTTGCCAATTTGTCTTTAGACTTTTTGTTAATGCCATAGATTGACAGCCTTTCCAACAGCCTCTTCTCTGTGATCTCACACTAGCTAGCACCTTAAACTTCTAATCTTGAAAAAGTGATCTTTGGCAACTTATTTTACTTCTCCCAGTATTTTCCTCTTGCCAGTTAGGTTCACAGACTCAGAGAATGCCTGAGGTAGGAAGGGACTTCTGGAGGTCATCTTGTCCAACCTCACTTATCAAGCAGGGTCACCTAGAGCAAATTGCCCTGGACCATACCCAGATGGCTTTTGAGTACCTTCAAGGATAGAGATGCTGCAACCCTGCAGGGCAACCAACCAGTGCCAGTGTGCTGTCACTCTGACAGCGAAGAAGTGTCTCCTGATGTTCAGAGGGAAACTTCTCTGTTTCAGAGAACAGAGAATTATGCCTCTCACCTCTGGTTCTGCCACTGTGCACCACTGGGAAGAGCTTGGCTCCATCTTCCTTGCACTACCTTCTTTGCGCCCTCCTTTTATTTGTGTACATTGATAAGACGGCCCTGAGCCTTCTCTTCTCCAGGCTGAACAGTCACAGCACTCTCAGCCTTTCCTCATATGAGGAGCTGAGTTGCAGCAACTCAGCTGTAAAAAAGCAGAAAGACCTTGTGTAAGTATTACTTTTACCCATTATTTAATGTCCTGCATTTTTAGCAGATTTTTTTCCCATTAGTAAAATATTTTCAGGATTTTTATCAACTGCATTTTCCACAGTTCTTTTCAACTAATCTCATTCAGTTGTTTGTTTATGCTCCATTAAACAGTCTTTCCTTGGCATGTAGCAGAGAAAAATGCATGAAGTCCTCTCGATTGTAAAAAAAAAAAAGGAAAAGAAAGAGTTTTATGAAAATAAAGCCATAATCCTTTCAGTGGATGCCAAAGGAAGCTCTGTTTCTTTGTGTAACATTCCAGGTCAAGCAGTAATATTTTCACTGGCATGTCATTCTGTAAACTACACCCCAGTGAGGCTGCCTACTACGAACTCTACTTCTGTAATTGATCTTGGTAAAGTAAAGATGTTAGGTTTAGTTTTGCCACATGAACCCCTGGGAGGCCATTTCAGAAAATTATTTTTATTGAAAGAAGTGCTTGCTGTGATGTAGATGTGCTTGGCTTGATCTGTCATGTTTTCTTTGCTTCTTTGTTCCTTTCTTTCTGTCAATCACAAACCAGTTTGTGGTAGAGGCTGATTTCAAAAGAGTTATTTAAATTGTCGGCAGGGCTTTGTCCTTCAGAGACATTTAGTTAATTCATTTTGCATTTCTTTCTGCTGAGAACAACATTTCTCTCCAGTGGTTTTCTAGCATGCACGGCACAGAGTTGTTGTGCCTGGACGCTGTTCTGCTGTGCTGAGATTGTCTCTGCTTTTAGTGCAAGTCAGTCTAGTCACTGCTGTGTCCCTGCCCTATATACCATGGTTTTTTTAATTAGGTGTGTATTTGTTCCTGCAGCGTTAGATTGTGCTTCAGTCTAGGCAGTAACTAACCTTAAGCAGTTGTCAGCTAGAGCATTAAAACATTTATTTTTTGCAAGTGCTGTGCTGTTGTGAGTGCTGCTACAAACACATCTCAGCTGAGAGAGTTAGCATTAAAAAACCAGCCAGCTTAGTCCTGGCAGTCATCTGATCCTGCCCGTCAAAAGCACAGCCCTTGCTGCCATTACAAGTACTCCTGGTCGTTCCCAGGTCAAGTGATCTAGTTCCCTTCTGCTATTTTTGAGCATTAATTGTATCACAGACACCCCACTTCTTAAAATTTTAAAATACTTCAGATTTGTATAATATTATTTTATTTTCCTACTACATTCTCTATTGGGATCATCAACGTTGTAGTCTGCTAGCTAGTTAATGGCAGAAACAGGGCACCTTTTCCAAGCAGCATTCTTGTCTAGAAAAGAAAAATTCTCTAATGACTTTTGAGTTTCTGTTTGCACCTGCTGCTGAATGGCAATCCTGCTGACATGCACATGCTTGCACTGATCTCTAGCTTGCAGTGTTTTTCAGTGCCTGTGCATTTTTAGGCAAGATCTGTATTGCAGGTCTCTGCTGCCTCTCAATCTTCCAGGTCTCACTTCTGTCTGTGTAGTTGCACACATCATATTCATGACACAAAGAGAAACTGGAAATGGGACAACGTCGCTATCATGACCAACACTGCAAGGATCAAATGCAAACCCTCCATCATGGCTTTCATGAGCTGGACAGTTTCAGTAGGTTGTAGTATATGTGGTGTCTTCTGCACACCGGCACACAGAGACTGGTGATCCCTAAGGTTTACACCATTGACCCTACCCGTTCTCTCTTCCAGGGAGAGAGATTCATGTGACCTCTCCTCCACGTGGCACTGCAATGATGAGAGCTCCTCTGTGTCACTGTTTGCACATTTTGAAATGGTTGCACTCGTGTGATAGGAATTGGGAATACACATGCGTAAACTCCATTTGCAAGACCAGAGATCAGTTTCCTCTTTTGGCAGCCTTACATGTCCCTTGTTGAAAACTGCTTTCTTTTATCATGTGTTACTCTCCAGGGTCTCTCATCACTGACATACCTGCTGAGTATCTTGAGCAAGCTTCAGTCACCAGAAACAGAATTGCAAATTTTCAAGGCACAGGAGCATTATAAATCTCTGTGTCCAACTTTTATCAAGGAAAATAATTTTTGTGATGGAGATAGAAGACAACGACCTGCTTGGGGAATCACTACTCTCTTCCTAGGTCATAGGAAAGCTCTGCTGTGTGCTTTTTGGAGCACAGTGAATGACTGGCTGTGTTGAGAACTGGTCCTACGCCTGCACACACAGCCTCTACACCTTCTCTCTTCCCTCTCCATACCTCACAAACATCTGGAGCTCCCCAGGTGCACACTTAAATTCTTTCTCTTTTCTCCTCACTGCTGTACGCCACTATAACCTCACAGGCTCTGACCCACCCCTGCACCCAGCTGACATACCACTGTCACTGCTGCCAAATCGACACCCACACAGGGTTCAAACCATTGAAAAGCACAACCCTTTCCTGGCCTCAGCTATTATTTGACCTTGCCAACTTCTGAGCCCTTCAGCATCCGTGTGGACCAACGTTCCCCTCATAGTTGAGTGTCTCTCTCCTCTCTCTGGTTCCTCAGGGAAGTTCATGGGCTGTAGCCTCTGCAGCTGGCTGCTGGACCCAGGGGTAGAGAATGCAGGATCTAATTATCTGCTTGCAGAAAAAGCTGCTATAGCTGTGACATGACACAGATTTCCTCTGCTGGTAAATTTCGCAGCCGCAAAACATCAAGTAAGGGCAGCTCTGCTGTCTGCAACTTTGCAAGCTGCAGTGGTGAGGACAAGTTTGGGACTCGGGTGCTGTGCTCTGTGACAGCACTCAGTTCTATTACCAGCAGCCTGAGCAAGTGCCAGGGCCTCAGAGCGCCAGGGCAGCTGATCCCTAAGCAAGGTGAAGGGTATGAAAACAAATGCAGCCTCTGAAGGACCAAGTCCCTGCTTCCTAGAGACCTGCCTCCTTGCACTACTGTATATGTTGGCACGTGACAGCAGTGGTACAGTGCTGGTGGAGGTGGTGCAGGACTGCAGGGGGTCTTATTCAGGCTGGATTGATTGCAGGAGCATAAAGTCCACTTAAACCTCAGGTTCTCCACATACCATTGTTGCCCCATCTCTGAAATGGAGGACTAGTCATGCTCAGCAGGTCAATGCTACTTGCAGGGAGGAGGAGCTCTTTGCTGCTGTGGTGAAAGACACAAAAAGGAGACAAACCCTCGTCACATACACAACAAAAGAAAGAGAGCTCATGGGTTAAAAAGGAGAAAAAATGTGTGGCCTCTGGGCAGCAAGGGGAGTGCTGGTAGGGCGAACAGTGAAAATCCCAGATGGGATGAGCCATCTGTGTAGGGGCTGAACAGCAAAGTCGATGTTGTGGTCAGACAGGTGGGCTTCTGGAGCCTTTAGCCAAACACCACAATGCTGGAGCTTCCCTAAACAACCCCACTGTGGTGTCACCAGCTCTCTGCTGCCACAGAACTTATGCTATCTGTCTCCATTGACAGTCTTTGAATGAAAGGCTTTCAAGGATGGACATCCTCTTGGGCTCTGGCAACCATGCTTTTACTGGTATGACCTAGTGCCTTTTGCAGCCCTTTTTCTCTCATACATATGGAAAGCTGGCCTTCACTTCACCCATAATGCTCAGGTGCTGCCATAGACTGGCCCCACAGCAGAAAGTATGGGGCAAATCTTCAAGGGACTGAGCTGTGGAAGAGCCACGTAAGGCAGATCTATATCTTTGGCCCTAGCCACCTGCCTTCTGCAGCACCAAGGTTTTCTGTATGGTCTTCTGCTTGAACCCCAGCCCAATGTTTCCTGCTTTCTGTGGAAGCTGGGTAGGATGAGAGCCCCAAGGCAAAGAGCTACATCATACCTTCTTCTGGCACAGATGCTTCAAAGCAGCCTCAAAGGCTTCTTCATTGAAACCAAAATTTGTGTTCCAAAGGGTTTCCATGTTTAGGGGGTTTTGTGTGTTTTGGTTTTTTTTGTTTGTTTTCTTTCTTTCTTCATCACTCAACACTGCTTAGCTGCAAGGGCTAGGTTAGGAAGAAGCAGGTGTGGAGAAGCCAAACTAGACGGAGACTCTGTTCTCTAGTCAGGTATTCTCTTGGCCCACAAATGTGGGGGGAACTGGTACAGCACAGTGCAGCAGGACCCAAGATTTAAACCTCAGAGCATGGGAGGGTGTGTGTGGATTTCATTCAGTATGCTCTCCCACTGTGCCAATAGAGCATGTTGTGGCATATGCCTTGCATATGGGAAACAACAGGAAGGCCCTGGCATGAAAATATGCAAAAGTATTTTTACAATCTGCCTTGAATACTGCTAGTGATTGATTAAGTCTGTTGAAGCCACCAACATCCCCATTGGTCACGGCAGAAGAGCTATCCTGAACACTTCTCACAGAAAGGAAAGCATGGAAGTTAGGGAAGAGAACCCAAGCCAAGCATGAAAATGTCTGCAGGAGAGATAAAAGCTTTACTGAAGAGTTATGAACAGACCGGAGGAGACAAACTAGTTGTAGCTGTGGAGAAAAAGGCCTGAGGCTTTTCAGCAGAGAAAGGGTAGTTGACACTAGCTCATGTGCCCTTTGAACATCTCAGAGGTGGGCTTCTCTCATCAGATCTGAGGAGCAGGAAGGGAGGTGACCACCAGCACTCAGGATCCCTCTGCCCTCCCTACATGCAGCAGCTGTGAACTGCAGAGCTCAGCCCTCCCCACACAGTGGCTTGTAGGATGCCTCCTGCCAGCACGCCTTTATCTTGAGGGGCCTGGCCCATTGGGCCATGCTGGTAGCTCACATACATAGAGATTGTTCTGGAAGGGGGATTTTGGCTCCTACCCAGAATGTGGCTCGCTTTCGAGTCTAAAAATGCATAACAAAGCATGAATAAATAGCATTTCCTTCTCCACTCTGCATATTAACATCTAGCTGCCTTCAGGAGGAGACAGCTGAAGTTCTTGCAAGACATCAGCAACAGAACGAATAGACTGGCTGTAGAGAAGCAGTCCAGACCCTGTTGTACCACCTCAGAGTTCCCTCTTAGCTTTAATCCTTCATGTATCTTCATGAGTTACAAATGAGAACTCTGAAAATGAAGGCACAGAGCTGTACCAGAAGACAGGAAACTAAATTCCTTATGAAGAAAGAGGAGGGTCCTAGTCATGCATTTCAAATTGTGAGACAATTTCTACCCTCGAGACTTTGCTTGCATTGTAAGCCTTCACAGGGTGTGCAGAGATCTGGGGCTTCGTGAAGAATTTTTTTGACAGTGTGTTTCTGTTAGAAAACGCTGATCCATGAGGCTCTTATTGTTTGGCAGGAGTGTACTCAATTCAATAATCCCTGGGTGGGACTCGGACCTGTTAAGTATTTGTTTAGAAAAGCAATTAGTAGCTGCTGCATTGCCCGTCACTTTGGCTCCTAGCCTCCTGCCGTGGAGTCCAGGAGTGTGGCCTGGACACAGGAGAGTTTTTTTTAGTTCAAAGCGTAGTTATCCCTTAGGCATTTTTACAGAATTACAGAATCAGAATGGTTTGGGTTGGAAGGGGCCTTAACATTCTGAATCTTTCATTTGGTAGAGCCAGAGAGTTTCCAAGTGGTGGAACCAGAGGGATTTCAGAGCCTTCAGCAGATGTTGGTGCTGAAAGAATTAGATGAATTTCCATACCTAACTGTGTGCTGACTCTTCATCATATATATTGCAGGGTGGGAAGGGTTCAGTCACACCTCTGTCAGTGGTCCCTGTCTGCATGCTTCTTCTTCATGATTACATGAAAGAAGGTAGTTAACAGTGATGGTATCTTGCAGCAGAAAGAAAAACCAAGTGGGGAAAATATTCCTTAGCTTAATTAAAGGCAGTACTTGCGCTCTGACCATGATGAGCTGACTCTGCTTGGGTGTGGAAACAAAGCGTCTTTGGGCTTGTCCTGTGCTCAACACATGGGAAAGGACTTGTGAAGTCGTGGGAGATGCAGGAAACACACTGGAAACACTTGATGGCTACAAACACTGTATTAGTCTGTATTAGTGAGATAGATCCCTTCAGAGCCAGTGAGCCGATGGGTGGGAGGTAGAGACGAAGCCTACAGTGGACAGAAGGCAGAATGGGTGCAAACAGCTGTGCCAAAAGCCCTTCTTCTTCAGAGTTCACAGTGTTTGGCTGGATATAGGTGACTCTGCCTCTACAGAGTATATAAAGGAAGATCCTCAACATGGCAGCACTGACAAACCAGAGCGGTGTCAGAGCTGTGTGAAGTGATGGACATAAGAAGCTCTGTGGCAACTCACGAAACAGCTCAACTACTCTCAGCAGTTCTGAGGCAGTATCCATAATTGAAGAGCTCCGGGAGTTTTTCAGGCTTGTGGTTCTTCATCAATTAGAACTAAAAGGTTCCATTTATTAACAACTGGATTGTTTAAATAACATCTCCCATCAAGTGCTTTGGCTGTGCAGTTGTCTGAGCACTAAGAAACTTGCTCAGTGAGTTATGCAGTACCTTGCAGATGCAGATGACTCTCTCTCTGCAGCCCCTGTGCCAACACCCCTGTCCCCTGCTCCCCCCCAGTGCCCTGCTGGAGAACACTGATCACTGTCCACTGCCCACCACCTCCTGCCCCCGTTTCCACAGGGAGAACTTGTCCTTACTGCTTGAACACCCACCGACCCACAGCGTTTCCCCCCGCTAGTAATGTGCTTACACTTCTGTGCATCAATTAGGCTACTTTTTGGAGGAAAAGTGGATTTCGTGCTCAGTGCTGGCACTAGAGGGACGGTGTGTTGGATCTTGATGGAATAGATGATGTGTCAGGTTTTGCTTTCTTCTCTCCTAGTGCTCCTGGGACACACTCATGCAGTGCTTGTACTGTTCCTGCTGAACATGTTTTCCCACTCTTTCCTTTCATTTTGCAGTTTCACTGCCCCCCCAATAAACCAGACAAATAAAACAAAGTCATACTTTTAGAGTAAAACTTTTACCAGAGCATGCTGAAGTCTGAACAAGACCCACACAGATGGAGTTCCTGCCATATATTTCTCAGCCAGACCAATAGTACCTCACAGCTGAGGGGTGTCTACAGCTAGGAGAGAATTCACCTTCTCCTCTGCCTGTTACAGGTTCATGATATTAAGCTTATGCAGGGTGATTTCTCCTGCTTTGTGGGTTCCCATGACATGGCCCAGACCATGTAATCAGCTGTATCAGGCACAGGAGATCCCAGAATAGGGGTAGATGTGAGGTGAAACAGGGGCAAAGGGAAGAAGCTTTGTTGCTGTCAGGTTTGCTGCAAGAGGAAGAGAAGAGGTGGAAGATTCTGGTTGCCAGACCCTTACCACACTTTCCTACATGCCATGCACTCTGTACCTGGGCATTGTCACAGTCCTTGTGTCCCCTTACTCTTCATTCCTACAACAGGCTCCTCATTTCACTGTGTTCACCCACTTTTTTTGGTGTTTCATAGTGTGCCTGTTCTTATTAGTGATGTGTGCAGAACCTCTTAAAAAGGGACTTCCCATGGTCCCAAAATGTCCAATCCCCATGACGCTCTGGTTTCTCTGCTGTTCTGGATGGATGCAGCCCTCCGGAGTTGTGCTTTTGCAGTATGTTGCTTGTATGTTGCTGATGCTGGAAGACTTGGCATGAGAGGAGCTGCTGCTTGACTACGGGGACCCCTGACTCTCAGGCCCATCGTGCAAGTCTTTGGGCAACTGTTCCATGCACAGGCTCTTCAGTGAGCATTGCAGTCCCGTTGCTTTTTTCTGGGTATCCTACAATCTGTTCCAGCTAAATCCATTTGTTATTGTGAGCTCCACTAGGCTTAACTCTCTTTCAGCCCAGCCCCTCCACCTCTCCCTCTGCTGCATCTGAAGCCTCTCCTGTGCTCAAGGCACATTTTGGTATGTCCTACACTCTCGGGCCTTGAGGAACAAAAAGGGAGTTGAAGTTTATTGATAGAACTAGTGAAGGATTTCTTTTTCTCTCCTTGAGCTGCAGTGAGGGAGAGAGAGAGAGAAAGGTCAAATCGTCTTCTCTGGCTCTACTGATAATATTTCATTCATCTGTTGAAAAGATGAATATACTTAACATCCTTCAGCCTGTCTAGTGCTGTGTCTTCTATCTCCTACTTCCAAATTAAACTCCCTAATTCCTCTGCTGTGAATACTAGTCCCTGGGACTTTTTAAAGTGTTGCATCTGAGGTTTAGCATCCGTTATGATTTATATATTTGCTGCCATCTCCTCCAGTCCTTTGGGGGGATAGAGCTGGTTTGTAGGGCCAGATTGAATTGCTGGTGGGTGCTGTGTTTGGGCTCTTAATCCAGGTGCTGCAAGTGAGGTTCCTCCGAAACCATCAGCTGAAAGATCAAAGGTCAGAGAGAAAAAGTAGTGTGAGAAGCACAGATGGTAAACAGTCTCATGTGGTCAGTGTTTATTTGCAGAATGCTTGCTTTTATAATTTATTGGGGGTAGAATTTAGAGACTGCAACTAGGACCTTACAGCTCTCAGTAACCCAGAGACTGATGAAAGCTAAGTTACCTAGCTTATCTTTTTGAAGTGCCAGGCGTGGACTCTGGTGATTTAGAAAGTGGTGTTTAGAAAGTAAGAAGATAGAGAGTAAGGAGTTAAATTTGGTGGTTGCAAGACAAGAAGGAAAATTTCTCTAAGCACATCCTGAATGAACAGCCTTAGCTTGCTTTGGTTCAGTTGATGGCTCTAGTGATTACAGTGCAAATAGCATACAACTATGATTTTTTTCTGAATGCTCTAGGGGCAGGAACAGAGCACCTACAATTAAAATTATCCCTGCACAAGTGAGTGTATGTGAGCTGGAAGGGTAGCTGTGATGCAATAAACCAGGCTGGCATGTGGCCAGAGCTTGCCCAGTGTGTGCCATTTGTGGAGAGTGCCCATGGATGCCTTTATGCAAAGAAACCTGGTTTAAATCTCTCCTCCTGAAAGACAGTATCATCCCTCACCCTTGCCTAGCAGTAAAATATCCCTTCAATCTCAGTGGCCTCTTTGGAGCTCTCCAGGTTCTGACTGGATTCTCTTGCTTGTGGCCACTGCCCAGGCTTTTACATCTGCACAGAAGATGGAGCAGAAATTTATGCAAATAGGGAAACTATTGTTTTCCAGCTCTGTAAGCTCATTTTCACATGGTCAGCACACGTGCTTATGCATATACGAAACTAACAGTCTTTGCAAGTGGAACTAATTGTGTTCCTGTTGGCAATCTCTGAGGAGATGCCAGAGGTGGAGCAGACTGGCTCCTTCCCTCAGACTGTAATGCTGAAGCACCATGGGGAAAAAGCTGCTCTGTACCTCTCTGCAAAACAGGATGTCATTCTGAACATCAAGACACAAATATTCCTCCCTGGAAACCAGCAGTAATCACTCATATGTAGAAGAGGGAGGGGGCTCCTGAACAGTCGTCACTGTTCACTTGCGTGTGGTGCCTGTTAAACAGAGACTTCTTTGGGTCCCTCCAGAACAAGATATTGGGGGTTTTTAAGAGCACTTTCTCAGTTTCTTTGTCAAGTACTTCTTGGGCATGGTCTGTGGCACAGCTGCCCTACTTTGCACTTAGCTGCCAATCAGAGAAAAGGCAAATGATCATTTTATTTGCTCTTCAGACTGTGCTGTTGGGCCATATCCCCCAGCTACAGAGTCTGCCACGACCTTCCTGAGCCAAGGCTACTAGGCCCAGAGAAACAGAGAAATGAGAAAATGGGACTGGGCAGAGCAGAACAGTAGCTCCTACTTGGCCTTAACTGTTGGGATAGAAAAAATCATTTGTCTCATGAATGAAATGATAACTGGTTGTTTCTTCTGTCTTCCACTGAAGGTTGTGGTGGTTTTGAGTCTCTGGTGCTTTGTCTGCAGGGTTGTTGGGTTGTGATCATCTGCTCTCCAGAGCTGCCCATATGCTGGTGCAGCTGGGCCTTGGGAGGAGGGCACTTGGGCTTTTGAGCGAAGGCCAAGGCAGCCCCACAGTCTCTCCTGGGGCAGCAGCAGTCCTGCGCCTGCAGCAAGCACAGCATACAGACCTACCACAGCATCTTCACAGATACACAGGTTTTAGCACAGGGTTTGTGTCACTGGTGTCCCTGCTCTTTATTACTGCCAGGTCAGTTTTGCATTGGCCTGGGTAACTGAAGCCTTTAAAAGCTCTCTAGGTGCCAGTGATGAGTTTCTCTGCCTTATGACAGATATCTCCCACAGTGCCTGGCTCCATTTTTATTCATGGGACAGGAAGGGCATGATTTATCTCATCCTTATGTACCTATCTCAAATAGATCAAAGAATCACAATGTAAATGTATCTGTCTCTCCTTTGACTGCAAGCAGTTCTAGCTGCATTTTCTATGTTATGCTTTTATCTGTGCTTAGACATCAAAAATTACAGGGCATTAATCACAGCGGGGCATATAGCTCCTTCCTCACATCAGAAGTGCATCTCTTGCCACTTCCGTTGCTCTCATTTTCAAATGAGAGACTTTCCCTCCTAAAGAAAGCTTTGAGGGCAAAATATCTCAGTACAGGATGCAAGTGGTACAGAGCATGGATCTGCTGACCACAAAGGAACATTTGGAAGGGAAAAAAATTCACCTTACCCAGCCCGCAGAAGTGAGCTTTTACTGAAGACTGGGCCAGCCTTGGGGTTTGTAGGGTTTTTTTGCTTGTCTCTACTGGGACCTCCTTGAAATCCAAGTTGATGAAACCCTTCAAGGTTTCATCATAACATCCGAATTCCTGTGTCTTAAGGTGTCTGTTGTATGAGCGGTTACCCTGCTTCTGCACACCTGAGAGGCTTTTGTTGTCAAATGCAGCTTCTCTTAATTATGTCCTTGTTTGTTGAACATAAGTCCTGCTTTCTTTTGATCCTGCAACCTTGTTTTGGATATGAAAATACAGGGCATGAATTCATAGGCATATTCAGAATTTTTCTGTTGTTTCTTTCTTTGTCCATGGAGTTGTGGTGGTTTTTTTGTTTGGTTGGTTTTTGTTTTGTTGGATTGGTTTTTTTTTGGTTTTGTTTTTTTTTTGTTTGTTTTGTTTTTGGTTTTTTTTTGGTTTTTTTTGTGTTTTTTTCTGTTTTGTTTTGTTTGTTTGTTTGTTTGCTTGCTTTTGTTTGTTTGTTTGTTTTTATATGTCTGGTCATTTTTATTTGCCTGGAGCTGGATCAACTAATCTGCTTCTTCCTTCTCTGCATACCTTTCACTGCAAGTCTTCCTGCTTCTTTTCTACTTTTGTTGCTTTTTTTATTCTTTACTGAAGTCAGTGCGGGTTCAAGCTGAGAGCAGTAGCCCAGTACTCCTTGCCTCTTAGGCCTACAGTGACGCTTCCTCTTATAAATTCTCTGGAAGTGTCCTGAACAGCTCTGCGCCACTCTTCTGAAGGACTTGGCAGTCTCCTCTGGTTCTTGATAATGCTGGCTAAATCTCTCATATATCACATTATGCCTCCCAATAAACTGAGCATCAAAGGCTTTCTTCACCTTCTTGTAACATCTTTTTTTTTTCCTTCCTTTCTTCCTGGGAATGTCAGCAGCATTCCAGTCACTACCTTGGGCCAAGAGCTTAGTTGAAGCCATGGGTATCCCAGAAGAGACCTGCTGTTCCCTGAAGTGCCCATGCCTTCCCAGCCAGGTGATCCAGCTTTCTGGAACTCTGTCATTAAATGTCCCAAGAGCTAAACTTGTTACAAGAAGGGCAAGTACTGTCACTCTTATTAAAAGAACAAGTTATTACGCATAAGCAGGACCTTTTCTAAGATTGTTATCAAGATCTGTGTGCTTCTGTTATCCACTGCCTCTAGAGAGGGCTGGATGATCAGAGCTGGCCAGTCAGCCTAACCCTTCCTATCTCAGTTTAAAATCTGCTGCTGAAAGCTGCAAAACCCATGCTACTTACCAGCTAGTGGTGATGGGGAAGGGACCACTGCAAATAACACACTTTCTTTCACTTGCCATTGCTGGTGCTGCTGGCTGGGCTGATATAAGAAATTCAGGCACAGGGGAAGGTTTCGTATGTGGCTGTGCAAAGTGGAGGCAGAGCAGCCTCCCCAGCAGGGTAATCTGCTCTTGCCCACATCTGCCCTTTAACAGAAGCTATGTGTGTAAGTCTCCTGGAAAAAGGGTGAGCACTCTCTCCGAATCTCACTCCTCACCAGGATCTGCTCCTCTCTTCCCTCTCTTCTCTTGAGCTTTTTCCTTCTTTGGCTACATTTAATTAATTCTAGCAGTGAATTCTCAGCACGTTTTCTTCTTGCTGCTTTCTAGGATGACATCTGGATCGTCTCTCCTTCCATTCCTTTGCTCCATGTGCTATGACCTCTGCGAACATTTTTGTCTTCGTGTGGGATATTTTCTTTTTCTACTCAACATGTAAAGCAAAGCTGCACTTTTGTCTTTATTCTTCCATGTCTCCTTTTCCCTTCACTGACTCAGGCCTTTGCAGTCAGGTTGCTGCTGCCTGGTGGGCACTGAAGAGCACAAACTCCTAAGGCAAAACATCTGTTTCCAGGATGATCTGCCAGGAAGCGGTATAGCTGTGTCCTATTGCCTCTTTTGGACCTGCCTTCCCACCAAGCACTGTGTGCATTGCAAACATCAGTTCCTGTCCATATCCCCTCTGGGAAACAGATGCACATAAAGGAAATAAATGTGGTTCTTTCTGGTCAAGAATAAGCATATTTTCTCAGTCCTTTTTTCCTGCTGCTGCATGAGCTGTCTTAGCAGCAGCTCTTCCTAAACAAAAAGCCTGAAATAGAGAAACAGTCTGTATCCTCTGATTATCTCCCTGAACTGTGCTTGCTGTGTGAATGTTGCCAGATGTGCAGAGTTGGGGGGAGCATTGGCCTACTATCTCTTGTTCAAACCCTGTTCTCCCGACTGCCAGATAGACTGGGACAGGAACTCTGTTTAATTAATCTTCATTGAAAGAATTTCTGTCTCCAGACACCATGTTTACTTGATGACAAAGTTCCCTGTACAATTTCTTAATTACAGGCCTGTTCCAAGGGAATTAATTTGTTGCAAATGCAAAGGGGGTAAGAGAAATCTTTGAAGAGCAGGTAAGAAATTTAGGCCAAATATTTTCATATTTGGGGAGTTAGTGCAGATCTGGAAAGCTAGGCGGAGTGATTCTGCTTGCTCTCTTAAAGGAGATGGTGGAGGAAACCAAGACTGAAATTAGTGACAGCATCTCCTGAAAACCTCATCAGCACATCTGAAACTACCCTGGATTTTTGCTGCCCAGAGAACCTCATCTTATCCTGCTTTTCTGGTAAGGCGAGGAGCTTGCTTGTGCTGTCCACAGCTTGTCCCTGTGGCAGAGAAATGGACAGAGATAAAGGCAAGAGGGTGACCATGCCATGCTCATGATTGCCCTAGAAGCCTCTGCATCTGTGGTGTTACCATGCTGGGCCTGTCCCCGAAATAACATAAGAGGCTTAGCAGAGACTGAAGACCCTGCATACCTGACCTCCATGCCAGTGCTCAATCCCTAGCCTTAAGCCAACAGGCTCCATGGAAGTTAACACTCATTCTACACCCCTACCTCTCTCCAGAGAGCCCAGACAAACCATCTGTGTCTGTCTCTTCTCAATTTGTTCTGTCTGATGGATTTATCCTTTAGAGAATCCCAACTTTCCTAATGCACTTTGAAATTTTTCATCAAGTTTCAGAGAGGCTTTATCAAGGATTTGTGCTATCTTCACATATACTCTTCATCTGCTCTTCAACTTTCAGCTTCTTAATACAGTGAGGGGAAAGCCTCATCTCTCTTTTCTGCTTTATCACTTTACTGGCCAAAGAGCAGCAGGACAATATTTCCTCCGCCTTTCTTTTTCTTCTTGCTTGCCTAATGGTGAATTTAAACAACCAGCATGTGGAGAGAATTCAACACTGACATGGGTGAGAGCCAAGGGAAAGTTGCTGTGGGAGCACTTAACCTTGACATTAGCTCGGTTCCAGGGACTTCAAGGACACTGGAGGGTGCTGCCACCCTGCCAGCCCTTGCAGTTTTTTTGTCCGTGCAGTGCACAGTTCAGAGATTAAGGAGATGAGCTTCCTGAGATAATCCCTGGGTAATGCAGAAAAAGGGGCTGGGTGCATCTTTTTCCTTGCAGTCCACAGTGATTTGTGTTGACTCCAGTGTTGGATTGATGGATGCAGACCCTGTACTATAAGTTACTTCTGTTCTGCCATGTCCATTTCTGCTTTAATGTCCTGGCAGTCCTCTTGCTGATCAGGCAAGGGGTCACTTTTGCCCCAATGGGTGGCTTTGCAATGCATCACTGTTTCTCAAGGCCCTATGTTGCTTATAGCTGAAGGAAATTTCTCATATACAATTATTCAAACAGTTCTGGGGCTGGCAACCAGTTAGAACATCTTAGATGAAGGATGAAAGAAGGTAGAAAGAGACAGATAGTAATCCAGTATAATCTAATTGCACCTGTTGAAATTAGATGAGAAGGCCAGATTAGACATTACATGTGATGCGCACTTACCAACCTTCATATCATAAAAGACTCTTCTTTCAGTCATGAAAGAGAAAAACAACTTTAAAAATCCACAATTATAATGTGCTTACTGTCTACACAGGATGAGAAACTCCCTCCTTTCTTCCTGTGTCACTGCAACACCCTGCATCCCTCATGTGGACTCACCTCCCCTCGCTGACCGGTCCTGCTGCTGCTGCGAGATCTGATAAGATTAGAGTCCAGGTGGTTTGCTTGCAGGCAGAATAATTCTTCCTTTTATGGAAATTCTTCTGCTTCTTCCCTGACAATGGCCTTCAGATCTGCTTAGTAACAGAGGAGATTTTTCTCCTTTAGAGCCCTCACAACAACAATCTCACCCACGTAGAAACCATCTTGCCTTCTGCAAAGAGCCACTGTTCCCAGGTGTCTCACTGCAAGAAGGTTCCAGATGTTGGAGAGGTGGAAAGGGCATGCACAAGGGAGAGATATTCTTCCAACCTCCTTTATCCATGGCTGCTAAAGTCGGTAGTGTAAGGACAGAGGTGTTAATCTGGTATCTGCTGAATGGGACAAAGAAAGGATTTCCAAGCCCCCAGATCACTTTGGTACAATATTTTGCTGCTTCTTACAGACCATGGCATAATTTGGTGGTAGCTAAAGATGAGATTAAAGTTTGTTTGCAGAATGTGCCAGTGGTATGTACACCACCAACGATATCTATGCTCATAGATAGGGAGGATTCACTTTCCCATCTGGTAGTATCTTCACCCTACTTGTACTTTCCGTAAAACTGCAAGCTTCTTCTTTTAGACTGAGTTGAGATTTTATGCTACAGATTCAGACTTTTTCATTTAAGCACCATCCCCTCCACCTACACCCCAAAATAATACTCATTTAAAAAAAAAAAAAAAGAAAAGCTAACAGGGAAGGGATCTGCCCTGCCTACGTAGGACTGGAATAGCTGTCATGATTTCAGTGAAATGAAATCATAGATGAGCTGGGGGAAACCAGGACAATGAAGCAGCTGTGATTCTGGAAAACTTCAGCCCTGCTGGGTCTCCCTGGAGGGCATGTGCCACTGGAGTGGCAGCTATGGCTTGGCTGTGTGGCGCAGAGACAAGAGGCGTTTCTGGCATGGAAAGGGCATGAGAGTGAAGGCCACAGACAGTAGCTCTGGAGACTGCTATGCCCTGAAAGGCTCAGATCAGAGAGTGCTGAGTCCTGATTTGCTGCACCAGTGAAAATACAGGTTAGTTGCGAGATCCTGACAAGGGTACAGGATGCCAGTCTGCTTGCTGGAAGCACTGGTCCAGGATCAGTTCTGAGCTTCAGGGAATAGGAATGAGGTGAAGCTTCAGATGCCAGGGTTTGGGGAGGAAGGTAGCTTTTTAATCTGATGCAGACAGATTTAGCTTTAGCACTGACTTGGAGAAAAGGCGGCATGTACTAATTTATCAGCAACTATGAGATATTCTTTCATGTTGCTTGTGTTTGAGCTCTGGCAAGATCAGAGCTTGAGGGGGAAGGGTGCACTGTGCTTAGGTAAAGCTGTTCCCTGGGGCTCAGATGAGGAGTAGCTATGCTGATACATTTTGCTGGTTGACTTGTCCTCCAGGCCAAACTGAAAACTCTGGAGATGTGTGTTTCTATTTATTTGGCAGCAGCATTTGCTTTGCAAGTTCCCTGCCCACACGTCATTGCCAACACGGATGTCCTTTCCTAACTGTGGAATGACACACTGCTGGGGTGCAAGGGCAATTTGGAAACATGGTATCTCAGCTGAATGGTCTATATCACATCATACCTCCAGGGCAAAAGTCAATACCTCTGAACACACTTATGGAATTCTCTATAATGTAACATTTTGCAAAGTGTCTGCTCAGATATCTCCGTACTAGACTGCATGAGAGTTACTCTTGGATTCGTCTAGGATGTTTTTTCTGTGCCTTTTTAAGTGGAACTAGAAAATCCTTTTGTACACAGGTCACCAAACAGGCACTCATCATGAAAAGGATTGCTCTGTACGACAGTATTCTTGGGATGGTTTGTAATGGCAGCTCTAGATGCCAAGCACTGTAACACTGATGTTCGCATTTGCTGGAGCTTCTAGGAAGCTTGCAGATTTCAGTACGTGGCATTGTACATAGCATCATCCTACATGTGTATGCCATTCATCCTAACTAGCAGCTTAGAGAATCACTTCGGTGTTTTTTTCTCTGCAGGTGCAGATCCAAATTCATGGTCTCTCTTCTGCGTCACCCCGAGGATTACTGGCATAAATTGTTCCGTGCCTGCACAAGGTGGTTGCCCTGAGCCCTTTAAATCTGTGTTGGTTACTAAGTACCAGAGAAGAGAGAGGTAAATTGAGTTTGGATCTCAGTGTTGCATGCCTCCACACATGTGCTCCTCACATTCAAACCTGTGTAGGAAGCAGTATCTGATTCTGGTCTGTACCTGGATTGTGACATCCCTCAGAAGATGTCACAGATGCTTTTCAGTGGGGTGCCACACAAGGATATGTTTTCAGTGCCAGTAGGGTGGATATATGGGGCTTTCTACCATGGGACAGTAAAATGTATGGGTCTCACATTACAGGTTTTTGCTTTTGGTCATACAGGATAGATATTGGGAAACCTAGAGATGGCAAAGGTTTTTTAATCCTATAGGCAAGCTGAGTCAAAACCTCTTTTTCTTTTCCCAGTGTATAAAACAAAAAAGAATGGAGTAACAAAAATAGTATGAAATCTAGATGAGAAAAAAGGAAGTGGACTTCTGTGGAAAGAAAAGAATAATTAAGTGATGAAGCTTAGGGAGCCAAAGAAAGAGGTCAGTTCAAAGAAAGCTTCAGAAAAGGAGGAAGTTGTGTTAGATATACTGTGATCCTTTCTGAAGGCCCAGGATTCATGAAAAAGTTTATCAGCAGTTGCATTAAAAATAAATCTTTCTTATTCTGCTGGATTACTCCTGAATGTTTTCATCCTGTAGACAGCAAGTTTGATGGAAACAATTTGCTGGGTTTCTCATAAAACCTAAGCTTGTCTCATCTAGTGTTAGATACTTAAATATTATAATCAAATATTGTAAGGCCATCTCATCACTAATGGGGTGATCAAGTAGGCAAATTGCCTTCTCTTCCTTTTTCTATTGACTGCAAAGGGAGACAGCGTGATTTGGTTTCTAACTCTGGCAGCAGAATTTGTGTTCAAATGCCTTCTCTGTGCATATGGGATTGCAAAAGGAGGGAGAGGGGCTTGGAGGGAAACCAGGAGAGACTGAAAAGAGAGGGGTAATGGTAAAGTATTTCTCTGAAGCACTCAAATTGCTTGACAAGGGGCCAGGAAAGCCTGCCAAGCGGCCCATGCGCTTGTGTCTATAACAGACAGGATGGTGCCAGATACCAAAGGCCATCAGCTCCTGTGCAACATTTCTCATGGTACTTTTCTCTGGCACTCAAAAAAAGAACTAGAAAATGCTCCAACTCATTCAGAAATGGTCCCACATGTTTCTTCCATGACAGGAAGAAAGGAGAAGGATTGGGCTCCTGCAGTTGGCTTTGTACACCGCTTTTCGTCTTTACGGTGTCATCCCTGTTTCACATGACATGCCCTTTGCTGTAGATGCATGAGGTGCAGGGGGGGTCAGAAGCTCACAGCTTCATCGCTTTCTCTCTGTGTGTCTTTCTGTCTCTCTGCCCTTCTCTCTGTTTCCTTTTTTTTTCTTTCCTTCCCTTTTCCCTGTTGGCAGCAAAATAATGTCTTGTCTCTGAGTAATGTTCATGGCGTATAATTTACAGCCTATAAATAGATGACTGTTATTAACAAAAAAAAAAAAAAAATACTTCCACATATTTTATTCCCTAAACATTAACTAAAACATTGCAGACACAGAGAAGCTGCTGGCAGAGTAAAGTGTGTGGCATCCAGCTGAATGGCCAGGTCTCTTTCTCCTATGATTTCTCATTCAACTTGTTCCAACCCATCTCTTCATCTTCTGCTTCCTTCCAGCTTTTCCTTTCCCCTACTCTTGCCCCCCACCACAAAGTCCCTTCCCCACCATCTGGAGCCACCACCTGTTTCCACCACTGTGCTCTCTGCTCCTTGCCCCTGTGGTCTCCATCAGAGCCAACCCATAATGCAGCTTCTACTTGGCCAGAAAAGCAGGAAAGTAGGAGAAAGGGAGGGAGAAAAACTTGGGCACAAAAGCAACCAAGCAGAAAGTCTTACAGGGAGGTGCCACCCTGTAAAGCACCAAAGCCTGGAGGCTAAGCCCCAAATCCTGATTTCCTGAGGTCTCATGCTTCAGTTGCACACCTTGCTTTCCCTAAAGCAACACTCTCTCCTGCACATGACCTGTGCAATGGACCCACCTTTGTGTAAGATGGCTGGGCAACAGCAGCAGAGCATTACCACTTCTTCTTCAAGGTTTGCTTCACCTTGCTGGCATCTCTGACCTGCCCTGAATCTGTGAGAAGTGTTCACTTCTTATCCCATAGGTCTTCCAGGAGCCTTGTTTTCTCTTTGTCTCTTTCTGTCAACCTCTGCAGCCACTCACCTCTGTGCTTTCCACAAAATCAGCCGCCTCTCCCCAGGCCATGGGGGAAGCATTGTCAGGGCCAGGCTGTGGTGCCAGAGAGGAGCAGGCAGAGGCAGGAAAGTTGAAAAAGAGGAGACTGTCTCCATATCATGGGCAAAGGTCACCCCTGGGGACTCCCAGGGATGTGCTGGCATGTGTTGAGGGCAGCTGGGAGAGGAATGAGCAGTGGGGGTATGCCTGGGGGTAGGGGGTAAAACCCATTTACAGACTAAACTCTGCAAGGTGGCTGCCAGTGTTGAGTGGTCAGTAAAATTTGCAGAGGTGGATGTTCCCCTTCACAAGATCTAAAAGAGGTATGGAGTGACTGAGGCATGGAGGAATAGGACCAAGGGAGCCTTGCATGCCCAAGAATTCCATGGGAAGTACACACGGTGCAGTCCAACCTTGTTGACCATCAGGAATCATCACATAGAATCATAGAATCAACTGGGTTGGAAAAGCCCTTGGAGGTCATCAAGACCAACCCCTGATCCAACACTGCCATGGTTACTAGACCATGGCACTAAGTGCCACATCCAGTCTCACTGAACGTGGTGCAATGATGGCCCTACAGTCTTCAACTACACCCCAGGCTTTGCACGACTGGTGTGAGCTTTTCACCCTCTGTGTTGAAGGGCTGAGTGGCTCACCTGGAAAGTGGCTGAGAAAAAAAACAACCAAAAAAAAAAAGGGTTGTGTACCCTCCGCTGAGTCACCCTCATGGGCAGGGCCGTGACTCAGAGAGGTGTGCCCCATCCTCAGCACTTGCTCCTCTATCCAGGCACGCAGGCAGCTGACTCACTGCGGTGCAGTCCAGAAGCAGGGGGCAGGGACATGGGTGCCCATCCTCTCTGTGTCAGGACACTCACTCAGTGCAGCCGGCTGCACCGCAGCAGCGCTGGCGCGGATGACAGCTATAGGGAGGCAATTTGAAAGGCCAGTCCTAGGAAGACACACTAGTACAGCACAGTAATGCATAGTCCTTGGAGATTTGGGTTATTGTGTTTCTCTTCTTAAGTAATATCCTGGACCATTGAAAGGTTTTCATAGTAAGAACAGGGTAGCCTTTTAATTTTTTTTATATATGTTCTGTTACACATTTGTGTATTTCTCTGAGTTACAGGATTTAGCATCCTGCAGTCTAGCCCTGAGCTGCCTTCCTAGGCTCTTGAATTTTAATGTAGAAAAAAAATATCTTGTGGAATGACTGCCAGAAATAACACATTGAGTCACTGTTAACATGGATGGCAGGGCTCCCTCTCCTCTCCACCTGCAGACACACTGGCAGAAGAAGGGAACAAGCCACAGTCCTGAGTCCAGGCCCCCCATCTTTGGCCATGGAGGCACACAGACCCTGCTGCTGGGTACTAGGCATGGCATGAGACCTGGGTGCAGACTCCTACCTCCTCCTGTAGACCAGGCAGCTCTGACAGACATCTTTTTAACCCTATGAGCTGAGGCTGGACTCCTAAATGTGTCAAGAAATCTGGGGAGTCTCAGTGGAACCCATTCAATAGGGTTCAAAAGGATAATTAAAAAATTACACTAAAAGCAAATTCAAAAATTAAAACAAAAGGTCTAAAGTGCCAAGCAGCTATGCTAGCAGCTCAGCAGGGGTTGGACTAGATTTTCCTCTGGAGACTGGCCTAGAGATACCCTTTTCCAGATATGGTAAGATGGTTCTGGCCTTTTGGCTTGGTGTAGATTTATTGTCTTTTGCGTTTAAACAACTGCCTCGGCTTTCAAATGTCAGCTCTGACTCCTGAATTGTGCTCAGTGAGAAAGAGTTTCAGTACATCTTGTGAGGAGGTAAGATATGCAGAAAGTGATAATGCCTGGGTTCAGAGAACTG
Source organism: Pseudotriccus pelzelni (assembly GCA_035584735.1). Lineage (NCBI taxonomy): Eukaryota > Metazoa > Chordata > Aves > Passeriformes > Tyrannidae > Pseudotriccus > Pseudotriccus pelzelni. The sequence continues at coordinate 46,830,279 of JAWMRA010000041.1, read as the reverse complement.
TCCTATCTGTGACAAGTTTAGACGTGCCTTTAACAACTCAGTTTTCCTATGCTGGGCTGTATACGTGTGTGCTGCTTGCATTTCTACCTTCCAGATGCCTGGGAAAACTCATTTGGCAGTGTGATACATCATACATTGCTTTCACACAGAGGGTTTGCTTTGTTTGACTAAGGGCAGATATTAATGTGCAGTAGAGATACCGCAGCATCTTCTCTTACAGCTGATCACTGGCCTGTAATAACTAATTTTGTGGATGTTAATAAGTCATCACAGATGGGAGTTAAAACATCTCAGTTATCATCACCATGAAAGTGCACCTGCGCAGCTTTTCCACTGGCTAGAGAAGCTCGACACAGCCAGACTTGCTGGGCTTTTGCTCCAGTGCCACCAGATGCAACTGCACTTCCGCTAGGGTTAGCAGACCGGGTAGCTTGCAAAAGAGCCTTGATTCAAAAGCAATGGATGGCTCTCCTGGCAGCTGAACTTCTGCTGCGGTCACCTGGATCCACCATGCTGCATGCCTTAATCGCATGGAAAACTGTGCTGTTTGTTGCAATCACATGGCTCCCACCACAACCTGTCTAAAAGACCCTTGGCTGATGTTTACCAGTCCACCCATCTTCCCATCTGTGTGTGAGCCCACACAGCTATAGCATCACCATTTCACTGACACTTAACAAAGAGGTAGAAAAAGTGCCCTTGGAAAATACAATTAACTGGTCTAAACCAAGAGAACTTTACTGCCTGGAAGCACTGTAAGTAAATCAATGGAAGCCCTAATGTTCCACATCAGATATTTTACCACTGAAGGCTGTTGGCCATGCAGGAAGATCATTAACATTCCTGGGAGACAAGTTGACAAATACAGAATTGACAATTCCAGCCTCAAGCCTTGGTTTTGCATCTCAAGAGGTGACATTCAGGTGGGAGCATGATTCCTCCACCTTTCTTCTCACTGGTTTCATGGTCACCCTTGCTGGGCATTTCTGAGAATAGAGAAGATCTGAAACATTTGACAGAGGAAGGCCAGTGTGAGAGATGCCGAGCCTGGACATGTTTTTTTGACAAATCTTCCATCCCACCACTGGGCTGAGGGCTGCTGAGGTGGTGTTGAGGATGCAGGGCTCCTTCTCTCTGGACTGTGCCAAGCTGGCATTCCATTTTGGTTTGTCTCATCAGCAGAGAATCTGGATGCCTCTCCAGAGCTCATCTAAACCTACTCAGTTCTCTTGCCTGCTAAAATTTTTGTCTGACATTATACTGATGAGAGTGCTTGACTGACACCCTGGGAGACTCCCATTTCCCTTTCATCACCTCTCCAGACAAAAGTTCCGGCTGCAGCAGAGCAAAGATAACCATATGCACCTCCCCTGGCCACCCATTTCTAGGAGCAAGAAGGATGTTCATTCTCTATTGTAGTGGTCCTTTGCCTTCTGGGCTCAGGTTGCTAGCAAAAACAGAAGTTGGATTTAGGTTTTGGATTCCCCTGGTAAGTCATAGCACAAACAGGAACATGAGAAATGATGATCACATTTCTCACTGGGCACTGCAGTGGCATTTTGGCATTAACTGTATGAACTGCAGGTGAAAGGCTCCCAAGCCTCATCACTGTGGTCTTTTTAACATTCTGACCCAGGGAAGAAATAGTTGAACTTCAGCTAAACTGAGATCTATCTCTGTACTGTGCCCATTTCTTCCTGCAACCAGTCACGCTTGTAGGTTTCCAGCCAAGATACAGAGCTCATAAATTACTGAGACATCAATAAATGACTCAATGATTTTAGAGTGACTAAAATGAAACATATCTTATTTATGTTAATGAAAATGACTGACATCCCCAGTGCCTGTCATCTTGAAGAATCACTCACTGCTTTGAAGACTACATACACAGCAATCATTCAGCCACAGCTGAAATGCAGCTACCTCTGGGGTGGATTCTGACAGATGCTTAATAATTCTGGAAACCCAGCAAAGACATGTACAGAAGTAAGCAAAAATACAACACTTTGTATGAAACCAGTAGGGAGAGAATTTGAGGTAGCCAGTGTGTAACAACAAACTGGGATCTGATAGGATTCAAACCTTTTTGAGCAATGCTTGACACTGAAATCCCAGGACTTTGCTGTTAGGAAGTTGGAGAGTGCACTCCATCACCACTGGGGGTCTTGTGAGGATATTGCATGCTTACTTTATGCATGTAATGATGGCAGCTTTGCATTCAAATGAGGCTGAATAAATATGTTTGCTCATGTAAAATGCTGGGTTTGTACAGGCACTCAGCAATTGCAAATGCCGTTTCAGAATATGGCATGCAGGAACGCACGTGTCTCTGGGCTCCGCTTCTGCAAACCTGAATGAGCTGTCATGAGCAGGACCTGGCTTTGCATGTCATTCAAAGCCAGTATGTTGCATATCTTCCCTGTCTGATGGTACTCAGAATTGTGAAAAAAGGCAACAGAAGATGAAAAGCTTTACCAAGTAATTAAGAGGGACATTTATTGGTTTGCTTTCAAGTCAATTCTGTGAGTGGCACCTTAGTAAAGCTGTAGATTACTGTAAGGTTAAACAAAGAACAATCCTTGGTGCATGGGCATGAATCGCATTGCAGGTGCTGGGAGGAGGGATGTCCGGGGGGAGGGGATTCGGGAGGGTTGGAGGGGTGAAGAGATTTCTCAGTTTTGCATTCCTGCCACATAAGACTAAGCAGAGCTCTTCACACGAGGTCAGTTCCACCTCTAATTATAAAGGAGAGAGAGTTTTAAAGATTCAGGAGGTGTAAATGACTGTAGCACTGCCCAAGTAAAGGCAGAGTGACCATTTTACAACAGCAGAGCATAGCTGGGGGATGATGCACGTGTTGAAGGAGCAGAACCAGAACATCAATCTAAGATTTTGTATAAACAGGAATTTGTATAGGGAGGCAAAAGGGTCCCTCCTCTGTGTCTGCTACTGGAGACTGCAACACATAGGTTACAGTGGGACAGAGGCTGTGTTTGACCCCTCAACAGACCACTGGCACAACTTGCTCCCCCCATAAACAAGTTCACCTTCTCCAGTTGTGCCCCACAGTGCCAGGGACAAGAAAAACTCCCTCTAGAGTAAGGCAAGAAACTACGGCACCTTGTCCTCTCCAGAAAAATGGATGAGAGAAACAGCTGTGGTTGTTTTTTATTCTTTTGAATCTGAGAGCAAAGAAATGCCTGTTCCCCCAACACCATGCTGAATCAAGGCAGAGCCTACCAGTGCTCACCTAGGTGCCTTTCCAAGGAGAAAGATGCAACCATTTCCCCTGAAACGACTCACTGACTGCGACACGCACTCTGGATGGATATATACAGTTGCTTTAAAGCAAGCTCCCTCATTTTTGTATGTTAATGCCTTTTGCTCAGCAGATACTCTCTGGAGCATGCAGTATATACTGAAGGGTACAGACCACAATTCAAATAACAGCGGGGGTGTGTGCAATATACCTAGCATGCTCTCATTTCCTAGCTCCACATCGTGTGCACGGCCAGCTCCTGACCCACTTCCCCCTCCTTGACACACAGATTCCTAGTTGCAGATTTTCAGGCATGGCTGTGCTCCGTTCACACCCCGCCTGCAGAGAAAGTTCAGAGGGGTCTGTGATGCAGAACTGGCAGAGCTACAAGTCAGGAGAAGGAAAAGGAGAGAAAGGAAGGGGAGGAGAGCTGAAGGAGATGCCGTGTCTAAGTGTCCTGGAATCCCTCCCCATCCCAGATGAAGCCACTCATCCTGACAGCCTGAGAGCTGGGGGGCAGCATCCTGGCTGCATCATCGTGCCACATCTTCAAGTGAGATAGCACTGAAATTTTAATGTACAGGAACCTTGACACCTGAAAAGCATCCTGAAACTCAGGCTGTGATACAGCTATCTAAGTCCCCGCTTAAAGAGATGTGTAAGTGAGGTGGCCCAGGTGCTGTGGACTGTAAAGATCAAATTGCCTAATGATGTGTGTGAATGAGATAAGAAGGAAGATAACAATTATGGGTCTATAAGCCTCAGTCAATATGGGCTTAAATGGATCTACTGCCAACAGTTGGCAAACTGGATAAAGTGCTGCTCACTCCTTCCCAGATGCCTTCATTTCCCCCCATGCTAGGTGGAGGACTGCCCCACACACTCTTTCCCAAGGGCTACAGTTTCTAGACAAGATCTGGTTTGGAGATACTCAATAAAAAAAGTATTAAAAAAGAGCCTTCTCCTGTTGGCCAAAGGATCAAGAATTGTTTTCAGTAACTGTGCTTTTATGATCATTTATTCCTGATTTACACTACTGTTCAGGAAAGCAAAGCTGGGATGTGAACACTGGTTTCAGTGCCACGCACATTTGGAAGGGAGGGACTGGACATGGTCTTCTTGTTCCACTCTCAGGAATCTTCTTCTTAACTCCTTTCTCCCAAGTCAGCAGCATGCTGTTGGCTGGCTTTTGAGGGAGCCACGGGAGTGATCCTCTTCAGCCAGAGACTGTTGAACTTCTGCACCTAAACCACAATATTTCCTTCAAATTAGACCCAGTGTTCCTATAACCATGTAACTTAGAGGGGCCAGGCAAGTATTTCTAGACTGCCTCTGCTGGACTGTGAGGTCTGTGTTTTCTGCAGCACTTGAAAGTGTCCAGCCAAGGGGGGACCTGCCTTTGTGTCCCTTGTTCACACTTGGGATTTAGGTCTGCAAGCTTTTTCTTAATGCTGTTCAGGCATTAACTCGCCAAAAAACCTGGAGAAGGCAGCAAGGTAGGTGGTGCAGGGAAAAAAATTTGTACTGGAGTCAGAGGATAACATGTATTTTAAGACTGCAGGGAAGCTATAGGACATATGACCTTTAGTAATCTCCCTGCTTTCAGGCTCCTTTCCTCCCCACTGAGAGCCTCTCTCAACTGTTCCCCAGGGGATTTCAAGCGTTGCTATTATATATAATTGTGCAAAAAAGGAGAACGCTCTGGCCCATGAAAGGAATAAGAGGGATAAACTAATTAATTCCAGCCCACAGAAGTGGAAAAGAAAGCAAATAGTCGGCAATTAATCAGGGGCAGCTGAGCCCTTCTCTCCTATCAGATATGGTGGGAAGTGCTAATTGCAGAAGATAAGCCACACAGTGGGATGCATGAAACTGCCTTCTGAACTGGGGACAAAAATAACGTGTTCAGCTGCCAGTACACAGAGACGGAGGGGGAGCAATGGGCACCCTCCATCACCACAAGTCATAGAGGGGAAGCAGCACATTGTAAGGGGTGTAATTGGGAAGGGCTGGGGAACCAAGGCAGTAGGCATCTGGATGAGGGATTTCACTGTGAAATGGTCCACCTCTTTGTGTGTCACTCCTTCTATCTGTGAAATGGGATTTATGGTTCTTTCCCTGGGTTGGCTGTGGCCAGGGAACGCGTGATGCTGAGCAGAGCTCATGAGAACCCTCATAAATCCCCCAGTACATCTGGCTTCAGTAGATGTCTGCAAGGCCAGCAGAGATGCTGTGGCTCTTGGGGCAGGTAATGTGGCAGTAGGTTTGGTAGGATCACTTGAGGCATGCAACAAGCATTGGGTTAGCTGCTGCTGCTCCTGTTTGGCTTTACTGGGCTTGGCTTCTGGCTGAGGGACTTTCAAAAGGGATTTTCCAAGGTTTTTAATCACTTTAAAATGAAGACAGTGTAGACAGCAGTGAGGTTTAGGAGTGCCAGTGCAGGACTAATTTTAAGGAGTTGATAGCATTAGAGCTTGGCAAATTCTTGTTATGCTCCTCTCTGCATCAGGAAATATTTCCATCTCTGGAAGTGTTCAAGGCCAAGCTGGATGGGACTTCGAACAACCTAGTCTAGCGGAGGGTGTCCCTGCCCATGGCAGGGGGTTGGAACTAGATGACTTTTAATCCAGCTTTTCCAACACAAACCATTCTGTGATTCTATGACTTGGGGAAAACCAGGGTGGTTTAGTGGTTTAGTACTGGGAAGACTGGGAAAAGACCCTTGGCACCTGACCCCTTCTCACTTGTGCCTTATCTCACTGTCATCCAGCCTAATCCTGACCACTCTGCCTTTAATGGAGAACACAGGTCACGTTCTCAGATGCAGGGGTTGATAGAACATTTAAAAAGGTGTCAGTAGCTCTTTTGGCCAAGGACTGTGGTCTGGGACCTCAGACAGAGCAGGGATGCTAGAAGCCTCCTAGCTCCACCTCTTCCTGCCTGAATGCCAGATGCTCAGGAACAGCCACAGCACTTCACTCGGAGGTCTGTGTACAATCCTCACCTCTTTTATATTCCTCACTTGGCACTCAGAGTCCAATTACATACAGGGATGAACAGGCATCCTCGGAGGATGCAAAGAAAAGCACAGCCCCCTAAATGTTATGAGTTGTTGTTGGTTTTCTTCTTCCAAGCACTCAGATTCCCTGGGGGCAAGTCTTTTACATCAGACCCTGAGGGGATTGATTACCAAGTTGTTATGCATGCTTTATTCCTGCCAGAGCCCATGAAAGTTGGACATGTGCAGTGATGCCTAGGATGGCAGAAGGCACTGTGGAAAACTACATGTATAAACCCCCCTGATGGGAGTGTAAATCTGGAATAACTCCCTTTTAGCTTCACTGGCCTCAGATTTACATCTGTGCTAACAGTAGCTTAGCCCTCCCCTATAATTCAAGGCATAAATTCTGTATAAATAAGCTTCCTATTTGGACAGCATGTTTTTGCCTCTTGCTTGGGGAACTAAGAGGGTTGGTGCTGCTCAGGGCAGCTTTTATGCCCTGCTCCTGACTGTGCCCGTGCGCAGAATCAAACATGATCTGGCAGCTGCTGCAGCAGCCCTTGTATTTTGCTGTCCCATCCCTCCTAGGATTTCAACACATTTGCATTCCTCCTGCTGAAGATGAACTGCAGGCTTCTTCTCCAACAAACCTTCATTTAGGGGAGCAGAATTCATCAATATTACATGCTGAACGGAGAGAGGAATGTATATATATATATGTGCATATATACTCTTGGAGAAAGAAAATGTTAGTGCAGTGAAAAGAAGCAGATAAAGCTGAGAAAGAAAGCAGAGAGGGTTAAAGGATCCATTCCTTTATTTATTTGACCTCTCTTGTGGTTATGCGTAATTCTAGGGAAGGAAAAATCCATGTGACATTGAAGAATCCCTTTTTAATCATTCTTTTATTTGTAGACATTGGTACTGGCAGTAATTTCATGATAGCCAGGCAGAGACTACAGATCTAGATAGAGGAAGGGAGGAGAGACAGAACAAACAGCATGGAAAGAACAGGGGACACTGTGAGTGAGTAAAACACGTGCGCACATGGACTGGGAGAATTTTCAGCAGCAAGGCTCCTGCTAAAGCCCTGCAGCCCTTACTCAGCATAATGTGGCTAGTCGAGTGAATACGATGCTTTTAAAAGTCTCTGGCAGCTCTTTTATTAAAAGCTTGACCGCAAGGCTGGGTTATAAATAATTTGATATTAAACACACACGTCAAAGGAAAGGGTGGTAAGGGAGGAAGATTGTTTTCAAGCCACAGAATAATTATTCGGGTGTATAATTTTAGCTTCAAGCTTCTTGGGGGATGAAGAGGCAGCACAGGGTGAGGGAACGGTGAAGAGTAATGGTTTCAATATCAGGCAAGGCTGCTTTGGTGCTGGCTGCAGCACAAGGTGGGGCTGCCAGCTGGCTGAGGTGCTCCCATGCACTGCACAGGCAGAGGCTCTGCTGCCCATATTTTACCAAACGGACTCAGAAATAAGTGTCTGGGCTTTCAGTCACTGGCACAGAACACCTATGTGTGTTGTGTACCTCTGTCTACCCTGAAAGCACCCACACGCACACAGGGTTCACGCCTGGGTCTGACTTGCACACACACACACACGTCTATATGCTGCAGATGCTAAAGGAGGCTCTTCCTTCCAGCATTGCTGATGTTCAGGGCTCTGCACTGCAAAAGGGGTTTCTGTGAGGTCCAATGTAGCCTGTAAATAAGGAGAGCTACATACTATGGGTTGCTTTACTTTGAGTGCCATTGGGGCTGTTTCACCCCCTCCTGTGCCCCAGGCACACTCTCTCACCCACATGCTTGTTTACAGAGGTTCCTTCTTGCTTTAGGCATAGCACGTTCCCCACATGCAGTCCCACAGCACATATGTGCGACCCCTCTCTCCCTCCCTGCTTTGGCTCTGAGGCTTCTCTGTGTTGGTGATATCCCTTGCAACCTGGCTCCACTTCAGCAGTGCTGTGTGTCTCAGCTCTGAGTTTTACCCAGCTAGGCTCAGACCAAACTCTCCTGACACCAAGAACCAGAAACTTCAACCCTGGAACAGGGTTCTACACTCATACCAGCTTGGGCAGGCTGGTATTTGGTGGTTTGGGTGAACTCCCTTGGAGATAGGAGCCAAGTGCATCCACAATGTGCTTGATCATAGCTGGGGACCAGACTCCTTTAGGGCTATCAGTGCTCACTGCCTTGTCTCTAACACATAAAATATGGGTGCAGACATGGCCTGATTCCCAGATCACCTATGCAGACCTGCTCCTTGGTTCATGCATACCACTCATGAGCCTCAGCTCAGACCAGTGGATCCCCATCTCTAGGTACTGCAGCTCTCTTGGGTTTGAAACTTGTCCTACAACTAAGTCTTACGAATAGTTCTGGGGACAGACTACATCAAGGAGAGAACAGCCCTTGGTTTGATCTGCAGACCTCTGAGCCATGTTACCATGAGGCTCTGTCCCACTTTAGCCTTGGGGTGGAACTGCTTTGTCTGTGCAGACTTCTCGTCTCTCGCTGCCATGATAGCTGACCCTTGGAGAAGGACAGGATACAAGGATTGAAAGTATCTCTTGGGAGGCAAATCTTCAGTGTGAGACTGTGGGGAAGGAGACAGGCAGCTGGGGTGATGAGCAGCCTTCAGAACCTGGTTGGAGGAGAAAGGAAACACTGTGTGATTTGCAGCAAGCCTCCACAGTGCCATGCTCCAAGAGAGTTTCCTTGCACCCGCATGCAGGAACCCACATCCTGGTCCCTGCAGGATGGGGTTGTTGGAACATGGCCCATGCAGGGCCTTTCCATCAGTTGGCTCAGTGCAGCATCATGCCTTCCTGGTGCTGCATGGAGCTTCTTGCCAGCAACAGCACTCACCTGCACACTGTCCATTGCCTCCCAGCTGTTCCCAGCAGCTGGTTGTGTTCTGCACAGTCCAAGGTGCTGAGTGTGTGGTTACCGTAGAAACCACTTTGCCTCTTCTTCCTGCTGCTGTGCATAAGTTAAGTAATGGGTAGCATGAGGCTTTTGTTTCCAACTGGAGAAAATACCCAATGCTCTGCAGAGTGGTCTTATCCCTCTCCATGAAGGTGCTCCTGGCTCTGCTGCCAGTGTGAAAAGCCCTAGTTTTTTGACACTGGTCAAGGTGACTGGAGAAGGAGGAAGGGCTAAGAGTTTCTGAGGTGCTTGATACCCTTGTGGATTGTTTCTAAGGCAAGTACTTCAAACCTGGGGCAGGTATTACTAAGTTTGGATTAACTGAATAAAAAAACACACTACATTTTATGTTAGAGAAACCTGACCTTCATCTTTTCTCCAACATGGAAACACTTTTCTTCCTTGTCCAAGGGCTCCTGGACTGCAAGAATTGGTTTGGGACTCAGATTTGCTCTTAGATGGCATTTGGAGATCTGGAGCTGGGTAAGGTAATCAGTGTTTATGACGTGGAACTGACAGTTTTTAAAATCCTGAGGTAGTGATGAAAATGGCAACAGATATCTCTCTCTGAAGTAGGCTGGTGGATCTCAGGATAGTTTCCAGATAGGAAGAATGTGACCATATCAAACTACCACTTAATAATGCTGTCTTTGCAGGAGATCAGGGAATGAAAGCAACGAGCAGTTGATCAGTATTCCTCACTAGTTCTAAACAGAAGTCACCTTAGTCTTTTTAGAAAATGGATGAATAAGCAAAAAGATCTCAAGCTTATCTTGTGTTTACTGATATTCCATAACTATCTGAAACCGAGGTTTAACACAAATGTTTATTTACTAACAATTTTTAATTTTTTTTTTCACTGGCTCATTCACCCATGGGATTGGGAATAGGTGCCCATGGATTTTGAGGAGCTGCAGAAAGAGTGGGGTGGTGTTATTTTGCTGAGCACTTCTTGGTCGCCTGTGGTAGGCAAGCTGGAGGGTGGGGAGACCAGTGCTAGGGAATCACAGAGCTGTTTGTTTGTTGCAAGTTGGGATTTTATGTTTGCTTTGTGGGTGTTTTTCCCCCCAGCTCCCTTGTGCAGATTTTAGCTTCTCCATCTTAGCGGCATGTGGCTTCAATTACCCTGAGCGTTTGTGTGGCTCAGTGTTCAGGGAAAGGCTCCGGATCATTACTGTGAAATGTGTTTGATCTCCTCTCGCCTTTCCATTTGAAATGGAAATAGCTGCTCTTGTTAGCTCCTCAGGTCCCCAAGTAATCGTCCCACCGGTTCCTCCGGCAGCCTCCCTCCCCCTCCACCACTCGGGAGAGCTAATGATTAGCCTACTCCACCTCAGCAAGAGGCTTTTTTCCCTTCCTTCAAGTGTCATTTTAATCCAAATTTGGTAATGTCTCATTCTTCCCGTTGCCAGAAAGCTCCTCTCTTCAGTGGTCCCCACTTTTGCCCTCCTTCTGCCCCTCAGGCCTTGCTTAGCTTTGGCACTCCTCAGAGCAGAAACTCTGCTGGCTCCTCAGGACTGTGTGAAGAAATAAGAGATCTCCTGGAAATTCACTTCCTCATTGTTTTACTGGGGTCTTCAATTCACTGGCACAACTGGTTGAAGCTGGTCCTTTTTACTGGTGGTTTGATGGTCATCCTCTTCACTGCCTTGTTGTCTCCCAAACAGAAATCGGTTGGCAGTCCCAATTATTGTATTCCTCTAGCTCAGGAGCATGGAGAAGATGTGTTTTTGTGTTAATCGCTCCCCCTCAGGAAACCTCTCAAGAGAGGTCTCCTTCTTCAACTACAAGCCAGGGAAAGAGAAAAGAATGAGTTTGTGGGGCTGGGGAACGAAAGTCACCACATTTGAAAATGTCTAATGCAAAAGGGATCACCAGATTCTCAGTCTCTCTAGGGCTCCCCAACAGGGACACTTTATCCCTCTAGTGTCGTCTTCTTCCCACCTCATGATCATCTCCTTGCTTTTTCCCTCACTAGTCCCTTCTTCCCTTCCTTTCCACTCACAGCCTTCACCCATTAGGCTGCTGGACCTCCCTTCTGCAGTATCCATGGGTCCCGTGCCATGGGAGACATTGGCCAGGGCACAGGCAGGCACAATGCAGCCTGACTCCAGCTCTGCAGCAGGTCCATGTGCAAGGTTTCCTTGTGCTCCACATCAGCGTGGCAGAGCAGCAAAGGAGCTGCTTCAGGCACAAGAGCCGAGAGACCCTGTCTGCTGCAACCCAGCAGCCCCATATTCACCTCCACAGAACGCAATTAACGCTGCTCATGAACGCTTTCTTATCTGAAACTCAGAAGAAAAATGAGCTGCAGGGAAGGGAGACGGGAGAGGGAAAAAAAATCCCCAAAAAGAAAAAAATCTCCCTCCCTGTTTCTGCTTGGCAGTGTAGCAAGGCAGCAGATGGGCAGCCGCATCCCGTAGTCCTGGCAGGCACAGACCAGCCGACCTGTGCTGCATCCCTAGCACTCGTTCACAGCCAGGCAGAGTCAGGCCCCCTGCTTCCCCTTCGGGGCTTGGAGAGCACACTGCTGCTCAGCGAGGCAGGCTGCCACTGATGCCTCCTTCCTGCTGGGAAGTCTTGGCTGCGTACAGCATCCTCTTCCCAGTGTGGAAAACTATCACTCTCCCTTCTCTCCCCCTCCTCCCATGACAGCCCCCTCTCTCCTAGGAGAGGAATTCCCCGTTTCTCTGAAGATGGGGATGTTCACCTATCTGAAGTACAGGTAAGGATCTGCACACTGCAGTGCACACAGTATTGTTTCACTCGCAATATACTTTCCTACTCTGGATACACACCAACTTCTCTGGCTCTCTGGTTACGGAAAACAAGGCCCCACCAGCCATTTCTAGCAAACGGTTTGTCTCTTGTAAGAGTATGGTCATTTTGCTTCCTTTCCCGTGGCCTTGGGTACTTTCTCTTGGTGGTTTCCCCCAGAGCAGGTGTTTCTTCCTCCAGTGGCAGCGAGGTGTGCTGGTCCTTCCCACCGCAGGATGAGGATGACCACCCGCAGGGCTGAGGACCAGCACACGGGGATGTGGCAGTGGGCGCCTCTCCAAGATGCGGGAGCCAGTAAGCACATCGGCTTCCCGCATGCTCGTTGTGTCGCACTTGTGAGCTGAATTCACGGGAGCTCGCTGTGGGCTGCCCCTCTGGTCCAAAACAAACCTGATAATTGATGCAGTAATCCTCTGGATTCCCTCATTAGCAGCCACTAATGGCCGTCGCGTTAGCAATGAGCACTGCGAGCAGGACCAATTCAATTAAGCCTCTAATAAACCCATTGTAAACGGCAGTAACCGCGGAGTTCAAAGACAGGATTACAGAAACTCTTCCCAATGGCTTGTGACAGCAGACGGGGTGTGCGACTTGCTCTGATTAATTGACTGCAGTGGACTTTCTTGGAAACCCGTAGCACTGACTGGCTGGTGGGGAGACTACGGAACCTGAGGAAGAAAGAAGTCAGTGGAGGCTGTGATTCCTGCACAAGCTCCTCCTATCCCACCTCCAAGTGAGGCAGCAACACACGGTCGACCTCTAGTGTACCCAACGCGCCGAACTTTCAGCCTGTCAGTGCCTTCCCCTCCTCCTCAAGGCTTCAATCCCCCTCAGCTGGTGCAGCGAGGCTGGGCGCGGGCTGGCAGCTCCCTCGTTACAGCTGGGCTGTCACAGATAGCAGATAGCAGAGGTGACTCTGTGAATTGTTCGAGAGCACATCATGGTTTCCTTGCACACTTAATTTGAAATGATTTGGCAGATGATTTCTGTAGATAATTTGTGGCCTGTCACTCATCCAGAAAGACACTGCAGTGAGCAAGGCTAGGCACGAGTGTCTCATTGAAAACTTCATCTCAGTGGTTGTGGGTTTAGGTACTTTGTTGTTTTGGTGTTCCTTGGATAAAAGTTGAATGAATTTTGTAAAATTCCTTTTCAGAGGATGTGGGAAGAGAAAACTTACGTATTAAAAAAAAAGTAATTTCAGAAAACGCTGAATTGCAATTGAAAATACTATTTCTGGTCAGAGATTCTTCTTCACTACTTTTTTCACATTATTTCTTGACGTGAAGGTTATACATGCTGACATCAGAGCATAGTTAAAAGCTATAAAAATAACAAAACTGGAAAACACAATAGAAAAGCAATATGAGAACTGAAAACATGATTTTGAAATGTTTAAGTAATTGAAGCATTACCAGGTTCTATTTCTCAGAGAAACACTGACATATTCATTTCAATTTCTGTCCCTTCTGTGGACAATTCCCAGTACCCAGAGAGAGGCTGGAAGAGCTGTTAGTGCTTCGTGAACCTGCTCTGGCTGGGATTTCAAGGTAATGGCTCCCTGACACCTCCTTTGTGCCCACAGGAGAAAAATCTATCTGCCACTCCCTTTGATTCATCCCAGGAATAACAGCCTTTTATTCTCTGCCAGTACTGCCCTGGGCAGAGCTTTTAACCGCTTCGTTAATGCATACAAATCTAAAAAGACTCCATAAGAAACAATGTAAGTTTTCCATAAAAATATAGGCCCTGCACATAGCAAAAGAGAAAGAAAGAAGGAGAAGACTGAAAAGAAAGCAAGCTGATCCAAACCCAGCAGCAGGAACCTCAGCTCTACTTGACACAAAACTTAAGGAGAGCTATAATTTTCCTTACTTCACTTGTGAGAAAATGAAGCTATCTGTCTCTCACACATGCTCTCACACTTTCTTTCTCTTTTTCTAACACTCCTATCTTTATTCAGTCATTCTGGCTGCAACATTCTTAAAGTTATATTTGGATAGTCTTCCAGATTTTGGAGACCCCTTTGTCAAAAGAATTGCTGAGAATTTAGCCCCTATTTAACGAAATTGAGAGTTGAGCAATCCGAGGATGTTGAATAAATTAACAAGAGGCTGAATAGAGATATGATTCTCTGTTCATAGTAGAAATCTTGTTTTACCAGTAACTACTTTTAAGGAACTTCCTAGCTAAATAGGTACACTTGCACATCCATGTTCTATTGTTTTATTTTATTTTCTATCAAATTTCTGTATTGTGATCTGTGTGTGCCTCACTGGGAATTAGTACCTTCACCTGTTCACTTGCTAACCTTGACCTTGGGGATCCAAGGTTCCCGAGGCACCATTCAAATTCATTTCTCCAAATCCATTTAATTTTTTTTGTCCTGCGTGTACATATGGCTGTCAGTTTCGTGCAAAAGCAAGTAATACACAGCAGAGAGGGCTGCAGTGCTAAGAGAAGTTCTCCTTGTGCTTGAAAAGCTCAGCCCGTTGTGTCCACCTTAGAAAGATGCTGCACGAGTGTATCAGAAATCAGGGCAGAACAGATCAGGGGGCCAGGCAGGGTGGGGACAAAGCATGGGAGGGCAACTCTTTCTTAAATTATACCTTTGGAGTGCATGTCAGCAGGGACAACACTGAATAACTCTGAGTGGTAACCTTGCCTCTGGGTGCCTGTCACCACCTCCAGTTTCTGTCTTGTCTTTTTTCCCTTTCCCTTACTCTCACTTCCTGCGCCCTTTTGTTCTCTTAATTCTTGCTTATGAAGAACACCGCAGCATTCATATGTAAATTGCACCTAGAGCTGCAAGGGGGAGTGTGTCTGAAGGAGAAATACATGCCATCCTCCTCCCGTTGCATTTTACACTCCCTTGTGGGCTCTTCTCCCAGTCTACGAAAGGAGGCAGGGATACAACGTGAGCGGGGTGGGGAGATCCCACGCAAGGCCTCCTCCTGCATCTCCTTTGCACCTCTGCCTCCATGCTCTCCGTTTCTGCAGTTAGCAATTAAAGCTGTCATCTCTCATCGCGCCCACAGCGTGTGGGGTAGTCGGTACTGCAGGTACCGCCCTGCGCCGGGGTCATCCCAGGTACCAGTCTGTCACAGCCCAGAGCTGCAAGGCTGTCCCATTCCTTTGACACAAATGTGATGACTGTCATAGTGTCATTGTTTGTATAGGTCTAAATCAAGCAGAAAAATCACATATAGACACATATATGGAGTGATTTTTAATTTATTTTTTTTCTCCCAGGAAAGGGATTTTCAGGAGAAGTCGCCCCCAGGGGACTGGAAACAGAATTTCTTCATGTGTAGGCAGTGTGCTGGCAGGTTTTTGTCACTTTCATTCACTCCCTAGATAGGCTATTGGGGGTGAGAGATACTGCTCCTCTCTTCCCTGTCATCTCTTAGCCAGATAATCAGCTCCAAAAATCAAAGATTTCTGTCCTGCAAGTCAATGGAGCCAAGCCATGTAGTCCAGCCTGAAAAAGGAGAAGAGATCTACTTGGACAGCTTTCCTATTCCACTGGGTACTGATGCATTTATTCTCACCACACACTAGTCCAGATTTAGTTTATTCAGCCATGGCAACCCAGCTGCCTGGGACTTGTGCTGTATTTTCTCCCAGGCTGAATACGATGCGTTCCCTCTGCTCTGCCCCTCCTTGCCCCTTGTTGAGGAGCAGGCTCTGAATTCGGCACAGGTTCAGGAAGGTTTTCCAACAGCTACTCACCCTTTCAGTCAGTGCTGCCAAGGTTTCTGGACTGAAATATCAGCACAGCTGGTTGGAGACAAGCACCTTTCTGAGCACGAGGGATGGTTGTACAATATGAATGATGTGTCACTCCGTGAGGACACTGGTTTCCCCAGCAAGCACTAGTCCATGCCAGAGCACTACAAGGGTGGGAAGGGCAGCAGTGCCTGCAAGCCCTGCATAGACCCAGAGTGCTATGATGGGAAATGCTGGATGCTCCCTGGGATCACCTATTCAGCCACTGGTAACATTAAGAAGTGTGATGTTGGCTGTTGGCAACCATTTTGACTTTTGTTGCTGCAGTTGCTTGTCACTGACACATCTGATGGTGGGCCCTAGTCCAGAGTGCCTTCAAGTTAAGGGAGACTTTTCTCCTGTGTTTAGCAGGCTCTGGCTCAGAGGCATGCTGCTGGAAAGACAGCAACACTGGGCTGTCTATGCTTTGGCTGCCAAGGTGGCTAGCCCTGGTTTGCCTTTCTCTCTCCCTGTCTATGCTGATAGGGCCTGAGAAGTCACCACCCCATGGTGAGCCTATGGTGAAGATATGGGACTGATACAAAGGGAGATGCCAGCAGAGCAGTGGAAGGTGTGGAGAGACAGGAGAAAAGGATTTCATCCTGCAGTGGGTCTGAAATCAGCTTATGAGTGAGTGGATGAGTAGATGCAATGCAGTAAAGTCCTTTTCTCTATGATGCATATGAGATACATGAACAAGAAGGACCAGCTTTTGAAATGATATTTCTCTGCAGCAGGGCTGAGCACAGCTTGCATGGCTGGATACAGGGAGGGGGCAGCACTGCCTCCAGTTACATGGAGAGCGAGGGATGGGAGCAGGCTTGCAGGGAGATGTGATTCTCAGCATTGTCAGGTGTATGAAATGCCCATTCATTAGGAAAGAAGCAGCAACTTTATGCTTTTGATGTCAGCTACTGATTTACAGTGATTTATATCAACAGCTACAACCTGTATTTACATAAGATTTCTCACAGGATTGTCAGGGCTCTGAATAGAAGGGGAAAAATGATCTTAGGCTAAAACTGTAAGCCCTGTAACCTCGGAAAGCCAGGTTCTTTACAGGACTCTGCCAAAGCCTCCTGTATCCATTTAGAAAGGTTGCTTTAAGCTTAGCCCTTCATGCCTGACTTTCTCCAGCTCTGAAATGGGGACAATAATGCTTTACATCTTCACATGGAGAGGTGGGTGATGGAAACTTAATGAGATGTGATAAAAAAAGAGAAGCTTTAAGATCTTGCAATAGAAGATGCACGGCTTCTAGCAATAACATCCCTTGGGTGAAAGAGCACATCAGAATCTTTAGTAATCCTGCCTTGCTCTGGGCCTGTCTCCAATGAAGAGGCACACTGTCTCAGACTGGATTAGATAGATATGCCCAGGCCAGGATGCATTCCTTCAATCACTCCTATTTGCATATCCTGATATTTAAGGAAGTAAAAAAAGACATTGTGGGGTCAGAGCCTCAGCCACAAAGATGGGGCTGTCAAGGACCCTGCATATCTTTGATTTTTACCAGAAATTGCTGTGTATTCCTAACACCTCCCTTCTGACTGCAGAGTATGAGTTTACCTGTGTCTGTCACAGCCCAACACCTAAGAGGCATTGCTGCTCCATGTGGGACCCTTCATAGATAAACCTAATCCCTTTGCAGGTGCCAAAGAATGGGAAAGGGGATGTGCGGATCACAGGGAGTGAAGTTTCCCAGCCAGGTGGGATGTAGGAGGGGAAGGCTCTGTCCAGAGTTCACTAGTGTGACTTCCAGCTGGGATTTTTTTCCATTTAAATACAGATTTTGTATTATTTGTATTATATTATTTGGTCTTGGTTTTAGATCAGAATCTTTATTTTTGGACTTTCATTACATTCATTTCCTCTCTTGTGGCTTTAGGATTCTTGGACCAACTTAGTCTTCACTGGTTTTCTTTGGTGTTTGGGTTTTTTTGTTTTGTTGTTGCTGTAGTTGTTTTGTTTGTTGTGGTTCAGTGTTTATTTGATTTTTGTTTGTTTGGGGTTTTTTGTTTTCTTTTTTGGTTGGTGTGGTTTTGGTTTTGTTGTTTTTTTAAAGTCTCACTAAATAAATTAACCAGGTTGGAAATTTCAACTTGATTTAGTAAAACAGAACTAATAGAAGATGTTATTTTTTGCTCATTATAGCCACAGTTGGACTCTCCCAGTATGAGTGGGGAAAATGAGTGACATTCCACAAATGTGCCAAGTCCAGAGAGGAATGTCTGTTCTAATTCTAGGATGACAGCAAAAAACCATGGTCAGTAAGAATGAATTTGTCCAGCTCAGCAGATCTTCCCTTATCTTAATGTCCAGATTCTGCCAGCCCGGAAGAAATTACTTGTCTGAACCAGGCCTCTTAATTATTCCCTTTGTGCAGTTCTGGGAGAAGCATCCCAAGTTTAAGGTACCTGATGGCATTCCAGCCTGCTGCAGCTCTTACCCGCAGTAGATAATGTCTCCAGCCAAGAGAGGAGAGGCTGCTGGCTGCAATGAGCAAGTGGATACACGTGTTTTGTCCCACAGTGGACTGTGGTGAAGAAACAAAAGTGTTATGTGAGGCTATATTACGAGGATATTAGATAATGGTGTTCTGCATAGCAATTCTCTCCCAGGCATGGAGCAGTGCAGCCCAGAGCACCATAATGGCTCTGCATCACCAGAGATACTAAATGAGTGAAAGGCCTTTAGTGCTTATGTCTGGAAGTTGGCCACAAGTAGAGAAATATTGATTTGTGGTGACAAATGTAATTTCTAAATTAATTGAAGAAAGATATCATTCTGCTTCAAGCAGAATGCCATTTGCAGAAGAATGAGAAGATCACCTTAAACAAGAAAAAAGAGACCCTTGTATACAGTGAACTGTGAAAAAACCCCCACAATTAGCTGGACATGGGAGGGCTGAACAGCCACTGGCAGGACAATATTAGCTAATCTGGATCATAGCTGTTATAGAAACAACAGGGAGGAAGGAAAACATTTTTTTTTCAGAAAACATGGATTTTTCCTAGGAAAATACACTCATGAAATATATTGTGCTACACATCACTTGATTGATAAACAAAACATGCAGCATTGTCTGCCATTAGTAACTCTGTCCCACTCTTGGTGTGCTACACACAGCAGTTTGCAAAACACTTAAACATACACTAGCAGATGTATTCCCATTTCCAGTTTCTTCCATAAGTCTAATTATTGAAATGTCTATGTCCATGCAAGATGCAGGTTTTAAAATACTTCTGGCACATTGCCTACATAACTTATAATCAGTTATAGGCACCTGACTGGGCAAATGTTACTACGGGATGTTGTACACACAACCTTCTAGGCTGCAGCTTTGCTTTAGCAATTCCCAGCAAGAGACACGGGTAGGCGTGGTTCTGACCTCCATGGAATATTAACACAACCTGCAGACGTCCCTGGGTGCACGTGGACACTTAGCAGCTGGGCCAGAGTGGGCGAAGCTCCCCTGCACCCCAGTAAATCCACAACTGGCATAATTCAGGAGCAAGCTTTTCTCACTGAGCCCATATGCTGCAGCCTCTTTCCCCAACACTTGCCTTGAACCAGCACTAATCATGCTTAGCATGATTAGTTGATATGCTTGTCTTCTGTAAGGTCTCTCAGGAGGTCTTTGGCAGACCTCAGAGTTGGACCCAGGTGTCTGGGAACAGACCCAAATTCAGGGCTCTTGGCGCATCACTTGAAGCAGACCAAGGTGACAGCTAGTAGCAGAGCTTAGGATCTGCTGCTTTCCAGCTCTGCAGGCAGCTGCTTCTCCCTTTTCCTTTCTGCATGCACATACACACACACACACACACACAGAGCCTCTCACTTCACATCTCAGCTCTGACAAAAAACTATTCTTGGCTGCCGAACAGGCAAATTTCATAGAGATGGGGGAAGGGGGAAAAAACCAAAACCCACCACCAAACCCTTATATTTTTTTGTCGCAAATGTTTGCTCAGCTCTTCTTCTGACTATGACTAAGAATATTTCATACTCAAATAATCCATCACACCTAATGCAGTTAACTTTTCAATACCAACTGTACAACCCACAGAGTATACAAAACCCCTTCTGGGATTCTTTATCATCATGGCAACAACTACAGAAGATATTTGTCCTCCTGGTGAAAGGCATTAAAATCATGTGAGCATCTAAAGTCCTTCCAGCTCTTTTCAGAGCACGAAAGATTTAACTCATTCACAGGTGAGATAAATCCTCATTGTTTCTCCCTTTATGTGGTTCTCCCTGAGAGTTTCTTTGAAGAAATAGTGTGGGCAGGGTTATTAACCACCTCAGAGAAGTGGCAGATATAAAGGAAAGCAGTAGGTAACCCTTCA
This sequence comes from Pseudotriccus pelzelni, assembly GCA_035584735.1. Taxonomy (NCBI): domain Eukaryota; kingdom Metazoa; phylum Chordata; class Aves; order Passeriformes; family Tyrannidae; genus Pseudotriccus; species Pseudotriccus pelzelni. The sequence continues at coordinate 46,810,184 of JAWMRA010000041.1, read as the reverse complement.
ACTAATGTCCTTCTGAAACCACCTTCTTCTGTGGTTTGTTCATGGCTGCAGTCCCCTACATTCCCATGCCCTGGGGGTAACTGCTGCCTCTGGAGCTGTGTTTGGCACTCAGAGACTGCTCTGGGCTATGCAAGCAGTCGCTCAGGGCTTGAGAAGCAGAGAAGAGAGGAAGGTAGGCATTCGGTGGCTGGAGAATCTGTTACTGGTGGCTACTGGCTGTTCTTCCCAAGCCCTCTGATTTGCTGTTGTAACTGTGTGCGTGCTTGCTGCTTACCCTGCTCCTGTGTTGGGGAAACAAATCTTGGGTCACAGGAGTATTTGTCTAAGCTGGTTTATTTTAGCAGAGCTGTGCTAGGGAGCGCCAGTGATGCCGCTCTACTGCCAGCTCTAGAGCATGGTGATTCTTAGTCTCCCTGAGCTGTACCCATAAAAGTGTGCCCAAGTGCAGCCTTTGGGTGTCTGTGGGAATAACTGTGGCTTCATTCCACTCAGGGGCAGGCACACAGATTTATCTGGGTGAGGCTAGTACTGCTTGCTATATGTGAGTGTCCAGGCCTTCTTGTGAACGGCAAAACTTGCACATGAAAGCTAGGGAGGTGTGTGGCTATTTAGCAGGTGGACATGCTGTGACTCAGCTGTACTGGTAACAAAGCTAAGCTTAACCAGCTTAAAGACCTAAAGGGAGAAATGTTAAGTTGAAAGGAGTTTTAGGATTTTCTTAAGTGTGAATACTGCTGGGATATGCAGGTGATTTATGGCTCATCTCTGCCAACTGCAGCGATTCATCCAGCAGATCCTATATGAGGAAATCTAGACATTTCTTGGATGCCAAAAACCTGCTGTGGCTTTACTACAAATCTGAGCGCAAACCCTGAATCTCCAGCCTTACCTCAAAAAAGAACATTTCACTAGCACAATCTCTTCCTTGTACTGACTTCTAGATTGACCATAAATATATTTAAATAAATGTTTGGGATAAAAACAGTCTTGGGGAAGACTGACTGCTTGACAGAGTAAGCAGGAACCTAACTCTTGTTTTGCCCAAATCTCTACTGCCATGGGCCATTACCGCTGTTTTTTTCCTTTGAAATGGAGCCTGACAATGCAGCACTGTTCCCCTCATGGCTGAGGCCAGGGCAAAGCAGATCAGCGTGGAACCAAACCACACAAGGAGCTGGTCCTGTATCCAGATGCCACTTTGCTGCTGTAAGGTCACTCTGACACCTACAGGAAGCTCCCGGCTGCTCTCCTGAGCAAAGACTATTGCAGTCAGACCTGCAAGACTTGCTCAGGAAGGAGTCGCACCAAGCTGACTCTTGTGTCTTTTGCGAACATTATGCTCACTGATTTAACTGTGTCCTGAAACTCTCTCATATATAAATCTGTCTGTGATGCCCACAGGTGCAATTTATCCATAGGCTGCAGTCTGATTCATGCTATGAGAAGTCTCTTCAAGCCTAACTTACCAAGAGATGCTCAGCTGAAGGTGGGGTGGGTCACTCTGGCCATTGAGGTTGTGCAGACTCCAGGAAGAACCTGACAGAAAGGCAGTTTGGGCTGGGTCCTGGGTACAGGGGAGGGGATGTAGGGAGCACCTGTATGTAGCAACTCCTTTAATCACATATGTAATGCTTTAACCTTCTGGAAAAGATTTTCACTTGGCATAACCAAACCTGCAAGATCTTCTTGCTGAATGCATAAAGTTAGCCTGGGCTTTCAAATAGCAAGCACTGGGAGCAGCAGGACTTAAAGCTATCCAAATTGTTAAATGCAAACCATTAGGTAAATTGTACCAAGAATTAACTATTTAGGCCGTCCAAGTAAGTATCGTTTTAGGACACTGACAATTAAACCGTTGCAAGTTTAAAGTGTTCTCTCAGTCTTAAATAAAAAGGGAGGTGTAATTCAGTACCTCTTTCTATAGAAGGTGTGTTCAGGTCTGTCTCTGTACCTTGGTAAAGGTAAGGGGGCAAGTAGAGATGTTTTCAGGATCCTGTTGTGTTAAACATTTTTCTCATCCTGCATAAAAGTGACCCTTTTCACTCTCATGCTACCTCAGAGCACATATAAATGCTGCCGGCTCAGGTGCCCACTGCAGGGGAGGGGAAAAGAGTCACGGAACAGGAACCAGAGCAGCTGATACAAATTACCTCTCAAATTGGAGCAAATGCTCCCAGAAATGTCACCTATTAAAAGATCAACTAATAAGTTCCTGTTGAAGCCCAAATAGCTCAAATGAAAAAAAAAGAAAACATCTGGTAGTCCTCAGGCCCAGTTTTTTTGTGAGCTTTGAATTCTGAGGTGTATCAGTTTTATACTTAGTGCAATAGATGAGGCTCTGGGCAATATTTATTTCAAAAACCTGCTGGATCCCTTTGAAAACCTGGACCTGTCTGGACAACAGACATGTGACTCCTTCTCCTTGCCAAATCAAAGATGAGAATCATAGCAGATAGTTGGAGACTGCTGGATGCCAGGGATGGGGGGTGCTTTGCTGATTCTTCACACATTGATTTAATATGCGTTAAGGTCAAAAATGCAGTAAACCTCCCAATGCACTGGAGCCTGAAAGAGCAGTATGGTTTTGATGAGATTCCAGGATGAACATCCCTTGGCTGCAAAAGATCTAAAAAAAGTATGGTTTGACTGCACCCTTATGAGTAGATTTAATTTTCTTTGGGTGGCTCCTGATCACTTTTCAAAGTCGTGTGTGTAATCACTGTGAAACCTACAATTTTCATATTTATAAACATTGGCTATTTTAAGGCTTATGGAATCTTCCTGTCACACATTTCTTGTTTTTTGAGTTAACTCCTGAGGTTACCAGCTGTGGACTTGGTAGCTCTTTATCTTCCTGGCTCGGGTAAGGATCTTATTGGTAAAAAGACATTTTAACTATAGAAGTCTGTCGGAGAAGGACTAACTGGTAAAACAAATGTCTGTAATGAGTAGGTTCTTAGAGTAATGATAGTGAGATCAAGCCTTAAACTGGAGGCTGTAGGGTCTAAAGGCTGTTTGAGTCCAGCTGGTTCACAGGATTATGTCTGTCTGTGCAACTCCTTATTGTAGTTGTAGTTGGGTATCTCAAACTTCTGCTTTCTGACTCAGGGCAGCTGCTGCTGTGGCTAACCCTGGATCAGGTAACGATGAATGAAGCCTATCTACGGTAGACTGGCATAAAAAAATCAGGTTTTCTTGGTGAAGCCCTCCCAGAGTCCTTGTAAATCAGTAGACTTAGCAGCAGGGCCTACCAGTAAGGTGCTAAACAAAGAGTAATGTGCTAATGCAAATCATATCATAACAGAAAACAGCAGGTAGGCATGCAATGAAATACAACATCCCTACACAAAGGGTTTGCAGTTTGGTTGGTGGAAAGCACCCTAGCTGAGATGCCATAGCAATCTGTATCACTCATCTGGTAAGTAAGATAATTTTCTGTCTGCTCACATCATAGCTGGCATAGATCCCAGCTGCGGTGCCTGGTGGCCTTTGGCTGCTGATGCAGGAGGACTCCCTGTTGGGGTTAGACTCTCACCCACATAACTTAGTTCAAAATTAGTAAGGATGTTTCTGCATGGGTGGCAGTTGCACCTGTATGTTGCAGTGCAGATGTGTCTGTAATCATGAAAGGGTTGGAGGGAGATGTGTTTGTTCTCCTGTGGTGTAGGAGGGTAAGACTAATGATTGTTTGAACACAGCTACAGCTTTCTGTGTGGGTGAATTGCTGATGGTGTTTATTGTAAGGCATTACACCTGGGGAGAAGTAGCACAGCAGAGACTCTTCTGTCTCCCTCCAAGCACTATGCAAGGGAAACACTGCCAGAAGATTAATACTTCCATACCTCTGGCCTTCTACCCTCTCTGACCTATATTCTGTACAGAAGCAGCATTGATGCATACACTTGTAGAGCCACCCAGGAGGCCTGCTGCCACTGTACCCCATGAGAACTGTTCCATGTGAACTGAAAGCCATATTTGAGATGAATTGCAAACAGTTAATGCAAGAGGCTCTGGTCTTGTCTGACACCAGATCCACCAAGTCATGTAAACAAGATGAGTTAAGATCTAAGTCCACCTATGCCATGAAAATAAAAGTGGTTTTTACTCAGCACTATACGCAGAACAAGATGCTCTGCTGTTTGTGCTTTAATGGCTAGATGAAATTGGTTTTCCCCTGCAAAATGGTGACTACTTGCCCTGCTGATGTGGTATGGACAACAGGTGGCTGCTGAAACTCCATTGTTCTTTAAAGCTTTTGTCCTAGTTTTCTGACAATCTGCTGCACAGGTAGTTGACTATGTTGGGGTGCTTCTTGGGAAGCTGTCTTCCCCTGCCATGCCCAAGTTGGATTATTCTTAAGCTACGACTCAAGGAGGGCTTGACTGCCATGTGGCCAATCCGCCAGTCCTGTAGGTGTGCCGTGGTTACCTGAGAGTGCAAATCCTGGAGGGAACCATGCAGTAGCAAGGGACATCCCGTGCCATCCTGGAGATGACAATGGGGTTTGTATTCCTGGCTGGGGAAGAGAATTTTGACTAGTCAGCTGTGGAGAAGCAATTGTTTGCTACCACTTTTCCCTCCAGATCCTCGCCAATACAGGAACAAATAATTTCTCCCTCTCTGTAGTTATGTTTCTGCCAGGGGCAGAATAAAAGGGAAATAACAGGGTATATGGAGCCAAGAGACAAGAGAGTGTGCTGTGCCAGACAAACTGATCCAGTGCAATATTTAGGGGAGGGCTAGAGCCAAGAGCTCTATTTCACAGTAGCTGTGATGCACCATGTCTCCAAAGGCTTGTGCAAAGACTCCCTTTCCTCAGATCAACCAACTTCCGTGAACAAAGGAAAGCTCTCAAGGCTCTCTATAGTCCCTATGCACATTTCTTGAGGAACATAGTTCTTGCTGTGAACAGGAAGTCTGAAAGTTGTCTGAATACAGGGTACAGAACAAGGTTATGGCCCTTCAGCTCCCCTCCCCTGACATCCTCGCTTGGCTAAAACTGTGAAGCTAGATGCTAATAAATCAGCAATCAGCCATGCCCTTCTGAATAATCTTCTGTTCCCCTATATTATCTCTTCTATCTAACATTGGTGATTTCATATAATTAATGCTAGACAAGGGAATGTTTGGGATTCATGGCCTATAGGAATGTAGGCTCTTGCTATGCAAGTTTCTCCTGCATCTGAAAGAACTCTGCCTTAAGTAATTGTTGCCCTGATTTTAGGATTACTGCTGGAATAAGTTAAAACAGAAAAACTGAGTTGCCTGATGCATGGCAGAGGGGGCTGGAGCCATGAGGTCTTTGCTTTCGCCTCGCTGCGCTGATAATGTCTTACACAGGCAAACTGTGCTAATCCCAGAGCGCTGGAAATCTCGCTGGGAAGGACACTGCCTGCCACTTCTGTATAATGGAGATGGAGAGTTTAGACACATGCAGGCTTACATAATTTTACTGACTAAGTGACTTCCTCTTTGATAATGTATAAATCAGAGGTGCCTTAAATTGCCATCCTGTTTTCCTGAAAGCCTGGGCAAAGCTGTGCAAGCTGAGAATAATGATCCCTTGATAAATGAGGGAACTTAACTCACCAGGCAGGGGGGAAATGGTGAGGGCGACATTCCCGTGAGAGGCACAGAGAAGGCCTTCGCAAAGACTTAACTGATACCCCTAGTACTGTTTTTTTGTTACAGTGCAGTCTTCCCATGGAGAAAGAGAATGTTTTGGTGGGGATGATTTCTGCCCCACTAAGTTGAATGGGAGGCAAATACCCGTGCCTAGGGAGTGGGAAGCAGCCGTACTTGCTGAGCCATGACATGGTGACAATCTCTCTGTCCTCTTCAGTGAATAGCTGCTGGTTTCTATCAAAATGCTCATTACTCTAAAACGATGGATTTGAAATCTGAAACATTAACTGGTGTGAGGAACATCTGGTCAAAGGACACACAGGCAGAGATGCTACAGTTTCCTACACAATATTCTTGCAGAAGGGGTCATACTTTATCCGATGGGAGCTGTGTCCAAGAGCCAGTGATGAGTCCATAATCTCATGAGCTTCATTTGTAAAACGTGTTACCAGACGTTATAAAAAGGCTGCAAATTGATGCCATGCTGTTGCATTTGTTGAGCTTCTTTGGGAAAAGGGCAGCTGTCACCAGCTTCCTGAACTCATCTCCATCACAGAAGCAGTGTCTGTTGGCAAAGGTGGTGATTTTTCTCTCTCTTCTGTTTCCCCTGTTTTGCCTCTGCCTGTGGTGTTAACTCCCGGTGAGAAAGGCGAAGGGATCTTTTGATGTGGGTTTTCTCTGTCTTATTTTGGAAGGCTCACTGTGTCTAGTATGGATCTTGCACAACATTTTATGTATATAAAATCAGTTCTTTACAACTCCTTAGATAGAAGGTTTAATCCTCTCTTAAGGGTGAGGAAAGGCACACAGGTAGAGCTTCAATGACTGACTGGAGGCCTAATTATGAGTAGAAAGTAAGCTTGAGATTAAAAAGTAAAGTTTGAATTCAGCCCCTTAATGAATGGTCCTAGATCTTGCTGCCTCATTTTATGCAGATGTACAAGCAGCATGTTTTACACAACAGACTCATCATGTTGACTCATCAGAAGGAACCAAAAAGGGAGTGTTTCTGTATTACCCACTGTCTGCCTTTTGCGATGCACTTTCTCTGTCTTTGCACCCTAAACACCCTCCTTGCTGTGGTCTCAAAGTGTGTGTGTGTTCATGAGGCACAGGCTTCCTTGCCAGATGGAAGTCTATGCAACTGCACTTCAAAGGAAGGGGTAAAGGTGGAGAGGGAAGGAGGGGATTTTGGCACGATGGAGACAGTTGAAAAATCTGCCCTCTTCCCCTAGGAATGGTGCAGAGGGGGAATGCTGTCTGCCAGAGCCTGGACTGCATGTTCTGGGGTGAGAAGGAAGCCTGCAAATTAGTATCTCGTTCCCTTTTTCTCTCTATTTTAACACTGACTTATTTGTTCTGCTCTTTCTTCCCCCTCATCCTTCCCTGCCATCAATAGCAAAACTAATGGCATCATGTCAAAATCTGTTAATGCATCTGCTGTGCAGGTTCAGGTTATCACGAGCGTTAGCTAAGCCAGTCTGCAAACACTTGGGGAACATCTGTCTGCCATCACGCAAAATACTCTGGGTGGCAGGGAAAATTAATAAACCTAATTGGTTATGAAGCAGTATTAGGCATTGACTAATATCATGTTGGAATTCTTCCAGGGTCCCCGAAGCTGTTGCACACACTCTGTCTTTGCATGGACCATGACTGTAAGGGAGTCTAGGAGAGACTTGCTTTGAATTTGCCGAGTCTCAAATATTGATGGTTGATGGCATTAATAAGAAGTTCCTGCTCTGATACTGCACACTCTTCTCTCTAGTGACTCCACTGGTGATAGCTAGGAGTGACTTTCCCAGCCCATGGCTGTTTAAAAATTAGTAGTGGGTATGCTTTCTGTTTCTCCCAGTAAGAGAGTGTCTTTGAGATTTTTGCTATGAGTGGCAGCATCCATGTTTCTGTGGGTAGTAGATGCTATCTGTGCCTCCACTGGAAACCCTTTCCTTCATCCTCCACTAAGAAATAAACTCGAATTATCCAGGCTGAAGATAGGAGGATTTGTGAGATAGAAACCAAAGATGGAGGTATCTTTTAGCAAATCAATAGATTTCTGAAGAGCTGAGTAGCACAGTGAGAGCTGTTGAAGAATTGGCAGAGAAGATCGACAGCATGAATCCATCTCGCATGAGGCACAGACATTTGCATAGGCTCAGCCTCCTGGCTGCTGCTAGAAACTCTGAACAAAAGGAGTTAAAAATACATTCCAAAGCTGTCTCCCCTGTGGAGGGTCAGATATTGTGACTGAAAATCTGCACTCCACAGAGTGCACTGTAGACCAGGTTTTTACTGTTTTCTGACCTCAGTGAACCATGGCTGCCTCAGGGAAAAAGGGAATGTAAGCAGCATGAGGAAGAAGCACTCCCAGGGAAATTGTGAAACAGCAGTCACGAAGAAGCAGCAGCTGTCCTGTGCTGCTGAACAGAGGATCTTACTGCTCTAACTCATTTTCTGCTTCTGGATCACCTGGATGAGCTCACTTTCCCAATCTGAAGCAATGTGTGACTTCCTTGCTAGGTGGTCCTCCTGCCTGTCCTCTGTGGTTGTGTCACAGGTTAGTGGCTGGTTCCTCTTTGTGGTCCCAAGTCTCAGTCTAATGGCCTAGTGGGATCTTTGCTTTCTCCATAGACTGGAAAGAGATGGCAACATTTCCATCCCCACCTTTGGCTCTCTGCCAAGCCTTGGCAGCAGAGGGACTGATCCCGGCAGGCTCAGTCCCATACTGGGCAGCTCTAGCAATGACACATAAGGAGGCAGAGTTGACTGCTGCCTGGTATGCTACTGTCAAGGGACCTCGTGGGTTACAGTGCATGGGTTACTGTGACAAGGTGCCTGGACACCCAGTTTCAGGAAAGATGTGCTTTTCTCTCTCCCTCTTGTAGGATGTGAGTGCCACCGACAGAAGGTTCCACCGGTATTCCCATGCCTGACAATGTTTCAAAAGAGAGAAATGGGGTAAGTGGGAAGGTCACAGGCCTTGCATCTGAGTGGGAAGAGGTGGAAGATCCTCAGCGTGCCTGTCAAGACAGCTCTAGCGAGTAGAAAGCTAATCTTGACTGGGAAGACTCCACTGAGAAGGTTTCTGCTGTGACACTCCCTGCTTTTGTGAATAGGCTAAAAACACTACCCCTGGATTGAGACTGGTTTTAAGATTTGCTGTCAGCATGCTTTTGGTGGCTGTAGCATCAACATCCCTGTCTGTTAGGCCATTCCCAACTGAAGAGGTGTTTGGTCCTCATGAGACAGCACTTTATGGTTGGCTCTGCAGTCAAAACTTGCCTGCTTCAACTCTTGCCAGAGCTACCCAGTACCAGAAACCATAACTGCTCCTACCCCTTCTCCTCAGCACTGGTTTGCATGCTGGGGACATCTCTGTGCCATTTGGCAGCCTCTCCCCGTGGTCCCAGTTTTCTTGTCAGGCTGGGCACATAGAGTTCTGCTCCCCGGGTAGTTTTGTTCCTTTCCTACCTGAGTGCTGAAGCTATGGTAAAAATAATTCTGCAAGGAAATGAGAGCACTGATTGAGATTTAAATAAAATTTACATAAAACTCTGCCTTGAGTACTAATTAATTACGTGTTAAAAGGCCCTGAAAAAGCAGAAAGGGGGGGGGGGTTGTATGCCTTGCCAAATGGGGAGGAGCTATTAGGAATCATAGAATACAGAATCACAGAATCATTTAAATTGTAAAGGATCTTTTAAATAAAGTCCAGCTGTTAACCCAGTACTACCAAGTCCACCACTAAACCACGTCCCTAGGTGCCTCATCCACATGTTTTATAAATACCTCCAGGGATGGAGACTCCACCACTTCCCTGAGCAACCTGTTCCAGTGCTTGGCAACCCTGTTGGTGAAGAAATTTCTCCTAATATAATTAGAAAAGAACAAAAAATTCCAATCTAAATCTCCTCTGGCACAACCTGAGGCCATTTTCTCTTGTCCTATTGCTTGTTGTTTGTGAGAAAAGGCTGACCTCCACCTGGCTACAACCTCCTTTCAGGCACTTGTAGAGAGTGATAAGATTTTCCCTGAGCCTCCTTTTCTCCACACTAAACATCCCTAGTTTTTCTTACCTGAAACTCACTGGCAGCCATGGCTGAACACTGTGATTAGCCCAGATGAGAAAAGCGTGGAAGGAGCAGTGCTAATTGTAGTGCTGTGCTCCCCTTGGCAAGTCTTTTGTAGCACCGCTGTTCCTGGGACCTTGGGCTCTGTGTCTCTCTGCCTCTGGAACTCTAGCCTTTGTGGGTCTCTGGATCCTAACCCTACTTGAAACAGAACTGCAGCCTTCAGCTGTGTCAGAGGTGCCCAGAGCCCCAGGAGGGCCAGATGAGAAAGGTGTGGAGAGAGCAATACTGGGGCAGTGCTGTGCTCCCCTTGGCATGCTCTCTGCAGTGCCAGTGTCCCTACTGCTGAGATGAGGCAGTGCTTCCAGGATGACTTGGTGTTGCCTCTAGACCTCCTTCTTGTCTGGGTAGTGCTCACAGGTGTTTAGCTGGTCATCTTGTCTACTACCCAAGGCAGTAGGTGGCAAGTGCAATATTAAGAGAGAAGAGGGGCTACGCCGGTAGTTGCTTATGTTCCCTGACCTCGAGGCAACTTTGCCCCATCTATTACAAATATTACAAGGGATAGCTTTGTCACTTGTGGTGACTTAATGGTTAATAAAACAATGAGATGTACACTCCTGGGTGACCCCACCAATTAACTTGTTCTCCATACTGTCCATCTAGTTGAATCTACCTTGGACTTTATGGAATGCTCGTGGCCGTAGAGAGGCTGAGGGTAGGGAGGCCTTTCAATTTTACTGCAGTTTATAGTGCTGCCTGAATCTCTTGGCCACCATTAGAAAATGGGCCATGTAAATGGACAACCAGGGATGTTCAGTTGCTTGAGCAATTTGAAATGGGACTGAACTAGTTTGTTGTGTCAGAGAGACATTTGCCTTTTCCTGGACATGGATCAGACACCTCATTTCCTAGCAGGTCCTCAGAATATTTCAGTGGGCTGGGTTATGAGGCTTCTTCACTCAACAGCTCCTTGCTACTCCAGGAGTTCTGCTATGTGCTTAGAGATAGGGCCTGGGAGGTTACTGATAACAGCTGGTTAAAGCCTCACATTGGGAATAGCTGGAAAAATCCATACAAGCTGTTTTTTCTGCTTTTGGGATCTTTCAGTTTGGAGGATCATGGAGCAGTTTTGATCTTGGTAGGCACCCTATGGCAGCTGCCTGCCATCTTGAGCTTGCAGTTTTTCTGGTTCCTGGCCTTTCTGGAAAATATCCCTCTCTTCTCCTCAGTCCATCCGAGCAGCAATTCACCTTTCACTTGTACAGAGACAGGCTTTCTTGATCTACCGGCAGCCCACTGGTTGGCCTGGTCAAAGCAACAAAGATATCCTCCTGTGAAAATTGAGGATTTGGTCCAAACTGGACACACATCCCCTCTAACAAAATTACAAATATTTAAATCCTCTCCAAAACAATTTTCTGTCCTTTCCCAGTGGTACTCCCAAAGAGTGCAACAGGATGCTGTGCAAATCTGAAAGTAATACTCCATGTGAGAAAAAATCTTTCCCTGATCTGCTTTGATGGCCAATTTTTTTTAGATTTTTTTTCTTTTTTTCTTTTTTCCTTTTAATTTTTCAGAAAGGTCTGGAGCTTAAGAAATCCACAGGCAGAGGAGAATTCCCTTGTTGTGCCATTAAATTATTTCCACAGCTGGTCATTAAGTACAAGGGAGCCTCAATAAGCCTTACTCTATCCCATCCTTGGCATACATTACATACCTTGAGATGACAACAAATCCCCAAATGGAGTGTTTTTCATCCTCCCCACTCCACCGCCCCAAAAGCAATCATATAGGCTCTGCAAATATTTTGCTCAAATTCTCTTTCTCAGCATTTCTCCCTCCATATATCTGGCTCCCAAATATTTTGAAAATCCCAGTGTCCATGACACTAAGCTGTGCCTTTCTAACTTAGTTTTGTGTATGTAGCTGAGGTAGATCTGTCCTGATCAATACATGGATGTGGAACTTTCAAGGAAAATTAAGTGCATAGCTACTCTATGATGGGCATATAATGGACCACCTGAGTTTGGGCCACTGCAGTTCTGGAAAAGATGTGAAGAGAGAACCTCGTACCATTTTCAGTGCCATAGAGGTTGAATTCTGGTTCCTCTAACAAAGTCCAGGTGATGTTATTACATGCTGCTTATCTAATCTCTTCTTTGCAGTAGTATTTGGCTGTTGCTACATTATTTAGGATTTTTACCAGAATGGTAATGGTCAAAGGCCTGGGGAGCAAAGTCTAAAAATCCGGATTAGAATCCTGTAGTGCTGGGTGCTCTCCAAAGATGGGAGAAACCAGCTGGAGACTGGTTTCCAGGTTTCTTTTCCCCTGCACCAGTTCTTATCCCATTTCAACATACCAAAATTGCAAGTTCAGGCTGAGCAAAAGCATAGTTAGCATAGCAGGCCACATATACTTTTGGAAAATATAATTCTTCTTGGAATCTCAAGCGCATTCACCTTTCGCTTTCAGGTTATGTATTCTACGCTCCAAGGGAAGTGTGAAAGCAGAGCTGCTGTGTTCTACATGGATAGCGAGGAGCCCACAGTGTCTGTTGTTCCAAGAAGAGTTTGTTCCCCTTCTAATATCCAAGATATTTTAGTCCTGCAATGCACAACACCCTGCCAGCGTGAGTAACACTGCTGCCGTTCTACTGGTCACCGCTACTGGTCACTGTAAATGGCTGAAGATGGCATTTACAAACATGCATTTGGGATTAATTTATGTGGACTCCGAAGCTGTGCCATAAAAGTAACATCTCTTCACAACTGTTGTGTAACCAAGGTGGATTCTGTAACCACGGTAAGGATGACTGAAAGCAGCTGCATCTGCATTCAACATGCTGGTTTTAAAGTGCTGAAATCATGTCTGGCCTTCTGGATCTTTGCCAAGGTATCGAGACAAGATAAAGTTCTCATTTTATCTCCAGTCTTACCTTCACCACTGAAATGTTTGAACCCCACTCAGCCGTATATTACGTTAGAAGCTTGATAAGCATATACATAACTAAATATGTGCATTTCTGAAGAGAGGAAATAACTTTGGATTATGAGTACTTTACTATCTATTGTATTGTCTTATCAAATGGGTTTGGAAGGGAACTCAATTCAGTGTTTCTGCTGTTGTCAGGACTTAGAAAGGCTTTACTCGTCCTGTTTTCTGAATTTTCTTCCTTTTTTCCACTTTTCTCTATATCTCTGGAGACAGTCATAGCTCAGGCCAGGATGCAGATCACAAAGCAGTTGCAGAGCTTCAGGTACCTTTGATGTGTTCTGCTTACATGCTCAAGACATTTGCTGAGCTTATTAATTTTCCTGCTAGATGTCTGAACCCTTTTTAGGTCTTCTCTGAAGAAGCAAGGATGTTGCCTCCTAGGATTGCCTGGGAATTTTGTTTAAGTAATTACATTTTAATGCAGAAATCCACAACAATGACAGCATTTATGCTTTGTCTAACCTCTTCCAGTGACACATTTCAATGATGGCATACTATGGATCATATATCTGATTTGCCATCATTAAAATCAATGGGACAAAGTGATTTAATTATACCTCTATAATTCCTTAAATTTAAACCACTGACATAATCCGAGGCTAAGATTGGATTCAGCCACACCTAGGCTCCTCTCTGAGAAGAAGTTTAGAAAGCAAGGGTGACCTTTCTGCACCTTGCGACTCGATAGCAGGACTTCTTTAATACATTTTGTCTAAATGCCTTGCACTCCCCCCATGACAGTTGCCACTGGGGAATAGATTGAGCTCCAATAGACTGGGGCTCTGATTGAGCCCAGAGGAGCTGAATGGCAAATGCCCAACATGATGCAGTGCTGGGAAACTGAACTCACCAGAAACCTTTCCAAGCCTCACTGGTGAGCTATCTCACTCTACCAGTGCCCTGCCCAGCTTTCCAACCAGGTAACCATCTTCAAACGAACATCTATTTAAAAAAACAGAAAAAAACCCCATCAACCTGTCAGATTTTTTTTATTTACTGAAATATCAACTTTCCTACTGCCCCTATCCCCATCCTAATTACTGTGGCCTGTAGTCCAGATTTGACACTGGTCAGCCAAGGGACAGGTTTTCTACATGTTCACGTGTCTCTTGGTAACTGAAGTTCTGTTGAGGAACTCTCTGTACCAGATACTGTGCAGTCAGAACATACTTCTTACAGACCAAGAATCACCAACCAGTGAAATATCTTTACTTCAGCTAAATATGCCATGCATTTAAAATGTCTGTCTTCTATGATAGGATCTTCCAGGCATAGTGATGGAAGGTGTGTGGGCTGTGACTATGTCTTAGCCAGAGATATTGTAGAGATCTAACTGAAACACTGAGAGTGGAATGGATGAGCATGAACAGCACTGGCGAACGTGGCAGAAGAACAGAAATGACAGCTGCTGATGACATCTAAGATTATCAAGATCACACCACATCTTGAAGCTTCTCAAGACACCTGGATTGGGAATGACACAAAAGACAGACTGCAGCCATTAAAAGGTAAGATAAAGGACAACTTTGGAACCATTGAAGATATCCAGGTAAGGAGACTAAAAAGAATATTTCCTAGTAATTCTGAGAGGTGGAACCAGGTGAAGAGACAAGAGATCACAACCACTGTAAATACTTAAAGTGAACAAAAACTAGATCCAAAACTAGACCATAGCTGCCTGCTGAAAGGAACTCTAGAGATGTGATGACACATTGTACGATGTCCCTTGTCCCCTGGTCTTTGCAAGGAGACCTAGCAGGAGCACATCAGCACACACCTGTGTGTTGCCTGAGAACATGGTGGGCATGACAGAATGAGTGTGAATGAGATCAGGGGTTTAGAATAAAATCGTATACCCTGGTAAGATCTCTCATAGAACTCTGCTGCATTAGTAGGGATTTGTGCAAGAGCCGAGCACTCCACTTCCTAGCAAAGGAGTCAATATGTGATAAACCCTAAAAGATGTTCTGCATGAGAAATATGGAATATTCACAAGCAGCCTTGTGAAGGTAGGTGTGTGCTCCAAAGCCTGTGGTTAAATTAATTCTTAAAGCTTCTCAATTTGACATTGCTTTCCTCTCCATACAGAACGTAATTGAAGGAGGGGTAATTTTCTCTCCTCCTCTGCTTCTTTCTTTCATTCCCACCTGTTCTCACATATGATATCTTCTGTCATCAAAGACTATACGTACTATGTTGAATGAACAAGTCCCGATGCAGGGCCGTTGTCCTGAGGCAAAGGTGTGTTGGGAATATTAAGAAGGCAGGCTGTGAATGAAGGGAGGGAAACTCTACAGATTATGTATGTTCTTCCTTGTCTTCATTTCTCTGTAAACTCTGGCTCTAACTCATGTGTGAGCTGCAAGACATCTGTCAGACTGAGCACTGCTTATTAAATATATTTAGTGAGGAAAAGAGGGTTGGGCTAGTGCAATAACAAGAAGCAAATCATTCATCTCAGTTGACAGATGGCTTGTGGCTACTGGCTGGACCCAAAAGCTCATCTTCCCAGGGACGCTGGAAGTGACTGCAGCTTTATCCTCCCCTCTGCCTCAAAGTACCTCAGAGTGCTTGGATAACAACACTCTCTGAAGTCCCCAGGCACCTTTTCCCCTGTCCTATTTTCTCATGCAAATCGGGGCCCATGGTCACCACCTGAATGTGAAATGGCTTCTTTCTTTCTCCTGCTCAGCCACAGCTCTGCTGGCTTCAAGGTTGCTGAGCGAGGCGACATCTGTAGATAACACTGGAGCCGTTTGGTGGCTATATAGGGTCAGTGCTTGAAGGGTGCCTGGATCGTGCCTCTTCTGCTGCCTGTACACTGACTGAGGTGTGACTGGGTCAGATGTGGGGGTTGGTTTACTGGGACTGGACACCTGCAGGCTTTCATTTGTGTGATATGCTTCCTTATAGGTTGGGCCTGGCATGAAAGCACACCCGCTGTGCATGATATAAGTGTGACATAAAATGAAATGACCCACTGAATCAGAATAATGGTCCCCATAACTCAGCTCTTGGTGTCCTACAGTGTCAGTAGATGGTATTCTGCAACAGCATGGGAGCCTAACTGCTCTCAGCAGTTCCTTCACTGTGTACCCCACTAGCAACATGGCATTTGGTGAGCAGCAGTTCTGCTTTCACCTTATCTAGCAGACTCAGTCAGTTCATAGAACTTCATAACATCCTCCTCTCAAAGCAAAGACCCCAGCCATTTCAGACTCTCCTCCCACAGTAGTTGCCCCAGTGTTTGGCCGTTTCAGTTGCTCTTCTCTATGCCTTCTCTGCCTACATGCTGCCTTCCTGGGAAGCAGGGACCAAACCTGACTACCATACCCCAGAGCTGTGTGCACCTGGGTTTTATATGGTAGCAAAATGGTACAAAGGAAGAGAACTTCACAGTGGCATGCTGTTCCACTCAGGAATTTTCAGCTCCAGCCAAAGCTACCTTTGACCCCTCTTCCCATTCATTCCTGGTATTGGACAAAGCCATTTTCACAAATTACTTTAACTATGATATTTTCCCAACCTTTCTGTCCTTATAAACACAATACTAAGCAGGGAAACTTTCACAGGGTGTGTGAAAGAGAGAGATCTTGACTTCTCATGCTGCAAATGTGAGGACAGCTCAGCTCAAAGCTCAGGCTCCCTTCCAAGCAATGCAGTGAAGGGAGCAAGATTAGATGCATCCTCAAGGAATATGCAGCCACCTCTGGGTAGGAAACTACAGCGACGGAGTGTGGTGAATCAGGGAAGTGTGAAGGTGAGGGCTACTGCTAATAGGAGTGGCTTGGGAGAATTTTTTGACAGACTAACTCCATGAGTTAGCAGTTCACAGAATCACAGAAAATGCTGAGTTGGAAGGGACCCATAAGGATCACCAAGTCCAACCCTTAGCCCTGCACAGGACCATCCCCAAGAGTCACACCGTGTGCCTGAAAGTATCATCCAAATGGAGAACCTCTCCTAAACCAACCTCGCAGAGCGTCCATCAGGCAGTATTTCTGATGACCTTGCTGAAAGGTCTGCTGTGAGGTAGAGGAGCAAGAATGAAGGAAGGCCCTGGTGGCATTGCATTTGCCAGTTGGATATTCTGGGAGAGATGCCAGCATGTGAGGGCTGCAGCAGGCAGGGAAGGGGTTCTCTGCTGATTGTGAGCATAGCACAGGTGCTTCTAGGGGGATTTGTGACATAGGAGGACTGAGGCATCCTGTGCTCAGCTCCTGAGGTAGGTCTGGGTCAAATGCGCATTGTGTGGGAGGGCAGGATATCCCTCAGAATGGTGAAACAGTCTGGAAAACATATTTGCCCATTTTCATCCTGGTCCTTTTTCTGAACTCATCTCCATAGCAGAGACAAGTCATTTGAGCCTTCTGAGTCTTAGTGTCATCAGCTAAAAAATGGGGTTAATATCAAGCTTACCTACTTTCCAGTGAGTCGCAGCTAATTAGAGTTAGTGTTAGTTAATGTTTGCACAGCCCTGGGATGTGAAAATGGTAATATCATGCTAAGTATTACTCCTGGTGCTTAGACACCATGATTCTTCAGAACCAGAGCAGTCAATTAAATTAGCTGAAAGTGGAGAGATGCAGCAGCAAGGAAGGCAGAGGATATATACAAACATAATACTGTATGCATGATGGCCTGCAGCTGCAGAGGGCAGGGAAAGCTCTGTTCCTGCTACTTAGGGAGCCAGAGAGCTCGCTGTTTGTGTAGGAGTGCAGATATTCCCCAACAGCTTTGGGCTGCGCTGCAGCAGTACACTGGCTGAGGAAGGGAAGGGTCAGTTCCTGACAAATTTATGGGATAGAGGGCTCTGTTTAATCCTCACATGGCCTTAGCTCATATTCTGTGGAGGATCTTCTGGGCAAAGCAGAGCAGCATTTCCTAGAGAGTGAAGGTCAACCTTGTCTGGTGTCTGTCAGCCAGCAGTATCTTCTGTGGGGAGTCAGGAAGACTCTTCACTGCGGGTAGTACAGGGCAATGTTTCACCAGCCACAGTGCAGGACAGCTCTGGGCATAGCACAGCCAGGTAGGTGCACTGTCTCCAACAGGAGATCCGTTTCAACCACAGGAGCTGTGGGCATGGAGCAGACACTCAGGGAGAGTATGGGAGAAGTAGGGTAGACAAAGAGCTTTTTCTGTTCCCAGCAAGGCACCACTTTGAAGGGGAAAGGAAAGTAATGGGACTTGGTTGAAACCCAAAAGGGGGATGTAGAAGTGTGTGATGCCAGTTCTCAAACCTGGATTTTGTCCAAGACACTTGGATCAATACCATGTTTTTTGGTGATTGATCAGGTACCTGGCTTGCAGCCACACAGAGATCTGACCACCTGTAGGGGCATGATCCCCTAGAGAGGCAGAGTGAGGGTTGTCATGCTCTGGATCACCAGTGCCGTTTTCTTACGGCTTCCTGGTGCTAACCTACATATTAGCTGAAGCCTTGGCTATAGCTCCTGACCAGCTTCCATACTCTGCAATTGCATTCTGCTGCCTTGAAGTCCCCTTCCTCACACACATGCACATGCATACCCCACAGTTTAAGAGGGAAACAGAAGCTGTCACTGCTTTCTGTCCAAAATTCCTGCACACTGGCAGAGTTGGCTCATCGTTCTCAGGAACATACTCTATTTCAGAGCCACAAGATATGAATTATGTGTCTGGAAATGTTGTAAAAACTCCTTGGGACCCTTTGGAAAGAAGATGCAATCTTGAGATGAAAAGTGATATTAAAATGTCACCCGTTTTGACTCCTGGCATGATCAGGGCCTGTGGCTTTGACTAGGGAGACGTGTCCTCGTGATGCTGGGAAAGATTGCTGACGCTAAGCATATTCCACTTATGGAGTCATAAAGATGTCTGTATGAGGTAACTGATTTAGGATTTTGTTCCTTCTTCCTCTTCTTTTCCCGGTCCTGTGTTTTTTCTTTAGCTGCCTCTGTACCACACTTTCTCTTCTCCTCCCAGAGAAGCCTGATGTCAGCCAATCTCCTGATGTCAGAATGATTATTCTCCCCTGTATTAGAATGAATGATCAGTCTTTGTCTAGTTGCTTCCATAATTAACTGCAGCATGAAAGAACATTTTTGTAAGTAACCAAGGCGGTCGCTCCCTGTGGGGCTGTTGGGAGCATGGTGCAGCTCTCCATCGGCTTACAGGCAGAGAAGTGAGTGTTCTGCATGGAGATGGATTCAAACACCCCCCCCCCCCTTCCCCCGACACAGGTACTGCATGCTTAAGCTACTGTGCTTGTAGCTGAGGCATGCACTTCACCAGCGTGGCTGTGTGCACAGGATGGTCTCTTTGCATTCATTTGTGGGCTCCTACAGATATCCCAGCTGATGTGTGTATGCACAGGGGCACAACACTCCACCTCCCAGTCCAGGTACCCAGCCCTACACAGGCTTGTACGCTCTTGACCAAGGATTGAGCCTCTGCATAACTCCAGCTTGCTTTTCTCATTTCCCTGGCTCAAAACCATCAGTCTAGTCCTTTTCTGACTCACTATACCCCTTGCATAACCCTCATACTAAGAGAAGGCTCTCGGGGGGAGGGCTGGTGTGAGGGGAGAGGTGGTGAGTGGAGAAAGGAGAACACCCCACCCTTCCTATAAATATCCCAACAGCTCCCTCTGCTTCCTAGCAGCACTAATGAGGCTCAACAGGAGTGATGGAGGGCGACAAAGGAATCACTGATGAACAATCAGAGATGGTGCTTGGCTGCTAATGGGACTAATGAGCTGCTTTGCATAAGATGAGAGGGAGGGAGGAAGATGAGCAGATGGGCTCTTGGAGGGAAGGCCAGTGGCAGCAGGAGCCCCACGAGGAGTGCCCTGCGGTATGGCAGCACTTGCTGCTGTCTCTCTGCTCCTTCCTGGCCAGAGACACTGACCATGGGAGGGCCAGCATTGGACAGCTCTGCCAGAATGGCTTAGGCACAGCCGACATCATGGTGTGAACCACAACTTATCACAACATGCCTCAACCCACACGGCAGTTCTTGTATTTTCCTTGTGCACCAGAGAGGTTTAATCCAATCATTTGCTGAGGAAAGGGGGACACATCTTCTGTAACTCCAGTGGCCAAGAAATAGACATGTAGGCCTCCAAAGGACAATTCACCCTAATCTTGAAGACACCCAAGTCAGAGCAAAGGTTTCACACTCTGGAAGTGTGTTCACTGTGGCAGGCTGGATTGATTCTCCACTTGTCTATCTTCTGAGCAGACACCAGCTGACCAGCTGACCAGGCAGATACACTGGGGGTTATTATCCTGCTTTGAAGGGGATTAGCATCTTGTTCCCTACTTTTTGCCAGTAGGAATGGGGTAGCCGAATGTGAGAAACTCAGGTTTCACAGTGAGCTGGCAGCTCTGATACCATTGAGGAATGAGTGTACAGGAGAAAGAGCAATACAGAGAGGCATATGCAGCAAAGGAGATATGCTAGTCTATGCCTCTGTCAGCCACGTATAGGAAACCATAGTCTAATCTCAGCCCACGTCACTAAGGCTTGACAAAGGTTTTGTGTCTTACGTGCCTGGTGCACTCCGGCAATGCATGGCAGGTATACAAAGAGGATTTCCCAGTTTGAGAATATGACACAGGCAAAACACATTTGAGTCACTTTTCCTGGGCACATTAGTACCACTTCTACTATGATTGCTAACGTGAGACTATGAATCCCTATTTTGCTGCCTACACCTGACTGCTGATCCTTCCGGCACTGCTGGGTGAGAGCCGGTATACCATCTTTGTCACCCTATTTCAGTCCTTGACCCTTCTTCTGAGGCTACAGGCAACCACACAGGTTATGATTTCCATTGCAATCCATACAAGCACATGCTAATAGCTGGCCTGAGGTCTGTTAATGCATTTCCCTTTCACAGAAGCTCCCCAAACAGCCAGAAGATGGTGATGACCATGCAGCAAGAGCAGTAGGTTAGAAAGGCTGCAGTGTTGCTCTCTTTTGAATTCAGAAACAGATGCTGTAATTTATCTTGCAAATGGAGCTGCAGGAATGGTTTTCTGCCTCGCCTCCATAATTTGTTGGCACTTTATCTAGGTGCACAGCTGCAGATGGGGTGTCCTCACAGTAGGGAGAATGCACTGAGCTCTCTACCCACTTATGAGCTTGTACTGGGAGAGATGATTTTAGGCTGAGTGCAACTACTCTAGCAAAGAGGAGCTGATGAAAACCCTGTTTCCTCTAGGGCAGGCAGTGTGCAAGGCTGTACACTGACTCCCACTCCTGAAAGTGTAAGGGACATCTCTAGCATGAGATGGACCTGGAGAACCAGTTCTGTATTCAGAGAAGCCCGTGGGCTACATAAAACCAACTTTTTCAGGGAATGAGAGTTATGAAAAGGGATAATTTAGTACCGGACAGATTAGAATTACAGTGACATGTTGTCTTGAAGCTGTCCAGTTTGGATGCCCTCAGTGTTGGTCTAGGATAGACTCTATGCCCTGGGGGTGTTCACAGAGGAGCTGTGCTCCAGCTGTCCCCAGGCCTTTTCCAGCTGCTGTTTCACCCCTCTAGAGTCCTGCATGTTGAACTCCAACATGTGAACTCCCTGAGTTAAACCCAGGGTGATTCGACACCTATATCTCAACAGGGTGGTGTTGGGTCATGGGTTGGACTGGATGATCTTAAAGGACTTTTCCAACCTGGCTGATTCTGTGATTCGGTGATTCTGCGATTCTGTGGATATCTGAGGTGAGCTATGAGGCAGATCACTTACAGGATCTTTGTGTTGCTTCCAGGATATTCAGTCCTGCTACACTTGTCAAGTCTGCATGCCTAGAGTCCTGCACTCTGTGACTTGCTGTGAGTGTCCCTCTGTCACTGTAATCCCCCTGTTGCCCTCCAAGGGCTGCTGAAAATGATTCTTCAGGATCACCTTCAGGCAGCTTTGCAGAGCTGCAGAGCAGCCCTGTAGAAAAACCCTGCAAGTTTTTTTTGCATGGAGAGTATTGCAAGGAAAAGAAGTAACAAAGCATGCTCAATATCCAACTCCCATCTTTTCAAATGGCCACCATGCTGTTCTGATGCCTGACCAGAGAAAGAAATCTACCTCTTTGGTAATGTGATGGGTAATGTGATGTTATCCTTAATTGACCGTAGTGACATGAGGCTAAGGGAGGCCAGAGCCTTGTGAACACAGAGATGTAGATGTATGGATTTTGTGTGTCCCAAGAGTTTACAAGAGAAATCCACGATAGACAACGGGGGCAGAAGGTAAAAACACAATTAACAAAATGCTGCGGGAGTTTTGCAGCTGTGGTTGTCACTGCCATGCTGGTGGGGGTGGCAGGGGTGAGTGAGTGGCATTTGATTAGTTGGGATGAAAGAAGGGCTGGAAGCTAGCCTGTAGCACTGAGGAGGGAAAGCATTGCAATGCAAAACTGCAGAAAGTGATGGAAGGATGTTGACTACAGCCACTGACAGGTCTCTGCCTGGTCTGCTACCTACAACTGCTTTGCCAACTTTAGGCTGTGATTGGCATTTACTGCCAGCTCCTTCCCCAGAGAGGAGAAAGGATGCTGCTGTCCAGGCCTAGTGATTAAGTACATTTTTGCCTTCAGGATCCAGAGGTGCTAAGATTGCTCACTTGGAGCACAGTTGTGTAGCCTGTTCTGCTGATGATCCTGGCATCGGTACCTGAGAGCACAGGTACTCAGTTTCTTAGCTTTTGGCACATTTCAGGCCCCACTCATCTCCTCTCCACATTTCTTTTCCCAAAAGTTAGTCAGGCAGAGGCAAAATGAGGAGGAAGAACGTCAGATAGACCTGCCCAATAGAATTTTTTCCCAACATGTCCTTTCATAGTCTGGCCCTTAAAATACAGGACAAGGTGGCTGTTGGTGTCCTAAGTGACTACATTCAGCTGATCACTGTAGCGATCTCTTCCTTTCAGCTGGTAAATTCTCCCTTGCTTCCTCTGAGACTGTGTAATTATGGCTGAAGGATGCTGAATTATTTTTTGTTGTTGTTGTTGTTGTTGCTGTTTCTAGTTTGGGAAGAGAACGTCTTTGTTGAAACCATGGTGGGCAGAGGAGTGTCTGTCATGTTGCCATGACAATGGAGCTGTTGTGCTGCCTATGTTTATTCCACCTGTATGATTATACTGGGTCTCAGCAGCTGAGCTGCATCTGCAGAATTCTTTAACCGGACACCCGGAGATATTACTCTGGAGATATTTCTGTCATTAGACATTTGGATGGAGGTCAGGAGCTGTAGGTTCAACCACTTCTATCGCAAACTTCCATTGCAACTTTAGACAATGTGTTTTAACCTTTTGCACCTCATCCTTGCTTCCTATCTGCAAAATACAGATATTCAAATTATTTTTCTTACCTACTTGGATTTTAAGTTCTTTGGAGCAAAGGGGTGTTTTTTTCCACAACATGTGCAACTGCCTGTCTTTGTGCTTCTGAGCATCACCATACCACAGACAGATAGTTTTAGTTAGTATTGAACTTTGTCATTTTTAGTAAGGGATGATCTAATGATGCTCTTTGCAAGAGGATGAAAGCTCTGTTTGGAATACTGTTCCAGTTCTTCTCATATCACTATTTTCTGTATCTCTTCAGTTTCCTCTCCTATGTAATTTTCCTTTTTTTTTTTTTTTTCTTGAATTCTTTCATGCCATGCTGCTGTGGCAAAACAGCTGCCATGGAGCACCTCAGCTTTGACATATATGTATGTGAGAAATAGGAGGTGACAGTTGGGAACAAAATCCTCTTATCTTGGATGAGAACTGCAAATTCCTATTCCAAAATCTGCATTCAAGAACGATTTTAGCTCTTAAGTTTCTGTTGACACCTTGGGCCGTATTCATACAGCAAAGCAGCATCGTGGAAGGGCAAAAAACCCAAATCTTCAGAGGCATTTGACCTGCAACAGTCACCTACATTTGCTCACTCTGTCATCTATGAAGACATCCGTTTCTAGGGGCTGTGTAAGATCCGAGCACTTACATACATCAACTAGAATATTTACAAATGCACCCAGTTGAGGGAAGGGGTCTCGGTAATTGTCTTTCACTTCACTGGAATACCTAAGAGGGAAAGTCCTCTTTCTTTGGTAGATTGCTCCAGCAGATGCACCATAGGATACGTTGCCATGGAAACAAAACCTTTTCCCTCTCATATTTCAACAATGTGTTGAAGGTTTTCAGGGCCTTTTCCCTTTTTTCCTCTGCTTGGCCTTTCAGCATTTATTGTACATCATATGCTGGAAGTGCAATGCTCTTATTCTTCAAAACCCAAGCAAAAAACTGACAAAATTGTTTCTTCCATCTGAACTGACCCTCTGCCATCCTTCCCTCTTATTCCTTGTCTCTGTCATTTGGTGGCTTTCTGTGACAAACTAGCTCCGAATCAGGAATTTGCTTTGTGTGATACAGAGTTCCTTCGCCTGTGCCCAAAAGCTCTCCCCAAGGGCAAGGGAGAAGCCCCGCTGCCGTGGACCTGTCTTGCAAATGAAGTTTTTCCCTGTTACACAATGCAGTTGAAAGTCTTGAAAGTCTTTTGGGGTATCGGGGATGAGGAGGAAGGAGGTGTAAGCTTTTCCACTCATGGGAAGAAAGTGATGAAATGTGCTTTCACAGAAATGATTTCTATCTCTGCAGATTCAATGCCTTGCAGTCTCTGGTGTGAAACCTACAACCACAGCCTGTTGCTTCCTTGCATAGTGCTGGATTCACTTGCTTGTTACGGTTGTGGTTGTTGAATAGCATAACAGATTAAAGGAGAGATTTAGGAGCAGTTAAGTACTGAAGAGGGGTCCTCACTGGGCTGCGCAGCTGCCTGTTTCCTTGCATGGTCCGTTCCTCTAATGAGTCCTGCAAGGCACTCTAAACAATGCATGCCCCACTGCAGCTCCTCCCTTACAGTCTGCAGATGACTCTCAGCTCATGAAAACCTTTTGAAAAGCCAAGGGTCTTATGCTGGTGGCTATCATGTTACATCCCATTAGAATTCATGGGCTGCATTTCAGATAAACATTATTATGAACACATTTCCCAGTCACTGCTTCCCTTCACTCTTTCCCTCCACAAGCACAGCTTTGGTTACCTCTGCTCTTACTTGCTAAAGCTGACTACAAAGGATGTAGTGTGTTTATGTTTTGTTGCTTCAGAGTGTGTCGGAATAACCGTCAGCCCTAGAGGGCAAACAGTGTTTTCTAGACAATTAAAAAAAAAAAAAAAAGGCAACTTATTTGAATACAGCAGGGGTTTTGATGGCACTGAAGGTGTCTTCTGACCCATCAAAAGAATAAGCTAGGACACCCAAAAGCACCAGAGAATGCACAGGGTTACTGCATTTGACTGCCAGGAATAAGAACAGGAGCTGCATCTCATAGCTGAGATACCGGGATGGGCTAACAAGAGAGCAGATAATCAACAACCAATCTTAATGAGTGTTGGGCCTACAAAAGAAAGAGAGAAAAGTAAAAGGAGGATTTTTTTAATGAATCAGTACTACTTCAGTAGTATGGGAATATGGGAACACATGCTCTAAAACCAGTCATCAACCATCATCACTAACTCCCCATAGTCTACAGCCATTGGCCCACTCCAGGAGAAGAATCAGAGGGGAAGATTACCAGACCCCAATGTGTGCATTGCTGGAAGGCTTAAGGCTGCAACAGCACAGTATACACTCCCAGGGAGATTAGTTTCTGCCTGTTCTTGTCTATGCTCTCAGAAGGGAGTCAGGTTGAGCTAAGCCTTTCTTTGTTTAGGAGACCCCTAACTTGGGCTGGAAAAAGGTTTTGATGGATTCAGAATCAGTAAAATTCCCCCAGACTCCATGGAAAATGTTCACAAGGCAAGGGTATGCTTTGGAAGGCCCTGTGTTTCTGGGGAACAGAACCATACCACTGAGCACTTGAAGCTGTGGAAGGCTTTGCCCTCCAGTCTCAAATGACCCAGAGAGACGTAAGTGCTAAAACACACCCTGAGTTCACAGCTTAACAACAGAATTGTCTACCACTGAAGAAAGTGCTTGAGATTAAACCATTATGTAATTGCCCTGTAAACTCAAATTACTTATAGCATTTCCTTCCAAGGATGCAGGGATGAACAGAGTGTCTCTTATTTTGCAGCAATTACTGATAACAAATGGTTTAGTTAAAGCTTAGTAAAGATACTTTTAGTTGAAGCCTTTATTTTTCCACTGTGGACTGGAACTTAATATTTTTGGCCACAGCCCAAAGAGGTGACATTTCAAAGTATGAATAAAACTAGCATAACAACTTGCAGTCGTGCGAAGACAACTAAGATCTACATTTCCTCTAATTCCTTCTGTTGTCTGCTGTTTTTTCTCATGAGCTGTACCATCTCTGTTTGGTTAAACAGCCAAATAAAAAGGCAAGAGCCCTCTTTCTGCTACAGTTTTATCTAGTGCCTTGCACAAGAGCTGCTGGGGAGTGCTAATGGGGGATGAGGTGTGTGGGGCCGTACCAGCAGAGATGAGACTGCAGTTGTGATGAGACAAGCTGAGATGGATTGCACAGGGCTGGGAGGGTGGTCCCATGGGAAATGTAATCATCCTGCTGGTGCCAGTCACAGTTAGTAGCACTGGGGCTTAAATCCCCATCAGCAGGGTTATCAGTGCTGGCAGGAAAAAGGAAGCAGTTTAGGCAGATGGAATATCTCTAATCTTCCTAGTAGTTGTGTTTGTGTGTTGCTGCCATGAGGGCAAATAAAATGGACATCTAAATCTGTTGTCTATACTTGGAGTCCATCCAAATGGATGCCAAGGTAAACAATCACAAATCCTGACTTGGACTGTCTACTCTTGAGGCCTCCAGCAATGCTGCCAGGCTGGGTGACTGTGGATTATAGTCCCTGCCAAATGTACACAGGACTTATACTGTATGTGTCCGTTGGAGCAGAGTTCCCTTCCTGACGCGGCTTTTAGTAGCCAACCCTTGTGCTGGCACCTGAGCCAGTCTGCAGCTTTGTCTTGCAGTGGAAAGGGGCTATGGGACTGATAGAAAGCAAGAGTTTGAGACAGCTGGGAGCATGTGGTTGACAGCCTCTCCCGTGACATTTGGTGTGCACACCATTTTCCCCAGGGGAGGGTCTGTGCTCTTCAGACAGCAGCAGCGTCAGTCTGTGGGACTTGGCTAGACTCCTATGAGCTACTGACATGCTGTGTGGATGTGCTCCACGGCTGCCTGGCTTCTAGGGTATAAATCAGCAGAGCTGCATGGCGTGGGGTAGGAGGCCAATCTGCTTTCTGGGCAAAAGGGCAGCTGCCTATGGGTGCAGTTTGATCGTGATAGTAGCAGACAGTGGATGCCCACCAAGACAGATTCCCAGCTAGAGGTGCATCCTCCAGCCACTCCACCCCACTTCAGCATTTTGGCCCCTTTCATTCCAGAGCCCACAGCTGTCGCACTGCTGTCTCAGAGCTTAAATGCTTCCTGCTTCCTATCCCCCCTCAGGCCATTCCCAGCCCACCTTGTTTCTGTAACCCACCCCAACTCCTTCAGAGCTGCCCACCTGATACATGAAGTTCACCACCCCCTCCCACTGGTGTCTGTTTTTCAAAAGTGCCCCTTTTTTCATCCTTTTTGTCAGTGGTAATTTCTGCTTGTTAGTGGGGCTGCTCCAGTCACCCCTCACCTGACTCCCCAAGGGAATGATTTCTCCAGTGCATTATGCAGATGTGCAAACAGCTGGATGCAGGAAGCACTTGCCAAAATTTCTCCTCTGAAGTAATCAAGGATCACAAAAAAAGATGTGCCTAGGGAAAACTTGACTTTTGCTAGTCCTATTGTTGTTGACTTCTACTAAGGGTACAGTAACTTTGTCTTGCTATTTTTTATAACTGTCATGAATCTGTTTAAAAACTGAAGGGGTTTTGGTAGAGGAGGATAAACTAACTGGGCATTTGGGCCAAGTTTGAGAGAAGATATTGGTATTTTGAAACAGTTAATTTTGGACACAGATAGAAATTTTATTTGAGTGATTTTGTAATATAACTTAAAAATACTGAAAAAATACAAATATTGCTAAAAAAAAAGTGACCTTGCTGAAAACAAGAAAAATGGGGACATCTTTCCAGAGTGATTAAATAACTCCAAACTGTAAGAGAAGTCAGTTTGGAAAGAACGAAAGAGGTCAGGCTGGATCCAGAAAAAACTACGTGGCTTAAAATCTGCTTAAAAATGTTGGCCTGGGTTGAATGTTATTGAAGGCTATATAAAAATAAATAAATGTCTCCCTAGCTCTATTTCACACAACAGTAAGAAACGCTAGAGGTGGACTTGCAGACTTTTGAATGGAGGCAATCCTATTTTTGTACAGTACAGAAAGGAAGAGACAGTCATGGCACAGCAGAATGTACAGCCTCTAAAGAAAAGGACAGAGGGAAAAAGAAATACAGGGAGAAAGGATATTTTCTGTCAGAACGAAAAAAAAAAAGCGTGGATAATATATATTTGTTTTATGGTGATATATTTTATTAATGACATTTTAAACACTGTTTTGGCTTGTTTAAACACCAGTTTTATACAGATTTAACTAAATTGGTTTACAAAACAATTGAATTAAGTCAGGCAATCTCTGAGAGCACAGGCACCTGTATCATAAGTGTTTATATTGGCTTAGCTTGTGTCAGTAAATCTTCCCTTGCTGCCCGGCTTCTTCCCACAGCAGTTGCTTGATTGCATTGCAAGTGACTTTGACTCCCTCTCTCTCTCTGGAATTTGACACCATTCCCCTGCAACAGAATAGCCGTGAACAGGGAGGACAGGCAGAACGAAGGCCTGTCTCCCTGCTGGGCTCTTGGGGAAGAAAAAGAGGTGGGCTTTTTCCTGAGAAGCAAAAAGAGGCAGAGAGGATGGGTAGCGGCTTTGCAGATGCAATGACTGCATCAGCTCAGAGATGCAGCTTGCAGCTGACTATAGTGGAGCTCTGGCTCACCCAACAGCCATTTTAGTTGCTGAAGCTCAGGCATTAGCAAAAAGGTGTTTTTTTGGTTGGTTGGTTTTGGTTTGGTTGTTGTTTGTTTTTTTGTTGTTTGACTTTTTTGGGTTTTTTTGTTTGTTTTTTTTTTTAGTTTTTTGTTTTGACAAGTGAGCACTGCATGTGAAGATGCCACTGCTTCATGTTTTGTCCCTGTGCTGGCTAATTTCCTCCTAACGCAAAATTTTTTGTGAAAATTTCTTTTTGCCAGGTACAGGGATGCTGCTGTTAAGACAGTTTCCATTGCTTCACACTGAAGCAGGATTCTTCACTGACTATGGCAGCATGGGCTCCAGAGAGATACAGAGCAGCACATGCCCCTTTGGTCGACAGTCCTGACATTTTTGTACCTTCCTGCGCTTTACCTGTTCCTGAACTCACACATCAGCAGGTGGCATTTCAGCCTTGACCTATGGCTGATGCATGAGGAGAAAGAGACAGTGGCTAGGGTGTGTGGAGGAACCACACAATGCCCAGCACACATCACAGAGAATCAGCTGCCTGGCACTCAGCGTGTCTTCTGACCCATCAGCTGATGGCGCTGCCCGTGTCCAGATGTTCGCAGGTGATGGTGCCGCGGTGGAAAAACAGGGAGCAGAGCTTCCCTCCGGGATGACAAGTGCACAGCTTTTAAAAAGCCAGTTGTGTAGGCCTTCAGTGGGGAAGGAGGAAGGTGTATGCCCCACCGTGTTGTGACCGTGGCCAGTGTCCGGGAGACATTATTTTTGTAGTGTTACTTTTGTAGTGACCGGTTACAAGCACCCCCTGCGGTGCAGGACTGGTCTCCCAGACCCGAGCAGGATGGGAGATCCAGCTAGCAGCCAAACCCCGGGACCCGGCGGGACCTTCGTGGGGCGCAGGGGAGACGGACCCTCCGAGGCCCCTCTCCCGGGAGCGCAGCCGGACAGGCTGGAGGGGCAGGGGGACAGGGGCAGCCTCTCTGCCCGAGGGTCCGCCAGCAGACACCCGGGGCAGCGCGGGCCGGGGGGAGCACACACAGAGACGCCCCCTGCCAGCTCCCCCCGCAGCCCCCCCCCCCCCAGAGCCCCCTCCACACGCACAGCCCATACACTCACAAATCCGCCCCCCGAGCCCGCCGGCCGGTCCGTGCAGGGGCCCACGGGGAGCGGCGGGCGCCACCTGCCGGGCGGCGCTGGGCCGGGCCCGGGGCCGCCGCCACCCGCCGCCCCCCTCGGGGACCGTGCCCCCGGCCGCCCTCCCTTGCCCGGCGGCACAGCTCCTGTCCCGGTATTAATTTCTGCTTCACACCTCCCCTGGCCGCGCCTCGCCGCTGCGGCCGTTCCAAGATGCTCAGTCTCACTAGGGCATCCTTCCCAATCTGGTACCTATCAAGCTAAATGAGGCATAATTAGGAATAATTATGACATGACATAGTCAGGAATGAGAAGCAGATGGGGTTCCCCCAGGATGCAGCAGGTTGGATTTCAGGGAGGAGGGGACGGGGACAGAGCAGGGACGTGGTTGTCCGTCATGATTTCCCACCTGTTGTCCTCTCCACTGGCAGAGGCTGGAGACACTGTCCTGGCCAGCAGTGTGCTGCTGCAAGACCTGTGATACGGGGTCTGTGCTCTGAGACACCCATCTTGGCCACTGTGGCTGCTCTGTAGTGGTTTTACTCACTCTCTGCTAGAAAAGTGAAGCAGCGCCATGTGTGCTGTCACTCTGACTCCTCCTTCTTTGCAACATCGGTCCTAGCTTTGCAGTAATATATGGAGTTTTTCTCTAGGAAGTAGGTGGAAGAGAGAGAACTGAGGAGTATTGTCTCTTTGGTACCAGCAGAAGCCCCTGCTGCTAAACTGCAGAAGCCAGAAACGTGGTCTCACACATCCTTTGTGTCCCCTCTGAAGGACACAACAACTCTGTGTTGTAGAGTGGGTGGTGAATGGGCAATGATACTGGAAAGGTGCTGGGCACTGCTAGGAAGAAGGACATTTAAGGGAAACCTCACCGTTTGGCTCTTCAGGAAAGATGCTCCTTTGAAAGGAACTAAAGGAGGGGCCCCATGTTTCTGGCACATTTATTTGCCTTGGTGCCTGTACAGGGGCAGGAGGGAATGTCGGTTTTGACTGGAGATGTGGATCCACCTGGATGTGTTGTGGAAGGATAAAGGTAAGGCTGCTTACATTGTCTTGTAAGCACCCATTTCTCGTTAAAAACTGATGCCAACCACAAGAAAACCCAGGACTAAGAGAAGCTATAACCACTCTCTTTTCTCATTACAATAACGTGGGATGTTGGAAGGCCTTACTGCTGGCATTTTGTTACTCTTGCATATCTGGGTACATCTCTCTGGGGAGAGAGCCAAGCATTACCACACAGGAGGTAGTGATATCATGAGGTGGACTTAAACGCCAGCTGAAGAACTGCCTTTAGGTGCCTCTTTGGCTACCTTGCTGTCATGATGCACAGACAGGAGGCACGAGGCTAGACTAGCCCAGGTCTCAGATTGGGTTGCTGGGAGTCAGGACACATGGCAATAGAGGAGCAATGTGCTGCTCTCCCCTTCACCTGTCCTTTGCCCTTCGATTCCCAGCCATGCCCCCAGGGCAATACCTGACATGCAGAACAACTGGTTTTCTTTCACCCTTTTCTATACAGCCTTGGCTGCAGGGGGAGAATCCAGAAGGAGAGTTGCTTCCCTTTCTTTCTGGATAAATCTTGCTTGTTGCTGAGAGACATTTTTCACTTAGTCTTTCAAGAAACCATTCTTTAAGTTGCCCCTTCTTCTAGTTACCGTAATTATAGATTTGCTGTTCCCAGCAAAACGCCTTTTTTTCTACAAAATGAAGGCAAAGCAAGATCATAGAATCATAGAATCAGCCAGGTTGGAAAGGACCTCTGAGATCACCAAGTCCAACCCTTGATCCACTTCCACCGTGGTTACTATACTATGGCACTAAGTGCCACATCCAGTCTCATCTAAAAACCTCCAGGGATGGAGAATCCACCACTTCCCTGGGCAGCCCATTCCAATGCCTGATTACCCTTTCTGTAAAGAATTTCTTCCTAATATCCAACCTAAACCTTCCCTGGCAGAGCATGAGACCATGCCCTCTTGTCTTATTGATTGCTGCCTGGGAGAAGAGACCAACCCCCACCTGGCTACAACCTCCTCTCAGGTAGCTGTAGAGAGTGATGAGGTCTCCCC
>JAWMRA010000041.1:46712598-46778207 GCA_035584735.1 Pseudotriccus pelzelni | reverse complement strand
CACAGCCTTCCCCTCATCCACCAGGTGGGTCACCTGATCATAAAAGGAGATCAGGTTGGTCAGACAGGACCTGCCCTCCCTAAACCCATGCTGGGTCTGATCCCTTGTCCACCCTGTAGGTGCTGTGTGATTGCACTTAGGATGATCTTCTCCATAAGATATTCTTAAGAATGTTATGGGAGATGGATAGGTGCACTCAGGAGTACTCAGGACCTGCAGACTAGTTCTGCTTGGACATACATTCATCTCATGTCTGCTTCTGGTCATCTAGTGTTTCTTGTGGTATCTCCAGCCCCTGACATGGTTGAATTAAGCCTGATGACCACTACTCTCGCCTCCTTGGGGTAGATTAGCTAACAATGGGTCTTCTTGCTTGTTGCAAGGTTTTTGCCATGTCTCATATGCTAATGAATAACCCAGTTCAACAGGGGATTTTCAGAATAATTCCTTCTAAGGAGATGTCTTCATGCTGTGATAGTGCAGGCTGTAGGCTTTTAGTTTGCTAGAGCTTAGAAGCTCTGGCTCTACCAAAGTTGCTAGAGTTCTTGATATTTTTCCCGGTGAGTGGGAATTAAAAGCAGTATTTCTGATTCTTCCTCTGCAGGGAATTTTCAAAACGAAACTGAAGAATCACTTCTGGAAAATCAGTCTTGTCATCTTAGAGTTCTTTAAAAGTGCCATGCTGTTAACACCTTTTCATGACAGAACAGTCTATTATTCTGATTTCATTTTCAAAACCACTAAGGAGAGGATTTTTCTTAGTATATCTTGAAACCCCTTTTCTAGAATAGCTGCTTCTGTTTCTTTATAGCAAAATATTTTAACACATGGATAGAAAGGGAAGGTGGGTTCATCTCGTTTAGCTTTACTCATAAAAAAGTTAAGCATTTAAGCACAGCTTGTTTTTTGGGGTCCTTACATAGTCAGGGAAAGAAGCATAAGTCAACAGCATGCTCCAGTGAGGTCATGCTGTAACTTGAGCTGGAAGAGATATACCTCCACCTCAAGGAGCACTGAGCAAGTAATACTGCCCACATCTTGTTTGTTTTGTGATCAGACGCATTGAATTACCCTCTGGATGTTTCTGTTTCTCCCATTTTGCTATAGAGGGAACCCAAATGAGTAGTTTTTCCCAAATGCCTAATTGTTAGAAAGCTAAAATTAATATAATGAATGTTACCTCACAGGTCTAGTTCACATTTGAAAAAGAGATGAGATGTTTACATCATTTGCACATTTTCAAGAATATCCTCATTGGCAATTGCAGTCATCAGTATGCTTCATACTCCTTGAATATGCGTAATTGAAGCTTGGCTACTTCAGGAGATATTGCTTGGCT
Source organism: Pseudotriccus pelzelni (assembly GCA_035584735.1). Classification (NCBI taxonomy): domain Eukaryota; kingdom Metazoa; phylum Chordata; class Aves; order Passeriformes; family Tyrannidae; genus Pseudotriccus; species Pseudotriccus pelzelni. Next base: position 46,776,868 of record JAWMRA010000041.1, on the reverse strand, counting down.
TCTTGGAGAGATATTGCTCATGAGCATAATGCTGTTGTTTGCTTATATACTGTGACACAGGCTGTGTTCACACACACTGATTGTGCCCCCCCTGGGCATCCTAGATAGCACTTTCTCTGTGATGGCATCTTTCATCATGTCCAGTTTTAAGAACTATCTTCATCAGCAAGACAAACGGGGGAACATTTTATGCTAGAATCATTCTAAGAATAGAAATCTGCTGGATATCTCTTCAAGATGCATTCCTGGATTTATTGCCTTGTGGGCTCTTGGATCCTTTCTTGAAAGTATAGGTAGACACTCTCTTTGAAGCAGATCAAATTGGAAGACTCCTCTGTGCTGGCTGACTCCTGTAGCCCCACAGGTTATAGACTTGTAGCAGTATACGTACCTTGAACTTGCCCAGTGCTGCATTCTGGCAAGCTCTCTAGGTGACTGTACTACAGTTTGTAGTAACTGAGACAGAGTGGGGTCAAGTCACGTGAATGGTGGTCATGGAATGGAAATAATCTCACCTTCCCTGGACTGCTGGACATCTAAGGGTCAGCATCTGTAATTTAGATACAAAACCGAGTCAGAAAATGTATGTGTGTCTAAGTTTAGGTTCTCATGTGATCTGCCAGGTAAGTTAGTCAAAGAAGGCTGATGAGGTGTCTACCTCCCTCAGAAATATCTTTTTCCTCTATTTTTAATAAATGCCTTTATATCTGCATTTTTAGTTTTCTGGATATTTTTGTAGATACGATCTCTGAACTTTATCATTCCAGCTCCAGCTTGAAAAACCAAACTTGGCGTAAGCAAGCATCTAGTCTACTTCCTCTTGATTCTGTCTGGGAGCTGCTTCTAACACAGAGAGGTGATATGACAGCTAAGTCCAGATGACAGGAATTTTTGTCTTTGCTGTTGTCTCAGTTTATGTGCTACAGGCTGATCCTGGTGAACAATAGATAATGCAAATTAACTCCCCTTTCTCTGTGTCTTTTCCACATTTTGGCACCTACAAGCTGATACAGGGACATGGCTCTGCTTGGAAAAGCTGAGAGAAAGAACAGCATTAACCATTCACTACTCATGTAATACAGAGACTCACTCCTGGTTACTGACCATTCCCACAGTGGTTTTGTTCTCTCTTCATCATCCTCAGTCATAGCAGCTGGTAGGATGTGCACTAGTAAAGATATTTGCTGTTCAGCATATGGCTGAGTTTCACCTTGAGACCTCAGTTCTGTCAGCAGTTTAAAGATTAAATGCCAGTTCTCTAAGTGAGTGGCAGAATCATCACAAAAATCACTGGGAGGTAAGAGACATGATCCCTTAGGAGCATCTCATTGATCTTCTCATGGTTCCCAAGCAGCATGTAGTACTGAATGCATGACTGTCTATTTCTCCAGATTAGTTGATTTAGTTACACATCCCTTGGGCTTTTCATGGGGGAAATTTGTATCCTTGGAAGATGCAAAAGTCAAATAAAAGCTGGTCCAAAACGTACCAAACAGCATTACTCACTTCAGCAAAATGCAGGTATCCCCTGGGTCTAGAAAAGAGCTATTTCTGTTGCTCCTGCTGAAACCAGCCCAACTCCACTGTCTCCAGTGGAACTGCGTGCTATGCATCTTGATTATTGTTGCTGGCATCCAGCATGGGGTCTAAAAGCTGTTGTGCTGGAGAAAGACCTTGAGGCTTTTTCAAAGCTAAATGATTCCATAATTCTATGATCTATGTCTTCACCCTGATTCAGAGGGTCTATGATCACAATCTTCCCCCAGCCAGTTGGTGAATGGGTGTGTCTACATGCAGTGCCTCTGAGAATTGTTGACAAATGCTGTGCATATTGCCTAAATGATGCTTTCCCAAGGAAACATTCTCTTTTCCCCTTATGTGCTTTATTTCTCCCACCTCCCATCCCTTCAGGTTTTCTAAAGTGTCTCTTGTTTTCTGATATTCAGATGTGAAGATGAAAGGTGGCTTGTCTGGATTGTGAAGGCATGGAGACAGCAGTCATGCTACCAGGGCAGTGTCCATGGTCATTTTCTTCAACGAAAAACGTAGAGAATATTTTTTTCAAATTTTTTTTTTAATTGCATGGGGGAAATGCAATAAATGGGGAAACTTGCCTTGTATTCAGCATAGATAGTAATTTTGGTAGGAATCAAGGAGTTAACTTCAGCTGATCATTTCTCACACATACGCAAAGCCCTCTGGTGGTCACTGAACATTTTGTTTTCATTTTTTGAGTTTTATCCAAACATATATGGCCATTTGTAAGATTTATTTTGTGTGTGTGTCTGTGTTTTTAATGGGGAATTTTGCAAATATTGGTGTAACATTTTAAAAATGGTTTTCCCACACATTTACATCAGTTCTTTCTATTAAAAATGGTATTGTTAGTTGTCCAGTAATGTTTACTTGGAAAATTGGCTTGGCCTGAGAAGTGTCATATTTACTCTGCAGGCAGTGGGAACTGATGTAAACTGGTGCTGTGCAGTTAAGGAAAATTCAGGGAGTATTTTTTTGAGTTAGAATTAATTTCAAATTACCAAGTACTGAAACTTTGACTTCACCATAACACTTCCTTTTAAACTTCCATTTCAGAACCAGATTTTAAACAGTTTTCTAAAGGCGGCTAATCCTTGGGACTAGAACAGGGAAAGTGGTGAAAGAAGGAGAGAGGAAGGGTACATGAAAAACCATGCATTGCTGCTGCATTTTCTAGATGTCACCTGGTTCCCCTGGGTTAGACTCACATCTTGCACTCCTGGTATGCTGATCCCTGTAATATCAAGCTATGGAGCTGCTCTCTGTTTGGACCTGAAACACAAACCTGCTTCTTCATGCTGTTGGCAGACTTTGAACCTCCCACAGTCTAAAGGACACAATGGATAAGCATCTCTGCAGATGTCTCTAGAGAACAGGAGCTTCTCTCCTTTAAGAAATCATAGGATGTGGACAATTATAATGTAAACATTTCCCTCCAGATTTCTGTCATGCAGGGTCCCTCATCTGTGTGTTCCTGGCACATCCCAGAAAGCTCTGGAAGAAACTGTCATCATCAGAATGAGTGGGGCTCTGCAATTTTTGTGTTGGACTGGTCAGCGAGTCAGCTTAGAAAGGAAGAAACAGTCTGACTTAGAACAGGAGAAGAGTAAATACTGCTTGTGAGGGCACATGCGATCTTTTTGGTATTCAACGTGCGGTAAGCTTTAGTTATGTGTGTGTTCATGTGCATGCGCACCCAGAGGATCTTAAAAACCTATTCCCAGGAGGCTCAGATAAACCTCTGCTTTCTAATCTTTGGGGGGGCAAGGCAGCCATGTAGACCCTGTGAGATGCTGGCAGTGAGCTCCTTGCTAGGTGGTTGCAGGACAGACTTATGAATGATGTGATGTATCCAAGGTGCACCAAAGAGCAGCTACAGCGGAGAACTTGCTGCAGAGTTGGGGTCAACCTGGTGCTCCTGCCATTCTGTTGAGAACTGTAGCAGATTTGTTTTCTGGACAGGCACCGCCCTAATCTTATTACTGAAATGCTGTCAATTTGCACATAAGCGGGTAAAAGAATAATTACAGTCACTTATGAAATTTCACTTTGGCAGATAGTTTGTATAAATTTTTTTATGACATGGGTTGAGTCTTCGTCTTGTTGCTGAACTGGGCGGACACTGTAGAGGTCAGGAGGAAACCTGGGAGCCAGGCTGTTCTCAGATCACTATCCTGATTGTGGTCTAAGTAATTACTCAGCCACAATTCTCTCCTGTATTGAACAGCAATAATAGCCATTACCTGCCCTGCCAGGCTGCTAAGAAAATTGGATAGTTAATCAATTTGATAATGGTATGATATTGCAAGAGAAGCAGATCTGGGCCTGATCTAGTTTTGGCAGAGAGGTACGGGTGATACAGTAGATGACATTAGAATCCCGTCTGTGACATAGTGCAGAGGTGATGGACTTGATGGCCCTGCTGTGATCGAATAATTTGTATCAAGTAAGAGAGTTAGTTCCCTTCTTATCACAAGCTTGTTAGCATTTTCACAATTATATGGCTTGGTTTGAACCAATGACCTTGCCCATTTTTCAGTCACCTAAGCCAGCCCCTGATATATGCTAAAAAAAGATTCTTTCTTTTCCGATCTCAGAGAGAATAAAAATCAAATCCTTACAGAACAAAGACCTTTGAAGTGCTACGGAGCAGTAGGAAGCCAAGTTAAGCCATTGGCCAGCATGAGAACATTGAAAGCGTGGATTAAAGTACCAACTTGCTGAACAACCCTCCTGAAGAGAAGAGATGTCACCTTTCACTCAGAGGTGGAAACTTGTTCTCCTCTGTGCATGCATGCACGTCTGAGGGAGGCAGGCAAGGAGAGGGAGGAACAAGGCTGGTGTAGCACCACAGACTCCTATTAGGAGCTGAGTGCACTGGGCTAGGCAATTTTCAGCAACTGAGATAATCTGTGTTGACTTACAAGATACAGAAGAGGGCTGTCCAAGTCACTTAGCAGGTAAATAGCTTACCTGACTGTCCACTCTCTCGGACAGCAGCTCACTGTTCTTCCTCATTCTGGTCATCGTTTAGATTTCTGATCATAGGACGAAAGAGAGGCTATTTTTCTGCAGTGAAATAATAAAATTGCAGTTTTGCTTTCTAACACTGTAAAAAAAACCAAACAAACAAGAAAATAAATTCTTCATATCTCCTTCTAAAATAAGAAAAATCTTGGGTTCCTCTGTTGTCTGAAATTAGGGGCTCGTGTGCCACTGAGTTTTTCATTGGAGTCTGCAGAAGTACTGTAGTTAGCAGTCTACAGGCAAATAGCCTTATATTCGGAAATAGTAGCTTCATCCACAGAATGTATGTTCCTTTCCCATGAACCAAAACTTCAGGATTCAACTCAAAAGAAAGCTCCATTCTCTTCCCCCATAGCCAGGCGCGTTGTCATTTTCTCACACTGATGATAAAGCTGTGTACCTACCTCCAAAGTGGTCTCTGTCCCCCTTAGGTCTGCTCTCTTTTTCCAGCTGCTGTGGAGCCAAGGGCTCCTGAACAACTATAGTGCTGCCAGCCTGGCTCCCACCAGGCAGGCAGAGCCTCTCTGTGTTCAATAAACTATGCAATAGCCTTAGGCCATTACACTGTGACTGCTACTCTTATTGTGTGACATCGAGGTCAACACTTAACTCTGTTCACATATGTGTCTCTGCAGGTCAACGCAAACCAGTCCAGGAGGAACTCTTCCACTAATGTATCAGGAACTGCAGGGAAGTGCTACTTTCACCCGGGGGACTGCAAGGAATTGTTCTTCGTAATCTGCTTCCCTCCTTCTGCAGCACAGATTTGGGGCAGGAATGGGAGGGAGGGCGCTCTTCCACCTCAGCAACAACAGAAAATTTGGCCTATGTATGTTTTAGGGCAATCACTTTTCTGATTGTTTTCTGACAAAGCTTTTAATTCCTTTTATTGATGTAATAATTGATCTCCTAAGAGTGCAGCCTGAGATGCTGCCAAGCGTTTCCAATGGGCTCAGATTAAATACCATGCAATTGCTCCATTCAGCTGTGATAACACCTCCCTGGAATTAGCCTGTAGATGAGATGAGGATGAGATAGTCTAACTCTGGCTCATGTGTAGCAATTCAGGGTAAATGGGAGCAGCCCACAAGACACTGTTCAGGGATAACCTTCCTGAAGTGATATTTTTGCTTAATCCCTGCCACTTAGAATCTCTTTTTTATACCCTGCAATACACACAAAACTCCTAAAAATTCCCATCCATTACAAGATGCATGAATCCTGCTCTATATTTTTCTAAATTCTTAACCTGAATGACACCTTCCAACAATAAGTTCCACAAGTCATTTAGATGCCATGTGGAAAATGTTTCACTATACCTGCCTCCATCTTAATTGAATTCCCTTCCATTTCCTGAACACAGTAATAATTTTGCCTTCGCCTCCCTTCGATATTTTTATCTATTGCAGCCCTCACTTATTTATTGCCTCTTGAAACCAAGCAAGGACAATCCCTCTTATTTCTCTTTGTGCCACAGTCTCTTTACTCCTCTAGGTTTTTGCCCCTCTGTTTCTGATTCAATTTCTGTGATGTCTTTCTTGATATCTTGGTCCCACTGTAGTTAGAGGCAAAATGAGTGGATGACGTTATTAGTGCCTGGGTTTCACTTTAAAAGCTTGAAAGAGGAGTGATGTTTCAAGTGAAGGTGCATCACAGCTTTGTCTTCTGAGGGTACAGCTCTCTATGTAAGTTATTGATGCTACCAGGTATTCAAGTTATTTCATACTCTTAGAGGAAGAAATGCCTAAGAGCCGTGATAACTTTAATTTCTTGTCAAGACACTTGAAAAAATTTAATAGTAGCTGCTGTTTGGCATCCAGAAATGCACTCAGGTTCTCTAGGATAAATTATGCTGGAAGAAGTGAATTTGTCATCCTTGTCAAAATTATCAGCTTGCATTACTTTTCATAAAGATAATAATTTCAGCTCAGTTAAGAGATTTCTATTTTTTTAGACCTAAAGTCCTTCATGCTCTCCAGTTACATCCATCCTATGCTTGGCATTGGCCTCAGAGTTTTTACAAGGATGAAAAGCTTACTTTTACTGTTGTTAGCTCTTTTATAAAGGATAGCAGATCTTGCTGTGGGTGCCTAGGTCTGTATTTAATTGGAGGAAACAATGCTTGAAATGATACAGTTGGCTTCATCTCTGTGATGTCTGAGACACAGAAGAATGAATCACTAGTGTGGAAGAATTGCTTGCTATTTTTCCTGTTGATAAGCCCCAGCATGGTGTCATGCTGGAACCCGAAAATTTATAGTTTCAAACCAGCTGTGGATATATTAGATGCTATGTGAATTCCCCGTTCAGTTGCAGGTCAGACCGCAGGCCTGGCATGCCATGTGTGGGCTGCTGTAGATACAGGAGCACAGCCATTCATGAATTCTGAACTGGTTTTCCGACCTCTCCCTTGGTTCATCTACGACTTCCTTCCTCTTTCCTGGCAGGGAATTCCATTATAATGAGACCTCAGACAATTAGTCTTTAACAGACTTGGAGTAAATAAATAGTAAAAATGCTGATGAGGATAAAGCCAGCAATAAAATTTTCCTGGGAACAGTAAAAACAGAACCTGAAGGACAGTGTTTGACGTGCCTATGAATGGATATGTGTGGGCAGGAGGCTGCTGAGCTCACGATCTGTCAGACTGACCAGAACTGCTTCATTGTCTCTTCTTATTCCCCTCCTGGTTGGTATCCATCTGTTGTCTCTTGTCTTAGTATATTAATTTTGATTTGTAATTGCATCCCGCCATCAAAGGGAAATAAAAAGGCTTTTAAAATAAATGAGTGTTAGAATTTAACCCCCTTCATAAAACACTCCAGTCCTCTTACCATTCCTCAGCTCTGGTCTCCAATCCCACTCCTGGCTTTGCTGCTCTGACGGTTACATCTCTCTGCATTTCTCACTTCACTTTTCCACGATCCTAACACCCTGCTCCTGTCCTCCCAGCCCACATGTCACTGTCTGTGCACCACCTTGAGGTCTCCTGAGCAAAGCTGGGACCTCAGGGGCCTACGATGTGATTTTATGCTCATGGAGGTCTCCTCGAGCTCTTAATGTTCCTCTGCTGAAAGGAAGTTGGCAGACAAGAGTTTCCTTTGAAGAGTCAATGTGTGGATGTCTACTGCTTTCCTGTCCTTTTCTTTCTTGGTAGGCTTCTTTCCATTCAGCCTCGTGACCTTCCACAACCTCTGAAATAGTCTCCCAACTGGGAGCCTCCCAAGTCCCTTGCCTCTGAGAGGCACTCCTCTTGAAGACACTTTGTTTGATCACTGGCGGGTTCCCTGGACAGGAGATGGGAATTGTTCGTCTTTATCCATATAGGTTTGGTGAAGTTAACCCATCCTGTCAGTGACTTCCTCATCACTGCAGCTCTCCAGGAGGGCTTTCACAGCATGGAGGAAGAGGAATGCACAGAGATGAGGGGTCAGGACCTTGATGCTTGAGCCATTTGGACTACATGTGCCCTGTGGGTCCTAAAAGGTTCTGAGACTCTTGAGAACCTTTACTTCTCACTATTTCCAGTTGGGAGTCCTCAGAGTGGGCTCTTCAGTCCAATGAATGTTTGTGGTATTGAGGTTTGGCCTCAAAAATGCTGCTGGGGGTTTTGTTGTGGCAGGATAGACCCATCCTCAGGCACCAGTTCTCTGAAAAGCTTATGTTTGTACTTAGCACTGCCATTGTACTGCAGGATATTCTAGACTGTGATTTATGAAAGCCCTTAAAGCTGTGTTTGAGCACTATGAATTATATAATTAGAAGTATTGTGAGGGAAAAATAATAATACAAGGTATATTTGTTCCTGTGGGGAAATGAAGTGGGCATGGAGTTGGGCAGGAAAATTAACACAAGGTACAGAGAATATTTCTCAGATGCTTGGATACTTGCAAGCACTTGTGTAAAGAATCTTGAGGAAGGGTTTAGTTGTGGACTCCTTTGTGGCTGGTTTTCATTGCTGAATCACTGCTCCTTTCATTGCTGATTTTCACAGAGGATTATCTCTGCACTGGAAAAAGGCACCCAAGTAATTGTTCAGTACAGAAGGTGGAGAATGTCTCCACTTGGAAAAGGTACAAAATGGTCCACTGTGTAGGATTAAAAGTGGGCTAGTCAATGGGTGCACTGCTATCAGGGGTTTGTCAGGGCAAGGATGAGCATCTTACACGTAATCCCAGAGCTGTGTAGCATCTCTAGGCTCGGACTTGTTTCTAGGCAGTTGCGCTATTCTTGAACTCAGCTGGATCCTGTGATCTATCTTGTCCTAACACCCTCCTTCCAAAATACCTGATGATGTCAGGCCATGGTCTTGCTCTTCAGAATCCACAGGTAAGCCAGGACTGTCAGGTCCCGAGCCCTGTGCATGTGGCTGTTGAGAATAAAATGAGGCAAGATCTTGAAGGAGTGCTTAAAACAAAAATTTAGGCAATGATATCAACAGATAGAACAGTGCACCAGTCTAAAGTAAGCATTAGTTAGAACAATGCAAAATTAGTGCTGCTTGGAGGTAAGAAATATTGAGCTGAAAAGTCAAGATAACTCTAAAATAACAAGTAAATACCTTATCAAAGTCTGTGGTCCTGTATGGTCATCATCAACCTCATTAGTACATCTTAATTTTTAATTAGCCTACCATTTGCAGAACTAATTCTAACTAAAGAAACTGAGGTGGGAAGGGGGGAGGTAAAGACTTAAATTAAGCTTAAGGATGCACACATTGTTTTAAAATTGCTGGATCTGGATTTTCATGTACAAAATATTTTATCTCATTTGCCTCTTCCCAAGAACTACATTGTTTTTTAAACAAAAAAGATAAAGGGGAAGCAAGTGCTGTGGATAAGAAACAGCCACGTGGCTTGCTGACAAATCTGAAGCATGTGTGTGGTCTGATACGAATGCAGGTGGGCCAGCTGCAAGCACGGACAGAGCAGGACATTTCCTCGGGAGTCAGACTGCTCAGAGTAACAGAAGAGTAGGATCTGCCACCACAGGATCTGCCACTGCAAGAAGAAAGTTGTACCATCCACTTGAGCAGTAGGCACTATGAGTCTCTGCCTCCTTGCCCAGCAGATAGAGGGGGTCAGCCTAGCTAGTGTGTTTGTCAGGAACAGGTTTGATTGTATTTTGATCCTCTGCATCCCTGGGTGAGGTTTGTCTCAGTACCAACTCCGGCCACCCTCCCCCAAGGGACTGGCAGATCCCACATGGTCAGTGCACTTTGTCTGTTGCTTTCAGGGCTGCCATGTGAGTCTGACTTCCTGCCAGGGAAGAAACCTTTTGTTCTGGTTGTCAGCACTAAATTTTACCTGTGCTGCTAGGCATTTTTGAACTAGCTCTGGATCTGTCTTCACAGGCACACACATGCATGCTTGTACTTACGCAACACCCGTTAACAGGAAAGAACACTCACTATAAACACATACATACAGAGAGCCATATGGACACATGCTCATTAATTGAAACCAGGCCTACGTACTGAACCTCTTTGTGAGCATCCAAATCCCAGCCAATATGCCAGTACTTAGGAGATGCAAGACTGGATCACTTCCATTGTCTGTCACTTAAAAGCTGAAAATTATTTCACTGGCCTCCCCATATTCTTTGAGAAATAGCATTAACATTTTGTTTGAATGCACATGAGGATAAATTTATATTTTGTGCAGTATATTACATGTAAGCTATAGCTGATGATTACTCCCATGCAGATGGTTAGCTCAAGGCATACAAATAATCTAAGTTGTCAGATCCAGTTTAAATGGCCAGAAACACAGAACTCTACAGCAGGGAATTTCTTCTTAAAAGTCTACTTCACACACTGGAAAACAGTCTCCTGATGATAAAAAGACTTAAATGAGTACCCAGGAAATGTCACAATTAAGTTTGTTGTTATTACTGAATTAATTGCTTTGGCTTTCCAAACAATTCACTGATCTTTAAATATAACCGCACATGATGCTTCAACACAGAATCGTACCTCACTGAGCCTTCAGAGTGGGAGCCGCTTTAGGGAGAGGTCAGAGCTCAGTAGCAGTAAGTACTGCAAAGCACGAAGCCTTGCCTTAGTTGCTACAGTTATTGGAAAGTTTGAAGAGGAGGAGGTGGAGGACCCCCAGGCTGGACATATTACCTTCACACAGAGGTACCTTCACATTAAGGCTGTTTAATGCTGTCAGGACAATTCAGAGGAATGCCTGCCTCTGCCTCAACTTTTTGTGTTATGCTGTGGGGGACAATCAGATCACTGTGGCTGTTTGCTGAGACTAAGTTTGTGTATGCCACTTTACCTTCCTGTCAAATAAGAAAAGCTTCTTAGGCATGATGATATAACAATATCTAAGATCTTTCTCCAGTGTTTAAGGTCTGGACCTGTGAGCAGATCCCTGTGCGCTGCGCAGTGCTCTATGGGCAGAAGATGCGTCCAGCCTCATGTCATGAACACGTACATCTCCTGGTCATGATGGGTGTGTAAAATTCTGCCCTTAAAGCCAGGTCTCCAGCAACCTCTGTGCTGAGCAGTGCCCAACCTTCAAAAAGACCAAACTCTAGCTTCTCTTCTCGAGATCGTTCCAAAAGTTTTGGTCTGATTGTCACTGCTAAAAGATTGCTTCTTTGAAGGGGGAAGAGAACTGCAGTGACCAAGAGAAGAGCAAGCAAGCTAAGTATGGCAAAATCTTTGCCTAGCAAAGGAGAAAGCGCAAGGCGTGGTGACTTGGGAACTGGACTGTCAGGGAAAGCTTACTTGCAGGCATTTTAAGTCATCCAGTTGAATCCATGCTCTGCAGTAATGTTGCAGACCATAATTTTCCTGAGGACTTGGTATTTTGAAACTCACTATACGTGTTTGATCTGTCTTCCCTCTAAAAGACCATCGAGAAGATTTGCCATGATTTATTTTGCCCTTACTAGGAGGAGGGAAAGCAGATCATTAAACCTCGAACACAGCCTGCCATCTGGATGGGCTCAGTGTGCAAGAAGGCATAAAGTTGGGATGCAAATATGCAGCACTTGGTTCTCAGCCAAAACAGAGCTTGTGCTCAATTGTTTAAAAGCAGATCTACACAGACATGACTTATTGCAGAGGAGGAAAAGGGCTGATGGGAGCCCTTGGGGTCTGCTTTGCAGAAATCTCCACTACAGCTGAAACCTATAGGAGCTGTGCTTTGAGTGCATAGAGATTTCTGTACATGGGCTCTTGGTATCTTGACAGAGGTACCTAAGATTGAATCATCCTTTTGACATTTATCTTTGTGTTCCGCTGCTACCCCTCCAGAGGATTTATGTTGGTGGGAAGTTTCCTTGTGTTCCTCAGGTTGGGAATCCTGACCTGAGGTGACTGGTGGCTTAAGGAGAGGCATGCAATCTTCTTTTGACCTCTGTGTGCATGCAAGGAAATGAATACAGCTAGCTGTATTGAGAACATTAGAGTGGGTTGCAGAAATATGCTCTTCTCTCTCTGCTTTTACCATTGGAATCTGAATGTGATGCTGAGCAAATCACATACACTCAACTTTTCAGCAGTGGCCACGAGTTGTTCTCTTTTGTATGAAAAGACAGCCAGCCACTGTGGTAGTCAAAATAATGGTCAGCATTGCAGATTTTTAGCTGTGATCTGCCTATGAATCAATTCCCCTGTCCCTAAAATATCTGTGATAATTGGTTTTTTAGGGGTGATAGGAAGACAAAAGTCCTTTTGAGTTTGGGAACTGCTCAATGGCAATAATAACGAGGCAAATTGAAAAGCCCAGGAGGGAAGCAGAGTTCTGTATGCTTTGCAGTGCGCTGCTGGCGTGCAGATAAATAAGGCCACAAGAGTGAATAACGAAGATAGCCTCATCCAGAGAGCACTCCTGTGTGCTGAATGAGGCAGGGGGTCCAGTACAAAGGAGAAGAATAGAGGATCAGTTAATTAAAACCGTACCTCTATTATTATTTCTGTTTCTAGAGTTTAGTCCTTCTCCACAATCCATTTGGTATTAAATCAAGGGTGGGTAGGAACAAAATGTTTATTTTTAGAGACTCTTGTGGGGTTGAAACTTACATTTGATATCAAAAGCCATTTCCTGTCCATATTTGAAGTTGATATCATGCTACTCTGCAGCAGTTGCTAGTGGAAACTGTTGATGTGTTGGTATACTTCCATTATCCATCGCTCTGCTCTGCAGTTTGGGAACTGGAAGGCATGCAGGTGGCTTCATTTTAATATCTATTTAAAGTGTAAATGGCTGTCTGCAGTGCTCTTTGAAAAGGCAAGGGCTGTTGGAAGCTTTCAGCACTGGTGGGAACTAAGAGCACACGTGTGATCAAGAGTGGCAAACGTGATGCAAGATAATTGCTGATGGCTTTGAGGATTAAAGCGAGACTTTTGCCCTTTGACTACCAATGGGAGCTCCGGAAGCTGGCAGCACTGGGAAGTAAGAGGAAAGCAGTCCCCAAGGAAGCTGTGTGGTGGGGGTGTGACACGGCATGCAGCAGCCAGCCACCGCTGGAAGGGCTGGGGAGCAAACTGGGAGAAGGGTGCTTTGGGTTAAATAATGAGAAGTGGTGCCTATATTCTCCCTGTTAATCTGGCTGTCTCAAAAGTAGGAATCCACACAGTAGCCTTATGTTGCTTGTTGGAAACCATCAGGCATCAGGTTTTCATAGACCCAGAAAGCAGAAGTAGTATAATTTCTCTTTCTCATATTAGAAGTCTGTCTTCCCAGACTCACTGGAGGTGTCTTTGCAGCCATGATCTCAACCCGTGGAACTTCAAAATTTGAGATAAATCCATGCATATGAAGGATGCTGTTATAAAAAGAAATTCCAGACAGTGAAAGAGATGAAAAGCAAGCACTCAGGGTTTGTGGCTTCCCATCCACTGCATCTTCTCAGAGAAAGAGAACCCTGATGAAAGAGCTCTGTGTTGCTTGAATCCCACTCAAATCAGTGATTCTAGGGAAAAGAGTAAGTTTATAACACTGGGACATGGATTTCTTCTCTTAGCTCCATCTGGCATGACACAGGTATGGCTGTGTAGTGATTTTCACCTGAATTCCATCTAGATCTGACTAAAGCTTTACTGATGTTTGTATAAATGTGCAACACAGCTAGAATCGGCAAAAAGTTAGGCATGGGCTAACTTTCCTGGTTGTGGATTCTCTGAGCAAATAGCACTTTTATCTATAGCACATGTGTTGGCCTAAGTGGCATTGTGATGTAGTTGTGCCTCTCTACGGTCAAGCAGTTATACAGCAGGGACTATTAGAGATTTACTGCACTGCAAATACTTTGCCTTTATTGCAGTAAGGTCATTGCAAATCTTCTGTTAGGCACATGGCAAAAAAAAGCAAAGACTTCTCTTTGTCTCTCTGCTGTGGGGTTTCAAGGTCTCTCCTGGGTGCCTGTGTCCACTTTTTCTGGCTTGTTTGTTTAAAGTGAGATACTTAAACTGGTAGACCTTGCTAAGCCTCTGCAGCTTCCACAGATTTCACTGGCAATTCATCAGGATTAAAACCACACCCCTGAAAGCTGGTTAACTTAATAGCTACTAACCTGCTGCAATCAGTCTTTCGGAACCTAAGGATTGCTCTTTGTGAAACTGTGAAACTATTTTCTTAAGATCCACTGGAAGTGAAGGAGAGTTAGCTAGAAAGGGTGCCTCCCTGAAGCAGGAACTACGGAGGCCCTAAAGCTCTGTAGCCTTTTCATCTTCAGGCCACCACAGCATCTCCTCCATTTTCTGCCTCCAGACTGCTTCCCCCGGCTCGATGCAATTTCTCTGCCTCAGTTTCTCTGCCAGTACACAACAGAGGGGTTAGCATTAACTGTAGAAAAAAGGGGCAAACCCATTTACCTCCCTGAAATCAAAACAGCTCTCAGTGGCCAAAGGGAATTGAGCCACAGTCATCTGTTCTGGCTGGATGATTACAAAGTCTTTGCTCATTCCCCCATAGAGTTTCTTCTTCCATTTCCATTTGCCCTGTAGGTTTCTCACAGGCAGTAAACACTCCCATGATGTCACCTCCTATGTGGGTCAAGATGTCCCACTTTTTTTATTACATGACATGCCACAGGCCAGGAGGGAGCCCATACAAGGGCTTCCAAGCAGGGCTGGGGCACGTACCCATTTCTGAATTATACTGTGTTAAAGTGACACTGTCTCTGTCTGGGGATGCCCGTGCCGCGTAGAAACATAAATTTAGCAGAGGCATTTGCTGGGCTTGCACTGACCTCTAGTGACAACTCAGGGGACCAGGGCCTTTAGCCATCAATGGGCTGAGACGGCACGTATGGGTCCATGCAATTGTGCTTGGTGGTTTACAGTGGTTTGCAACAGTTTTTGGCAGAATTGTTCATGTGAACCTCTGCTACTGCCTTCGGTAAGCAAGCCAAACCTACTGACTGATGAGGGTCTGTCTGCTTGGTAAGTGACTGCAGTGGGTCTCAGGTGTCCCAAACTCCATACACCTCCTCGTTAAACTGCTTGTCCTCCCCAACCCATCAGTGCTGTGGTGGTGTTCAGGTCTTCTGCAGTCTTTGTTCTTTCTGTCTATCTCATTCTCCCTCTTGTCCCTAAATCTGATCCCCCATTTCTTTCTACTGCGCCATTTCTTCGTGGTATCTGATCGCCGCCAGTCTACCCTCCTGGCTAGGTAGCAACCATGCTCCTGGCTTCTGGGATTATTCTGAGTACTTCATCTTTGCCTTTGACCTCTGCATCTCCCTCTCGACCCCTGGCTCTTTTGCAGAGCCTGAAAGTCCTTTCCACTGTTGGGATGCAAAGGGCAGGGGCTTTGGTTTCTTTGCCACAACGCTGCTTGCTGTACCACATAGTTGATCATCCTCTATGTGATGCACATGAAGCATCTCCTGCTTCTAATGTCACTTAAAACCAGAACCCCCTGAAAAAATACATACAAACTGTGCTGAGGCTGTCTTGTACTTCTCCAAGTCTGTAAACGAAAATGGTGAGAGCTTAGGACCCAGAACTGAAAGCTGCCAAATGTGCCTCCAAAATGCTTTTAGGGACATCACTAGGACGCATGGGATGTTGGCAGTTCCCAGGGAGCCCTGCATTACCCAGGACCATGAGGAAAGCCTGCTAAGGGCTGCAGCATCAGAAGTACATGGAAGCCTCTTTCAGAGCCCCACTCTGCTGCGTGCTGATCCCACCCCTCATAGGCCATGCCTACAGCATGACCTTTTCCTTTCTTGTTTAAGCAGCCCCAGTGTGTGGATGTATGGATGCTGGGCTCTGATTATAAGATAGTGCCTCATTCACTTGATATTCCTGTTTCTCAGAACCAGAGATTCACCCACCCTCCCAAAGCCCCGGGAGGTGCTTTTACTTACAGAATTACAGCTCAGCTCCTCCAGCTCTGTCTTATCAACAGAGCAAGGCCCAAAAAAGTCCACAGTGAGCACATCAATGACATGAACTTTTTATTCTGGGAGTTGCTTTCAGAGAAAGAAATAATTCATCATGCCCCACAAAACTCAGGATAAAAAGTCCCATTCATCTTTGAATTCCAAAAGCCAGGCTTCTGTCCCCCTATAGATTTAGCTGGAAGGTTGAGAGAGGCAGGAGCATTCACAACCCCCTTCTTCAACACCTCTGTCTGTGTTATGTTCTCCACTTCATCTGTATGAGAGTTATCATAACCACAGGGCAGAGCTCCACAGCTTCTGCCTCTTCCCTAGACCTCACCGCAGATAGATCCAGTTCTGTCATCCAACTACTGATACTGAAATCAGCCTAAGAGATCAGTTGAAGCATCTTGGCTTCAAATCTCTGCTGAGGAGCATGCCTTCTGTACTTGCCTTGAGGCATCTGCTATGGATTGACCCCTCTGGTCTCTGGCTAACCTGGTCCACATGAGAAGCCTGAGAGGGGGTGGAATATAGGAAGGCTGCCAGCTACAGCCTTCCATGCTAGGCTGAGCAGAAAGGCAATCAGGTTTCCTAAGCACTGTAACAGATGACAAGGTGTATATTTATACCAGATACCCACATACTTTTGAGTGAATTGTGCAACATGAGATTTGTCATCATGCATCAGATCACTGTGTATCTAATCCAATACTACGGCTCTGACAATGTCAGGAGAGCTGAGCTGCCTGCAGTGATGCACCTCACCAACTGTGCAATGCGGGAACAGAGGGTCTGCGATTAATATTCCTCCCCAGTTCTTCCAACAATCAACTGGTACCCTGACTGCTCTTATTATGTGAGCAGGCAGAGCTGCACATGTAAGCAAGCACAAGTTTAGGCAGCCTTCTAAATACAACTAGCAAAACCACAGCACACATTTCTATATTTTGAGTGGGATAATGTTATGCTGATTTCACCTTACTTTCCTCTGGTAAACGATTCTGAGGGTAATTGCCCCCTGGATGCCAGCAGTGAAGAGATATTCTTGTGCTGGAAGTGACCCAGAATGTTTTACACCACTCCTAGCATCATCTTTTATGCCTCCCATGAGCTCCCCATTCCTTGCATGCTTGGTTTTTATTTTTGTTGTGTTTGGTTATGTTTTTTGTGTTTTGTTATTGGTGGTGGTGGTTTGAATTTTCTCTCTTGTCTTTGCTGCAAGGGAATCAAGCCATTCTTCTCCTCTGGGTGTGCTGGCAGTCAGCCACATTCCGTAAATGCAGCAGGTGCTGCTGCCTTTGTGTTCGCAGTGCTGTCATCACCCTTTGATCAGGCCAGGAGTCAGTTTTTGCTTGGCTGGTTTGGGCTTCTGCCATTCACAGAGCAGAGCTCTCCCATAAGCTGTCTGCAGTGGCTTTTGCAGCACTCCCATGAGCATGTACAGATAATTTCAAACTCCTTAATGTGAGCAGTTATTAGACTGCTTCTTCCCAGCCTGCATAGTGTGACTTTGCGGTCAGAGCAAGAGGATCTCTTATCCGAGGGGCTCTTGCCTGTGTGGCTGTCCCTTATGTTTAGTGCTTTCTGCAGCTGATTTACTGTAGTCAAATGCCCTGAATTAGTTAGCTGTTTGTCTATGGAAAACCCCTTCTTCCTTGTAGTGACTTGCAGAAAAGGACCAGGGAGGGGGAATCGTTCTTTTGCTCTGCAGTTGAATCTGAGGCATGGGAATTGTTTTGTTCTTCCGTTTCTCCTCTCTCAAAGATTTCTCTTCCTAGTCCAAGGATTCTGCTGTGAAGTACTGGAATCAGCTGTGGTCCTGGACCTTGTGAGGCTTGGTCACTGAAATCCACGTAATGACTCTTGCAGGAGTGCCCTAATTTTGTGTCTCACAATCCATGTGGCACTGGGTCAATGTCATTTCAGGCTGTGTTGAAGATGATTTTTGAACAAACACCTGTCTTATGACACAACCAATAGTGCTATTTGCTCCTATCCTTTTGTGCTTCCTTATGTTTTGTAATTGATCCATATTTGTTGGCGTCTGCTTTTCTGTTTGATGTGTTCTGTCCCGATGGTGCCAAATGTAAATTCCTGCCTGCCAGCCACTAATGTAACAGGATTCAGAAGATGGTGGTGGAAGCTACCAGGTGTGGAGCAAAGACTGTCTCATTTGGAACG
Organism: Pseudotriccus pelzelni; assembly: GCA_035584735.1. Classification (NCBI taxonomy): domain Eukaryota; kingdom Metazoa; phylum Chordata; class Aves; order Passeriformes; family Tyrannidae; genus Pseudotriccus; species Pseudotriccus pelzelni. The sequence continues at coordinate 46,758,775 of JAWMRA010000041.1, read as the reverse complement.
AATTATACTTCAAGGACTTAGATCAACTAGGTTTGTCAGATGCCAGGGGATTCAGTGACTTTTTCCATCCGTAGATTGAGGCACTAATTCTTTAATTGCTCAAGTGATTTTTGTCAAGCAAAAGAAGCTACTCGGAGTGTCCAGTAACCTTTGTAGCCTTTCTAAGCTGCCAGTGACAGTTTGTGGTGAGGTTTGTGGTGAGGCAAATGTCATCGAAGACCACCGTTCAGAAAGTGAGACTATTGCCTGTGACCTGTCCTGGTCATCTCAACAAAGTTGGCATTGCCTTGTCATCCTGTGAGGTATCATATCGTCACATGTGATCTGTACCATGCTAGAAACAGGGCATGGATATCAGCCTAGCAGTGGGTGTGTATCACGTGTCAGTGTTGGCCTTCTTCCCAGTGGCTGAGTGGTCTTTGGTTACCCTGCTCTTATAGGAGTGTCAGGAGGAACAGCAGGACTCAGTGGTCACAGCACCAAGCAGCACCAAACAGTGCTCCCAGCAGCAAATTTGTCTGAGGTCAAGAAACATTTAGACATCACTCTCAGGTCCATGGTGTGATTCTTGGGGTGTCCTGTGAAGAACCAGGAGCTGGGACTTGATGATCCTGATGGTTTCTTTGAAAATCAGCATATTCTATGATTTTATGACTCCTGGAATCTCCTGAGACCAAGACAAGTGTCCACCCATGACCCTCTGTGAGCCTGTCTACACCCTGCTGTGTAAGAGGTCCCTCTCTGGTAAAACTTCAGCTCCTAACAATCCATGTCACTGTTTTGCCCTCAATTAACATGTCTTACCTCTCCCTGAGGTGCATTGTTTGATTTCAGGCTATAACTGATCACAGCTGATTCCTGCTAGGTCTTACCTCACCTCACAGCTCACAGGATTGTGCCCCAAGTTTCCTGAGATCTGCTGGTATCTTAGGCTTTGGACTCATTGCTACAGCTCTAGAACTGCAGAGGTGTTTGGCCAGACAATGCTCAGGAGGCAACAGCTATACCAACTCATGAGACCCAGGCAAACACCTTGGTGATTTTGCTTCGGGACAGATGAGATTCTGCCAGAGTGAGAAAGTACATTTCTAGCTCTCCTGGCTGTGAAGCAAAGCCTGGCGCTGAGACCAGGTGATACCATTGCTCACACAATTGCCTGCTTGAGCTTGCAGGCAGCCTGAAAAAGGAGCTCTGAGAGTTGTTTGCTTCCTCCTTCCCTCCAGAACAGGAAATCTCATATACTGACATGCATGAGAACTTGTTAGTTCTGCATCATCCTAAAGAGGTGGGCTTTGATTCAGTGAAAACAGCAAATGCTTCTGTTAACAAATATCTGAAACACTAATGAAAAAACCCACAGCAAACCTCTTTTTTATAAAGGGAATCAGATTTTATTTTTATACCCACAAAGTTAAAAATATGCATTTCAAAATATTTACAATGACTATATATGAAATAACCTTTGTTAATGAAACAGCAACATACAGTACTAGAATATATCCACCAAATTGATAAAGTCTACATAAAAAGAAAATGTAACAGAAAGAGAGAGAGAGGTAAAGAGCACCCATGCACAATCTGCACCAACGTTTTTTTATACTCTCTACCTTTTAGCTGTGAATGGAGTCACAGGGAATTTTGACCTCATTCCTTGCAAATGCCTCTTGTGACTGAGATTCTTCGAACTAACAGAAAATTGTGGGTTGCGGCAGTACCAATGCCTTACTTTCCTATGCCAGCCTTTCACATGGGAACCGTGTATTTCAGAGTGGACTCAAAAACTCTCAGCAACCCTGGGAGGTAGCTCTAGTTCTATGGAAGAATTTGGCAGATGGAAAAGCACCAGGTTAAGTGGCTGGCCTAAGGTTGTATAGCAAGGAGCAAAACTCCCAAGCCCTGCTTCATGTCTTCGGATCTCTCATTAGGGAATACATTTCCTCTGCTAACCATTATCTGAGATGAGCTTTGTCACAAGGTGGGCTTCTCAGTTAATACCATGTAGCAGGTGATGATGTGGGAAAAAAATCTCTGTCTAGAGATGAGGACCTGTCTCAGTAAAGATCTGTGCTGTTGCAGTCTGTTACCATGTTCTGCACTTGAACAGATTATTTTAGTGTAGACACACCCCCAGATGATTCCCTCCCTGCATGTGCATCACTGAGCAACTCCATACTCTGTAGTTAGAAACCCCCACGCATCTTCTCCCGCACACTTTCTCTCTCTCTCTCTCTCTCTCTATCATCCATGTCTGTATATTTGCCATCCCTGGGAATCATGGGAATGTCAAACAGAAAACAGAACAGCAAAAAAATTTGCTGCCTTATTTTTGTAGATATTTTAAGACAAAATTTATCTGATTTCTTTTGGCTTCTCAATTTAATGTCTTTAACGTTCAACTATGTGCACACATACATACATATATATATATATATATTAAAAAATGTAACAAAAGGCCCATCCCATTTGTTTCAATGGACAAACAAAGGGGTCATAATCCTCACTGCCCAACCCACAAGGTGAACTCAAAGGTAAGTGAGAAGGGCTCTAGGAAGGGAAAAAGATGTAGCCCTTGTTTTTGCGGTGCCCTTCAATCATCACTGCTGAGCTTGAAGCTTTGTGAAGGTATGACATGACTTTGCAGTAAAGGAGAAGAGCTGTCTGGGTCACTTGCAGATTTCTAGCCCCAGAAGTGTGAGATCAGTAGGAGCTGTTTCTCCCTCTCTTGGTGAAGGAGTTTCTGAGGATGCTAGCTTTGTTAGTGATTTTTCTGTGGTGGTGGCAGTGGCGATGACGGTGGCTGTTTCTGTCTATTGGCCCAAGTTCTCTCAGCAGAGTAATTCTTCCCCATTCCCAGTAGCCAACCCTCTCCCCTAGACCCCCATCAGCCCTATTTTTTCCTAAGAACAAGGTAGAGGATGCCAATGATGAAACTGAAGCAAAAGCAGATCCAGGCCAATATGAAGCAGTAGCCATGGTGAGGATTTGGGACGTACTGCGTCTTGCCTGTGAACCGAGCTGTGTAAATGGAGACTGCAATCAGAATGCACATCCCTGTGGGAAGGAAGAAGGAAAAGAGAGTTGGAAAACGCACAGAAACCAGCATTGCTGCAAGACTTCTGAAGTACTGCTGTCCCCTGAGATTGTAATGCACGTCTTGTGCCATATGAGAGAGGAGCTTCTGCCCATTAGGCTTATTTATGGAGGATTTCTTTTGCAGATGTGATGACATAAGACACTTGGGGCTTGTTTAGTGGGTGCCATGAGGAATAAACCTTTGTTAGGAGGAAATCAGTAATAAGATCTGACGACAGTTTGGTGCTAATGTTGAATCCCATGAGCAGTAGCTGTCTAACTGTTTATTCCCCTGCCCCCTCAAAACACTTGAATCCTTTTTGTTGTCTTTCAAAGGTATTTTGCAAAACCCGCTGGAATTTCCTAATGAAAATCTTGAAACATTTTCATTATATACAGAAAAAAAAAACAAAAAAAAAAATAAAAAAACCCCAAAGCCCGACCCAACACTTTCCAATTTCACAGTGCTTTGTTTTGTAACAGAACTGGGCCACTGGAAACATTTAGCTGGCTGACAACCTCCCCTGAAGACCATGTGTGGCAAACACGTGTTTTTCGTTGTGTTCACAGAGGCAATGAGATGCACACGGGGCCAGTGCAAGGTGTGCATGCGCATACTTACAGCAAACCAGCATGACGGCTCCGGTCATGTAGAAACGTTTGCCTTTTTCCAGAGTGAACAGCTGGATAATGAACAGGACGAGCGCCACGACAGAGAAAATGATCGAGAGGATCATAAAGGCTTGCACGACTTTGAGGGAAGCTGTCAAAACACAGGGAATAGATTGAAGAAGGTCAGGACTCAGTCTTGGTGTTGAGGACCAAGGTCCTGCGATTCACCCCCATGATGAAAATACAGATGTGACTTACTCTCATCACCGCTCTTAACTGAAAGCTGAGTGCAGGTCTTGTTGCACAGCAGCCAGAGTCCTGTCGAGATCGTTCCAAAGTTGGGGGAACTCACCATCCAAACCTAAAATAGGACAGAATGGCTGCATCAAGGGGGAGGAAGGCTTTCTTGCTCTTCAGCCAGACTAAACAGTAAAGTGAGCACGAGCAGCCGAAGTGTCTGAAAATGCCGGCACGTATCGACTGCGATGAGCAACCGGATTGGTGAGAGAGACAGCACTGGTTTCCAGAGCCAGGACGCGTTTGATACAGGCGGAACACCGGGAAGTTTGTTCCAATCATGGGGGGAAATCTCCCAGGTCATCCTCGCCCTCTCCCCGTGCGAGGCGGTGGGAGGGCACGGCGGGCTGAGCGAGCCACCCAGGGGACCCCGAAATCCGCTCCGATGGCCGGCGGGGGTTGCGGGGGACCCCGGCAGCGCTGCCCCCTCCCCCGCCGCCAGGGGTCCCTGTCGGCCTGGATTTCCCCGGTGGCCGGGTGGCCCTGGCCCGGCCGTTCCCCTCGGCTTGGGATGCATCCCCCTGGGCAAGAGCCTGGCCGCCCGCTGGGGGATAAAGGACGTATCAGAGCTGTCATCTGCTGATCTCCCCAGCTCCAACTTGCATTCTCCGTGGTGAAAGGTGTTGAGGTGCTGCTGGTTCTGGGATTTGGGGAGATCACAGACAGAGGCTGCCTCCTGTACCACCCTGTCTGCCTTCCTGCTCTCTGAGCGCACCCATCACTGTTTCATCTCTCCTCATGACCGTGAGCCGGTGCTCATCACCCACATACCTGAGGACCCACCCTCCAGTCCACCTGCCAGCCATATCAAGGGCTGGCTGCTGCTGTAGAAGATCTCAGTCAGGGCAGTCTACTTACGTTGGCAATGGTGGATACAAAGAGCATGATGACAGTGGCAATGTGAACCACAAAGATACCAGCCAGTAGCACCAACATCTTGAGTCCCTTCTAGGTGGTGTCACTGATACAGAGAGATCTGGAGAACAAGAACAAAGGGTGGAGGTGAAGGGAAGGGCTGAGTTGAAGAACATTTATTTACATGCAAAAAACAGGTTGATCTTAAATCCCTTTTGGAAACATGGAAGCACAAAAAAACCCCACCACTAAAATCTTTGTCAAAATCTGCTCAAGAGGTTAAACAGAGCTTGGAAGCTACGGAACCGGTTTGGGAGGAGATGTAGAACATTTTAAAAATAGCCTGATTATATACAAAGGTATATTGATGTTGTTAATATAAAGTAAAAAATGCCATACTCCAGGCCTACACTCCAGGAAGAGGAGTTTTTGCCAACGCTGTTCACAGAGGTCAGGTTTTTTTCTCTTCCTGTTCTCCTCTGGTGTCACAGCCTCTTCCAGCTGGTCTGGGACATGGACAGGTGGTGTGGAGGACTATGAGCTCCTTGGTGCATCAGGGGTTGAGCAGTGGTGGAGAGTAAACCAGGGGGCAGCCCCTACTCCATTGTGTGAAGAGGAGAGAAAGCAGAAGAGAAATGCCACTGAAATTTTCTGTGCTAAGGAAGCATGAGGAGCTGAGGAAGGTGCTTAGGTTTGCAATGAAAACTGCCTGTTTCCCTTTTAAAACATGAGGCATGCAGATCACTGCAATAAGATTCTCTTGTAATGCAAATTCCTCTTTGGTTTGTTTTGGGTACTTTTTGCCTTTGTACCCTGCAAGCTTTTACTTTTTGTAACATTTCCTGTCATTGATGAACGCATGATTGGAAAGAGAGGGGAATGTGCTTTAGAAAGCTTGCATGACAGTGTTTATCAAGGCTGCTGACTTCTCACATGAAAAAGCAAAATACAAGGAACAAATCTAAGCTGTGAGAATGTGTGCAGACAATTCACACAAAACAAGTGAGTATATTTCAGGCAGAAGAATTTACTGGGTCCACTCCATGGTCAGTAAACTTCCTAGAAAGTTTCACAGGGCTGTGTTGCTCTTTCGCTTGGTAGTGCTGGTACTGAAATGCAATATCAAGCATGTGATTAATGTTAGCTGTCAAGTTATTTTGGTCCAGGTGACTCAGGCAAGGTTTGATGCTGTCACCATTTGTACGGGGCGTGGTAACATTGTCATGAAACAACACAATTATACTTTATGATGTATTTCACACAAACTCTGACAAAAGGGTTCGTAAAGCCCCATTCATGTGTCTTTTTTTACTTGATGACTCCACCTTCTTCACTCCTGTCTTTCCTCTCAGTGTGACCACAAGTGGAAGTGTATTCCTGTAAACTGCTGCAGCTATTCTTTGCACTGCTTTGGATACAGTTTCCCGAACCACAGTGGGTAGGCAGACTGTAAGGTTTCCTTCACCTGGGCGAACTCTCTGGAGCTGTTTAGTCCTGGCTTGCTGAACGTGGACAAGACTTGCTTGTCTGCTTTGGGGTGTCCTAGCAAACTTCATGCTCTAAAGCTTGATTTGCCTGGATGGCCTGGTCACTGTACCCTCTTTTCTCAAGGTACCTCCCTTAGTGAAGATCTTGTAGAAAGCATAGCTTTCTTAGGAGTTCCTCTCTGACTGTAGTAACAGTCATTTCTGAGTTCAGCACTGCTAGACTTCAGGTTCTCAATACCATATGCAAGCTACCACATGAACGTACCTGACCTAAGAGTTAAACCCCTTCGTTCCATTTGACTGCAAAAGGAACGAGGGTTTCAAAATGCTGGATGGCAACTGATACAGATACCGCCACTGTACCTTGCACTAAGAAACTATTGCTGTTGCCACGACTAAGTGACATATCTGCAGCAGACTCGAGTCAAATGTTCCTGTCCTTTTGACTACTTCTTATTCTTTTTTTTTTAATTACCTTGGTTCTCGCACAAGCTGTAACAAGTGCTCTTGCCACCATAGGATATTGGTGTGCATTCACCAAACTGTGGCAAATTTGCCTGCTTTGAAATTTGCCTTTACTTTACAGTAAGTAGCTAAACTTCTTCTTTTTTATATGGATGTTTTGCCACAGCCTTCTTAAAAACTCATTCAGCAGGGTTTTTTTCCTGACTATTTTTTAGGATCTTCAAACAAAGTTCTGTACTTGAAAGATTAAAAAACTACTTACATGACACCCTAAATGACTAGAACAGTCTTTTTAAATGCATTTTTTGTTTGCATTCAGAAATGAAAATGAAGGATAAATGTTACTTTACAAAGTAAAAAAAAAAAAAAAGAACCACCAAAGAAAAAATCCACAAGCCCACACCCAACACTTTGACCAATACTCTATGAAAAAAAATTAAATCCTTTATTCCCTTTGCTTTTCCTGCCTGTTCCAGCGCTGCAGGAGAGCACTGTTAGTTCAGGTGCTTTCAGTGCATCTCTTTCCTGAGAACGTCAGCACCTCTCCCTGAATACACACGCTATCAAACGCAAACTCCTCCAGGGATATGTGCTCACATCTTAGTTTTGATTCTTTGTGAGTTAAAGCACAAGCTTCCCTCTCTATTCATTTGCTTTGCCCTTTCTTCATCTCTCTCTGCCTTTTAAATAAAACACAAGAGAATGATCCCAAAGGAGCTGGGGGTGAACAAATGGCAGTGAAATAGAGTCATCTCTGTCTCTGATGCTATGGCGTGGACTTTTCCTCCCATTAGACAGAGAAGCTGGCGGAGCATCAGGGACTGACAGGAATATGGTTTCCATTTGTTAAGTGTGAGACATCTCTCTCCGCTACAGGGTGGGGTCACATTGCTGGAGCAATAGCACAAAATTGCATGCAAATGCCTTTTCTTCCATTCCCCTACCTAAACTGCAGCTGCATTTGGAGTTCCTCAGGCTCTTTCTTCTTAGGCTATGAGTCAGTCTTAGCTTTCCTAGAGCTGCCAGTTTTTTCCACTGACTCACCCCAAAGCTCTCAAAGCCCACAATTATTTAACCCTACAAGGTTAAGTGCTCAGGACACTGTCAGTTTTAGGACTGCTTCTCAAGAACCAGTCAAGCAAACAGTTTGTGAGTCCTCCTCATGCATCTTCCAGAGGAGAGACACCAACTAAACCAATAAAAAAAGGAATGAGACGTAATAGGTAGGAGGTAGGACAGGCTGGTGAGGAAGAAGGTGTGAAGGTCATGCACCTGCTGAACAGCCTGCATGAGGCAAGAGAAGATCTTGCACTGATGACAGTGGGCTGAATTTCCTTTTCACCGGATGATGGATGAAAAGAGATAACAAGCCACACCAACAGGAACCATGAATAACAATCACCATAGCAGCCTTCAGTACAAAAATGCCTATAGATAAGCATGACAGACTCTTAGCTGTGTAGACTATTTCTCTGACCATGCATGAGTACACATACCAGGGAACAACACACAGCTCTGGTGTCCCCTAATTCAAGTTCAAGCAGGCTGGCACTATCCATTAAAAATTAAGACAAAGTCTCCTCATGGAGGAAAACTGGTGCCACCCACATCACCCCTCTGTCTACTTAAGTGTTTTGGATCCTTCTCTCTGGAGGGCAATACAGAGAAGTGAGTCCTTGCCCTTGGTTTGTGCTTCACAAAGCATCAGGATGGAATGAGAAGTGCCACTTGGAGATATGATAAAGGCCAACGATACAGTTTCTCAAATATAGGGAGTGGGTTACTCAAGAGGGTAAGTCAGATTAGGTAGAAGTCCTTTGCTTCTGACAGAAAGTGCACTGCAGTGAAGGGAGTGGAGGGGGACTGTACACAATATTTCTGCAGGAATTATGGGATTGTTCAGGGTGAAGAATCAGGGCACTCTCAAGTAAATCTGAAATATTTCAGACCTGAAATGTTCCTGAGGGATGTAGCTCATCTCACTTCCATTCCCATTCTCCTCTCTGAACTGAGGTCCCTGCTTGGGACTGTCTCTCCCAGGGTGAGTTGGTGAGAGTGTGCTGTGAGAGATGCTGTACAGGGTGAGAATGCAGCCAATAACCTGTGGTGCCCAGGGAGCAGAGGACATCTAAATCACACTGCCTGTGCACACCGTGGTGACCTCCGACTCCTCTAAAACAGAGTTTTTCAGCTGAAGTCCCTTTAGTTTGATACTTTAGACTTCTCAAAAAGGGAAAGATGGCATTTTGGGGAAAAAGCTAATGCTTTTGTCCACAATGTCAACAAAAATCTCTATAGATTGAAAGCAACTAACATAAAAGAAATTCTGCCTTTCTCATCTGCCACTACAGAATATGAGCAATGCAGTAGTAAGTCTGTCTCACCGAGTACGCTGTCTCTGATGGTGACAGTACGAGGTCCAGTACTTAGAGAAAGCATGTGAACCTGACCACTGTCTGAGGTGGCACAGAGTCACACCGGGAATACTGGTGGTTCAAATCAGGACCAAGGCCACTCGGAAAGGAAGGAAAAAACTGAAGAGTAATGGACAGAAAGTAAAAACTGTTTGATATTGTTTGAGACAGCCACAAACTGCCACGTCTGTTAACGGTGCATTCCTCAGTTGAAAGCCAGCCCACAAAGAGCAATGCTTCCATGTTGCTACCAGTAAGAGAAACCTCAGCATGGGATAAAACCTTCTGCAGAATTCTGCCTTTTGACTGACCTGAGGCCATCACTGCATCTTAGCCCTGCTACAACTGCACACCTTGTCATTGTGTGCGATATGAGCACACATGAGTCCTCCTTGTGCCCAGGGTCATTTGGCAGGGTGCAAAGATGTGAACATCTCCGTGATATTCCAGTAGCATGATGACTTTGGACACATCACATTGTTACTAGAAAGCACATGACAACTTTAAACAACAACACAGAAAGATCTTTTTGCTTTCACCCTTTGTTCTGTTTCTTGCTTGATCCAGGCAAATCTGGAGTCCTTGCTGACTCCAGACTTCTACAAACCATTGTTTGTCAGCACTGCTGTTGACAACCTGGTTTTGACAGAGCAGCCTGACTTAATTTATAAGTAAAATGCTTTTTATAGACATGTGGATGAGTAGGCTGGTGCCTCTGGAAAGAGATTTCACATGTGTGGGAAAAGGGTTGGGCAGGAGGTGTGCGTGGGCACACGGAGACCTTTGGAGCCTCTGGTTTATGGCAGTGAGATTTCAAGTATGTATGAGTGGTGGCTGTGATGACCGCTTGGGGTACAGCAAGGCTGTAAAAGTAGTAGATGAATGTCAGCCAAAAGGAAAGTATAGACCAGCCTGAGGGGCTGCAACTGAAAATCAGCTTCAGCAAATGGGAGATTCTGTCTGGTTCTTATGAAGTGTTTCCTGATGGTATGGTCTCCAAGAGATATGGGGAGTTGCCTTCTCAAGGGAGTGGTGAAGCCCCAGCATGTGAAAAATTTCTTGTGGGATGTGACAAATTCAAGGATCCACCCTTGGTAATGAACATCCACTCGCTGAGAGATGCAGAGGGGAGTCACAAAAGATGACACACAAGGGTTTTCCAGCTCTCATGCTCGTGATTCATATGAGAGTGGGGAAATATCAGAGCTCCTAGGGCAGACAGTGAGAATTTGGCATTTTCTCCAGAAGAAACCACCCTCGAGCGCTCAGCCATGTGACAACATCAACTGAAACTCCAATGCACACTTGGTAGTAGGAAGGGGAAGAGACAGCTGCCTGGGGCCTGGCAGGCAGCCAGCAGCTGCTGCTGGAGGAAAACACTGTCACTCCTCACACTAGGAATGCCAAGGAAGGGCTGGGACTGATGGGCAGCGAGTAAGAGGGAGAGGTGGGAAAGGGGATTGCAGAGCTAACAGAAGCACAGAAGCATTCCTTTGCACCTCCAGAGGGGCAATGGGGAGTACCCTCACCCTTCAGTGCACTGGATGGTCCCTGGGTGGGCTAATTAGAAATAGGAGTTGCTGGCACGTGCAGGGGTTCTGACAAGATGCTGAGATACACAAGAAACATTTCTCAGAGGACTGACAGTCTGAGCATTGATGTGTTGTGCATAGGGGTGTGCATCTGCAGCTCTGCATGACTCCCTCTATGAATGGAAATGTGCATTTGTGGGCTCCCTGGGAACTCTGTGTGTGTCTGTCTATGTGTGTGGTTGTGCATGGCTTCTTTAGGGGTGCACCTATTTATTTGTGCGACTTTGACACTGACAGCAACCACATGGGAGAAACCAAATGGCAGGTCTGAAAGAAAAGTTCCAAGTGATGGTGTGGTGTGGGCAAAAGTACACAGATCATTTCTGGTGGGACTTCCTCTTTGCAACAGCACTTAGACAGAGGTGGAAGGTCTGTGAAGCCTATATTAGCTTCACGAAACCACATTAGTGGTTTTGGCTGCATTTTTGGATTAAAACTGCAATCCTGTGATTTACATAGATAGTTTTGTCTAGATCTTCCTTTTTTTTCCAAAGGAGGGTAACTCTGAGAAGAAATCATTCCTTATCAGATAGAGTCTCTCAAAACTGCAAAATCTCTGAACATGCCGGTACAGCCTATGAGACGCTGAGGTCAATGTAACTCAAGCATCTAAAGAGTCTGAGTCTTTGAGTCAGTCTGCTTCCAGGATGCCTTTATTCCAGCAATCCAGTTTGAAAAAGACCGTGCAGGATTAAAATGCAAAATTGTGTGGTAGCTCCTTCTTTTAACCACAGTGCTCAAGTAATGGACTGGGGGAAGCATGTGTATAAAGCACACACAAGAGGATGCTGTGCAGTTTGGAGCTGGTCAGTGCTCTGTGTAGGGCGGGATGAAAGTGGCTGTGATGTAAAATACCTCATGTGGCTTCCAGAAGGCTCCTCACACCTGTGTATGGGCTGGCAGAATGGTATAAGCTTGTTCATGTGACATGTGGAAATGACTTTCCACAAGACATCAAGAACTCCCCTATTTAGGGTACACCATGCTGGCCTGGTTGCAGCCGTTGAAGGCTGGCTAGTGGGCAGGATGGCCCAGCTGCCTAAGCTTTCCTTCAACAGTGGTCTATGTTCTTGGAGATGGTCTTCAGCAATCCTTTGACAAGCCTGCTCCCAGCTCGGAGCATTTTGTAGCGCTCCCCTCTTGCTCCCGTGGATCTCACTATCCTTCCCAGAGCCCTTCTGGGGCTAAAAAAGGGGAGCTGCCTTTTTGGAATGAGAAAAATGTGGACATTGGACCCAGTCGTGGCACCTGCTTTCACAATTCCCCTCCTTGAGCACACTCTGCCCTGTGAGGGCAAAAGGACAGCAAAGGTTCTCACTCTGGATTTCCTCTAATACAAACATATTGCCAGGTGGCCTGACATCACAAGAGCTAGGCCTTCCTCATGAGTCACTGTTCACCTGTTGTCAGCAACTCCATAGTTCAATGCATTTCACTGCATGACTGGGGATGACCTAGCCCAGGATCTGTCCCTGGGCTCTTGTCATGGGTGTCTCCCCATGCTTGCGTTAGAGACTGGTTTTCCCAGGGTAAAGGGGGTAGATCTTAATTATGAGTCTGGCAAAATGGTCACTCCCTTGGGCAATAGGGGTTCTGCAGCTGAGTTGTCCTAAGCTGTTCCTCCCTACCATGAAAGGCTTATATATATAAGAAAGCAGTCCACATACACTCTCTGCTCTGCCAAAAACAGTTCAGGGGGAGGATGGTGCATGAAGCTGCAAATTTGGCTAGAGTTTCCTTTTTTCATTGACCAGCTATTCTAAATAAGGAGGTAATTCCCAAAACTCTCCAAGCAGAGTTTGAAGAAATCATACTCCAGATGGCAGCCCCAAGATATGCTGTTTTGCTGCTCTCCCCACAGTGTAATGGCAGAAAGCAGTTTAAGTGGCACTCTAGATTTCCCTCTGGGCAGTTTATATGGGGGGAATTGCTGCTAGACCCACTGTCGTGCTGTGGGACGATTGGGTGTGGACTGGCCTTGACAGAGGATCAGTACAGGCACATTTGAGATGATGCTTCGAAACATTTGTTCAGGGCCACTGTTACAGCACTTGTGGCTATGAGTTAGTTATCAGCCCTGGCAGGGCCATGGAGAAGAGCCTTCTTTTCTGTGAACACTGTTTTGCCTCAGCAGAAAAGATCCATGAATTATTACGCATCCATCTTCAGATGGGAAAATGAGAAATCTCCTTCTTTGTCCTCCTTTTCAGAGGAGTAAAAGATTAACTCCAGGCCTTTTACTTCTCCCTGCCTTGAAGGAAGGGTAAAGAAATCTCATCTTTTAGTTCTTTCTCATTATGTTTTTTTGTAGGAAAACAGAAGGGACGAAAAAATTAGGAGTGCCATGCCCTGCAGCCTACCTTGTGTTGTGTTGGGTGATAGTGCTATCATTTCCTCACTGAACGGTACAGGCACAGGAGCCCATTGAGATCAAAGGGGTCTCGTAGTGCTATTTCTTGTCTTATGGGGCACTTGAGCATCTGAGGGTGAATCCTAGCCCAGTATCAGGTGCCTCCCCCTTTGCCATTCGTGTGATGGGGAGAACCTATCCAGCAGCCACAGTGAACTGGGCGGGAGTAAGCAAGTGGAAACATACCATGGAAGGGGTGTCGCAGCTGCCACCTGGGCTTGATGGGGCCTATGAAGCTCACAGGAGAGGGCAGGGCTATGGAAGCAGGCTGTAACCCACCACCCTCCCACTGTTGCTTGTTGTGAGGAAACTCTAGCAGGCGCAGGCTGAGTGCCATGTGTGAGCCTTGTGGCTGGGAGGGTAATGAATAGAGAGAAGGATTAGTGCTTGCAGCAAATCTCCCTTGTCTCATTATAAGCAAGTCCTCGAGGTGGATCTTTTACCAAAATCATGCTGGCTATTACCAGCATATCTCCCAGAACTGTTTCAAAATACAATTTCTGCTCTACCCCAGACCACCAAACAGTAATTCCTGCATGCTCCCACACTGCAAAATTGAAAGACCACCAGCTAGACCAGAAGGGCCGGTTTTCCAAGCCCAGGGATTTCTGTCGTCAGCAGGGTAGCACTAGAGAAGCACTAACAACCCTGCAGCTGAGGCACCCACTCCAACTCAGTGTTTCTCCACAAGATCCCAAGTTGCTTCTCCATTAATGTGTCCTTGGGTGTGGCTCTGCTCTGTAGCTCTCAGATGTCTGCCTCGGGATGGCATGTGCCCAGTGGAGATGCCCTGTTCACAAGGGTAGCTGGGATGAATGGCTCAGACTTTGTGTCATGTGTCTGGATAGTTAGTCATAGCTGGGGGAGCTTCCACAGAGAGGAATTCCTTAGGTGGGTGTGCAGGGCCTCGAATGAAGGAGCTGCATTTCAGTGTCCTTCCAGGCACTGCAGTGTTAGTAAGATACCTCAGTTTTGATCCTTTTCCTATGCGAATTCCCAAGAGAGCAAATAAACTGCCTTTAAGCCCTCACTATCTCAGGTGGACTGGGTGGAGGCATTAACCCCTGTTATCACAGGAACAATAGCTAATGGGCTCCAAGTTTTCACACTCTTCATGTCCAGCTCCCTTTTGCGTGTTTGCTCAGAAAAGAATCCCACTCCATACAGAAATGTCAAGTGGGCAGTTCCTGGGCAACTCTGCTCTCAGAAGTGACTTGAGGAATTCAAAGCTTCTAACTGAAAGTTGTTCTATAATCATAGCAATTTTTTTTTTCCAAAAAGTTATTTAATTGTCAATTGTATTAAATGACAACTTCTGAAAATTCTCTCTTTCCATTCTGGTTGCTGACCGCCCTGGAAACGTTCACTGTCTCAGTCAGCTTTCCCACTATTCAAACACATCTATTTCTCAGTCAGGAGGCACCTCTGCGTGACTGAGCCACAAGCAATGGGGCCAGAGGGGACTTAGAAACTCATAAAATCTATCCTTCTGCCACAATGTTCAGGTCAATTCAGCTTCTTGGTCATTCATGTAGTAACTGTGCACAGCCCCAGCCTGAGCCCCACCCATTCCTGGCCCTATTGGGCTAAATACTGCTTCAGTTTCTTTCAAACTGTGCAGGAGTGGGCTGGGTTCCTGCAACAGGAACCAAAATGTGGTGCCAACAAACTGTCTCTGCTGCACTCTCTTTCTCAGACCTCAAAAATAGTTCAGATTTGACCGCAGGATGCAAACCATAGCAGATACATGAAATGAGAGAAGTGGTGAAGAAATGGTGGGAAAAAGGAGGGGGTGGTTGTGTGGAAAAAGGCAGGTGAAGAGGCAAAATTACCAATCTGCAATCTTACACTTCCCATCAGTGCCTCTACCCCCTTGACACACCCTACCATGCAGTCCGTGGTGCTCTTAGCAATTCCACCCGCTCCCTCACTTTGCCTCGCAGTGCTCCCCACTCCAGGGTCTGTGCTGCCAAGGAAGGCACAGCATGCATTTCTACCCATCTTGTGGCTTTTCATAAGAACTGGGGCTTGGCTTCAGCCTCAGGAGCCGGGACCCCCACAGAAAAAGAGAGATTGCCTCCACTGTACCCCAGAGTCTGCACCTTTGGGGCCTCTCAGTCTTCACTTGGAATGATTGCTACTGTTTTTAATTAGAGCTTGGCAAACTAATGATGGAGGGGAGAGAGACAAGCAGAAACATGCGAGAGCCAGAAACACTGAGCCAGCAGCCCTAATTTCAAGCAGGCATTTTCCCACATTTGTAAACAACGCTACTCCAAAAGCAGACAACAGCACCTGAGCTGGGGCTGGCCCAGGTTGAGCACCCTGTGTCTGCGCCCTGGCTGCATGTGCCCGGGAGGTGAAAATAACACTGCTGCTGCCAGTGCTCTGGGGTTGCAACCAGGGCGTCCTGCAGTGTCCCTTTGCCCTGTAACGCAGCTGGATTTCAAAGGGAAATATGAAAATTAAGATGTGTCCCATAGCCGGCTCGAGTGCCAAGGTGAAGAAAAGTGAAGGAGCAGAAGAGAAAAGCAGACTGGTGCTTCTGGGAATGGGGAACAGCCAGTGAGAGAGGAAAGTTGGTGAGGATTTTCGAGCAGCTCTTACCGTGTGGGCTGGGGCCGGTGCTGGCACCTGTGGAAGAAGGAGAGTGCTGGGCTGCAGTGCTGATGTCCTGGAGCGCGGAGCTGAAGTGAAGGGGAGTGACCTGGTGGTGGTTTAAGTTTCCTCCGGTGGTGTGGGAGGGTGGTGTCTCTTCTGTTTTAAAGGAGTTACTATGAATCAGTCTGTCTTTAAAGAGAAGGAAAAAAAAATAAAATTAATGAGCTACGCCCTGCTTTGTTGGCAGGGAGTCAAGAGTCTCTGGGAGGAAACCAGCGATTCAAAGAAATCTGTACGGGGCTGCGTCTGACTCAGTGTGCAGTACAGAGACCGCAGCCTGGAAAAACTACTGACGCTGATCCAGCTGAGTAAGAGAGGCCCACAACAGCATCTGTTTATAAAACCAAACTTCTGGTTGTCATAAAAAAAAATGTATAGTTACAAATGTGGCAACAGGACTTCAACAATACAGACACTGAAACAAACAGTGGGTTGGCAGGGGGGATCATGAGGCTGGGTGAGTCACTGCATCCCCTCCCTGCGCTGTATGGAGAGAAGTCGCTGAGGTTGGCAGCATGGGGGGTTTCAAATCAGACCCGTGGTATTGGCATGGACAAGACTTTCAGGAATATACCAAGGAGCAGAGATGCTCAAAATGCATCTCTGGTCTTGTGGTGACTCTGGAATAAGTTGGCCAGATGGTGGTGGTTTGCTTCCACAGAGAGAGAGCAGGCAAGGAAGGAGAAATAAGGAGCTTGATATTCAGTTTTCTGAGGTCAGCATTTCTTGTCATCTTCACAACCTTTAAAAATAGATCCTTTATGTTTGCAGGGAATTGGCTGGTGGAGTTGTCTTGTAGATGCTACAGGCAAGATTGAGTGGGGATGTGCTTGAGATATGGGTGAGAGGGGAAGAAGTTCGTCACAAAGCATCCGTGTTAAAATGTGATCCATATTGTGATAGAATTGGTGGTTTGCTACAGCAGTGAATCAACCCTGTCTTTGCAGGGGCCCAGCAAGAGATAACCAGATACCAAAAAATACCTGGCAAAGGCCTTTCCCACTTTAATGAAGATGACATTGGATTTCCTTTATTTGAAAGACAAAGCTGGTGCTCTTTGAAATCTACATGGATTAAAAGATCTTGCTGTTTTTCAGATTATTCCTTATGTCTGGTGCTGTTGATATATGTCTGGTCTAATTTTAGACTATAGCAACCCACTTATAAACAGAGCTACGGATAAAACAGCAGCAAAGATGACACATATGGTGGGCAAAGACAATCCCGTGGGAAGATTTCCACTGATGGAAAATAAACATAGGGTCTTTTTTCCTCAAGGACAGGATAAGCCTGACTGGGTTTAATACCTATGGGTTAGAATGTGCTTCTTGATACAGATGAAAACAATAACCAGGGAAAGGAAAGTTTATTTGCTTACCCTGCAGAAGGAGCTGGCATTCCCATTGAGCTGCACCATCCATTTGCCCTTCTCCATTCCCCCAGCACAGTTTATTGGAGCCCCAGACAAAATACTAGATTACAGGATCTCAAAGCAAACTCTGTGGATCAGAGTTCAGCTGGGTCTCTGCCCCAGACCTCTTCACAAGTGACTGCCCACCTGCCAGAGAGCAGCTGCCTGCACAATCACAGAATTGCTATCTGAGACCCAGCAGCCAAGACACCTGCATCAAAAATACACTCGCATGGGGAGTGGAGCCCCCGTGGAGGGGGTGGAGCCCCCTAAGAGGCTGGGTATGAAGTGAGCCGTGACTGGCCAAGCGTTGTTTTTTGTTCAGAGAGAGCAAACTAGTTTTGTACAGACTGGTCTCTAGCCTGGGAGGCTGTGACAGGCAACTGCCAATATCGGAGGCTTTGCAGGAAGGCAGCGGTGTTCTGCAGCAGTGTTCTGCAGCGTCAGCTTGCCCACAGGAGCACTGCTTCCTAGCGCTCCATCTGGAAGTGTTGGTGCCCAGCCAGGAGAGTAAAGAAAAGTAACCGGACAGGCCACATGGGCTGTGACCATGGCCCTGGAGCACTGGTACCCTGCCAACAACTGGTTTCATCCCTGCTGCTAGACCTGTCAAGCCAGGTATGACAGGAGGTAACAGCACGTGTCAAGTGAATAAAGATGTGGATAGATGCTCCTGTTTGGGAGCAATGCTGCAATGCTGCATGTCGACAAGATATGGTTTAAGCAAGAGATGGTACCCCTCTAATGTCAAGGAATAATGAGGTCAGGGAAGAGCTCAGCTTCCACTGAGCATATTGGCAGCTCTTTGGGATATTTTTACCTTGCATCTGGATACAGAGAAAGAGTAGAAGTGAGCAAACTACCTACCAGTTTCAAGTTGATAAGATGTCTCAGGTTTTCTGTAGCTGCTTGTCTGTGTATGGAGGGTAAGCCCAGTAATTCTTTATGTGTGTGTGGTTGAGAATCATCTCTGTTCAGTCATCGAGAGAAGAAGCTGGTCTTCTTGTGTGTCTGCAGCAACTTCTCCCTTTAGGGTGTGTAGTTTCCACGAGGCAGGTTGCAATAGAAAACCCATGACATGAAAAGTCTCATCATGAGATCAAAAGTCTAAAGCATGCTGCAGGTTTGACACAAAAAGGTTGAACTGCCTCAAATCCCCACACCCTAATCCATGGTGTCCCTTGACCTAAGCACCACTCGTTTCACAGGTTTTTTTGAATGCCTGCAGTCTCCTCATAGGAGATGGTCAGGTCAAAGCCATGAGAATTTAAGCTGTGAGAATCTGGGTTAGCATTTCCACAGGCAGTGAGAGGGTGAAGCTTTCCCACGTGTGCCATGCCTTTGCTAAAAACTTATCCTTCCAGATAAGCAGCTGCTGTAAGTCTGCTTGTTTTGCTATGCTCCACACATTTGCAGACGTTACTACTGTCTGTGAACAGTAGCCCTTGGCTAACAAGATGAGCATCCATAGTGATATTAGATAAGACAAACATTAAGCATTCACAAGACCAGAGCAAACCCAGATAAAAGGATGAATGGACAGTAGTAACTGGGACATGGAGTACTGAGTTAGGAATGGAGGAAGCATGATCAGGCTTGGCTTGAAGCATCTAGAACAGATTGTTTCTAGAGAGTGGAGATGCCAGGAGAAGTAGGCCACTGTCTCTCTGCGCTTTCTGCAGATGCGAGAATCTATGCTTGGGAAAGATCTGTAGCTGACTTCTCATGCTCTCTGGAACACTTTCAACAGGAATTTAACCATATGCTATTTAGATATCCTTTTCTGGCTACCTTTCTGCAAATACACATTTCACGTTAAGCACCCCTCAGCCTAAATAGTATGCCTTTCTACCTGAAGATACTTATACTCCTTCCCCTCTCTAATGCCTGCTATTTATTCTGTGCATTATCTTGCTGGCTGGTTGCAGGACAAATGGAAGTGATATGGTCCATGGTGTTCAGTACTTCTATACCTATCATGACACGGAGAAGGTGCAGTTGAGCCTGAGCTAATGTGTGGGTTTAAAGAAATAGAAACCAGCAAGTTTCATACTGCTCTGTAGTGGTGTAACTGATGTGTTTGTGTGTGTATTGTGGGGTTATCCATGCGATACAGTAATTTGCAGAGACATAGGCTACATCTCAGAGCTATATGATAAACTGCATTTGTCACACCTGACTGGGCAGGGTTTCAAATGTAAGCATTCACCCACTGGAGAGGAAAGGGCAGTAGTTCCCATATTTATAGCTTCATTCAGTTTTGAGGAAACAGATATAGGAAGTCCCACCTTTATGGATTTGATCATTAATGCGTCTTGTCATGTTCCTGTCCCTCTGAGGACTGCTAGATGTCCAGTACTTGGGGCAGCTGACTTTACAAGCTCAATGGTACAAGAAAAGGGTGGATTACAGTCAACACTGAACAGATGTAGCTCTTCCTGTGCAGAGTTTAGTTTTGACCTGTGTTGTTTTTTCTCTGTTTTTTTTTTAGACGTCGGGGATGATCTCTTCCAAAGTACTTTGGTAAACTGTATGAAGAAGAAAACCTGCTGAAACATCTACATCTGATTTTTCCAAAATCTCTCAAGATTGCCAGGCTGACTGATCTTTTGAAAGTGCATGATAGATATTGAATTAAAAATGCTCTGGATTTATAGTATTTTTGCAGGAATGGTTTGTCACAAAGCTTTAATAGGCAAGAACTGCAGTAGTTCCTTCCAGAACTTTAGCATTATGAGTGAGATCTGTGTCAGAATGCATTTCCCATATCCCACTTCTCACAGCTGGGAAGACCCAAAAGTTCCCTTGTTTCTTAACAGGAATAAAAAAATTAACATGGGCATGAGACAAGGAGACCGTTTCTATCATAATTTCATAGTGACTGGAATTCAGTTTTGTCCTCCCATATGGAAAGTACCATACACTTTGTTTTTATGTTAGAAAGGGAGATATGATTCTCCTGTGTAGTGAGTGGACTGACATCTCACACTGTCTGACAAATATGTTGTTGGCTTTGCAGATGATTCTGCCAGACTGGTTAAATGGCAATTCATTTGTAACTGGTGAAGGGGCTTGAACTAGTTCTTAGGGGTTCAGGTAGCCCAGAGGTGCCTTGCCTTCCCAGGTGTTGTTGAATGGGCTGAATGTGATCCTCAGGCTGAGGTTCTGAACCCATGCAGGAGGGAGCATGAGCTGGCTGGTACTCCAGAGACCTAAACCTTGGAAAATTGAACTTTTTTTGACCTGTAAAAGGCGGTGTGGTGACATGAGAGCCATCTGAAATTAATTGGTCTTTCCCTGCTTTTATAAAAGCAGGGGAACTGCAGTCCCCATCTCATTTTCTCTTACTTTAGCCTCTATCTTAGTCTCTTCCTTTTTTTCATTGGAAACAGCCCAGCTGAAGGCATTTGCTTGTAATGTGCAAATGGTACCTCTGCCCTGGTACCCACCAACAGGTTTTAGCATGTTAGCGGAGCAAAAACTATCCTACAAGCACCAAGAAATGGCTTAAGTTGACAGACAGCATCTTACTGTTGTCTTTTCATTCAGTGCTGACAAAGCAAATTAGCTGCTTGACCATCCTTCGTCCTGGACTGCAACTTTGCAATGGGCTGTAGAAATGGACCTTGGTGAAGTGGCCAAGGCAAGGGCGGGTCCGTTTGCACTGTGGTAGAGGTTTGACAATGGGACTTGTTTCTATTTATCTGCTGCTCCTATGAGCTGTTTGCATGTGTTCCACTCAAGGCTTGCTGGACTTTCTTCTTAGAGCATATGTTTGGTGTCCTGAGAAAGTTGTGGGATCTCCTTCTCCAGCCAGAGGTAAGGCTTGGAAGGGGCATGAAGACTTCATATGTGCTTCTCACTCTTTGCAATAGCTTGCATTTTTTAAATTTCAGGATGCATTTATTTAAGTAATGCTGTGGTGTCACAGGCTCTACAGATATGCAGGGAGAGTGCTAGCCTAGGAAGATAGATGGCAGAGACTGCAAGAGACCCAGCATGTTAACATTAAACAGGCAGCTCACTTTTGCAACTAAATGGAAAGAAAAGCCCATGGAAGGCTTGCTAGTGGTGTCCATACTGGTCTCCCAGTGGGGGAATGGTTGGTGTGAGCAGGAAAAGCACCAAGATCAGTGAGGAGGTAGGAGAAATAAAAAAGGGAAGTTTAGCTGAGATGGAAAGACAGGCTGGATGTTGACGAGGTCAGGGCAGGACAGAGAGGGCTGAACATCATGGGTGATGCAGCCAGTAAGGATAACAACTTCAAGCTCCAAGTTCCTGAGCCAAGTGCAGAGGGCTGGCAGGAGGCTGGGAAGTCCTCTCCTTCCTGTTGCTGTTGCATGGCAAAGGGAGGGGACAATCTGTTTTTTGCTTTTCCATTGCCTGACAGAGGGGGAAATGATTCCTGTGACTGCAGAGCAATGGTTCCCTTCTGAAAGAGGAAGCATCCACTTGTGTCACATTATGGGCCAACTTCTGAGTTTATTTGCAGTAGGACAGAACTGGAACAACTTGTATCAATTTCATAGCAGTCTTTCTGATTTTGAATCAGGGATTGAAGCAGCGACACCATGTTGAGAAGCTGCTGGTAAAGAGAGAATTTGTGAGGGGGAAGACCTCTCACCTCAGCACAAAGACTGAACATTTAACTAAGCGCTCTCTCTCTCCTTCCTTGCTCCCTGCTTCTTGCCAGCTCTCCACTGGACTTTTGAGAAGGAGCACAAGTTATACTTTGCTTCCCCTTGTACACACCCACTCCCTGTCTGTGCCTTATACATTCATAAGCACAAAAATTTTCTTGTCTTCATTTCTTCTCCTTTTGTAATGTGCAGTCAACACTTGCATGGCTCCCTCATGCTTGAGGCAGGATATGGACAGGAAATAATAGCATGAGATTCAAACTGGAAAAATGCAAGCCTATTATCTGGGGGAAAATAAACTCAAAGTTAGCTATTCAGAGGGCGTGAGCCTTTGGAACTTGCAAGAGAAATAAAGCTGGAAGGAACTTAACAGGGACAGCAGATAGAGAGCTGGAGACGAGCTTGCATTGTGGTACAGCACCTAGCAGACCATGTCATTTAGAGCTCTTCAGATGCTGATGTCCCTCTCACACCTACAAATCTCAGAGCCACATTTAACCCTCAGAGATGCCCTATCACTGGTAATGACAGTGAAACCTAAAGTTTTTCATTGCTGAGAGGATTTCCCTTAAATGCTATGGCAAGGAGTCACTCTAGTGTAGTCACAACAGTGTTGTGGGACTGAGGAGTTGCCTTGATGGTCTGTGATACCTTCATACCAATCAAAATTGGAGGCATCATGCCACTGTGCAGCTCCATGCTGGGAATATGCAGGAAGAGATGAGCTAGCAACAGAGGGGATAAAGGGAGCACTGACCACACTGCCAGGCTGTGAGGATGATTAGATAGATGGACTTTTTGATTTCAAGTGTACCTATAAAGGATGATGCTTTGTGAGTGTGAACAAAACATCAGCAAAACTTCTCAATATCACAAAATGGTTGCTTGAATTTGATAGGTATGTCTGAGCCCATCCATCCCTCTAAGATATGTGACAAAAAGTGAGAATTAATGAATTGAAGCAAAGAACATGACAGGCCAGAAAAGAGTGCTTACAAGTGAAGAATAAGGACTCTTGGAGGTGAATTGAAGAAATGTGGATTTTGAACCTTGGACTGAAGCTTAAGAGTTGCCCCAAAGCTGTAGGTACTGCCTTGCTGAGAACAAATGCTACATCTCTTGTGATATGCAAGAGAATGAGTCTACTTTATAATAATTGCCCAAACTGGACTAGAGGATGAAAGTGAGCAAAATGAGGCAGAGGCTGAATAACCTGCAACAACAGCTTTGTAGTGGCCGTGTTCAGTGTGAATGATGAGTTTAGTGGGTCAAGTGAAATACAGAGGAACAAGGGGCACCATCATCTTCATCATCCTGAGAATAGCTCAGCTGGTTATATGCATGGTGCTAACACCACCAAGGTCATGGGTTTGATCCCTGTACAGGCTATTTACATAAGAGTTGGACTCAGTGATCCTTGTGGGTCCCTTCCAACTCAGAATATTCTGTGATTCTATGACTTACAGACGTGCAGGGTCTGATTCTCTTCACAGTGCTGCTCAGCGTTGTGGGGGTGAGCAATGTGCAGGCCCAGGTGTTTGGCCCACTCCGATGTCTTATTTCTATTATTGTAGCTAAAGAGGCAGTGAGCCACATGTTAGGAACTCCCATGTGGTACTTGAGTTACATCTCTTACAGCTGGTTATGCTCCTTAAACTGGTGATGTTTTCTACAGATGATGGCAAAAGACACTCTTCTGAAGCCTGAACCACATGCAGAACAGCTATTCCTGCCAGATCACCACAGCTCCATCTGGCTGGCTATAGAGTCCTCTTCTCTATAAGAAAAGTGGTCAGGATGGAGGGGAGGGAAGATGGTGTCTTTTGAACTCTCCAAATGTCACAGCAAGGATGGGCTCACTGTGAGTCACAAGCAGTAGTGTGTCACAGGAGACCAGCTCTGATCTGTAAACGAACGCTTTTGAGCTGCACTGCTGCTTATGGAGATTCCTTGTGCTGCCTCCTATCCGCTTGTTTCAATCCATTGCTGTTACCTTCATGGCTCAATACAGAGGTGATACTCATGCCATGGGGCAAAGAGTGGGCATGGTGGAGCTCTGAAAGTTAACAGAGATCTCTGCATGTCACAGCCACCAAAACAAGTGATTGCAGAGTGAAAGCAGGATGGAAACAGCAATGACAAATGGAAGCTTCAAAGTCTTTGGTAGCTGATGTTCATCTTCATCTCTCACAGGGGTTTTACTGTTGTCTCTGCTGTCCCTTTTTTGGGGAGCAAGATATGTGGCTGCATGGGAGACATGAATTCCCAGCCTTTCCCTTTGCTGGAAACTGATCACGCCCAATACTCATAAAAGTGGCAACTAACTCTTCTCCATCCCACTCTGTCCCAGCAGCAGCTGATGCTGCTCACCAGCCTGGGTCACTGGGCCTGCACTGTGTCCCTCCCAAAACGCCTGGAGAGAGTAGCCAAGCTGAGAGGCTCTGAGTCTCTGGAGATTTGAGAGGGGTTCTCCTCCCCGGAGAGCAATCTCTGAAGGCAGGCTGTCGCTGTGTACCATGTGCTACTTGTAGAGCTGAGTTCTTAATAAAAGAAAGGCCAGCTTGTCACTGTAATTTTAAAATCCTTTTGCCGTCTAGGGAAATGTCATCAGGCAGAAACATGCAATGGGAGGGCTTGAACCAAACACAAAGAAGCTGCTGTTTTCTGCCTGTCCTCACTGTCAGTGGTGTTAGATTGCTCAGTGCTGCTCAGAAAAGCAGCTCTGGAAATCCTCTTCCTTGCATGAAAGCTGAAGACGTGACGTGAAATGCCTCTGCCTGAATAAACACCTGCCAGACTGTCATGGGAAGAGCTGGGATGTTAAAGTACAGCAGGGTGAGGACTGGCACAAGGCCCAAACTGGGAATCAAGGAGAATCCTCTGGCAAAGCTGACACCTTGTTTTTGATTGCTTGTTTTCCACCTGCAGGTGTAATCGATACTCAGGTGCTGGAGTGACTAAACTTGCCCGCTGTTGCTGCTGCTGCTGTTGCAGCTGCACCAAGCAGTGTGGAGGAATAGAGGGAGGGGATGGGTGTGAGACAAATTCCTATCTCGAGAACCACAGAGGCATTTTCATGCCTGGGATACTTTCCTATTTGCTTTCCCCCAAGGTGGCCCCTCTCGCCTTGGAGACAGTGTGGCACCTGAAACCATGGGGCACATGACCATGTGGTTATTGACAGCTCCAGTTCAGGAGCAGAAGGCCTATTTTGCAGTTCAGAATCTACGCTGGGAGATTCTGAGGGGCAGAATATGGAGGAGCTGGGGTGTATCAGAATGGGATATCAAGGTGACATCCCCATTCAGAGAGTCTGTGGTTTGGCAAAGGAGAGTGGAGGGTGTGCTGTGCCCACACTTGGCCCACTGATGCGTTTCTGATCCATCCTACTCTGTAGATCTCTCAAGGAGGATCCTTCTGTGTACAGACTTGTTCACAGCTGATGGAAACTTGCCCAAGGCATCCTGGCTTGCCATCACTGGCCCCACAGATGAAGGGAAGGGACACATCAGGAATGTTTCAGCTCAATGGAGGTGAGGAGTTGCAGTGGGATGGGGCAGATCTGCACCCTATCCTCCCTCCACTGGTTTGGATAGCCCCACCCTTTCCCATGCAGTAACTCTGTTCTCCCTATGCAGCCTTCAGATCCCCTGGAACTCAAAACCACAGAAACCAGCAAGCATCTGTGTTCAGTTTCTTGCATCCCTGTATTTGCTGTATTTAAGGTCCAGGTCATTAAAGCAACAAAGTCTAGTTATCACAAAGACTGTCCTCACATACCTGTTGTCTGAGCACATTGCTTAGGTAAGGGCTGGTGCCAAGCAGACCTGTGCACTGGACCAGTCTCAAAAGACAAGCTCTGGCTGTGGAGAGCTCTGCAAATGGGATCATAAGTAAGAAAACAAGCGTCAACCTGAGCACTTCAGATGGTCAGTCTCGACAAAGAGCTCATCAGAAGGACCTCACAGGGCTCTGTGCTAGCACTAGTGGTATTCAACACACTTGTTACAGGCTGGAGAGGAACACGAACAGCAAGTTAACAGTTTACTTGTGTCCCACAATTATTCCAGAGAGGCAATAAAAGGCTGATTGCAAAGGGTTGCAGAAAATCTCTTGACTCTGAGTGTCCAGACACTCCCTGGCAGATGAAACTCAGTGGCGGCAAATGCAAGGCAATTCCACTGGGAAGAAAACAGTCTGGCTGTACAGATATACTGAATGGCTCTAAGTCAGCCGCTGCTAGCAGAGAAAGAGATTCTTGGATTCATTGAGGAGAGGCTGATGAAAACACTCTCTCAAGGCTTTGTTGAGGTCAAAAAGCCAAAGAGAAATGTTAGGAATGAGTACAGAAGAAACAAAGAACATGATTATGCTTCTGTGTACTTCATGGTCTGCTGAAAGTTTGAAAGTTGTGAGTGGTTCTGGTTACTCCTTTTAAGAGCATAAAGAAACACTAGTAAGAGAAGAAAGGACATCAACAATGATCAGAAGTAGGAGATAGTTTCTGGGGAAACATAGATTGCTAATCTTGAAGAAGAGATTCCTGAAAGGGAATCACAAATGGTATGGTGAATGTCAACAGAGAAATAACATTCATGCAGTTCCATATCACAAAAACTAATGGCACCAGATAAACTGGTTAGGCATCAGGTTTAAAATAAACAAGCTTTTCCACGTAGGCATCTAGGAATAATGGAACTCTGCCACAGAGTGTTTGTGGAAGACAATCCATGCAGGGTTTGGGCACATCTAGTAAGCATATTTCCTTTGGAGACTGTTGAATGCAGCAGCATAGATGTTACCTTTGCAACAGAAGTGTCCTAAACAGCAGGCTGACTGGAGGTGAGCAGGAGGACAGGGATATAGATTATGTTTCCTCTGTTTCTTATACTTCTTTCCTAAATACCTGGTGACTGCTAGAGAAGAGACACTGATTATTTAATCTGGGCTACCACGGTTTGTGTTACATTTGTAGTTGGTTTTCATTTGGTTTTTTTTTTCCCTACACTATTTTCCCAAGTTGTCATCTGACCACTGGTGATATATTACAGGAGAAGTGGAAGGTGAACCAGTGAGCTGGAGAAGAGCACAAACTTCCAGATGGAGAGCTGACATCTCTTATAAACATTCTCAGTGTTTTTTGCACTGATGTGCTAGGACATACCATAAACATGAAATAGGGACCTTTGAGTGAAAGTAAACAAAGATTGTGGTAATGTTCTTAAAACAAAGAAAACACTGTTTTTCCTGTTAGCTTGGCCAGGGCAGTAGGTGTCATTAGATGTCATTAGACATTTAGGAGATAGAAGAGACATAATCTTCCCTTGCTGAATGAGCAGTAAATATGCCCTGGTTGTCTGATCCAAACAGTTACACCTGTCCAAGCACAAAATGCCAAGCTTTGTATCAGTAATGACACTGGTGATTCTGTGTATTTGCAGCCGTAAGTAGAATATTTGCAGAAATAACTGAGAGTAAAATTTCTCCCCAGGGGTGTTGGTCTTTCCAGCTTGCGCAGATTCACTGCTTGGGGACAAATTTCAATAGAGGAGAATAATTTTGCACGAATAAGCTGAAAGAAGGTATAAGCTGTCCATAGACAATCTTTATGGAGGAAAAGATAACTAGCTACAAGTCCAGGACTGTGAGGTGCTGGTAAGAGAAACATGTTGGTTATGGCTTATCACAGTTTCAACCAGCAAGCCATTCTAGCCTCAGCCTCTCTGGAGGTGTTTCACAATGTAAGATCCTGTCACAGCTCTGGGAGGGGGAGAATATTCTCTCTGCAAACAAAGCTATGTTTTGGTTTATTTGGCCTTTCTCCTTTCAAATGCCTTGATTGCTGATGCCTATCAAGTCATCTAATGATCAGTGTCTTCTCAGAGACTAACAGTTTTTAAGATGATACATGTCCTGAACCATTCAACTATGGTCCTTCTTTTTTTCCAGTTCTGTTCTGCCCAGTTTCTGGCTCCACCTTCTCTGCCTGCCCACCCTCATCAGTAGACAATGTTTTTCCATTTAGTTATATCCCCTCCCCCAGGACTGGAGAAGAAAAGCCCACATCTGGAGGCCATTCACAGCTGGAAGATCTCTGCTGACATTCCTTGCTTTGAAATCAAATCCATGTAACCTTCTGTTTAAATACTCTGTTGCAGGCATGGCAGAAAGAGGCTTTGTGAGGGGAGCCTGTGAAGAAACCTGTGACCCTTACATCCTTTTCCAAGGGCCAGACTTCCAGACTTTCTTTCCCACAGGGAAATTATTATTTGGGTTTAGGGCTTCCTAGTTTTGAGATCTCCAAATATGCACACTGAAAGCAATTCAGAAAGGGGTGTTTATTCTTCCGCGCCTTATCCTCCACTTGTGTGAATAGCCTCAACCTTCCCCATGTAGTAACTATTTTTCCTATGCGGCCCTCAAATCCCCTGAAACTCAACAACACACAAGCATCTATGTTCAGTTTCTCGAGTGCCTGGATTTGGTAGATTTAAGGTCTAGGTCAGCAACAGTTAAATGAAGTTGTCTGAAGCACTGCATAGGTTCTAACACCCAGAGCTGATTTTGTCCAAACGGTCCAGCCAGTGGCCTGTGGGCTGCATTTTGTCTGTAGAGCAGTTCACTCAGGCTCCTGGTAACTTTTCCACCACTGAAGAATAAAACTTTATGTTTCTTTCATCCTCCTTGCTGAGATAGAGTAAATTGCTGTAATCTGACCCCTTGCTTGCCAGGAAGGTGAATAATTTGTAATTCCTTTTTAAAATACCTTGGAGCAGATCCTTAGTTGTTATCACTGGGTTTGTTTAGCCTGTATATCCTTTCTTCTATGACAGCATTATGGAGTGCTTTACAATACTTACAACCACACTCATCATTGTCATAAATGCCTCTGTCATGACTAATAGGACAAAGATCATTGAGCTGGTGGTCTGGAATTTAAGGCCTGGCACAGAGGAAACAGGTGTGTCTTGTCCTTAAAATAATAAAAAAAAAAAAAAAAAAAAGAAGTGAAGGGGATGTCATGTTCATTTCCCAATGGGATTCTGTCTGTTTTTATGTTCTGATAAGGGCCAGCAGCTTCCTGTGCCTTTCCTGTGAGAATCCACTGGTTTGGCTGCGCAATAGCCTCAGGTTTCTCACCCTATATTGGATCTCTGGGACCTGAATGGGTCCAACTACCTTAACTTCTGGCATCACACTAAGGTTCTGTTGCACTCATATTGTGTGCCTGCTTGCCTGGAAACATCCGCCTGGATGTTCCTCCTTGCACTGCAAATCTGAATAGACTAGAGAGGCTGTATTCTATGTTCGTATAATTTGGAAACCATTCGTGTCTGGTTGTTGAATTTTTACTCTTAAAGTTAGTGAACATTATTCTGAAAAGAATAGATCTATTGTGTATATACATGCACTCAAAAGTTGAAAGAATATATTATAGTAGACCTGTATCAATTTTCTAATCCTCAGCCCCTGATAGATTAAAGGCATCCTTTCATTCCCCTTTTGAAAAGTTAACTGTTGCAGGGTATGATTAGTGCTGTCCTGTTTCACGTCATACTACTACAGGCAGTGTTCAGCTCGTGTGTCATAGCTGAGAGGGTAGTAATAAGGTGCTGAACAAGAGTGACTTAAACTATGGCATGTTTTATAGATACTTGTCTGACTCAATTTAGCTTTCTAGGCTGCCCTGTAAATGTAATGTAATTTAATTTTCTGCACACACATCTAGGCCATATTTGGCCTACATGGTACCTCAGTTTGACTCATGTATTATGACTATTTCCCTGATAAGTCTGTTGATGGAACAAGGGGTTAATAGCTCTGGGGAGTGACTATTTTTTTTCTTTTCTCTGGTTAGAATGGTTCTTTATGTGATGCGGTCACCAGAACATCTGGAATAGACTTGTATTTTGGAGAATATGGCTGCTTGTGCCTAAAGCTAGTGACTCTATGGCTTCATATATCCAAATGAACACCTTTGCAGCACTGTGATTAAATCTGCACTGGTATAAAGGGCAAGCAAAATGTTTGTTATTCTTACTGACACCGTATTCTAACAGTCTGAGGAAACAAACCAAACCATGTTATTACTAATGATTATTACTGTTATCTGCCCTTCAGCAGTGCTGAGAAGCTGTTGCCCTAACATACTAGGTGCTGGTCAGAAATCTAATCAGTCGTCACTGTCCTTAGAGATCAGAGTGATGCTGAAATGCAATAGTCATCAGTAGCGTGGCTATCACAGAGATCCGGGTCCCTGTTTCAGAGTACAGTGATTGGCCTGACATTTTCTTTTCTTGTTTCTCTTCAGTTTGGATACTTTGGGGAATATTTCTAAACATGTGATGCTGACTTCACATCTCAGTTATTCTGTTTCTGGTGATAACAAGGCTGTCATCAGGAGCAGCAAGACCTGCCTTTGGAGGCAACCCATTCTGTCCCATTGGACTGTAGCCTCTTTGCCTGCTGTGGGCAGCTGGAGATGGTCACAGCTGCAGCTCCTACAGATTGCTCCGGAACTGTGGTTTCTTAATAATCCTGAAAATCTGGCTCTTGCTCCCAGCACTGCAAGCAGGGTGCTTCCTTTTGAGAGGGCAGTGAACCAGGGCAGGGCAGCACTGTGACAGGTAGTTCTTCTGAGAAGCTGGACTTGCATACATGGTGATGAAATTTTGTCTTGAAAGGACAGAGGCAAGTGGAATACACTGCCTAAAGGAGAAGATCCAAAAGAAAATAGCTGTTGTGAGGGAAAGAAAGGAAATTTTCAGTTGAATATCAGGAAATCTTTGCTAGCAACTGACTTTTGTTAGTGTGTGGAATAGCTTCCCAAGGGAAACCCAGTATTGGAAGCCTGTCAGTTCTGGTCTCCAAAACTATACTGGACATAGCAGAACACACTGCAGGCCAGGAAATGAATTTACTTTGTCTGGGATGAAGACTATGGGTGTGACTGTGCACTACAAAAAAAAAAACAATGCAAGTGTGTCCAATGATCTCAGGGAACACAGGCTCCTTCTAAGCAGTAATCCAGTGCTGATTTTCCGTCTCTCCTCTACACTCTTAGGTGTTTCTTATCAGTGCAGTGGTGGTGGCAAAGTCACCAGTATATCCAAACCCATTCCTTTCCATTCAGTTCTGCTCCTTGCTCCTTTCAGGCAGCTGTTAAGGAATGGTGCTGAGTGGCTCAGACGCACAGAACATTAGGAGAAAAGAGCCAGATCTACTTTTCACCTGCAGGGATGGAAGGGAATACATCCCCTATGTGCCTGAGATCTGTGTAAGACTGTGTTTATTTAATACGTCATAGAATCACTAAGGTTGGAAAAGATCTCTAAGATATCAAGTCCAGCTGTCAGCCTAGCACCACCACCACCACAAAAACATGTCCTCAAGGGCTATTAATTAAATGACACTCACCCTGGCCTCTGATCTGGCAGAGGCAGGGAAAGGCAAAGGTAAAGGAATTGATGCCTTTCTACCAGGCTTGGTTTTACTTCACATCACTAGCGCTCCCTGCTCCCCTGGGGCTACTCTGTCCAGTAGCCCTTACAGCAGAGGCAGGTGACTTTTTTGCTTTTGTGCTGATGATTGATTCCAGTTAACATCTGTGTTCCTTGCCAGGGAGCACTTGCATCAAGCAAGCCCCAGGGAGTCCCCCCTAGCAGCCATACTACTAGTGCTCTGTATAGTCCTTCCCAGTGTTCCCCAATGCTAAGGTGTGTTAGTGCTGGGGTACACAGGGCAGTGGTGAGAAGGGTGGAGGCAAATAACTGTGGTTTTAAAAGTAAATAATTTATGCAACAATAACCTCTCCACCCAGGTAATCGCTTTCGAACAAACATTCTGCATGGCAAAGGTGTTTCTGGAGATAAGGGTTAGCACAATAAGACTTCTGCTTTCCTGGCTTTATCTAATGCTCAGCACTTAATGCCACCTCGCTCTCTGCTGAAGGCAAAGTCTTGTCCCTGCAAGTGCCCCAGTAGAGGTTACCAATCAGGGGTAAGACTTCGGGGGAAGTGTTTGCATTGACAATAAGCTTCCAGTGTGGCAAGTACGGTGTTTTCCAAGGGGGCTGGACTTAGGCCCAAAAATTTTGCCCATGTTACAGAAAGTACAGTATTTGTCTGGGGGAAAAAAGGACAGATATGGAGAAAAATACATCCTAATGGCTGAGAAATTAGGCTCATAGTTGCAAACTGCACCTGTGCTTGCGAAGCAGGCTGAGGCTTTTATTGTCCCTTTTGGGTTTTTTTAATTATTATTCAGGCAAATACTGCTTGCTGAAGAGAATCGCTCCTTGGCTACTTGGCTAAGGGGAGCTCAACAAAGGAAGTCCTGAAGACTGCTGCTGAAGATTCGGCCTTGTGACCTTGCTGCGGTATGCTGACAGGCCATTACCATGTTGTGATGGTTGCCTAGCAAGGGAGTGACAAGTGTGCTGAGGCACAGCGACAGCTGTGTCACACCTGAGGGCTGGTGAGGCTGAAACTCTGTAGTATTTGTTTTGCAACAGTACAAAGCTTGCATCAGTGTATCCCCAAGTCAATGAGTGCAGGTGTAGTGACAGGGCGACTCTGTCTACGTGCTCACCTAATTTGTAACCTCAAGTGTCCTGCAGTGGCTCCCTGATTTGGCCTTACCAACACCTCTGTGAAGAAGTAACTGAGCCTTGCTGCGGCCCTACAGACAAGAGGTAGAGAGACTGAGTCGTAGTTATTTTTGATGTAATGATCAGGACTGTGGCATGTAAAAGTCCATGAGCTATGATACAGAAACCTTCTGGTGGATAGCGTAGTGAGAGGCAAAAACCCAACACCACCTCTGTTGAATGTCTGGAAAGAATATCACTGATCAGATCTCAGAAAGCACCTGCCAGGGGGAGATCCTGTTATCATCAAGTGCTTCTAGGTGGGTTCCTATGAATGTAAACTTTTAGCCTGGTAGCAGTGAACTGATTTATCAGGAAAATTTAATTTCTGGCATATTTGCATGTCACATAAATAATAGGGAGGAGGATAACAACAGTAAGGTCAGTTCAAACTGCACAGATGGATCTCTTAGGTGCATTTGAACAACAAAAAGCCGTGGCTACCTTCTTAAAGCAAGGTGTGGTTTTGGATGTGACAGGTAGCCTGGAGACATTATCCAGTTGGCCCACATCTGTAAGATTCCTGAGACTGGAAATGAGGTACACAGGTGAGAACAGGAGGGCTTGTGCTTTGTGCTACACTCCTAAGAGGAAGGCAAGCTGGGAAGGACCTGGAATACAGGCATGACTTGTGAGATCATGCTGGAGTACTGTCTTCTGTTTTCCTGTTCGAATTTCACAAAGGATGCTAAAAACTGGAAAAGACTCAAAATGTAGTTTATATAAGAGAAAGTTAAGAATTTACTTAATCAAACTCTACAAATATTTCACTTGGGAGATAGATTTAGTAAACAATGCTGGCAGAAAAGGTCTTGTCGAAATCTAGGTTACACCTACACTTGTAAATAAAGCGATGTAAATAAAGCTAGTTCTCTGAACCTGAGGGCAAGTGGCACAGCATCTGTCTGAATAAAACTTCTTCTCCCCTAAAGAAGATTGCCCAAGCAATCTGTTAGGAATGATGCGCTGACCCGTGTTGTCAGACTCAGCCTTGCTGTTAGGAGAGTACTCCTGTTGTTCAGAGTACTAGCTGCCACAAGCCAAATCTTGCCATGAAGAATGATAACAGTTTAACAACACAGAAGATTGCCTGTCAGGGCTTGCGTATGGCTTGAACTGCTCAGCTTGTCAGTAGAAGTAATAGAGAAGTCACCTCAATGGCTGGTGGTTGAATGCCATCAAGAAATAGGGTGTGGTCTCCAAACTGTGAGGTTGGTTAGTCAGTGGGACAGTTTAGGGACAGTAAATTCTTTGTCATTTGAAGTCTTTCAGTCCAGCTTGGATGTCACCATAAAAAGACAGAGATTTACGAGAAACCATGGCCACAGTGTGGGCAGGAGAGAGCCCAAGGGTGAATGCTGTGCACAGGGGCAGAGGAGATACCTGCCATGTCCAGCAGGTGCACCTGTATCCCTGAAGGGTGTGTTCACTACAGGGAAAGCCTCTGTGAGAAACTCCTAATGATCATAAAGAGAATCGTTCTCTGTCATCACTGCTAGGAGCCCTAAGCTCTATGGAAAGCACTTGATTAAATCTCTGCCTCTGGGATAGGAGGTTGAAGTGGCACTCCCTGCACTCCCTGCTGTTCTCTTCTGTGGGAAGTCTCAGCGCCTACGCATAACTGAGTAGCTGAGAGGGGCTATGGGGGCTCAGAAAAATAGAGAGGAGCTTTTTGGAGGTGGACATAGGCATACCAAGCCATGGCTATTTTCCAAGCAGTGATGCAATAAGCTGGATAAGATCCTGCAGGCATCAAGTCACTTTCTCTGCCTGTACATTTTGGGCTAGTGAGCTCAGTGTCTGAGTCAGGACCCCAGTGAAAGCCTGGGAGTGAGGAGGTGGAGAAGGGAGAGTACAGGAATCTTCCCATTAGGAAATACGATAAACATTGCATTGGATGTATGGCTCGTCTGGCACGCCTGCCTACACTCCCTGGATACATCCCCAAGGAATCAAGGCGTCTGGGACACCTTGTACCTTACCTGATTTGATCTGTGACCCACAGGTTTTTTCTTTAGCAACAAGAAGACATCAGTGGCTCTTCTGTTCTAGAGGATCTCAAAGCCTCTTGCGGACCTCATTACAGCATTTGAAAGAACAGTCTCCAGATCTCCAGTCCAGAGGTTAAACCAGTTGTAAAAATGGCCACGAAATACGGTGGGGAAGTTCAATCACTATAGATTTTAATTTTCATTTAATAATTACAATAAATACATAAATAAAATTAATTTTAATATATGAAGAGAGAGAAACAGCAGATCTGCTCCAACAAAGCTGTGAAGCACACATTTAAGGTCTGTAATAGACTGTGGGTGGAAAGAAACACCAGTAAGTTCCAGAATGGTTTCATTGAGAACCTTAGCATTATTGTGCTTCACACATCACCTTTGTACCAAACCTGAAGCATGATGATTGCACAGGGAGGTGTTATCCTGGACTCCTGTGTTAGCCTGAACCAAGAGGTGTTCCAAGACTGGAATAATAAATGTGGTACAGTAGAGGAAACGAACTTTCCTACGGCTGATTGAGAATTGCTCAATACAGGTTGGACTTCAGGTACCCAGTAGCAGAGCTCTAGGGCATCCTTAAGATTGCAACACAGATGGATTTACCAGAAGCGTTAAAGGACAGTGGCACAGGCCAGTGACCTGCTTTGAAAGGGGAGGTGCTGACCTGTGACAGCATCCAGTCATGAACTGAAATGCTAGCGATTTTGAAAGTCAGGATTGCAGTGCATTGGTAAAGCTGTGTGTGAGTCTTCAGGATTGATGAGAGTAATTAAGGATATTTATTGTCCAGCACTGGATTGGAGTGAAAGACCAGTTCTGCAATCCCTGTTTTAATCCAACTCTCTAAAAGCTGAGTTCAAACCAAAGCAAAACAGAAAGTTCTTGTTTTAAAGACAAGGAGGGTGAGAGAGAATCCCCTAATCAAAATATTCTGATCACTCAAAAATCCATTGGTGAAAACTAGCAGGGAAGAGTCATGCAGAGAGCTGGGGCTGAGCCTTCTTTCTTACCCAGTGCTGGAGACTGACCGTGAATGACTGCAGCATGCTTAAGCAGTGCCACGACTCTCTCACAGCCACCCTCTTTAACACTGACCTAATCCTTAGTCCTCACCCATGGTGTCCTCAGTGTGTCTTACCCATGAACACAGCCCCTCCGAGGTGTGTTCCCTCCTGTTCTCTCCATCCAGTCTTTCTAGTTTCACAGCCTCTTCCAGGCTGCTGGCTTCTTTTTCTTTTTTTTCCTTTGTGTCATCCACAAAACACACACACCTCTCTTGCCCCAGCCTCATATTCTGCCTCGGTCAGAGATTCTGTAATTTGGAATGAAGGAATTTCAGGCAACGCAAATGACAGCAAATTTAAAAAAATAAAATAAAATCATAGAAATTACAGATGAGAAAATCTTTCTAGCTCATCCAGTCCATCATCTCATTCTAGCCTAGCTCAGTTCCTGCACGATTCTTACCTGCAATACATTTTCCAATGCATTATCCAGTCTGGCATCCTTTACTTCCCATAAGAAAGTGTTCCACAGAGGACTGCTTTTCAGTGTTTGGAAGAGGTTTCTGAAGTTTTCTTTCCATTCTGCCTGACCTAATTTCTTTAAGTTCTGCCTGTGGCAACACGCTAGCCAAATATTCTCCTTCCTTCATGCTTACCTTGTTCAGGTGATGGCAAATAATTCTTGTTCAGTGAAGCTGTTTAGCCACAATACTTAATACTTAGTTGTAAAGCTCAGCAATTAAAGTCCTTGGCTACCTGGTAAAGACTAGTGTTGAGGTTAGCATGTTAATGGGTGCACAGAACATAGAGGACAGTGCTAGTAGGGTTATCTCTCTGTTATAACAGTCATTTGACACATTCCAACACAAGGTCTGGCTTTGGTTGCTCTTGCCTTTGCCAGACTTGGAGCCAACATCTTCTAGCTCATGTCTGCTTCAGTAGTTTTATTGGGTTCTTTTTGGGTTTGTTTTTAACTTCAGTCAAAACCACTTAGCTATTTCTGAGAACAAGGCTGAAAGGGAATATTCTGTTTCATACACATAAAAAAAAATTAATTACTTTTTCTTTAAAAAAAATCCAACGAACCACCTTTTGAATAATGTCTTGCTTTAAAATAAATCACTTTTTTTTTCTGTCAGGAATGCATTTTTTGTCATCTATGACGAAGTTCCACCCGAAGTTGGCTAAATAATGAACTGTTGAGTTATTGCAGCTTGAGCCTGCTCAGAAAAAAATAATGGGGGCAAGACAGACAGGTTTTTATCTTCTTTTTTTTTTTTTTGACTGTGGGCCTGATGGAAATAATAGCACATGATTTAAGACCTGCATTACACTGTACTTGCACGAAAGCCCCTGACTGTGGCTGCAGGGTCACCTGGCTCCAGCCTCCCCTGGTCCAGGTTGCTGTCACTGCTGCTGGACCCCTCCTGCCCATGGCCAGGGTCACCCTTCGGAACTGATGTCCTCACTCCATGCATGGAACTGGGGTTGCCCAGGCATGCGGAAACTTGGCCATGAGGAAACAGGGAGGTGCAGAGAGAGGAGGAGGAGAGAGAAAAGAAAAAACCCAAACCACAACTGAAGAAAAAGCCAACCAAAGAAATACAGCAGAAGAGAGGCAGACACCCATTTTCTCTGCTAGCTGCCTCCAAAATATTTTGTGTTTGTGTTTTTACCAACCGGGGCACTCCTTTCCCTCAGGACATGTAGGGAAGCCTGGGTGCCCTGAATCACCCTGGCTACGACTCACACGTGCAGCATCCATCCCGCACCCAGGGCAGTGACACCACCTGCTCTCGGCATTGCCTCCTCCCACTGGGCCTCCAAGGCATGTGGCTAGGGCCCCAGACTTGTGGCACTGCTGTTCTGTCCTGACCTGTCTCCTCCCAGGGGCACAGGCAGCTTCGGCATCCTGCCCACCACGGTGTGGAAGGGCATAGGATTCATGAGCGCTGGAGATGGCACTCGACAGCAGGACTGTCTGTGAAGCCGCAGCTGCAAAATGCCGTGAAGGAATGGAAAGGGTTCCAAAATCCTCATTAAATCTGAGAAAAAGAGGAGATGGTCTCAATCCTGTATAATCACCAGGACATCCAGAAACATAAAAGGTGCAATTGTAATATCTAGCACCATGGTTTTCAAAGCATCCACTGTAACAAAACCCCTCTGCTCAGCACTGTAAGGAATGGTGGTTGCATTATTCCCTTTAGACAGTGTTAGTCCCTTTGACTCCTCTGATCTGTGTTTGCTACCATCTCTGCCCCACCAGGGAAGCTTGTGTGCCCCATCAGAAACTCACTTGTCCCTTCTCGCCACTCTGCTTGCTGCATCTCTTGCCTTGCTGTCTCTTTATTCATTAATCCTTCCCCCTCCCAGTTTTCTCTCCCCTCTTTTTTTTCCTTGCCAAAGCAAGGAGTTTTTAATAGCTAAAGAACGAAAACACCTCCCACGTCTTCCCTCAAAAAAGCTAACTCCCTGTCTTACTCACTCTTTTAGATTTCCATACCTCTCCTGCTTAGCTTGGAGTCTTCCTTTGAGGCCTGGTTCCTCAAATACCAGCACATGAGTATAACTTTAGTAAACCATGTCGTTCCAATGGCCTTGAGAGGGCAATCCATGTGAATAAATAAATCAGATGTGGAATGGAGACCATAGCCTTTAGCAGAGATGGAAAAGTTTTCTGTTCTATTTTGTGATTTGATTGGAAAAAGATTATTACCAGGGGTCGAAGAAAATTTTAACAGTAGGCTTGAAGGTCTTCAGTGTGCTTAGGTCATATTGATGCAGATGGATTGTCGAGATAATCTTAAGAGACTTCCTCTAACTCTGTTTATTCTAACTCACCATGGTGAAATAGAGGAGAAGGTAAATTGAAGTAAAGAACAATTGCTTGGCTTTCTCATTTCCATGAGTGAAACTAAAGTGCAGTGTGGTTGAACTGTACTGTTTCCACTTTTTTTTTTCTTTAAAACATGCAAAACATTTCTTTCACTGCAAGATCACCTGCACATGTGATGTACTGCTTGCACAGATCAATTTTAGGCACTTGAATTTTGCCATTATCAAACCAGAATGTCTCTCACTGTCTTTGCGCTGATTCCAATATCAACAAGGATCAGCTGTGCTGTAGATTTGCATCTGTGGGAATGACTACAAAGACCCAACTTTATAGTGTATGGAAACAAGAACTATTTTTGAAGTATCAGTCCAGCTATGGCAATGCGGAGTGCAGCAGAGTTTACTCCATTTCTGGGCTGAGGTTTGTACCCTGCATTGTGCTCCATTTTGCTGGAGTGAAATTCCTAGCAACACCCAATTAAAACAAGCACTGAATGTTTACTCCCCATCACTGCCACTGCTTTGACTGCAGTGTAAACGCACCACTAATGACTTGGCCGATGGGAGGGGAAAATTGTGTGTCAAAGCCAAGTACAGAACCAGGAATTTGGGCCATCAGCCAGCTGGTTAAATCACACTGAGTGCCTGTAATGAAATGCATTGATTTGTGACTCTCACAATAACGTTTTTAGGAAATCATTTCAGTGGCTATTTATTTGTGTGTTGGAGCAGCCTGAGGTTGGAAAACTAAAGCAGACACTGTGCTTACAAGCCAAGAGCAAAATTTAAAAATTAGGTTAATTAACCATTGGAATAACTTTTCTAAGGATGTGATGGGTTCTCCATCATATTCTGTTGCACAGCCGATACCAGTGAGTTGTATAAAATACATGCTGTAGCTCCAGTAGGAGTTCTGTGTACTACTAGCAATGATTATCCAAAGTTCTTTGGGTTCTGTCACCCCTGAGATGAGACAATGTTGCTGTAATGGTTCCTCCTGATGATAAAAATTCCATGAGCCTGTGACAGTCATTGAGTCTGGGTGTTGGTGATTCTGTATAGTAACAGACTGAGATCCCATAAGTGGCAGATTTTAACTAGAAACAATTTTCACAAACGGGTTTACCAAATTGCAAAGATGCATTCTGAAGAAGTGGACAGCCAATCCTGCAGCTGATAAAATGTGCAGTGATGATTTAGTGAGCTCAGAAAGAATTAAACCATCAACAAAATGACAGACTTGGTGCATTTCAAAGCATCTGGTCAGATCTCATAGAATTTCTTGGCTGCTACCTGCTCAGTCAGAGAGAAAGAAATAGTGGGGACAGTCCATAATCACCTTGTAGTATTTCATTGGATGCCTCAGAAGAGCAGATGAGGATAGTGAGCAGTGGATAAGGTAAGCGTTTATCTACCTGGGGGTTTGTATGGACCGTTTTTGGGACTGGTTCTTCTTTAATGTCCTTACAGATCTATGTAAAAATATGTGGGCTTTCTTGTCTGCTTACAGTTTATGGTTAGCTAAATTACATAACTTTTTTTTCTGTGTGCTCAGATGAACACTTTCTAGAGATGCTAGAGTTTAAGTACCCTGTGAGAAGTAAGCCCTTAGCCTGATATATAATATATAGTCTTGTAATTCTTATTCAGAAATTGAATTGGAATCTCTACTGAGTCCTCAAAGTCTGTGTTGCTGCATCTGATTTTTTTTTTCTTCTCATGTCTGCTTTCTGTTTGGTTTTTGAATGGTTGATAACCATAAAGATTGAAAAAAAAGAATCCAGCCAAGTAAGTCTTGTTTTAAGAAAAAAAAGAAAGTAGAAGAAAAATAAAAAGTAGTTAGGTCCAAACTGATGGACTCGTTTGTCCAACTTTAAGATACATTTACTTATTCCAATTCAATATTTATTTCTGTTCTGACACAGTCTTGATATCTAGCAATGTAAGCTGTTCATATTTAAAAATGGAATTCACCTTTAAATGTGCTTAGACTAGAAAAAATATGCCTGTTGAGGTCATTTTTAGAGCAAGAGTTAATGCATCATGCAAACAGCTAAATAAAGGTTACAATCTGAGTGGAATTATTCAGAGCTCAGGGAGAAATCTGGCATTTGCAGTCTGTCACTGGGTTTGAGAAGTCTGGCTCTCTCCATGTCACTGTCACTCGGGAGACATCCTGCTTTCTGTGTGGTAGTGAGGGAGGGGACTGCAGTACTGAATGATCTTCCTGTAAAAACAGCAAAAACAGGAGCGGTGGGAAGTGTCATATGTGAGGAATGTGCGGAATGAGGGGTGAGTATTAGCCCGTCTTTGTCCAGTTTTCACAGAGAGACTTTATGGGTGTAACTAGTCACTCTTCCTCCTCTCTTTTCCTCTTCAGGTCAGCTGAAGAGCCAATGTCAGGACAGCCTATGATCCCTGATATCCCTGGAGGATTGCTGCATGGGGGGGCTGTGAAGAGCTGTGTGCCTCCTGAGACCTGCAAGTTAAGCATTGCAACTTTTGGGCCTTATCTGGTAAGGTTTTCTTGCCCCTCTTTTCCACCAGCATCCCTAGGAGATGAGTGTATCACTTTGGGGCAGGATACACCCAAGGCCAGGGTGTAGATAGTGATAGAGCCAGGGTAAAAATGGATCAGTTGTAAACACCCGGGCTTTTTTAGAGCTGGCAATCGCCACAGAGGTGCTTTGCTAAGCTTATGCTCTGCATTTTGTTTCCTTGTTTTGTTTCTATAAGCCAAGGGCTTGGCTGATTGCGCAGGAAGTCAAGTGCTATGGGCATCCACTTCAATGGCCGAATTTTAAACAAGTCACCAGGGACTGGCTGCTGCTGAGTTCAAAGAGAAGGAGACATCCAAAAACTCTAGCCAAGCCAAGTTATGGTGGGAAATATCAGATACAAAGAGGAGAAAACTGGAAGGCACAGTAGGGTGATACAGCTTGATTTTCCTGTCCATAAGTGGTCAGATTAGAGTGAGTTTTGAATAGGCATTTAGAAAAAAAAAATCAACCAAAATGCAAACGAAACCCAAACAAAACCCCCATAATTTTGCTAAGGGAAGTTTGCTAAAGGAAGACTGTTGAATATTAGGAAATATGTTCTGGTGTTGGTGTTCTATGAGCTGTGTGCAATGATCTGGGGAAAGTTAATATGGTACTTGACAAAATACTGGGAAAAGTGTTAGGAAGAATAGTTCCATGCAGGGCAGAAGGTGGAGCAAATGACCTGTTAAGCTCTAGCATTCATTCCTCTTATTTTGATTTTCTCACTGATTTCAAGCGTTCCCAGGCTCAGATAACTCCAAGAGAAGGACCTACGTCCCATATCACAGGCAAGGTAAAGAGTTTGTGTTTATAAAAATGTAAAAAAAGAGGTGTGTGTGGGAAAATTTCAAGGGAAGGAATAGAAGTGTAAACTTTGGTATTGCTTCCCCCCATCACACAGGAGCAGTAGAGACTCACAAAAAGAAGACCAGAGAAAGACTGCCATCTTCTGGAAGGATAAATATCTGCCATTATTCAGAATACTAAATCTGCTATATGCATATTTTGAAACCATAGTATATTTCTGATAAATTTATTTACCTGCCTGAATGTTATCCATATAAAACTAACTCAGTCTCATTTTATCAATACATATGACATGATCCCAGCTTTAGAAACTGACATAGACTCCCAGGTTTTAATGATACTCTCATCAAGCTTAAAATTATAAAGGTGTTAACATTAAGGATTATCAATAGAGAGATGGACTTTATTTATTCTTGAGCCTGTAAACCAGGCTTTTTTTTTTTTTTTTTTTACTGAGCATTTAGAAGTCAAACTTAAGGTGTCCAGATGCAGATTGAAACATTAAAGAAAAAAAAATCACTCTCCTTTTAAACAGCGTCAGCTGTTGTCCTACCTACTTCAATAAACTAGGTACATCTGTTTCAACAGAACCTTTTATTAATCAAAAACCTGCAGGCAGCCCACAGAGCACAGAGACATTTAGCATTGCTTTCAGTTAGTCCGTCTTAGAAATGATTATCTATATTAGAGGAGTTCATGCAGTGACTGGGATTACACTAACCACAGAGCTGCTGCCCGCTCTGCTCAGGGCAGGAAAGGTCAGGAGCCTGGGATAGCATAGCCCACATACTGGGCCATGAACATGTGGGCTCCGTCGGCTGCCTGTGTTGTGTGGAGCTGTCACAGGCTGTGCTGTCACCCAGAACTATTCCTACACCTGCCTCCAGCCTCTGAGCTCTGGTGTTGGAAGTGGGGCGATGAGAGCAGATGGACCACTGGTTTCCTCTGTCCCACCAGAGCAGCATGGCAGGCATGCAGGGAATCTGCCTTGCTCCCTGCCAGTGGTGGTGGGAGTCTCACTCACTTAACACTGGGCAAAGCCTTCGTGGGGAAGACAGGATGTGTACCTTTGGGATGCTCCTCTCCCTTGCAGTTTGATTCAGTGCAGCTCTGTTCCATGCCCTCTAGTGACAGTGCATTCTCATGAGAGATGATGTCATTCTTACTTTTCACAGTTTTGACACCAAACGAGGGGTATCGACACCTTCAGGTACTGTGGGAGCCTTTAAACTTTCAGAACAAGTGCTCAGAGGGGACTTTGGGTGAGTGTGAATCTCTGTCTCTCCTTATTAGGTTTCCAAATTCATCCCACGTGAACCTACTGGGAGCTGGGATTCCTGGTGAACTTCACATTTTGGTAAAAGTGCAACTACAAGGGGCACAGACAGTCTGCCTCGTTCTCCCATCCTTTGAGTACTGGACTTGACTTGTCACTGTTTCACAACACCTTCACGGTGGTGATGCCATGGTGCCAGTCTGCCAGTGAGCAGCTCATCCACTAAGGGGCTCTTTTTTGGCATCAAATTTTCAGTGCCTATGGGGAGAGCTGCATTGGCATCTCTTCAGTGACTGAAATCCTCAGCCCTCAGAGCAGATGGAGTTGCATAAACTTCTTTCTCCCCATTTTTTGCTTCTACCCTTTCTGCGACTTCCAGGTCTGGCCAGGAAGATATCCCAGGGCTGGGAGGCCTGTAGACTTTGCCATTCTTCTGAGACAGGAGTGACCTGATGACAAGGCTGCTGTGGATTTTCCTGAAGCCAAAGATCTGCCAGCTCACTCCATACATGCTCCCAAACAGCCACTGCATGGTGATGGCTGGAATACTTCTGTGTTTTAAAGAAACTTTCTACTCAGTCAATGCGGGTCACTGTTCTCCACTTAATCCCAACCCGGAGCATCAATCGCCTCGCATATAATCTCTGAGAACAGCTGTGCTGTGATTGCATTGTGGATTACAAAATGACCATTTTCCACAAAACAGCTGCTGATCAGAGGGATAGCATTTAATAATCACTGAGGAGGCAAGGGAGGAGGGGACAAGACAAAGGAGAAAGGGGTTTTGCAGCAATTGGGCTTCTTGGAGGATGTAGAGATGAGCAAAACAGCAGACAAAGAGTGAGTCCCATTTCTATATTGCTCATCATCAAATTAACAGGACTTCGAAGACTTGCTGCTAAGGTAAACTCAGCTCTATTTCCTTTTGGGGCGATCTAGATATTTAGAGTCAGTTATTGTCAGTGAGTGCTTAGCTTTTGAGGAGGGAAGCTTTTCTGACAGTGCTTTCAGGAAGTAGTTCAGATTTGCTTCTCATTCCCTAGGTCCTCTGCATCCTTGATCTACTTCCTACTTCTGACTTACTTGTTTCTCATACTTTTTTTTTCTCTTTTCCTTAACACTTTTCTTGAAATTATATGGCCTTTCAACTACTGTCACGAATCAACTGGAGAGAACATTTTTCTCACTATCGATGATTTAAATTAGAAAGATGATTTTTGTCAATATTGTGAGTGGGTTTTTTTTTTTTTAAATAAAAGCACAAACAGCCCCAAAACCTCATGACAGAAAGTCTTATAATCAAGTATTGATGAAAATCTGAAAAACTTTGTATGCTGAAGGTTTCTATTTTCAGATGAAAAATCATGTTTTTGAGGAGAACAATTTTATCTATAATTTCCTTTTCAGTCATAAGCCAAATTTTCCACTGAAAAAAACTTTCAGTGAGAAATTTGCCACCAACCTTAGCCAGAAAGT
Organism: Pseudotriccus pelzelni; assembly: GCA_035584735.1. Classification (NCBI taxonomy): domain Eukaryota; kingdom Metazoa; phylum Chordata; class Aves; order Passeriformes; family Tyrannidae; genus Pseudotriccus; species Pseudotriccus pelzelni. The sequence goes on along the minus strand of JAWMRA010000041.1, from coordinate 46,714,258 downwards.
TCCTAGTAGGTATCTGCTCTGCAAAAATGGTGATATCCAACATGCTTTCAGATCACAGAAGCTATGGAATCACTGAGATATTACCATTTCCAGGATGGAGTTTTTCCACTGCTGCAAGAAAGAAATGCCCTGGTGAAGAGACAAAAGAAGCCAGAGCATAAAACACAGGAACTTTTCAGGGGCTGAATATTTTCTTGCTTTCAGTGAGGCTGTTCCAGGTCTGGTACTGCTTTCTCAGTGTGATGACATGCTAACTTGAAAAGTCCGGCTTTTCAAGAGGAGCTTCAGCACTATCTTTATTGACCACATTTCCAAGCTTGCTGGTTAGCAGAAAATATGATTCTAACTGCACCACTTTTAGCTGTGGTGCTGTCACAAACAATGCAAAGCTTGCTCTCGTATCGTTTATTTATAGCGGTGTCCGCAGAATGCTGGGTCTTTCTCACACGTTCGACGTTGGGTGAGTCAGCCTAAGTTAAGTGAAGAGGACCAGCAGCAGGCAATGTCTGTACAAACTGAATCTATTCATGGACAAATAGATTTTGAGTCATAAATAGGAAAGAGTGGGAGTATCTGGATGAAGCTGTGCCAAACATAGGGAGTGCCATGTGGGAAGAGACATGCGTTGATTACATGAAAGTTGATGTGTAGGTAGATGGTATCTAATCAATCCATGGAGTGATAGGTTGGGGTTCTCAGAAGTCAGTGAAGGGTTTTGCAGGAATCCTAAGGTCTTAAGCTTCCCTCTGAGTGGGAAAGCCCACATGACCCTGGTTCCCAAACTGCTTTCCAAATTACTTTTAATGTTGAGATGAAACTGGGAAGAAGGTTTGTGGCAATGGTCACTCTTACGGCACTTTGTGTGAGAGCAGAGATGCTGTCATCCCACCAGCCTGCCAGATTTCTGCTGTGCTGGTCAGGGCTCAGGTGGGAGATGCTGCTCTGGGGTTTGAACTCGAGCTGCCGGGTCTGGATGGGTGGGTGTCTCCTCTGAGCAGGTCACTGCTTTCATGTGTGTCCCACGACCCTCAGCAATACGAGAACATTTTCCTGCCTTTCCCCACTGTGAAACCACTACACTCTCTACCTCCATAGGTTCAGTAATTAACTGCTTGAAGAAATGTTTCGAGACACTTGGCAGCAAGACTTCTCATTTAGTTGGACAGAGCAACTCATGGTGTTTGAGGAAGTTGGTTAACAGTTGTTTCCTATCATCTCTGAAACAGAGTAAATGTGATGTTCTTTCATCTTGCGCATGTGCTCAAATACCTCAATGCACTCAGCCCTGCTATGTGTGCTGCATTACCCTCTCTTACCCAGTACAGATATTCAGCATACTTTGAAGTGGTTGAAGCTGATGTATTGGTCCACTGCCCTGGTTTTCAAGAAATGGTTCTGCCATGATGAGTGAGCTGTTGGGATGTTGTGAGGAGGACAGAGTCCTCATAACCCCTCCCCACAGATGCCTGCTGAGAAAAGCTGAGATTTGTAACTCTAGGTGGGACAAATGGCTGGTGTGACAGTGTTGGAGACAAGGACATCTCCCTCTGGAGAGATGCTGGCAGCCCCTGCAGGACTGGCTGCCTGGGAAATTGCTGCCCTTGACCAATCCCCTGAGTCCCTGTGCCAAGACCACCTCCTCCTCCCCTGTGGGTCGGGT
>JAWMRA010000041.1:46619520-46712498 GCA_035584735.1 Pseudotriccus pelzelni | reverse complement strand
TGTTTCTCTGGGATCTTACACGTGAAGCTACAACTCAGGAAAAGGACCCTCCGTTGGTCTGGAACTGACCCCTGTCCCTTAACCAGGACATGACAGTCCTTCCCATTTGTGTGTTGTAGATGGAGTTGCTGAAGCGATTGTCATTGCACCGTACTTTCCTGGCTGTCACCCTGAACCTGCTGGCTCTCACCCTCTCCACCACTGCCTTGCTTGGCAGCTACTGGTGCACTGGGACCCAGAAAGTGCCCAAACCTCTGTGTGGGAAGAGCAAAGCCACCCAGTGCATCGGTGTCCCCATGCCATCTGATGCAGATACTAGTAATGCTTCATCTGAGGATGTGGTGCACTACAGCTGGGAGACTGGAGATGACCGCTTTGCCTTCAGATACTTCCACACGGGGATGTGGCTTTCCTGTGAGGAGAGCATGGAAGGGCCAGGTAGTGTCTTGCTCAGGCAATTACAACTTATTCCCTTGTATTTATTCCACAGGAGTCTGAAAGTGAGAGGTGGGAGGCTGACAACACTTGGGAGAAAAGTCTTCTTCCTTTGCCTAGATGGCATCAGCGCTGTGCACTGCTGTGCTCGATACATTTCTGTCCTTCACTGGAATGTTCACAGAGTGGGAAAAGGCAGAATGATTGTCCTTCAGTCTGGAACAGGGGCTGTGGAGTGCAGAAGGTGGTGGTGATGGTAGTAAATTTGTGATGGCATTGTCCATCCTGATGGGAATTTCAGTGACCCTCCTTTCCCCTTCCCCATATTTCCATTCCTGCACATAGCTTGCTTCATGCTCTCCAGGGTAAACTTGTGCATGTCCTCCCAGAAATTTAAGTACAGTGACTTTATGCAGAGTTGTCGATTTTTAGCTATAACTGTGAGGACTGCATTAGTTGGTGTTGTCCTTAAAACACCAAACAGAGAGGTTTTGCGTTATTAAACAGAGACTGGGCTTTTCTTAAAAAAAAAAATAAAAGAGAGAAAGAAAATTACTACTTATAGATACAGAGAAAACCTGGAGGACTGGAACTCAGGGAAACTGAAGCTATGAGGCAAATTGACCTGAGGATTAGAGCAGTAATATTCTAATTGTTTTTAGATGTTTTCGTGATGTTGTCACAGGTTTCATTTGTGATTTTTCACCACCTGGGACTGGCACTGTAAATCCTAAAGTGCCAAGGACTGGTTGTGCAACCTGTACGAGAACCCTTTGGTGCTTCCCTTCACCCTTGACTTGTTCCTGCCCAGACCTACCGAAGTCCTTCTGCCGGAACTTGTGCTACACCCCTACAGGTGGATGCTCTGCAGTGCACAGATGCTCTTTATGGCCTGGCACACGCATCAAGGATTGGAACTGACCCAGAAGGTGGCCAGTGGAGAGATACACATATAGTGATGAAAGTCACTTTCATCAGGCCCATTCCCCTGAGCCCACTGCCCTCCCTTCAGCTCTCCCCAAGGACAAACGTCTCATCTTCTTTAACCAAGCCACAGTTCCAGTAGAGCATTTCTAATTTTCTTATCTGTCGCTGTCAGAGTTTGAAAATAAATAACTGGTGAATAAAAGCAGAGAGAAGCGGGGGTTGGAGCAGAAGGGAATGTGCTTGAAACTCTCGTCCTAACGGGCGGGCTGCTAATTGTTGTGAGCGTTTCCAGACAGGCTGCAGAAGGAAATGTGTTTATTTGGGACTGGTACGGGTGTTTGGGTTGGGGTGTGTTTCCATGGTGCTTGTGGGAATGGAAGTACATCCTTTGACTGATTTCTCTAAAAGACTTATCTGGCCACTGGGCAGTCCTGGGATAACCCCAAAGCCTGAAGGAACATGGAGATCATGTTACATCTGGATCAGAGCAGAGCCTGGGGTAGAGCATGGGGTGGAGCACAGTCAGTCTCAGTCTCCTGCTTCCTCTAAATCAAATACAACCCACCCACTATGGCATATCTTTAAAGCAAGCGCATAGACAGCAACAACATAAAAGGGGCTACTAAGAACAAAAGGAGTTTGAGCTGAGCTGCAGAAAGGATTTCATTATTCAGGCTAATCTCAGGATCAGTTTAGATGAGCCATTACTGAATATCCTCATTAAAGTTCTAGGTGAAGTAGCAAATTGCAAGTTAATGAGAACTGCAGATGGCACTAAACTGGGTAGCATCCTGAGAGCTGTGGATGACAGAAGTAACACAGGAGATTTGGAAAGATTAGAACTGGGGATAGAAATTAAGAAAATGAGATTCTTACATGAAGCAGAAATGTCTGGGAGAAAATATTGTGCCGAGTAGAGGAGAGGACCCTCAGAGGCAGTAATGCAGTATGCAGGAAGAGAAACTTACAGATAATAATGATGGACCCTCAGCTGAGACAGTAGTTTGTGCCTGGTCAACATAAAAACCAAAGTAAATATGAACACAATTTGTCAAAATAGCATGCCTAAAATGTGAGGACAGAAGATCATATTTCTGTATGATCTCTGCCACAGAAGAGGGACTTACCTCTCTGTCATGAAGTATTTTATGTGGGAAACTTGATTTTTGTTTTGTTTGGGGTTTTTTTTCTTGTTCTTTGAGAACTAGAACTGCTCTTCTGAGATTGGGGTGAGTAGAAATTCACATCCTCAGGAAAAGTGGTAGGTCTGCAATCTGTAATAAGCTACTCTCCTAACAGACCTGACCATCAGTAATGTTGTGAATGAGTAGCAACAGATTTTTATATTCAGCAGAGGCTCATAACGTTAACAAATTGCTGAAGGTTTTTTTCTGGAAAGGTCATTTCTAGTTTTCCAGGCAAGCGTTGCCTTCCCAGTGAAAGTCTGGAAAGATAGTCAGAAAAAGACCAGAGGTGAGAAGATCTGATGGCTGGACTCAGGGATGACTGGATCTGTGCACTGAGAGTGAGATGAAGACATTTTCTTTTCCCTTATGTACCCTGCATTGCTTTGTAAACTAATAGCTTTGATTTTGTTTCAGAAGAGAAATGCCGCAGCTTTATTGAGCTTTCACCACCAGCAGAGAGAGGTAAGAGCAAATCCCCATATCTCAGTGTAGCTGCCAAGTGGGCCTACTTGGGATGGGGGACCTGCAACATTTTGCCTGTGTGGGGACAGCAGGTTCCCAAAGAGCCAGGCATGAAAAGAGCAAAGATTTTGACCCACATGTCTGCGTAAACCACTGCCATCTGTGAAATCAGTGCTGGAAATCTCTGACCCCCTCCTATATGACGTGGGATTTTTCTCACCTAGTAAGTAAGTTTCCCAGTCGGAGCAGTCATCTTGCTGTAGTCAGGGGGAACAGGTGGATGCCACCTGAAGGCAGTCCCTCCCACAGAGGCTATGTGTTAACTCAGTGCTTCAGTTTGGCTGAAGTCTAGTGTGGGGAGTCTAGAAGCTGAATCACCTCTTACTTTGTGGTAAGTGAACAGGACACCTGAAAGTTACCCTTTTAGGGTAAAGTCTTTGCCTCAAATACAGAGCATCATTTGGTTAGTCACTTCAGTCACTGTCACATGTTTCAAATTACCCTGTGGATAACCTCAGTATACTTCGATGTATGTGTACATACACCATGGAGATTTTACATAATGAAAGCTTTTCAACTGGTGTGGGCTTGCTAACTATTCCCTGAGATGGAGTGTTAAGGCAAGTCATTTCAGAGGATGTTCGTATGTGAAGGGAAAGGCTTGGGGTGCAGGGCTGGTGTCAGCGTTCAGGCCATGAGAGCAAGGGCTGGAACAAATGCTGGGGAATTGTAAGAATGTAGTATCATCACCATTCCACATAGTATCATTTTATGATGACTGGTGCAGCTGCCATTGTATAGCCAGGTCAGCACTGGAGAAGGTGGTGTGACTGCTGACTGTGGGCTGGGCTGGCTGAGCTGGGTGTGTGCAGAGCAGCTCCACAAATCATAGGCAACATCACAAGACCAAATTACAAAGCATCTGTGGAGAGCCTGGCCTCACAATGAAAGGCCAGATGCAGAGGTCTCTGTGCATGTGTGGTGCCTGCAACCTCCACAATACTTTTGGCAGTCTGACCTCTAATGAAATATTCTCCCTGATGGTGCTGCAGCAAGCAAGCTGGCTCCTTTAAACAGGGAATGCAGCTCATCAATTTCTGCTAAAGAGCTGGGTGACTCTGTGGCACTAATGATGTTGAGTATTCAAGTCAGTGCCACATTAATGAGGGTTTTCTTCACACTCCTTTTCCCCAGCTGAATGTCTCCTCTACAGCCATTAATAGTTGCTAACAGTAGTGTTCACAGTGCTGCTTCATTTGTCAGATTAATGTTTCTTCCTCAGTGAATCCTGTGCTTTTCCACAGCCCTGCATTACAGAGTGTCTTTTCTCATTCTCCTCCAAGTTCTACTGCAGAGCTGTAGAACTGAGCTCAGCTGTGCACTGCGATATCACTTAAATCCCACTCAAAATCACAGCACGAAAGTACCTGCACTCTGTTCAAGAAGCAGGGTGAGTGGTGAATGTTAGTGCCCTAGCTGGCTATCGACCCCAAAGAATGTTTCATTTTAATTGGGGATTTGGTGAGAAATACAGGCTTGCAAGGGGTTTCTTGAATTCCAGAGGCCAGGTCCTGACATAGCTGTGGATGCACCATATAGTTCTTAACTAGCTGAGTCCCAGGTTAAAAGTTGTTTGCTTACATTGCTGTGATTAGAGCTCAGATGTGTTTGTGGACAACCTATGATCACTAGGTCTTATGCCAATACTCAGTAGCTTCCCCTGGGTTTTTCCCCATTTTCCTCCTTGCTGTTCATGAATAATGCTGACTTGTTTACAGATGGCATTTTAGTTCTTCTCAGCTTTGCCGTGCTACACTAGCCAAGCCATCTTCTGTGACAGACACTGTCCCATTCAGCATTCTTTTAGTCCTTGCACACAGGTTGGGACAATTGCTTTTGAGTGTTTGTTGTTTGCCTTTGATCCCTTCTTTCCAAAGGACATCCTTTAAGGATTGGGTTGGGAAAGGGGGATACTTTCCCTTGAATGTGGTTTCATCCTGTATTCCTGGCAGGAATCCTGTGGCTGTCGCTGGGATCAGAGATGCTGTACATCAGCTTGCTGCTCATCAGCTTCATCCTCCTGACGGTGGAAATGCTGCATACTGGCAATCCTGTCTGTGGGATGAAGCTCAATGCCTTTGCTGCTGTCTCCTCGGTGCTGTCAGGTACGTTTATTACTGTAGGCTTGGAATCACAGAAGCAGGAGAGCCTCCTCTTCCACACAAGGCTGAAGTATGCTTCTCTGGCTTCTGCTGTAACTTATTTGCTTTGTCTTTTATGTCCAGGTCTCCTTGGGATGGTGGCCCACATGATGTACACTCAAGTCTTCCAGGCAACTGTTAATCTGGGACCAGAGGACTGGAGACCGCACTCATGGGACTACGGCTGGGCATTCTAGTACGTGAGCTCTGCAGCCCTCTTGACCTCCCCAGCCTTCTGGGCTTCAGCCATGCCACCTGCTTCCTCCTCCTTTCTTGACCTTCTGTGTTTCCAAAGACATGGTTCTCCTCCTCCTAATCTCTCGTCTTTGCCTTATCCTGTTTTAATAAATAGTTAGTATTAAATTAATAAGTAGCTACCAAAGGACTGGCAAAACAATGGGGTCACATTAGTCAGCAGGGTTCAACCCTGCTGACTAATCAGGTTTGGCCCTCTGTTGGTTTGTCTGTTTGGTCTCAGCTCTTCCCTGTGTGCAGAGGCCAGTGTCACACTTGTGATGATGCTCTCAAACATGCTTTGTTTTTCTGCAGTTCAAGTAAGTTGCATACTGGTTTGGCATCTTCACTAAGCAATGTCCAAAGGGCCTATTCCTACAACACCAAGTCTAGACACATGCTTAAAGATGTGGACACAGCCCAGCCCACAACCAGCAGTCGCACCATCTTCTCCAGTGCTGGCCCAGCTGTACAATGGCAGCTGCACTGGAGGCCAAGGTCACCTTAAGATACCACATGCAGGAAGGAGTGAAAGGGGGCAATAGACCACAGTATCACTCATGAGCCAGGAAGAGCAGCTGCAAAAAGCAGATGGCTCAGGGTGCCTTTCTCTAAAGGAAAAAGTAGCCAACAGCAGCTGGCATGACACATATGACTTGAAAAACAGTTGGATGAGCCTTCCAAGCGTCCATAGAAAGTGCAGGTTCAATTTGCAATGCTGTACTGATGATGACCACATTGATTCCTAAGACTTAAACACTTCAGTGCCATGTGCCACCCATGGACATCAAATGTCAGCATGGCAATCTGGTTACACTCAAGTAGACAAGCCTCATGTGCAGGAAGACACTGGGCAGCCCTGTAATACAGAACTTGCTTCCAAGCTGTGCTCTCCTGCTCTGACCAGTTACAGATGTTCCTGCTGCCCTTTTCCTCTCCCCTGTATTCCTCTCTTTCCTGTGACAGGGATGATTAGTGTTTATCCCACTGATCTAAGAAAGATCTTGTGGTGGGATAACCCCCAAGAACTGTAATGCTATAAGCCTTAGTCATTTCTAGTTCATGTCCATGCCCAGCAGCTTCTGCCTTGCAGATCAGGATGTGTCAAGTGTTCCTTACCCTACCTGGCTTCTCACAGCATGTGCTTCTTCTGTGTCTCTCTGGTAGCATGGCCTGGGCCTCCTTTACCTGCTGCATGGCCTCTGCTGTCACCACTCTCAATACCTACACCAAGACAATACTGGAGTTCAAAAGGAACCACATCAAGGGCTATGATGGGAGCTTCAAGGATCAGCCTCAGCACCACCAGTGCTTCCTACAGCAAATAAGCAGCTACTATGAGCCCAAAGGCAAGGCCTTCCTTTCAGTCTCTGAGGGAGTCGACTTCTACACCGACCTGCAGCAGAAAATGCTACAGCGGGAACCAGAGCTGGAGCTGGATGAAGTCTTGGGCCAGACTATCGGGGAGGATCGCTGTTAGGGATGCGTGTACAGGGACAGAGCAGTGGGCTTCGGGAGGCAGAAGAGCTCTGCGATGAACACTGGCACCACTGTTAGCGAGCTCTTGGGGGGCTCTTCCTTCCTTTACAGTTCAGTGATTGAGAAGGTGGGCACTGGATCAGGGCAACCCACAGTGCTAATAGTAGCAGGCTGAGGGCCCTCCCTGATCACAGTTTTACAGGTGTCCTCAGCTGAGAAGGGTGAAACTGGAGCAGCATGTTGGTGCCAGCTGTCTCAAGTACTTTCAGAGTTGAGGCAGATGTCCTGATCCCAGTACTGCACTTGGGAATAGACAGTCAGCACTATCCAGATGGCAAATTGCACTGCTGGACCTCTTTGAGTGGTGTTACATTGACCTTCCATCAACGCCCCTAGTTCAGTGCTATGGTGAAGGGTATCAGTGTTTATACTGATCAGTTGTCATTCTCTCCGAACACCCTATTTATTCTTAATTTCCAGGCCCAGACTCCCCCCTGCCCCCAGGTTAAAAGTCCTGCTGCAGTAGGAATGGGGGGTGGCTTTCAGACAGCTCTCTCCTCCTCTTTCCTGTCTATAATGACTCCCACATGCTCCCCTCTTCCTTTTTCCCCATGAATCTCTCATTCTGAGGTACTTTGCTGTCTGCCCCTTTTTACTGTTTCTCCACAACCTTTAAGAATCTTTGGCTGTACTTTTGCTTTTTTCTTTGCTTCTATTCATCTGTTCCTTTTTCCCTATCATAAACATATTGCAAGCAACCCCCAAATCAAAACCCAAAGTACACTCATAATTTCTCAAAGGTGAAACACTGGTTCACATGACACATGATGCTGTACACAGTATTTATTTGCTCCACTGCAGTTCACAGTTCAAATACATTTTCCCAACAATATACAGACAGACTCTTTATTCACAGTGGGAGGGGTTGTGGGGTGTGGGCAGGGTGAATTCACATTAAGGAGGAGCTAATGCCACTGCACTGGAATAACAGTTCTCTCAGGAAGAACCTCAGAAGAATAACTACTTAGGTAACAGCCGCTTCACCTTTCCCAGCAAGGTGGTGGCTGGACAGGATGGAGGAGGCACTCCTGTTTAATCCCTCTTATGTTAGTGGTCCTCACACTTTCAGTCCTGTTATGCAGCTGTATTGACTGACTATGTATTATAAACACTAAACCCTGTCTGAAGGAAAACGCCAGGCCCAGAGCAGTTGCTACAGTTGTGCTAAATATATACAAAGCTATTTACACAAAAATACCATTAAACATATACAAACTGTTCACAGGCTCTGACATTAAGAGAGCAGGGCCCAAGGACCAGCCTTGGGGCTTGCAGCTAATCTTGAAGGGCTATCCTGGAAGCTTTATACGGAGAGATACAGGGATGATAGAGGGTGATACAGCAAGAAGAGGTGTCAACAGCCCAGGAGAGCAAACCAATGGTAGATGCACCCATCTGGAAGGAGGGGCAGTCTGCCACAACTTCACCACTCACAGGGAAATGCAGGGAGGATAGAAGGGCACATGCCAGCAGGAGGACAGAAGAGTCTTTGCAATCCTCACTGCAGCCTGGGTCTGCCTAATGTCAAAGGTCAGACTTGGAAAGGCATACTGGGAAAACAGTCCCTACATTGTTGTCCTGAACTGTGGGGAACTGTTGGGGCACCAAAGTGGTTCCTTTTTATACAGTCATTTTTATCGCAATAAAATTCGTGAAGATGCTCTGTAACTGCAACATAGGAGACTGATGGCACACTCTGGGGCAGAGTTCAAAACACTAAACACACTGTGAGCAAATGTCTCCCAGGGGTAGCCTCTTCCTCCTGGAGCTGCACACAGGGCTGGGCTGGCAAGGGAATGGCAATACTGAGCCCAGAATAGGGTTAAAATGCACAGAAAAGCTTTCCAGTTCTGTCTGTCTGAGCCTCTAAACCCTGAAGCAGTGGCGTAAGAATCAGCTTTTCTGTGACTAGATTGAGTGACCTTTACAGTGACAGTCAGGATCTGCTGGGAAACTATCCCAAAAGGGCTGTGATATATTTGCAAAGGGAAACTCAGTTCATTGGACTGTAGTGTGATATTACAGTGACACTTAGGGTTCATACAAAGCTTAGGGATATGTAGAAATAAGATGTGAATCTTGCACTTCTACATCACCCACATGCACCTGGTCCTGAACTTGGAATTGGGACAAAAATACACAAGTGCAAGGGAATGCACTGTGAACACCATCTTTCTCTAGATCAGGTAACTCAGCCAGAAAGCTAGTTTGTTGGTGAGTTTGGGGACAGCATGAAGAAGAGGGCTGAGAGCACAGGAGAGGCTCTAGACAAGACTAACCCTGCAGGAGCCAGACAGAGGCTTCACTCTAAAAATACAAATATTAAAGCAGATAGTGTGCTTTATACACACCATTTGCTTTGACTCATCATGGCCCATGCTAGGCCCAGAGCTTGTTTGACTGCCTGGGAATACTGTTTGGACATAAAAAGGTGTGTCCTAAAATTCATTCATAAATTAAACATACAAAAAATATACATATATTGTATAAATTAACACATATATATATAAAGCTTGATTTTATATATATATGTATATAAATTCTAAATTCACATTTCTATGTTACCTGGAAGGAAGCATGCAAGAACAGCATATAGAGGGGGAGTTGCTGAACAAGGTTCCTCTGGTAGAGGACAGGTCTGCCCACGACAAACCTGCCTCCATCAGCATTCCCCAGATAGCTGAAGAAAGGGGAAGTGCTTTTAGCCCCCATTTCCTCTACATAGCAATTTTCCTGAAGATCCACAGAGCAGCTTCCTGTATTCCCCATACAGGCCACAGGTCCAACCAAAATCTGAGGAACCACCAGGCTAGAGCTGGAGAAGGAAAGGCAAACAAACATTAAAGCCAAAACCTATTATCATCTCTTTGCATCCCACCAGTCTCTTTGCATCCCAAAGAGCACCTTAACTGTGTCTGTAGGGAAGAAATCAGATGTTTTCAAGGGCCTGGGTTTCATTAGGGATTTCTGCACAATCTCACCTTCTGAGGAAAGTCAACAAATTTCATCCGGGCAAGAAATCGCCTCACTTCCCCACGGCTGATTTTCGGAGTGGTGGTGTCTTTTAACCACACCATTCGACCTTGACTCATCATGGCCCACTTCAGGCCCAGCTTGCTGACTGAGAGAAATCCTGGCTGTTTTTCAGAGGTTGCAGTTGTTGTCACAGTGATGTGAAATGCATCCTTCTGGAGATCATTAATTCCAACTGACCCATCAGAAAAGGGCAAGAAAATAGTGGTGAGGAGTACATTATTACATTTATTCCAAAAGAAATCTTACAGCCTTTACTCAGTCAAAATGCCCACTGGACTGAGGGTATATTCAGCCTGACTTTACAATTCCACGTACCATAGCTGGTAAGGGAAAATAATTTTAAGTTAATTTTTTTTCCCATGGAAAGAAACTGAAATTTGGATCAGAAATGGAAGGGATTGGTTCCAGGTTGCGGTTTTGAGCTTGACATAGGAGATGCACATATTTCAAGAATGAGATTCACTCTCAGAGTATTCCTTCCCACACCTGTTAGAAGCTATTGTTTACCTCTATATAAGGGGAAATCTGTAAAGCACGGGCAAGTCAGTTCACTGCAGTCACTGTAGAATGATCTGTACAGCAGACCTCAGAAATCCCAGTTTCTAAAAAATCCCTCTAAAATTGTATTCTATTTGTTCTTGACTGAACTGTGTTTTTGATACAAACCCAATTGCATGTTATCACTATGTGGCAGCTTTTCCAGGCTTCCTGGACTACTGGTCCCAGTGTTGGATGAACTCCTCTTTTATCCCACATTGCCCTGCACAAAAGGCTGACTAGTGGTCGAACTGCTTTAGAAAGAGCAAGGCAATCCAAAGGGGACTGTACAGTTCTGTATAGATGTTAAATCCATATCTACTTTTCCCTAAAAACACGTTTAAATATTCCGAATTCCCCCTTATAAAAAGAAAGATGAAGAAGCAGCATGGCCAATATCCCAAAGAGATGGCCAACAAAAGCAGAAGTGTTTATCTGAGATGACAAAGTTTCATAGTGATTTTTCACGCGCTGCCTTAAACCATAATTAGCTGCATGGAAAGCAAGGCAACTTCTCTGGTGTAAAACATGCATGAAATCAAACTTGGACCTTTCCTTGCTTAAACATGTGCAAGAAACTTTGTGTGTCTTTTATGTTTCCAAAGGAGGGGTTGGACAGGACGCTCGTTCAGGAAGAAGATGAATCTTATTTCCCATTGTTGGCCTATGTGCGGTGGTTCTCAGGTGCTACCCTTAGAGGCACAACTACACCCTCCTGTTTCTCAGAGATACTTCTCTCTCCCTAGTTCTTTTAGTCTAGGTAGTTTCTCCTCCATTTGTACCCACCTGCTGAAGCAATGACTTTGTCTGTTGCATTGGTGAGGTCCAAAAGGACTGTAGGAAAAACAGGATGGAGGAGATAGAGGTGGTGCAGACCTGGGCGCTCAGGTCTGGGACCAGGTTGCTGTTGGATCAAAAGACAGACAAAAACATAACAACTGGCTAGCAAAGAGGACTCCAGCATTGCCAAAAAAATAAAGTTTTCTGACACTGTGCTGTCTTTCATGGATCAGAGAATCAAAAACTCTGTGGTTTTACAGAGATGAAACTTCTGTTTGTTAAGACTGAAATCTGGCTCTATCACATCCAGGTTGATGGGCAGAGATACAGTCTGGAAGTTTGATTCTCCATGCTGAATTCTGTGCCTGCAGGCAGAGAAGTGCTCTGGGGTTGGGAACAAATCTTCAGTTACAACACCTCAGTGTTGCACAAAAGAATGACGTTCATATAGAAATTTTTAGTTTTGTGGCTGTGATATTTCTGTTGATAAAGCTTTATGGTGAAGAATTTGCACACAAAACCTCCTGTGTTTAGGCTCATGTCAAAGTAAAAGATGACCCTGACAGCCTTCCAGTATGTTAAAGTTCAGTGATAACAGGAAAAAAAGACAGAGACTGCATGCACTTCACAGAGAAACCTCAAAGTGAAGAAGGGATGCTTGCTCACCAAACTTTGTAACACAGGCTGTATTTCATCAGCCCAGAAGAGAAAAACAGACTTCTTCTCCAAAGTCATGACTGAGAGCGCATCAAGTTGTTGCCTCTGCCACGGGAGTTCTTGGTTCCAAAGAGGGAGGCCGGATTTGCCATCTACCACCACCACCTCAAGGCAGGGAAGAGATTGAGCATTAATGGGGTGTCCAGGTGTGGGTATATAGAGCGTGCCCTTGCAGTGGCATGGCTTGTGCTGTTCCCTTTCATGCCTCTGGCCACACAGTGATGACCATCAGCCACAGAAAGGGGAAGAGCAAGGAGCAAAGAATGCTTGTCTCTTCCTACCCAACCTCCCCCACTCCTATGCTGCCACTGACCTCCTCGCCTTCACCTGCTTTACCTTTTTGTTCCCATCTCCAGTCTGTGCTTGCAGCATGAAGTCCAGAGTTTGGTCAGCACCGAAGTAACCTGGTACAGGCTGGCTGTAAATTTGGAAAAAGAAACACTCAGCCCCATGGTAGGAAAAAAGGCATATCAGATGGAGGCAGAACAGTTGCTTTCATCCTCCATTCTGCCTCTTAAAATGGCAGAATTTGCCATGCTAAGTAAGATCTTTTATCCACTCAGAGCTGTTCTGACTGTCAGGAACCGTTTACTGGTGGATCAGAAAAGTGAAAACTGGTCAAGCACAAATGGTGCTTGTTAGCCATTCTTCAGAGTTGTCTGTGTGGGGGGCATCCCTTGATGGGATGGGTAGACATCTGTTTATCAGCCTGTGACATGACTCTCTATTATTCTTTCCTTAGCATGAGAACCTGTACAGTTTTGCTATGATTATAAAAAATTTTACCCAGCCCTTCCAAAATGCATTGCCACATTTGACCTCCTGCTGAAAGTGGATTTCCCAGGCTGCCTTAGCTGTGTGAAATGGATCTTAATATACTCACCAATAATGTCAGCCCATGATTCTTTGTTTTCTTATTGCTGGCAGTTTTACAAGCCTTTTTATGACCTTCAGCAGGTTAAATGAAGTGCCCTCTCATCCTCTCCCTTCTGGGTGACATAACATATTAATATTTCTCATTATACATGTTTTTTAGCCATCTTTTTTGCCTTTGGCTTTCTGATTCCTGCCTCTGTCTTTCTGCAGTTCACCACAGCTAGACACAAGGTTCTAAATATGCACAAACAATTCCTCAGAATTCACTGAATCAGAGATTTTATGGCAAGGCAGGATCAGGGTACGTCCTCTCTCCTCTTGTTTATGACGGGTTACTGTATTTCACCCAATTAACCAAGTACCAGTAGGCAAACTCTTCCTAGATCTACCAGCCATGAGGCTTGCTACAGAAATACAAAGATGAGATGAATTCATTACTTCTCATGACAGTCAGTTCTAATGATTAATTTCACCCAAAGAAACATGCCTGCATTTTCATTTTCTTGAACATGAACAGCTTTTGCTTCAAGGCACTTGCTATGGCAAGACTAAAATGCCTGTTAGCTCCTATTTCTTATACCTGCTTATAAACTCATCTCTCAGGCTTCTCTTTGATCATATAGACTCACTGACTTCAATCTTCCATGCTAAAGCATTTTTTCCAGACCTTTTCTCATTTTTTCCAGCTTCCCCTTTAAACTGTGCTTGACAGAATGGTTCCTGAACATCAGTGCCACAGTACAGCAGTGGCCTGACTGTTTTTACTTATGACATCAAACAATGTAATTTGCTTTACCTTTGGCAACCAGAATGAATGCTTTCAAGGCAGTATCATGAGACACTCCTATAGCTTGAAAGCTCTCCAGTAGCAGAAGGAAGTAGTAAGTAATTCTATCTTACGGGCACAAACTCAAATCATCTCCTAAGGTGCCTCTTCTTATGTCCCCTATGGGTTACAGTCAGTGGCAGATCCCACAAACTGAATGCAGACAGACATATGTATATCGGATGCTACCAATCAAGGGAAAAATCCCCTGGGCACTTTCTCAAATGAACCAGAAGGCTAGCAATTATTCCTGCCCAACAGTAATCCCCACAGAAATCTGCTATTAATCCTCTCTCATCTGAAACATCCATTTACAACACAATTTGCAACTGCTTACTCAATTTCATGGTCTCTGAACTTCACCCTTGTTTTACGACTACTGATTCTCCTTTATGGTTTCCCATGGATCTTGTCAAAAGCTATCTGGAAATGCAGCACATCTGCAGCAGCCATGTTGTTTTTCTCTAAGACTGTTCCCAAACATCTGGACTCAGTCTGCCTGGCTCAATGTGCTTGAGGCAGGTATACCCAGGAAAAGAGGGGCTCACAGCTGGCTCTGTAAGCTTTGTCTGACAAGGATTTCAGTCTGTTTGACTCTGTGGTAACATCCCTGAGCTGAATTTGTCCCCTAGCCTGTATTGCTTAAGCAGAACTTTTCTAAATTCTTTAAAAAACCGAACAAACCTCCTAAAATAAATGCTTGTCCACAATATATTCAGTCTAGCATATTTTGTCTTTCTTAACTCTGAGAAAACAGGCAGTCCAGGGCTTTAGCACAGTGGTCTTGAACAAGAATTACTTGCATTATTTTTCAATGTCTTTCTGGCAGCTCCTCTACATGTGTTGTACTCTGTCCCTTGGAAGGTCATGGAACCAGGAAAAACAGGACTGGAGAACCGCAACCTGGGAACACTAGCTACCCAGAGATGTTGTGAAGTCTCCACCCTTACAGATATTTATAACCTGACAGCACACAGCCCTGAGTAACCTGCTCTAGCTGAGCTTGCTTGAGCAGTTGGGTGGCTTAGGCAATCTCCAGAGGTGCCTTCCAATCTCAACCATACTAGTAAAGAAGTTTTCAACCTTTCTTGATTTATACCCACAGGAATTTTCCCATTCATCAGTGGGTCCATTGAGAAATTCCTTGTATATAACTGATTCTACAGCACCTATGAAGTAGCTTTGCTTAGTCTGTACACACTTACCCTTTAAACTAGACTCCATACACATCCAAAAGCCTGCAGATTATGGGCCCCAAAACCTTTTAGTTCATTTCCTTTCCCCATAGCATGATCAACCAGCCATAAGCCATTCCTAAACTTGTTGCTTATGTCACTTACCAGCCCTCAAGAATGTGGACACTACCTGAATATCAAACATAGTTGAACACCAACTTTTTTTCTTAATGAAGTTCTAATGCCTTCTTCCTATTTATGCTCTTGACAGTCAGGTAACACTGAGCTGAGAGCTGCTTTCTTTATTCTAGATAGCAGTGCAAATAATTTGTTTCCCACATAATTTCCCTCAATTGTGCCCAACTGCCCTTTGCAAATATTTAATCCTGGGCAAGCTGAAATTGCTGGTTATTATCAACCCACAAGATCTGGAAAATTACTTTGTTTCCATGTGTGACGATAGAGAATGAGCAGTATTATTTCAAGGTTTACCTTTAATACAGACAATGTGCTGACTGACAACAGAGTGCTCATTTTCAACTTTCAAGGAACATTAAGATCCCTGGGCTTATCCTCAGACACCTTCTCTAGATACTTAACATCACTAATGTAACTGCTCCTCTCTACTGAGCTGGGATGTGCCACCCCTGGACAGCAGATGGGCTGAATCACACATCAGTAATCTCCTGAATTCCAATGCCACATCATTCCCGTGACATCAGTGCTGGGTACCTGAACTGAGCCCCTTCTTTGTGATCACTCACAAGCACACAGCTCACGTTTTCAGTCTTCTTGTTCCTTGCTCCCCCTGCCTTCCTCACTTGATAAATGATGCACACCTCCAGTTCTCAGATTCCTCTGCAGACTTGGAGAATTCCTGTCAATTGCTTTCTAGGCAGCACATGTACTTACAACTGGAAGGCAAGAAATGGTACAGGAAGAAATAGGACAGAAAAACATTCCCAGTAAGTAACCTGGTGATATTCTGCAGCTCCAGAGTCCAGCGGGGCTCCAGGTCCTGTCCCTGCAGTAGGACCAAGCCCTCTTTGGTTGTGATGAGCAGGTTGCTGCAGTTTGTGTCAGGTGTCTTCATGGTCTGCAGGAAGTCAACACCCCCACTGGGACAAATGGAAAGCAGAGAAGAGACCAAGGCTTGTACCTGTACATCTCAGCACTAGCTGCTCGTCCACATGGCAATTAATCTTACTTAAGATTTGAACTATTCTTGGAGAAATCCATCTTTTCCCCAGTGATGGGTGTTCCTCAGTTAAGTGAGCTTAATTCAAGTGTGGGGCTTTCTGAACATTGTGGCTTACTATAAAAAGCATAGAGTTTGTGAGTTCACATTTGTTCCCACCCTTTATTCCTATCCAGGCTGACCTGCACCGCAATTCAGCAGTAAAGAATGAGCTGAGAAATTCAGGCCCACATAGGCTGAGCTTCCTAAAGAGACTCCATTAGCTTTTTTTTTTCCCCTTCAGCTACCCTTACAGGATTGAAGGAAGGGACAAGAAGCAGGAGAAGCTAAGGACTCCCTTTTACTATACCCTGCTCTTCTTTTGATAGGACAATCACAGGACAGGGGGGAAATGATGGGTTCCCCAGAGTATTCCCCAGTTATCAATTGGACAATGAACAGAAGGGCAGTATTGAAGTAGAAGGGACCACCTCTAGGAGCACTAAGAAATGCCTGCTCTCCCACTCCTCTCTCAGAAGGAGCAAGATATCAAATTCATCTTCTACCTGTAAATGTCAATGAGCTCTGACAGGTTGACAGATCTGCGCTTTTCCCACTCTGGCTCCTCCTGCTGCAGCATCGCAGGAAAGCTGTCCCGGTTTCTGGCTTGGGTAAAGATATCCTTCAGGGCAACTGCTTGAACATTACCTGCCAGGAAGAGTAAAGATGAAGAGTCCTGACTGTAAAAGCTAACCTAGTAGAACAGAGGGTGATTGGGACCACTGCAATTGTGGTAGAAGGCAACAAAATGCCCAGACCTAAAACCTCCCTGGCATGATGCGTCTTTTGGGAAACTTCAAGGTGTTCCAGGCTAACAGGTATTGGTGTTCCTGCACTTTTCCACACCATGGCAGTGAGACTTGTTCCTATGCCCTCCTAGCTTGTACAGCAGAAGGCATGGTAGAAATATCCAAGGCACGCTCACCATTTTAGATAAAAATGAATGTTTTCTCAGTAAGATGAAGTGCTGGGAAGGCAAGGTACATCTTACCAAAACCAAACAGGATGTAGATGGCTCCCCGGCTGGTGATGTGGACTTGGGGGCCAATCACTTTCCCTTCTCCATTGGTGCTGTACTTCACAGGCCCACCCAAAGCAGTCCCAGTCTTTCCTGATACCAAGATGAAAAACACATCAGGCTGCAAAGAGAGAGATGTAGAGGTTTTTATCAGTGCTTTCATGCACCTGTGCACTGAATCTTCCCCCAGTGCCACTTGCATGAAGCTCCACTGAGCCTTTTCCCCCTCAACAAGATTTAGGTAGTGTTCTCTTTCTCTTTACTCAGTCTGGCTTCCTGGACATCTTACATTCAGGTTTTTCTCTTGACATAAATGCATAAAATATGGAAGGACTTTAAAAACTTGAACTGCTCTAACAACACCAATATTAGAATTTTGGGGAGGGAAGAGCATAAAGGAAATCTGTACCTGAATTAATCAAGCAAGTATTTCTTTCTTTTGTGTAAACTAAATGCTCCTTTCTCCAGAGATCCATCCCTACACTGCTGCTAAACACTCACTTCAAATCACGCATTCATTGAACAGAAACAGATAATTCTCAAATCTCGGTCAGGGGTAAATAATGACCCTTCTGTTCATTCCCAGCTGTCAAGAAATGCAGGTAGTGTCACTACTATTGTTTAATCTAACTGCTCTGATCCACAGGAAGAGAAAAGGGTGCTTTTCAGCAAGGAAATGAAAACTGGGGGCTCCTGTAGCTCCTGTTACACTCCTTCCACATCAGGCTCCTTGTTCTTCCTCTGGATAGTCAAGGTCTCTCCAAACTTTGAGTAGGGATATGCTGTACCTGTGTCTCTTTGAGAGCCAGAACAACAATATCCCTAATCCCATCTCCATCTACATCTGGAAGAGTTGCAGCTGGTGCAGCCAGCATCCCACTTGAAAGGTGGATAGAGTTCAGCGTCCAGATGGTCTTGCCTGTGGGAAGAACAGGAGGAATGAGACCTGCAGCACTTGTGGAAACAGAGGGCATCCCTAGAGGGTTGCACAAAACCTTCTTGAAGGAGGCAGCAAGACAGCTTATTTCCCCCCGTTCTCTGAGAAGAGAAAGGACAAACTGGCAAGCTGCAGTGGGAAGCAATATTCTTCTCCCAGCATTTCTTCAGATTGTCTTTGAGTCAGGCCTCAAGTCCTCCTGTGTATCCTTCTTAGCATCTCTCTAGAAAGACCTGAGCCTTAAACAATTTCTGAAATATCAGAGAATATTTCAGGTTCACTTTTGGAAGAAAAACCTAAATGAGAGTATTGTTCTGCAGGACAGCAGTTGTCTGCCTCAGCCAGCAGTAAAGGCTAGGTAGATGCGAGGCAAGGGAACAGATGGGCAGTTCTGATATTCAAAGTGCAAATCTGTGTCTTAGTTAAATTCCCAGCAGCAAATTACCATTCCAGCATGGCAAGCTCACTCCACCTCAGGGTGAAAGCATGTTAGCAGACATGAAGTCAAATGCCTCAGCAGTCCTGCATGGACCCAGCTGGAATCTCAGGAAAACCACATTTGCAAACTTGCAAATAAACACCCCAAGAAAAGGGCAAAAATGAAATTCAATGCTTTTACTTTTTCATCAGTCTTTTGCTAATGCTTCTGCTTTTTCAGTCTTAAAATTGGTTTGCTGATGATGATGCTCTGTAGGATAGGGTTTGATCCTGTATGACAAAGTAAACTAAAGGCCAAATCTGTACATCAATAACATTAATTACTGCTGGTAAAGGAGACAGCTCACGGTCCTCGCCATGCAAACACTGTGCAAATAATCTGGTCCCTAAAGGCACTGAAAGGTAGAATGCTACTGCTCACTGACTGGATCTGTCACTTAAACCCAAGGTTTCTTACACATCTGCATTCTTGGTTCAGATTCCAAAAACATCCCTATACCTACCTATGAATAGTTCTGCCACTGAATTACTGTGGTAGAACAAACAGCAATCAGAGAATGAAGGTGTACATGATCCAGTGATTAAGAATGCAATATTCATTCACATCTGATCAATTCTTCTATGCTCCTAATTTCTCTGTAAATTTTCCTGGCTGTTGTGCATATCATTATATAACTTATCCAAGAATGTTGTTGAGCTTTGCAGTGCTGTTAGGTAAGTGATGGCTTGTACTAACAGCTCAATGCTGATGAGAACAGACTACAAATTCTTTATGACATAGGGGTGGTACAGGATAAGACTAACCCTTTGAAATATTCTGAGATGGTAAGATGAAGATGTTGCTGCAGAGCTGCAATAGTTTGGATTCTCTTATCACATGTAACTAAAAACTCGCTAGTGTTTTGATTCCTTCCTGTATGCCACTAAGTAACAGCCACCATGAAGTGCCAAAACTGAATCATTCATGTTTATTAGTCCTCTAAAGAAAACAAAAAAGCAGTAGCATATTTCTAATATGCTGGTAGTTGACTGTACCTGTGGGAGCGCTGAGAAGGCTGAGGAATTTTGATATTCCTGTAACAAGGCAGACAGGCTCTGCAGCTGCCCCCAGAGATAGCCCATTGCACTGCACACTTCGAGTCTCCTCTGGAAGCTGGATGGACCACAAGGTGCTGCCATTCATACCAGAAAGTGCCACCACAGTTACAGAGGGTCTAGAGACACCTAGAAGAGGCAGGGAAGAGAGAGTGTAATCCCTTGGTATCAGAGACTGTGACCATGCTGTCTTTGGTCCTTGTGCTTGAGTTCCAGCTCTAGCTCCTGGAGTTGAGTGGCTCAAGACAGCCAAATCCACACTGCCTGAAAGCAACGGTCAAATCCCCCCCTGTGGCTGAGTCTCTCTCAGTTTCTGCAGAGACTATCAGTAATCTCCAGACAAGCTGGGATGTCAGTTAACAGTGCAGACAATCATGCAGGTTGGACTGGAGCTCAAAGAAAGAAATATGGTCAGCTGGGCACACAGAGAACCAAGTTCCTGCGGACAACGTGCTCACTTGTGCTGACTTCCTCATGTGAAATTTCCTGCTGTCAAACAAGACTGATTCTTCTGATCCCTTCTCCTTCAACAAAACAGCTAGCACCAGTGGGAAACCTTAAATAAGGCAGACATCACCTCATATGAAAAGCCTGGCTTGTTTGTAATTCTGAAGCAACAGAAGGTGATTGGCAGTCTGAGAGCTTTTTCCTTTGTTTTCCAAATGAGTTTTATTATTGTTAAAAAAAGACTGAATGCAAATATAATTGGTGCAACTCAGGGTTCTTTTTCCAATTTACCAGTTAGCACAAAATAATTGTAAAATAAAGTACTCTGTGTGATTCAATTGACTGTTGGCTCTGATTCCAAACGTGAGCAACTTTTAGCTCAGCCTTCCCTCAGACGTAAGTGTGGTTACTGTAATCTCCATCTAGTATGGTCATATCACAATGTAAGATGAACTCCCACACATTTCAAAATAACAACAGTCCCAGTCAACTTCTGTCTTACTAGCAACACATGCAACACGTGACCTGACTACACAAAGGGCCTATCTGTGCCACTGGTATATACAACTCTGAGTCCACTCTCTAAAGCAAACTTCTCTTCTCAAACCGAAAATCATGTGGCTTACGCTAAGGGGTTGCTCCAGATCAAGTTATCTTTGTTATATTGATAGGGACCAAGAACAACTAACTCCTGAATGCAGCTCACAGCTGTTCTGTGTACAAGCTGGAGAAACAGCTAACAAGTCATAGCTTACTCCATCTGGGACCTATCCCGAGCTTATCTCTACTTGACACTGTGTGAATGCTCTGAGCACAAGCCACAGGTGGGCCGACATCCAGCTACATGGGTTTAGGATTGTGATGTGCTTATACCTGTTTTATCATTGGTTTTTGTCTTCCGGCATAGTTATAGCCCAGGAGACAATGAGATATGACCAGTTCCACTGAGAGCATGCTGAAAACTGTATGTATATCTGTGATGAAAGATAAATACAATGCAATGGCAAAAATACTGAATGCAAAAACAACCTATATGAACTGAATGCTGCCTTTATGTCAACAGTATCTCACTCTCATTCTTTTTACATTACTTTGCAGTTTTCTTTCTGTTCATTGATTTCCTGCTATAGGACTTGCTCTGAAATACCAAAGGCCTTGCTTGGGCCATGGAGAAAGGCGTTTTCCCTATCTTCTAATGATATTTTCATGATCCTACTCTTTGAAGAGCCAAGGCATTTTGCTCCCCTAAGAATTTTCTTCAGGCTGTGCAATGTATGCTTGCTCCCCGAATATGTCTCCGAGACTGAACAGAGTCACCTAATATCAGGCACTGCCAGCATGGGCAGACACAGTGTATCAGGCAGCTGGGAATCTCCAGGATTTCAGAAGCCCAGTGCAATAGGATGTCACTGGACTTGGCAGCCCCTGTGTAACAGTGGCCAGTGTCAGCAGGCTGCTGCTATGTTACCTGAGGGGTGTGAGGATTAACAGAGAAAGCAAAGCAGCCAAGAGGAGGAAGAAGGGTGATACCTACTAAATAGCCAGGAACAGCAGCTTCCCCATCATCAGTCTATTATCTGTGAATTGACAACGATTTGGAGCCTGGCAAGTGTATGGACTGATCTAAAAAGAAGGCAGAAAAGTGAAGGTGTTTCCTGCAACGCTGAACTACAGCCGCTCTAAACAAGTCTGTAACGCTCCCTGTTGGAAAGCCACTGTTTAGTTCAGAAGAACCAGGGCACTGCAACAGTCAGCTTGGCCACCACTGTTCCTTTTGCCAACTACCCTTGGTAATGACCAGGACATTGGACCACTGATCAGGAACCTACCACTACCTACCACTACCCTACCACTGAATCTCATTTGTGACCTTCGTCAAGCTGCTTCTCTTCTCTGTGCTTCCACTTCCGTGCCTGTAAAATGGAAGTAGTTTGACTGACCTCTTCTGTGAAGGAGTCTGAGAGACAACACGGGGGGAAAAAACACACCTTATTTCCATTTGCTATTTGTGCAGCAGTGCTTTCTGATCTTTCTATCTCTGTTCCCAAGTCAAGTGTGCACAAATGGAGGACAAAGAGATGAAACTGCCCCAAGATGAAATAAAGGCAAACAGGTGATGCTGACCCAAAAGGTATGGGAGCACAGGTTTGCAATGAAAATTATAAGCGTGATCAACCACAGGGACAGTACACCAGCAATTTTAAGGAGCTCTGAAAAGAGCAGTGTGGTGGATTTGCAGCAGCAGGAACTCTTCCAGCATAAGACAAACATACAAAGGTCCATACTGACACATGAAAAATAGGAATGGAAAGGAGGTATGATGCTTACCCATGACACTGGCATTCATCAAGGCAGTGAAGACAATGAGGATGTCAGGGAGCCCGTCGCCATTCACATCACACAGTTCCAGTGGAGATAATATGCCACCTGCAACAATTACAGAGAATAGCACTGTTGCCAAAAAAGGCCACCCAGCTCATTTTCCACACTGGGAGAGGAAGACTGGTCCAGAAAAGACATTCATGGACACCCAAGCCTCACAAAGTCTGCTAGGGAACCACCAGTGCCAGGCAGTTCACATGGTAAGATGTTCCACTGCATGGAAAGGTAGAAATGTAGCATCTGGGTCAGAAAAAGGAAAAAAGCTAACAGAAAAAGGCTTATGTTTTCCAATTTCTGAGGTGATGTAGGAGATACGTATCTTATGAAAGGCTTAGATTTGGAAGCCAGGGCAGAAAGCAAGGAGGGAGAGACATATCTAGACTTGGCAGAAATTGTTTCACAAACCACTGTTACTTTACGGAAGAAGTCAGATACTTTAGAAATGTTATCAGTGGCCTGTACAGGATAACAAAAGATCTCAAATGTTGATTTATGGATTCAAGCAGGACAAAAACACAATGAAATAAGGTTAGTTAAGCTAGTTAGAAGACACAAAGACTTCTATCCCTGTCCACCCAAACACACTCACACACTTCAGTGTGAAAGTGCTGGTAAAATCCAGGTTGTAGAAAGGGAGGCACTGTATTTTAAAGTGGGCTGGGCCATCCCCCTCTGGAACAGACCACACCATCCCGACAAAAAAGCAGGATGGGGGAAGAGTCAAAATAATTTTCAGTGTTGGTAGAAACAAAATTTTGTAGCACCGTTATCTACTGATGCCAGATTTTACAGGCTTCAGCTTGAAGAGCGAGCAGGACATGCCCACCTGCCTATTATTTCAGAGCATCTGTAGTGGTGAGGAAGGGTCTCTGCTCTGACCTGGCTCTGACAGATAGGTCTCTCCCACTGATGCTCAGCCTGGGAGATGACACCTCCCCCACGCCAGACGCCATTCCTGGGGCTTTCTCACCTGCTCCCTGACCTAGGTTGCGGTTCCAGGTGTTATGCAGGTCTCTAGGGGGACAGGGAATTAGAAACGCACACACCAACACAAGAATCATCGAGATCACCACAGTGAGCAAAAAGATTGCTGTGCGCAGGTATGGCATGAGGGAGGGAGCAGCCTTCTGCTCCAAACTCCCAGTTGTCTCTGCAGGATAACCCTCAGGCGCGCTCTCTGACGTGTGCTGCTTTGTCATCCCAACCTCCACATCAGAATCAGGGTCCTGTATCTCTTCAGGGGGGCTCTTCCCATTCTTGACCCCCCCATTCTTCTGGATGTTGAGTACAAGGTCATCTTCACTTTCATCACTGTCAGCCTGAGTGAGGGGATCATATTCCCCAAGGTCTGGGCTCTTCTTTCCTGAGGAAAGAGATGGAGAGAGAAAACAAAGCATAAGTTTCTCACTTTTGCAGGATCTCAGTGGAGAAAAGGCTGCAGTGGACAGTGATACCAAAGGGATGACAGAGTAGTCTGCATTTTGCATGGATCCAAGTAAGAAGTGTGAGAGAAAAGACAGGGTCTCTCCTTGTTTCAGAGTAACAGCTGCAGGAGAAAAGGTGCTTTCAGTTTATTTCCCTCAGATAGATGTATATATATATATATAATCAATGTACATGTATATACACACACACATATACGTATGTGTGTACATATGGAATTCACAGCTGATCTAATTCTAATATTTCCTGATTGGTAATGAGATACACAAACATGAAGTACCTAAATAACACAACTACCTAAACCGCAGCACTGTTTTAACTTCAGGGTCTGAACTCCTTTAGCATTTGCCAGCCTCTAATCCCAGCATAGCCGCTCTTCACTTGTAGTCTATGTTCTCTGAGGGGGCCTCCCTCTGTAACTCATTTTTCACTTCCTCCTCCTGCCTGGTCCAAGCAGCACTGCTGCCTTCCAGTGTGCCACATCTGCTGTCCTGCTTCACGAGGGATAGAACGGACAGAGCACTGGGCTGCCCCTCGAAGACACCCGCTTCTCTGCAGGCTCAGCTCTGCAAGAGGGAATGCTCCAGCCCCTGCAGTAGGCAACCACAGCGCACCTGTTCCGTTCCTGATCCCAGCAGAGCCAACAGCTTGTACTTGGCCTGCCTGAGATAGATAACTTAGTATTGATCCCTTCAGGTGGTGGTAGAAGAAAGCAGCTTAGCTTTAGGTGTCTCCTCCACAGATGCCTGGCACATCACGTGGATGACTTCTCCCCTGAGCCCTAGGCAGCCACAGGGAGTGTGATGAGGGCAGGTACAGAGTCCAGTCATACACACTGGCGTAAACCCAGTGCCATCTGTTTATAGGGACAGGCAAGATCACGCAGACTCACTGCCCTGAGCTACGAGTGGAGGATCACGTCTCAGGGAGCTGCCCTGTGCCACTAGGCTGGGCATGGAGCCATGGCCACTGCTCCAATGATTGCAGAGTCTCAGCCTGTTTCTCTCTCTCTCTCCCGTTCCAAGGTGGGACTTTGCTATCCCACGTATCTGCCTCATTTCCCTTTGTTTAAAGCTGATCCGAGACAGGAACTAACTTGTGCCGAAGATGCCTGAAGCGATACATGCAAGGCATAAATGATAAGCAAATATATGCACACTGTAACCTCTCTCTGACACTAACATGATGGGAAGGCTTTAGAGAGAGGAAATTTAAGGGCTTTCGTGATTATTCTTCCTGAATAAGATAATATACCTTACCTCTGGTTTTCTTATTAAAGACAGACTCAACAGATGTCACAAATTACAGATGTACTGTAGTATCTAGTTAGTGCAACACACTCATTCTGCATAATCTAGAATGTATTTTGAAGCACATGTATCTCATTTCTTTCTCATTTCTCACCCCACAAAAGGACCTTCGCTTCCCCTTCCTATACCACTTACAAATGGTATTCAGTGTCAATTTTAGGATTTAACCTACTAAAAGTCAAATGCCCCATATGAAATGGAACAGCCAGGACAACCCACCTACACTGAACAGAAGGAAATAAAAATATCCAAAAATATCCAACAAGATGACACATCTAAGTTAGCCTCTTCCTTTTGAACTAGGGGCTTCTACAAAAGACTTATGTCAAAATAATCTGGTGCACATACACACTCCAAAAATCTGTTCCTTCTAGAGGCAGTGCACCCAGCCAAACAATACTGCATTCCCGTGGGTCGGTCTGGTGTATCCCTGTTATACACTACATTGTTTCAGAGACGTCTGCTCCAAACAGGTGTTCAAAGTCTGGGTTTTTCAGGAAGTCTTGATAACCTGGGCTCCATCTTGTGAGTGCACATAAGGCCATCGACCTTGGTGACACACAGGTCTTTCCTCAGAGACTGCGGCACAAATTTCACAGATGTCTATACAGTAGGTTGTGCTGACAGTGACTGAAAGACTACTCAGTGAAAACAAAAAATTCCAGAGAGGTCTTGCTGCCAGGATATTTGCAGCTTCTTACCACAGATCCATATGTGCCAGTTCAAGCCAGGTCAGAATAGTATGAAAAACAAATGTGGCTGGCCCCAGAGCAAATGGTATTTAGCCTGAGAAGTCAAAGTTGGACTAACTAGATTGCTCCCGATTTTGGAAACTGGTGAGCTTTGAGTAAAACAACTCAAAACAATACTTATATTGCAGATATACAGGGATTTTGTAAATTAACTCCAGTCAACCCAGAAGACTGAAACCTGCTGTTCATCCTTGGAGCAACTAAAAGCATCGGTAACAATGAACTTTATCTGGAACAGTTTTGTTCTGGATCTCTAGGAGACAGAAAGGACCCCAAAACGATGGCTCACACACTCCTGGAATGGCAGGGATTGAGATGCTGTCAACATCAACAGTGGTGTCAACTACAGACAATCTGTAACAGCAACACCTGTCCTGCTGAGAACCACTGATCATTGGCTGGAAAACAGCTACTACACAGTAATGACAGCTTTTGATGATCTACATAAGAAAGAATCTACTGAATTACAGGAGAGCTATAAAGCAGGATGCTGATAAGTCTTAATTTATGTCTAAGCCTGACTAGGAATCAGAAACTGGCACTCATTCGCCTTGCCTTTCCTTAAAAAGTTATCTAGCACTCCCACAAGGCACAGCCATTCAATAGCCAGGCATAAAATGCTCTGCTGATTTTTTCAGCTAAAAGGAGGGAAGACGCTACCCTTTAATAACTGCTGTTGGAGCACTCACCTAGCATGTGTAAAACACAATTGTATATCTAATTTCAGAGGTTTCAAACGCTTATCTCCCACTGTTCAGAGAGAACCCTAACAACCAATCTCTAGGTGTTTTGGGAATGCATCTGGAGAGGTGGCAAGGACGTGCTCAGCCCAGACTTCCAAGGCTGTCCTGCAATGCAGAGAATGCATAACTTATGATTCACCTGGCTGGAGAGAGAGCAGAAGGACCATGACTCTTCATCTGAGTTTTAGATCACTTGCTGTGGGAAAGTGGGCTATCACACCTGGCTTCCCTTAATCACTTCCAAATGATTTTTCAACAGAAAAGCATAGACAAACATAAAAAACAGTAAAGAATATGAGAAAACAGGGGCAGTCTCACACCATTTAAGGAATTATGATTTATTTGTAAGCGCTCCAGAAGTCAAGTTCTTCCCTTTCTGGTCAATAAGAAGGCTCAGGCTGGGGGGGGAAATGTTTGTCCATCAAGAGAAAGCTAAAACTGCCTCTGTTGCAAAGTGATCAGCTGTCAGAAACTACATGCAGTTTTCACTTTTCCATCATGGAAGCAGATATGCTAACATCCAAGCCAGCTTCATGATCAAACTCCCACCATATCTCCTGTGTTGCCTTCATGATAAATTAGTCTCTGGGCCAAAGCAAGCAGCAGTTCTGTGGCCTTATGTAAGTACCAGATCTGTACAACTCACACTTTGTTATCTGTCTTTTCTATAGTGACTCTAATAAGTGCATACAAGCCTTGCATCCACTTTGTAGTTACAGAGTTAGTATCAGCTAAGTCAGTTTCCCTACTATTCTATGTACCCTCCCTCCTAGAGGTATAGTGAATAAAGCACCTTCTGTTCTGACCTGCTGTAAATTGTATTCCATTTTTAACATGGCACTAGTGATAAAAGACAGGTTCCCATTCAGTGGCCAGTGGTTACAACCAGAGGAAATGTTGCTTGTGGTCTGTGGCTAAGTTACTGGTCACATCACTCTGAATTTTATTGGTTTTTTAAGCCACTGGAAGAAAAAGCAAAAACTGAAGATGGCGGTTTTCAAAGGCACTACAGACAGAAAATGCCCCAAACTTATCAACTTTCAAGGGCAGTAAGTTTCTAAACTGCACTTTATGACTTTGAAAACCCCCTGTGGATTTGCCTAATGCCATTTTTGCACAGGCAGCTCTTGCAACTATTGCAACAGAAGAATGTGACCCTTGGTGAAGAACAGATGAATCGTGTCATCATGATTTGGAAAGGAGGCATCTGTGAGGTGATCTGTGTTGAAATTAGGTCCCACTCATAATGAAATATTCATTTCTAGTGCTGATGGCTTGAAAGATATTCATTGTGATTTTTTTTTTTCTGGTTTTGACTGACTGGAAAGGCTTTTCTTTGCACTCACTTTGGAGTGAAAAGAGTAGATTTTGGTAGTGCAATTCTCAGTGCATTATTCCAATGATGACTGGTTCTAGTATCCTTTGTATCTAGTATCCTCACTTCATCTTCTGGTTATTTTTCTGGCAGTTGGCAGGCACCAGTCAATGCGTACTGCAGACAATTCTCAGCGCACATGGAGATAAGTCACCACATATTGATTTTTAATTAATTTAATGAGATGCAGCAGGAAAAACAGATATAGCAATAGGCTTTCTGCTTTCTCATTGCTGTTGGAAGCTGCATTGTTCAAGAATTAAACACACAAAAAAGGTATGATTTCTGCAATTTAACCTAAGGACTGATTCAAGAACCTTTTTCTTAAGGACAACTGCAAGGCCTGTTGTGATCTTTCAAAATCAGCGTCTCCTAACAGCAGATATCAAATAGATCACGCTGGTACTAAAGGTCTCAGAAGAGATCTGTACTTGTTATTGCACAGTTCCCTGCTGGTCTCGCCCTAATGCACACATTTATACCCACCAGTTTGCCCTTTTCATAAACAGACTTCACCTAAAATGTGTTCCTTCCCATTTAGACAGACATATATATATATATATATATAAAACCAGGAAGAAACAGATTTGCAAACAAAATTTCTTTGAATGAGATCTAACAGGCACCACATAAAACTAAAAGTAATGACTCCTGGTACAGGTTACTAAAAGATGGCAGGAAGGACCTTAAAGACTTAACTTCATGGACCAATGGAAGAAGAAAGTATGACCGGTCCACTGAGTGCAGCTTGACAGACTGGGACACTGCAGGACCACAGTGGTGTGTAGTGCCAGGGAGGAGCCCACCCCAGCAGCACACAGCTGGGCCCTGTCTCTGTCCCATGGCTGTCCCAGAGGCCAGACACACGCAGGAAGGGCAACGAGGTACTTTTCCATTGAAGTTACTGCAGCCAGGTGCATTGGCACCATCTTCAGTCAATCCAACAACAACTAGTTCGCTCTCAAGATCTGGTTTCACAAGGTATTTTAATTCCCTTTTAATCTCCTCGCTGAAGAGAACGGCTGCTGGACTGCTGCTCGCCGCACACAATAGTCCCTTATGCTTGACTGTCCTTTCATCTGGCTGAAGATCTCTGGCTCGAAGGTGCAGAGGCGGCAGGCAGGCTTTAAACATTTACCTCGGTAATTGCAGTGGCGCTCACCGGACTCCTGCCCTGGCTTCTGCGGGCAAAGCCCGGCAGGAGCGGGTCCGAGAGGGTCTAGCCCTGCCCTTCCTCCCGGGCAGCCCCCTCACCGGGCCGCGGCCCAGGCCCCCCGGCACCACGCACGAGTGCCCCAGCGCCCCGGGGCACTGCCCGCTCCGCCTGCGGCCCCGCTCCGCCGCGGGCCCCGCGCCGCGCCCCGGGCCGAGCCCCACACCGCCACATCACCATGGCAACGCGCCCCGTCTCCCCAGCCAGCGCCACCCGCGCCTCTCGGCCCCGGGCACCGCCCCGGGCGCGGCTGCCCGGCCCTGCCCCGGCCCTGCCCGGCCCTGCCCCGGCCGGCGCTGCCTCCGTCCCTGCCGCGGGCGCGGAGCCCTTACCCGGCAGCTTCAGCGCCCGGGACAGCACCGTAGCCATGCTTGAGAGAGCAGTGCGCCTGCGCGCCGCCCGCCTGCCCGCCCCGCGCCTTCCCGCGGCCTGCTGGGAACTGTAGTTCCGAGCCGCGAGGGGCTCCGCCGGCCTGCCCGTCCTCCCCGCCGTGCCGGAGCGGCGGGGATGCGCGGCGCGGAGCGGCCGGAGTGGCGGCGAGCCGTGGCCGAAGAGCGGTCAGGCTTCCGCAGGCTGCGCCACTGCGTAGGCGCAGACAGATGGAAAAAAGGCCCGTTTATCCTAAGTGGTTTGCACAGAAAATGCCAGTCCTTTAAATTGTTCTTGCTATAAATATATATCTTCATTCTTGGGGAGGTTTTGGTTGGAAGAAATCTTGTTGATTTTGTTTTATTTTGCAATGGGGTTTTTTTTTTTTTTGGTTGCTGTTTAATTACAAAAGATGGCCAGGGTCTTTTCCAAAGCTGTCCTCAGTCATCACTGCAGCCTTCCGAGGTAAGAGAACAAGTGAACTCCCCCTTTTTCATAATGGGGAAGTTGAGCAAGGACAATTTTGTGGCTTCCACAAAGGCACAAGAATCCAGCTTCCTGATTCCCAAGATTGTGCACAGTCCACCTAACACTGCCACTTCTTCAAGCCATGACTTGTATGAGAACTCACAAGGCAATGTCCTTTGTCACAGAATGAGGGAAAGGAGTATTGGCTAAATACGTCAAAAGGCAGTCTGACCAACTAAAGAACACATCATGTTTCCTCAAGATCTGCTGCTGCTCTTGCTTTCCTGTTTCAGGTGCTGTTTCTGCAGATAATGTACTTACCCTTTCCTGTATGGGTCTGTCCTTAAATAGTAATAATAAATTAGGAGCAGAAGAGAGACACCAAGTGGTCTAGCTGGTGAAGATAATTTTTTTTTTCCAGATATGAATGTGAAAGAGTAGTCCTGATCCAAAACCTTTTGGTACCAAAGGGATTTTTTCCCCCCGTTGATGTCACCAAGCTTCAGATCAGGACTTTCCTGAGAACACAGCACTTGCGGGGGCAGTCCCAGGTGCCAAACTCTGGAGAAACCATCACAGTAGTTATTGTTCTTTCCCTTCCAGATCTTTCTGAATATAGAGTCCTTCTGTTCTGTATGCCATTTCCTGTCCTCTACTCTTTGATTTAAGAGCAGTGACAGTCCTGTATCTATGTAAATATTTACAAGATAGGTCCTGGATCCTTTTCAAGTCTCGGTTAGCAAAGCCCGTGATACACAGAGCAAGAGCTGTCCAGCAGAGTGATTCCTTCTAAGAAAATGCTTCTGCTACCAATTAGAGCTAGGAGCAAAGGAACTGCAGAAATCAGCCAGAAGCAGGAACTGGGAAATCTGGTGTCTTCATTTGTGATCTTCTAACATCTGGTGCACACACATACACTGCAAAAGTCCATAATTTGCAAAGCTTTTACATTTGTGGTAGAGTATAGCCCGCTCTTAATTTCATGCATTCCCGCAAAAATGGGTTGTTCTCCAAGCCCAGGGTTCTCTGTGAGGTTAATGGATTGCAAGGACAAGTGATTTGTGATTAAACTGATGCTTTTGAGGAACATATGACTAAGCAAAGAGTTCAGAGGGTTTAATGATATTCAAAGCATGATAAATTAAGTTTTCCTTCTTTACGCTGTGAATGTAAGCTGATTTACATATAAATTGGACCTGTCAAGTGTACTAATATAAATCAAAAAGTTGCAAATAAATCATTCATTTATGTGAATGTCACTGTTCATTTTATTTTATTTTTTTTTCTAAGCAGTTTGAAAAAGCCAGATGCTGAAAAGTGAGATCCTTGGGCTTAAGGCTGTAAGTCTGAGAGCTTTGAGTAGACAATGTGGTCATTCAGAAAAATGTTACAAGCCAAAAAGCGTGAAAATACATAGTTACCAGCCTCTCACCAATGTTAAACCTGCGCAAGCCCTCTCTGATGACTCTGGCACCTGCTGTCCTGAATACCCTGCCTGAGGTAAATTTGCTGTGCCTTGTTGGGTGCCTGATTTCTGACCCGACCCATGTCTTTTGCAATGCCGGTGTGTTGGAGTCTTTGTATAGGTACACAATATTCACCCAACCTACACAGACTGTAGTGATATCCAGGGTCCGCCTAATAGGACCAGTTCAGAAGACTTTGCATTTGGCTCAAAATTGGTGGCAAACACCATAAGGAAACCTTTTCAGTGTCACCTCTTCCAGTAACTTCTTACCATCACTCCACACAAAAGGAGAGGGGTGAAGTCCTAGAACAGCAGCAGGAACACAACATGTAGGGACAGCTGCCTTGTCCAGAAGTCCTGGATAACACACTCTAGCTCTGCATCAAGGTCGCAGCTGTCTTCTCTTTTTTCCCCTCCTTGGCTTCCTTCTGGGACAGGCCATGCATACTGCCTCTCCTGCCCTTCAATTAGTTTGTTCAGTACTCTTCTGCATTAGCCACTGGACCAGCCTACCCTGAAATTTCCACGTAGCAAATGCATTGCCCTTTTTATGCAGTGATCTCCTGCCAATCACTTAGTAAAGGATAGGGCTAATCCAAACAAATGGAGAGGGAGGTTTGGGTTGGACTGCAGCAGGGCAGGTTTAACTGGGACACACCTCACTGACTTGCTTCTCGACACCTGTCTGCCAGAAATTAAAGCCTTTTCCATCTTGCCAGCACAAGAACCTCTGTTTGCTCCTTGACACTGAAAGGACCCACATTAAATGTTGCTATTTAAGGTTCTTAACCTAGAGAAGGTCACTAGTGCAGAGTTGCACAATGGAGTGATTGCACACACAGTTCTGTAAGATCAGAGGGACAATTGCCTCCTGAAGAGCTGCTGGTACAGGAACTATTCTCAGCTGTCCCTTTCTCCATGTGTCCAGAGGGAAGAAATAACCAGCATCTTGACAATCCTATTAGCAATAAGCTGATGCTTTTGCCTGTTCTGTTTGTATCACCCTTCTCCTCTGCATGGCTACACGGACAAGCCTCTTTCCTCCTGTGGCTAGCTGAGTCCTTCTATGACAGAGGAGTCACACAGGAGCACACACAGCAGTAATTAGGAAATGCAGCAAATAAATACAGTTAAGCAGTGAAGGCTAACAGGAGCAAACAATGAAAGCAAGTAAAACCTGGAAAAGTGACAATAACATTTCTAGCAGGTGCAAACCAGCAGACATGCTTCAGGCAATTTTAAGTTGAGTGGATGATCCTAGTTTCTAATGAACCCAGACAGTAAAACCAGTGACAGCCCTGTGCTCACCCCAGCATGAGAAAAGGCCAGAAGTTGCTCAGAACTGAGCAAGAGTTTAAGCCATGCAGCACTTGAGGCTGTGGAATGTGCCCACATCCTGCCTACAGAGGGGCAGGCATGGGGTGTGTTAGTTGAGGGAGTTACCATGGACAGCTGCCCCATCCAAACTCGTGATGGGTCCATCTCTAGTCCCACTGTCATTCTGCCATTGCTGGGAGTCCTGTGGCTGAGAGCCCAGAGGGAAGTGCCCAGTGGTATATGAACTGGAGAAGCAATAAAGTAAGAGCAGACGGTAGATAATAAGGGGACATGTTATGCAAAAGAGGAGGCAGCATCTGCCACAAAATCCTGCAAACTGCCCAGCAGCAAGCATATATCTTGATGCGCTCTTGGAAATTGCCCTCTTCCTTCTAACCCGCTGGATCTGACAGCACTGCATCGATGCATGCTGTGAGGTGTTGTGTAGGCTCCCAGTGCCAGACCTGTGTTCCCTGTTGTTCTATGTGGCTTCCTCTGACTGCCTTGCCTCCCTGCATGAGCCCATGGCGATGCCACGATGCCACGGGCAGCCTGAGTCCAGTTGCAGGTCCCTGTGCCTGCAGCAGTGACATGCAGTCATCCCAGCTAGGGAAGGGAGGAGGCATCATGCATCGGAGACATTTTGTTTACTGATTTTCAGTGGCCTAAAGCAGGTGTGAAATGGTAGCAGGGGAAGAGTGCAACACATCACAGGTGCTCAGCATTTGTCTCTGATCTAAAGTGAGAGAAATGGCTGCAGCTGAGTGAGTAAGACAAAGCTTTGTTGATCTGTGCAGGGACAGGCAGGTGGATGGGCACAGCAGTTGCAGAGGTGACTGACACAATAAAGGCTGGGAAGAGAGGAGCTGTTTCAGATGGGCTGCTTTCTGGCTTGTGTGTAGGGCTGAAACCAGTCAGAGTCCAGCAGTTGCTGGCCAGCTGGCCCCTGGGGCAGCTCCAAAGATGGATGCTCCTAGAAATTGCATAGGAGCACCTGCGTCCCTTCACACCTTTATTGAAATCCTTGGTGGCGCGTGTGTGGACTTCTAAAAGGCCTCCAGCCCTACAGATGTTAACATCTCAGAGCTAGCCTGCCATCTGTTTCCTGTGTTGTGTCAGGAATTCTTCTGCTATTTCATCTCACTCAGGGTGCCCAGTTTTTGCATTCAGGGGGTATTTTGGCTCAGTGTGTGTGTGGCAGCCAGGGCAGGACACAAGCAGCAGTGCTGAGGAGACCTTCACAGATATTGCTCTCCCACATGGTCCAGAGCACAAACACCCTGCCAGGCACAAGGGAAGGTTTGAGTCCCTTTAGTTTAGCCCTTAGCTTGATAAATCTGCACCTTCCCAAAGGCCATGCGCTGAATCAGGTTCTGGGGAGATGACCACAAATGTTTCTGCAGATGTTCTATCCAGAAGGATTTTGCTGTCTCAGAGCTCTTGTGTGTCCTGAGAGAGCCACAGACAGGCACACATATATCACAAACAAGCTTCATGCTAGGCTAGTCAACTTTAGAAAAGTGACTGGAGGCAGCAGTCCTCATTCGGGACAGTAAATGGAACACCCCGCTGTTGCTTACAATACAGTTATGTAAATTTGTCAACAACAAAAAAAAAGAGTTTCTTGTTAGTTGGTTGCGTTCAAGTTCCCCAGTCTATGCTTGGTATGGTAGCAATGGCACATGGGTATCACTATTTGAATGCAGCCATGGTGGTGACAGTGGGCTGAGCAGTGGTCTTTTCATGTCATTGGAAATGTGAATGGTAACAGAAAGGAGACAGGGAAGGGAAAAGATACAGCTCCCTCTTGTCCTGCCAATCCCCAAGGAGGCCCATGGAATGGACAGTTTTGCCGATACACACTCCTGCCTGCCGAGAGCTATCCTGAGCTAGCAGGCTGCCAGCACGGGACTAGGACATTGGGCACACACTGCAACCCTTCATCGGCACAGTTTGGATTTGGACCAGGATTTGGGGAGTGTGTGTGTTTTTCCATCAGGTTTGCTCAGCCGGTGTCTCTGTGCCATGCCCCCATGGAGGGGTTCTTGCTCAGAGCATTTCTCAGTCTGGTGTCCCCATTTCACGCTGACCATCAGCAGTTCTCTTCCTCTTAGCAGGGAGTTGCAAAGGCATAACAGAACTGTGTTTTCCACATGCTGAATGGGGAACAGCTGGAGGCAGATGATTGTTTGGGTTATTTGCCTGTTGCCTGGACATTTTGTTTGCTTGTTCCAGCCCTGAAAAAATAGGTTTCCAGTTCCTCTGGAGGTTGGTCTGTATTAAGCCTGTATATTACAGGCTGCTTTTAAAAACTGATGTTTTATAACTTTGCAAATGAGTGTCCTGCCGTTTCAATGGCAAGGCTCCATAAACAAGGCAGTCTTCTCAGAAATTTCCCTGCCACAGAGCCAGTGGGACTGGGGGAGCAGAAGCAGCCAAAACCACATGCTTCTGGTGTCAGTGAAGCAGATACCCCTGAGCCTGGTTCCAGTGGAACCTCTCTGTTCTTGAGTGCATTTAAATGGCTGACTAAAGG
Organism: Pseudotriccus pelzelni; assembly: GCA_035584735.1. Lineage (NCBI taxonomy): Eukaryota > Metazoa > Chordata > Aves > Passeriformes > Tyrannidae > Pseudotriccus > Pseudotriccus pelzelni. The sequence continues at coordinate 46,677,018 of JAWMRA010000041.1, read as the reverse complement.
ATAGTGCTGGCTGAAGTTTATGGACTGTGCTTAAAAGGATGCCGCTCAGCTTTCCTCACAATCAGCTCCTCACCTGCTTTGAACCAGCATCACTCTGTTGCCATCACAATGCTGTGTTTGTAACTGCTTTGTCTATAACACTTGCACATATCCTCTGGTTCCTTACTTCTGGGTGTTTGCTTTTATTCTGAGTGACTGAACAGTCCTTTGCACTGTGAGAAAAGCATCTTTTCTCTCACTGTTGAGTGCAGCATCTTGGCTGCGGAAAATTGAGTTAAGTAAGAATAGGCTGGTCAGGAAATGGAGAGGGTGTTCTTGCCAGTTGATACTGGAGAAGTAATATCAAGAAGAATGCAGATTTGGCCAAGGTACTCGCAAGCAGTGCCATGGGTCTAGTCATGAGCCTGTGTGTGCAGCAATTCTGAGGCTTTGGGCTGTGGCGGCTGCACATCCTCTCAAATCACAGCAAAATGTCAGTTCGACAGAGACATGGGGCCAGAGTCGAGGGTCCACCTCCTGCTTCACAAAAATCATCACTTTAACACCTTGCATTTCTTTGGACATCTATTGAGTGCTGACCAGACCTGAGACTGTTTTATTTGGCAGGCACAGATCCTGGAGAGGGAATCAGGGAAGAAAACAACAACACTGCAGCCGATTTATCCCTCCTTGTTTGTTCCACTAGAAATAGATTTGGCAGAGTGCATCAGGAGTGAACTAATCAGCAGGGAATTAATTGGCATGTTAGTTAAAAGGCAGAAACAACGTGGTGAACAAATTCATGACTGGATGACTAGAGGGTTCAAACAGCCAGAGAGAAGCACTGCATAGTGGAAACTGTGACTAGCAAGAGAAGTCATACAGCTGTGCTGGAGAGCCAGCAGTTGAGAGCTGCCCAAAAGAACCGGGGGCAAAAATACACGGGTGTCCTTGCAGACGGAACTGTTTTTGAGAAGGGCTCCATTGCCCAGGCTTTCCTTCTCATAAGGCTCCCATGTGTGGGGGGAGAAGGCTAGTTTGCAGGAGTGGGAGGGAGGGGTAAGCGAGGTACAGCTGGAGGAGGCTCTGTGGAAAGACTTTGGAAATGTGGAAAGCAGGGAAATGCAGAGGGACACGTCACTTGTTGCAAGCTGAAATGCAGAGGGGGTAGTGAGGAGAAGAAAGGAGCAGGGAGGCAGAGATTTGGAAGCCTCGTCACAGAAGGACTGACCTCAAGAGCAAAGGTAATGTCCGTATGCAATTCTCTGCCTTCTTTCCCAGAAATGTTTTGTTTCTTCCTCTGGAGGAAACACATTCATGTACCTTGGAAAGAGCTTGTTGGGTTGAGGGACTCTCAGGGCACCAGTGGGAAGAGCCAGGAGAGGAGGGTTCATGTGCAAACTAGCATGGACGTGGAAGTTGGAGAATTGTTACCTACATTTACAAAGAATAGGAGTGTGCAGAGTGAGAGAAAGAGGTAGAAAGAAAGAGCAAGTAAATCCTTAGAGTCAGGCAGACAGGCAGACATGGAGAGTACAATGGCAGTGGATACCTATCCAAGGAGAGAGGGGAAATTTCTTAAGAGGAAGCACTAAGCACTAAATGAGAGAGTTGAAGATAAGGCATATCCTGAAAAAGCAGGTGCACCTGGAGAAAAGGCAAAAGGTGCATATTACCTCCTTTAAACCAACAGTGCTTTACTAATGTTACAAATTGCAGTAGATGTGTGCTTTGCACCTGGTTAACTTTTTTTTCTTCTTTATTATGGGTATGGCTGGCTGCTGACAACAGCATCACCCTACCTGTCTGTCATCAGGGCTGTCAGTCAGATCTCTTTGTTTAGCAGGATGATCAGACTATTCAAGGGATTCAGATGCTCTTTGCTTTCACACAACATCCAGGTAGAAAATGAGCAGTGTAGCTCTAGATTATATGAAAAAGTACTATTTAACTCAAATGTGTTGCCAAATTGAGAAATTCAAGATATTGTTATTCCAGCATATTGTTATTCCAAACCAAAGCTGAGTGTGTCCATGTGACAACATATAGCATTATACACGCACACAGAAATTGAAGAATAATACATTACAATGGATTTATAATAAAGACTTTTGAAATGCATGATATTCTAGCTGTACTACTGTGGCTGGGTGAATATTGCAAGACCCAGTGTTTAAAGTTATTTTTGGCATTTTTCATTATATTTCCGTCATTACACAATACTATGAGCAATTTATTTATTTATTTTTTCAAGCAGAACTTGCAAATACTTTAATTGTTCTGGACTCATAATCTTGGCAGCTTTCTCCTCTAAAAGCTCAGAGACTTTTCAGTGTCCCAGGCTGGGAGCTCTTGCAGAACTGGCATTACTTAGAAATTGTGTTACAATATGTGGGGTTTTTCTAATATGAAGCTGTTTGTTTTATATGTCTTAAACCTTCATGAACTTAATACATAAACCAGAACATTTTAGTTGGGTGTGTGTAAGTAATATAACCTTATCATATTCTTAAAATGCTGCATATGGAAATAAAGATAGAGAAATTCCAACAGTCTGCAAAAATAGCTTTATTATCTCTTAAGATCCTTTACAAAACAGAGAATCTTAAACTTACTTTGATGTTTAAATATCCACTACCATGGCAGTGAGAGATACATTTTTTATATTTATTATTTACCTGAGATCAAACTCCAATTCACTTAAAAGTATATTTTATTTCTCTGCAACAACCAAAATCCAGTATCACTCTTCAGCCTTAGTTCGAAAGTAGTGTGAAAGCAACTTGGGAAAGCTATGAGAGCAGAATGGACCTCAGATGAAAAGCATAAAGGTAATTCACTTGCAGTTCAATGCTGCAGAAAAAAAAAAATCCTTCAGTTTAGGTATCATTACAGTCATTGCTTACACTAATCAACAAAGCCCTCTGCTCAAAGCAAGCATGGGCTTGAGCTAACAGACTGGGATGCTCTGGCATGACATCAAGAGAGTGCACGTGTTTAGAGCAGTCAGAAGTACAGGGGAAGTTTTCAAGCCCTCCTGATATACGAAGGGTAGGCAAGCTTTGCATAGTAATCCAACAGCTTGCGTCTGCAATAGGATGAGGGTGTTCTCCACAGGCTTCAAGGGGAGGAAGGCTCTCTGAAATGAAGCTGTATTTAGTACCAGGGGCAGATAACATAGACAATTCTCCCATATCCAAGCAGGCAGCACAATCCATAAGCGGGGGTGAACTTCAGTTATTGAGCTTGACCTCGGTGTACCAAAGTCTGGGGCAGATACCAGTGAAATCTCAGTGCTCTGTTGGGATTACCCGCTATGTGTAAGGAGGGAGGAGCACTGGAAATGGAGTATACTAGATCAACAAGAAACTGTAGGGGTTAACAGGAGGATAGCAATGGGAGCTCAAATACCGGCAATACTGCTTTGCTTTGGGGCAGGGATTCTGGCTTGGATGGCTCAGCTGCTGATCTCAGCAGGGCTGTGCTCAAGGTATTGAGCTAGTCGAGCTCTTTTGTTGTGTTGAAGAGAGGAATCGAAAGGTTAAAGGCTGAAAAAAAATATTGTGTAATAATGAGACAAATGTGTCTATCTTCATTGCTTGCAGATGAAGGGACTGTCCAGTGAATCACTGAGCCTACCCTGCTTCAAGGGCAGAATGTGATGTAATTTTCTGACAGCTCTCCGTATTACTTTAATTAATAGTAACAATGACAACGCTAATATGTTGTTATTGTTATCCTCTGCATTTAGGAAAGTGTTTCCATCTGAGGATCTGAGAGAGTTCTCCCTGCTTATCAGTCTGTTTTCTACCATGATAGTACTTTACAGTGCAACTCTGCAACAGATCAGAAGACAGATTTGAATGGGCTTGGGATCTGGTTCCTTTTACAGATGACCTGCAGACTTTTTCAGCTAGAAATTTATTAGTGAATATCCATTTGCCTTCTACAATTCCACTTAAGAGAGGGAAGATTGCTCATTTTCTGTGTGTCTGAGGTATGAGAATCTATTTCAAAGATGATTATAACCTGATGTTTACTGTGATAATAACATCCAGTAGGCCTTCAGGAATGTGGGGAACAAAACTACAAGGAAACTGGTCTGTGAAGGGCCCTGCAAATAGAACATGTGGGTATTGTGATTCATTTGGACACCTGATGTTTTAAAAAGTTTGAGCTCAAGTAGGCTGGATTTTCCGTATCAGATGTAGGTGGAATTTATTACCACTCTTCTTTTAACAAATACAGAAAGATCAAAGTATCTCAGCTGTGGGGTACTGAAACAAGTGGGAGGTGGAAAGAGTAAGGAATGGACAATCTCTTCAGGAAGTTTTAAAATTAGCTTGGAAGCTACAGTGCCTCCTTGATGTTGGCAGCATTTTCAAATAATTTGTGATTAGACACATTGGTGTCTGTTAAGTCCTTTCCCATCAGGGAAGATTAAAAAGGCATGTGCAGTGCACAGTCACTCAAAGAAAGAGAGGAAAAAAAAGGTGTAAAGGCTGGAGTATTTATCTGCAAAAGCTGAGAGGCAGAGGAGCTATGGTGTCAATGCAAGTAGTTTGAAGACGGTCCATGAGGACCTTTTCATTATGAGCCTTGGTGATATCGTCAGACCTTCTTAGAGATTTTCATTTTAACAGCTCTGAGTTGAGGCAAAGAAGAGGTGTGTGTATATGTGAGATAGGAAGAAGGCAATCTTTTCACTTTAAATGAATACTCCAATTAGAAGAATACTAAGTACAAATTACATCCCGACAGGTGAAACATAATATTTTTTAAGTAGCATGATGTATGGCTATATTCATACTGCAGTTTTAAATAGTGGGGAAATAAATGCAATTGCAATTAGAATTCACTAGTGATCGAATGTAAGAAAGGGACAAAGTGAAAGGAATTATAAGTTACTGCTTTATCTGCTACAGCTCCTGGTAGGTTTTGACATGACTGAATTCTTCCCAGATTGTTAGACGAGTATTATATGATATTCAAAAAGCAATTTAATGTCCTCATATTTTGTGGTGAGGTCTTAGGCTTTTGATGCATGTACCTAAACGGGGGAATAATTTAGATTTTCTGAATGTGCCTACTTCTCACATGAGCCCCTCCATCACTGTGACTACAGATGGCTGAAATCATCACTAAAACCCATGAACTTGACAATGCATTTTTTTCTGTTTGCAATGTGCAATATGTCCATAATTGATATTTCCAGCCAGTTTCTACCAGAACAGCTGTTCATGGCTTTTTTTTTTTTTTTTAATAAAAATACCAGATTAAACACTGAGGGACTACTTAATTAGGACAGAATAACAAATCAGCATGAATAAGCTGCGGAGAGACTGATCTGTCCTCTTACAATTAGAGACAGTACTTGTCTAGGAGGGCATATAGGTTTGGGTTGATTTCCATTGGCTTGAGAATGATGATAAACTTGAAAGAAAACCAGAAGCTTAAGTAGGCGCTCGGATCAGTTCATTTACCTGTCTTGCCTACTCTGCAACTTTGCTCAGGAGGAACTGACCCGCTGGCACCAGGGCAAGGTGGAGATAGTACCTGAGGGTGGGGTTGCCTTTGAGGCTCTGTTACTGGGCAGCGTCTAAGATGTTGCCACTGGTTAATGGATCAGAACAAAAAGACCTTTTTTTTAATCTGCCCATTATGAAATACTTGATAAATTGTTTCATTATATTTTACCTTGTTTCCCCAAAAGTGGGGATGTGGCTATTTTTATACAATTGCAGCTATAAGGTGCTATCCCAACACGGCTACATATGAAGCAAAACCACCTTCACAGCCACCAAAACCACCACAGCTGCTGCCAGCTGATGACGCATCTCTGTAGCACTCAGCTGCTTAAAAAGAAAGTAAGGTTTGTACTTGTGGAAAAGAAAAGTCACTGTGCTTCTGTAAAAGCTATACTGAGCAACTTGAACAACATTTTAAAGAATCAGAGAGATTCTTCAAACATCATCAGAGAGAAATTTGGTGTTGTGGTGACAGATGGGAAGTGGTGAAAGAGAGGAAATAAATAAATAAAGCAGTTAGCAAGACTTTTTGTTTTCACAGAGCAGAGGGAAGTCAAGATCCTGCAACAACCATCATGGTGACTCTTACTCTTTTCCTCCTCTTCAACCTTTTGCCCTGCAGTAAATCCCAGGAGGACTTTCTGGACCAGCATCAGAAATGGAACTACAGAGAAGGCGGTAGGATGTCATGGTGGTGGGTCAGCATGGGAGGCATTCAGTAACTCAGAGCTGCAGATTTGCCTGTTCTGTCCTTGGAGTGAGATACACAGTGCTTATTCATGACTGCTTTTTTTTTGATTCCCAGGTAGCTGCTCAGACTTCTGGTGGAAAAAATGGTTTTAGAAATAATCAGCTGGGGTAACCAGTGACAGCAAAAAATTTGGGCACCTGGAGGCAGAGAATTATGCTGTTTAATTTAGATCCTCCATATGTCTAATATTTGGCATTTCACTGCAACTGAGTTGTAATGGGGAATGGAATCAAACTCAGAGCACTGGCTCATATTTTCATGTTCTGTCACATTTATTTTGCTCTCTTCCATGGACATCCTGCTAACCTAGCTGACAAGGTCAACATAGAAGGTGTTAACAGCATTACTCAAACCCTTGAGAAATGGGGAAATGACATCTTCTGGCAAATGAAGCATACACTGCTGAACAACCCAAATGCTCTACTGCCTGAGTTCTCCAGGTAATTCCCTTGATCTGGAGGCAGGATTCAGTCCTCTCCTGGGTGTCCTTCCTTGAGCAGGATTCATCTTCTTTAAGATGAATTTTCATATTGCTCAGCGGGGGGGAAATGTCTTGGTATCTGTTGTGCTGGCTGCTCAGATTAGTAAACTGTATATTCCACTGACTACTGTGAAATGTTTTCAATTGCCATCACTGTATAACAAGAATTATCCTAAAGAAACTGTCCTTGGCACCTCACTGCTGTGAGAACAGACTGGAAAAAATGAACTGTGCTACAAATCCACACATGGACTCGGCCACAAGGCAGGGAGAAGAAGTTAATTTGGCCTGTGATGTTTTTTTATTTCAGTCTCTAACACACAGATCTGAGAAAGCCATTCACTAGCTCATGTCATCATATTCCCCGTTTGCATTGCAGGAAATATTAACTGTTGAACACACAGTGGGAAAGGCAATGAAAGAGAATGAGGAGAGGGGAATACTGGGAATTACTAGAAATCTAATATAACTTAAATCAGAATTGTTCATAAAGCAAGTGGTCATCTTCTGTAATTCATCTTTCTCTTTAGGAATAATAAAAAAAAATCTGTTTGCAGTTGCTACCCATTGAACCAGTTGAAGAGGAAAGGCTAGAAGAATAAAAAAGGCACTAGTCAAAAGGTCACACAATATCTGTACAAATCAGTGTTTCAGGAGGATATAGTTCATAGATTGTATGTTGCCTTTGACATCAAGTGGATTTCTCCCTGGCTGCGTGATGGCTGTTGATACTAGCACAGAATTCATCACAGCTTTTACACTGACAGTGCTGAAATTCATTGGTGCCTAAGATTAACAGGGATGATATTAAAACCCGTATTTGGAAAGTTCTAACTTTAGTTCAGGAAGATGTAATGAGATTATCCATCCATATTTCCTGCATTGGGTTCACAATAAAAAGTTTGCTGGCAAGGACACGGACTGGTTCATTGGAAAAGTAGAAGACTAACAGTACTGCATGGGAATTGCTGGCCCAGCCTCCATGTCTACACCTAGTTAAATAATAGTAATTAAAATCAGATGGTAGAAAGACCATGTTGCCCATGCTGATCCTGAAGCTGATGGTTTCCTGGGTTCAGATGTGGCACCTCAGATGAATTCCCAACACCCAAGGGGAAGGGTAGGTTTGGAAGCATCTTTTAATGGTTGCCTGCACCTCTTTCATTATTAAGGGCCCTTATCCGTTAAGAAATCCAAGGTCATGGTAAATTACATTGCATGCTCAGGAACACTCCCTAAACTGAGTTACTCTCCTGTATGACTCTATCTGTAGTCTCCGCCCTGTCTCCGCGGCTGTGGACAACCTCGTGAGGGAAGTCCAGTCAATAAGGAAAAGGCTGGAAGAACTGAACGAACGCCTCAACGTCATCAGCAAAACCATCCTTCCCCTTCGGCTGAATGCTCTGCAGAGCCAAAGGCGTGGAAATACTCAGCTGCGGAGACTTCCGATACATAGGAGAAGGTTGTATGCTCGCAGGAGACCTCAGAGCAGTTAATTAATTGTCTACCTGAAAGAAAGGGCAAGTTTTTAATTTTTTCATCTGCTTAAGCCTTTCTCAATGGGATGCTGCTGGAGAGAATAAAGCAAAGCACACGCAAGTCAGCTTTTCGAACGAGACCAGAACTTCTGCATTTTCCTGCTGCCTTCCAAACCTAGGTCAGTAGGTGAAACCTGACCCCATTCTTCAGTGATGGCTCTTTGTGTCCGAAGCAAAAAGAGCTGACAAGCTCAGTCCACTTGAGCGTGAATACCTTTAGGCGATACAGTCATTCTTTCTGCTTAGCAGAGGAAGCTCCTTCTACAAAGATCAGGTGAATTTCTCTCTATCCTATTTTTAAAGCACTCCATCTGAAACAGCTGGGGAATTTGAACTTCAAAAGAGTTGAACAAGTGATGAATGCAGAAAGATGGATTAGTACTTGGCACATCCAGCTGGGCAGGGAGAGGGAGAGGAAGCTTTGTTTCAAAATACAGCGTTTACCTATTCTCCATGTTCACATGTTTAGAGGGTGGGTAGGGTTGAATAACCTTTGTCTGTGCATCATCCTTCAAGACTGAAGATACGTTAGTTGCTAGGGACCAAATTTGAACATCCCCCTTCTGCAAAGATGTTTTTTTTAGCTACTTGAAACTGTGCACTCAGAACCATGTTATTCAGCAGATATATTCAGAATTTCCAGCACTCTGAAAGACATTGAATTGACTTCTGCCAAGACCCATGGTACCATGGGATTTTATTTTTTTTTCAAGACTGTTTAGATACTTAATAGCATAGACAGGTGTCTAGAAGGATTTTCCAAAATAGCTTAAGAGACTGTTCAATCCCCAAAATCACAGATTTCAGTCGGTGTCTAACTCACAGAGTATTTTCTCCATGTGAAAGCACTGATCTCCAGGCATTTCCCAACACCCTTTAGCACAATTAGGATCTGTAGAAAATTAACAACTACGCACCCTAAAGACTTTGGTCCCTTGGGGATTACCCAGAATACACTGCCTCTAGCTTGTCCTTGCCTGTGATTTCCTAACAATAAAGCTGGTGATATAAAAGAGTGCAGAAATCAAATTAAACATAGAACAGAAGATGGAGTGGATGTGCCCTTCAGGTCTCTGAAGATAAATCCAGTACCGAGATTTCCACACAGCAGTCAACTGTGTACATGAAATCTATTGAAACATACACAGGAGAGGCAGTGAGGAAAAGAAACTGTTTTTTCTTAAGGTCTGGATGAAGCAATTTATGAGAACAGAAATAAAGAATGGATTATGTCTAAATGATTGTGGGGGTGGCTGGCATGATAGTTGTTTTGCAAACAGTATCCAGTCATAAGCAGTGAGGATGCAGGCAAGCTATTTAAGGATTCCCAAAGCCTGGGTTAATGGGAGGAAATTCAGTGACACTACAATAACCTCCAGAGGGAAAGGGAAAAAACTAGTTTCATATGCAATCTTTTAGAATGAACCAGAAGAATTAACACAGTAAGACTTTTGGCTGGGAGTTAGTTGAGTGGGGAGGTATGAGTAGCGTATGAGACAATCTGGTAAATATTTCCCGGATGTAAATTCTCTGAGTTCATGTTTTCAGAAAATAATAAAACTCTAACTTGGAAACTCTCTCCTTGGCTTTTGTTTGGGAATTTGAAACACAGCTTAGCTAGAGAAGGGGAAAATCAGGACTGTGAAAAGGCTGATAAAAGGATACAATTGTGCTTTTGTTGAAGTTGTCATCATAATTTCTCAGGAAATGTACAGTATTTTGATCCCAGAATATATTTACATAAATTACAAGGCATAACGGGAGAGAAAGGCTCCTAACTTCTTGTTATTCTGCACTTAGAGCTACTAGGCTGTGCTGTAGAATCAGCTGCATGCTTGCACACACTGCTGATCCCTCCAAGGGATGCTTTGCTTGGGGCTGTAGGGACTGCTGGTTATTTTGGCCTATCTGGAGGAAGAATACAACATAAATGTCAGCTTTCATGGCATATCTTAGACACGAGCATTTTATCAGGCAACCTAAATTTGTATAAAATTAATTAAGAACTACTTGAAACAGAAAGCTGAGACTTCCCTCAGTCACAGATGGCTGGAGATGGGAGGCCAGACCAGATCACTGCATGGTTTTACTTTTTACCTTTCTACCACCAGCTTCTGCCAGAGACAAAGGAGTCCAGGTATTCCTGTCTGGTTGGTACTCTTGGCAAAAACTTCTCAGCACAATGGAGAAACTCATCATTTGCTTTAAAAGAGAACAAATATGTTGCAGCATGCAATATATGTATATTACAATTCTGCAATTTCTTGCACAACGGTGAATAAGCAAAAAAAAATATAAATGGTTAATAAATTACTAGGTCTGTGGCCTTGTCATCATTGATAGCAGCCCGTCATTCACTCTGTGAAAGTCCGTTCCAGGCTCCAGCCCAGCTCCCTGACCTGATTTGATCTATTTGATCTGGTGATCACAGCCAGGTTCTGTAACTTCTTTGCCGTTGCACAGCCCCCTCTCTCTAGGTGGAAAAGCTTTAACTTCGTATTTCTTTTACAGTTTTCTTTTTTGCTCTTAAAGAGTATAGGAAAGTTATGTGTCAGCCTACTTTTGCACCTCTCACCTTCAATTTGAGTAGGCAGGAGTCCACCTCAGCAACCACCTCGAGGTGATTGTCTCATCTGCCTGGGAAAGCTGGTCTGATCCATGGGACTGATTCCCAGGGACCGAGATTTGATTTTTGCCTTTGCCAACCTCTTCTTAAAAGATCCTGTGTAAGGCACTTTCTCTAGCTAGCACTTGTCCTTTGACATGGCTTATACAACAAAAAACCACTTGTGGTCATGAAGTGCCTAAGTCTTCTATGCATATAAATATATCCAGCTACATAAGCCACCTAAGCTCCCTGTTGCATTCATTTACGTGTATTTCTGGAAAGGGATTTGGACGGAATTTTAAACAGTTGACGGGCTGGGTGGTCAGTCGAGGGAGACCAAGTATTATTAGGGGCTTCTAAGATCTACCCCGCTCCTAAACCTTTCAACATCCAGCGACAGAGAGCACTGCCTTAAATTCACTGTCTTAAAACCCTAAAAACCAGCTGCGTTCCCCTTTAGTTCTTTTTACTAAATTAAAAAAAAAAAAAAAGGTTATGATTTTGCAGTTGCAGGAGCACTGTGCCACTCTACACGCTCCGCCAGTACTTCCTCTCCCCGGTATCTCTCTCCGCACTCCGTTACTCCTCTCACTTCTCGGCGCCTCCATCACCTGCCCCTCGGGAGCCGCCTCCCGCTGCCCCAGCCCCGCCGTGCCCGGTCCCGCCGCACCGGCCCGGCCCCCGGCGCAGGCGGCCCCGGGCGCGCCCCGGAGGGATGGCTGCGCTCCAGGCGGCGGGGCGTCCCCCGGGCCCTCCCACCACGGCCGAGCGGGGCAGAGCAAAGCCAAGCCAAGCCGAGCCGAGGCGAGCCGAGCGGCAGCGGACCGAGCGTCGCGGCACCATGCTGGGCATGGTCAAGAACTCCCTGCTGAGCACGGTGGAGGCATGGCCCTGCCGGGTGCTGAGCAAGGGCGAGAAGGTCTGTGGCGGGGCGGGCGGCCGGCGCTGTTCCCTGCGGGGCTTCTGCGCCGGCGGGCACGGATGAGGCGCTGTCAGGGGAAGAGGATGTCACCTCCGGGCAGCGCATTCCTGCTGGCAGCGTCTCCATCCCCACCTCCTTCCCCAGGAGCAGGTCAGCTACGAGGAGAGGGCGTGCGAGGGCGGGCGGTTTGCGGCGGTGGAGTTGGTGGGGAAGCCTTTCGACGAAGCCTCGAAGGAAGGGGCAGTGAAGCTCCTCAAGTACGTCGGAGGAAGCAACGACAAGGGTGAGAGATGCCGCCTGGCCCGGGGGGCTTGGCGGATGTTTGTGGTTGAGGCTTGGTGAAGGCAGGATAGATGGAGACAATGACACCGTGGCCCGCCTGGCTTGTGGCTCCCGGCATTGGGGGTCTGTGATGGGGATGGCTCATCACTGGAAGAAATAAACTTGCCACAGTTTAAATCGTGCCCAGCCAACTCATGCTATGAGTCCACTTGTAACCCACCTCTGTTTCAGGATAAAATGTCAAAAATTGTTTGTTCAAGCAGAAAGGAGTTACCGTGTAGCTGGTACAACATGAGGACATGCAGACATATATCTATCACAGCTCCCCGGGTGAGCAGCAGCTGATGAAATCCGGGGTATCTGGGACACAGGTTCTGTGATGTGCCCTTGTAGGCAGTGAAATAACTGTTACAGCTTTGATATTTTATCTAGCTATTTTTATTCATGAAAGGGTATCGGACAATGAGCTTCCTTTTTAATGGTATTTCATAATGTTTTATGACGGTGCTTCCATGTGATTGCTTCTAATTCTCCTTTTACTAAAGTATGTGCATTTTAACCATTTGTAGCAGGAGACAACTACAGAGTAGTTCTGAGGCATATACATGTGCTCGCACACCTTTCTCCAGCATCTAGTAGAGGTACTGGTATAGTCTCTATGGGAGTAGGAGCTGGGTGCAGTGAGAAATGGCATGTACAGCAGCATGTCTTGGAAAGGTGCTGATCCCTGTTGCTGTAGTAGAAAAGGTGCCTTCTACAACATGCGACACAAACACAGCTATGGTATCAAAGGAAAATAAATGAGAAAGGTGGCTTGATCTCAGCTGGTTTTGTGGCTGCCTGATCTTGAGGTTTGGAGTTTCCCTACTCCTGCAAGAGGTGTGAAGGAAAATGGTCTTCAGTATCATTTGATGCCTTTCAGTGCTAATGAGTGGGGAAAAAGCATGCTGTTCCTGGAGTGTGGACAGCATGGACAGTCCTGTTTAAAGCCATAACAGTACTGTGTTTTGGGGCACTGGAACTTGTAGGATGTCTAGAAGGATTTGGAAGTGTTTAGGAGAAAGCTTCTGTCACCCAGTATTGGCTATGGGTTCACAACTAAGTGCAGATAGTATCAATTTAAATGCTGATTTAGATTTTTATGTGCCACTGGCATGCCCTGGAACTATAGACCCTGTTGTGTTAGAATTGATTTGTCAGTAGAACAGAATGTCTCACAGAACCACAAAACCAGCACCATTAATAAAAAGCCCTCTGGAGATCACCTGGGGCCCTTGTCTCCCAGGGTCTTTGTGTGGAGAGCGAACTTGGCCCAAGCAGAAGCCTGATATATCTTGTATACCGAGTATACAAGAAATTCAGTATGAGTTTTCCTAAACTAAAATTAGCTTTTGTGAATCTCTTGTTAGTTTTGTGAGTTCCTAAGAACCTAGACTTCTTTAGCAGTGTCTGTGTGTCTCTTTCAGGGGTTGCGATGGGCATGACTGCTCCTGTCTCCATCACTGCCTTTCCTGCTGAAGATGGCTCCTTTCAGCAGAAAGTGAAAGTGTCTCTGCGGATCCCGAGCCAGTTTCAAGACAACCCTCCTTGTCCTACCGATGAAAGCATTAAGATTGAAGAGAGACAGGGGATGACCATATATTCCACGTAAGAAATGCATCCTGCGATTTCCAGTCCCAAGTGCTGAGGTCTTTTTAGCATGCTCTGAAGTGCAGTGTTTGTTTTACCAGGTGACTTGCTGGACAGGGGGTGCATGTGGTAGAGGTGGAGGGGTATGTCTACACTGAAGACAAGTGTTTTATGTAATTTCTTACATTTAGTCATGTTGCAATGATTTGGAATATGGATTTTTCTCCACTGGTTAAACAACTCTGGAGGTTAGCCCTGAAAGGTACTGAGTCATTTTTATTATCCAAAAACTATTGTTTTCCCCACTTTCCGGGATCCAGATGGTTTGTAGTCATCAAGAACATCCTTTGATGTGGTTCACATCGAACTGCAGGTGTCAGCTGAAGTCTCATTTAGATGGGCTCACACTAGAGTTCACCATGGAAACAAGCAACCATTGCATTGCTTCAAATCACCTTTGAAAGTCTTTGGCTCTTGACTGGCAGCCTGGATAAAAACTAACATCACATTAGCACTAAGATCTTCACCTTGTCTTTAACCCTTTGGAGGTTCCTTTGCCTCTTTGCTTGAACTATTTTGGCTGACTCTGAACTGGCTTGTCCCTTGCCTGCAATTGCTGCTTGGCCTTTGCTCTGGGTGTGGGCCACTTCTGCAATATCAGGCTGTTTTGTCTCAAAGCTTGGCCCTGAGACAAAGTGGTGAGGTGCAGGCCGATGTGGAAACAGTTCCTGTTGTTGGGAGGTCCACATAAACCAGACTCATTCCAGCCCATCTTTTTTTAATAGCATCATGTGCTGTGATTGCCAATGTCTCTGTTGTAGGCAATTACCTCCCCTTTTTCTTGCACTAGCTAGAGTTTGGCTTTCCTTTACAATCAGTCTTCCAGCAGACGATTGTTCACAGCACAGTGAATATGGTTGTTGACAGCATTGGTATAAGGACTGTGGGCTGAGCTGACTTGGACATAACCTTGTGTCCTAGAAAGTTGTTCCTCTGTTATGGTGTTGATTCGAAGGGCAGGGCCATTCTGCTGAGTGATACACGTGAGGCTGTTTGGGGGAATCCATTTGGGATCTGCCAATGGATGAATGCACCCTGGCTGTGTAACCCTTGAGACTTCATCTGTCACAGATGAAGTGTGCTGGTTCATAATGAACAGTGCATGCATGAGCGGATATTGGCAGGACCTGGACCAAAATGCGTGTCTAAATATACCGTGGCTGCATATTCTCTCTCTCTCTCCCTTTCTGTGCTTTGCCAGGACTGCTCAACACCTCTCTGTGTTTGATTTCTTTACAGGCAGTTTGGTGGCTATGCCAAAGAGACGGATTATGTGAACTATGCTGCCAAGCTGAAGGCTGCTCTGGGGAGTGAAGCTGCATACCGCAAGGATTTCTACTTGTGCAATGGTTATGACCCCCCTATGAAGCCTTATGGACGACGCAATGAGGTCTGGTTTGTGAAGGAGTGAACATCTGGCTCCCTGTGCTGCTGCCTTGCACTGATAACCTCCCCACACTGTGTCCCTGTTCTCTTTAAAATAAACTAATAATTCAGCAGAGGCAAAAAATTATGATTGCCTTTTTCCACACCTATGCCTTAGTCTTTTATGGACCAGCCATTTTAGAAGAACACTTGCTGACCCTCCTGATGGTCCTTCTCCTTCATTCCAGACGAGGTCCTCAGCTACTCAGATTCTCTTGATCTCTCTGTGGCTTGCTTTTATCTCCTTTGTGCTCCCATAGTTCAATGCTGAGAAAGCCAAAAGTACTTAATTAGCAAGACTGGTGCCTGACAGGAGTCACGTCCAAGTGTTGGCAGACTATTAGTCTCACCTGAGATGGGCAGGGGAACATGATGAAAGTACATACAGTCATATAGTGACTTTTTTATCTCCTTGAGTTTTCTGCAGCTGTAAAATGCTGCTTTTATCTTTGCCATTCCACAAGCAGTCTAAAGGGACACAGGCATTGCTGCCAGCACAGCACAGTGAAAATAAACATCCTTTAATTCAGAGTGTGCAGGAGATCAACGCTTCTGTCATCTGACTGAGAAATGTCATTTAGAGAAAGATCCAGGTTTCTGTTTGCAGCTGTTCTTCTGTTTGAGGTGAGACATTTTGAGGCATGCTATGTCTTGATCTCAGCTAGCAGCTGGACAATGTGACCTGGAGACCTCCAGATCATTTCCTCACCTTCCTGTAACTTTTGTGTAAGGTTTCTTTGAAACTAGCCTGTACAAGGGCCAAAGCTAAAATGTGTGTGGTAATCTAATTGAATTTGAAAAATACAGGCTGGGAAGAAAGCAGGAGCTTATCATTTGTGATCTGAGGGTGCCTTTGAAGAATGGTGAACATACAGTGAAACTACTGTGGGTGCCAATCTTTAAAAAAACTTCTCTTAAATGGTGCCTGTTTTTGAAGGGCTACTCAGAGCAGCTGTTTTCTTTAGAGGAGAAGAACATGACTATTCTTGAAAACTGGGACTTACATCAAATGATGACTAGCCTTTTGGAAACTTCAAATACAATAGCAAGCGTGGGTCTTGTTTCAAGAAGACCAACGATACTGAACTGTCAGGCATCAAACCAGCATTTTAGCTCTGGGCTCTGCCAGGGACGCAGCAAGATGCCCTCAGTGGGAACACACTCCCACACCATGCTGCTGCCGGTGCCTGTATAATTCCTTACCTCTACTAAAAGAGGTGTGGTCCTCTGATGATTAAGTGCCCCAAAGCTCAGGTCCTTTCCAAAGGCCATTTTCACCTGGAGCTGAAAGAGACATTTGTCAGATGGCGTCTTGGTTTCTGGCTGATCAAGCTGTTTGCTTTCTGAGAACAAATCTCAGGAGTGAAAGGAGAAAACATGAGTTTCTGATGTGCTTTCCTTTTCTTTCTTGCTGAGCCATAAAATAGCTTTGCTGTGGACCTCACAAGAGAGTTTCAGACACCTGAGGGGACTGTGCAAGAGCAGCTAGTTCATGATGGGTAAAAAGAGCAGATATCATTTAATTAAAAACAAACAACAAGGGAAAAGCTATTGGCTGCAGTTAGTGATTGCAATGCAGAGGAGGGTGAATGAAAAGAGAAATCAAGACAAAGGATTAGACTTTTGAAGGAATTTTTTAACCAGCAAATGCCCTTTTAAGCCCATTCCTAAATCTAAAGGGACCCATTCATGTCCCATATTATTTCTACCTGTGTGGGTGAGGAATGAAAGAGCACAGTGCTGTCTGATTTACGCATTCCCAGGTTCATTTTGGAACATGTGCTTAGACTGTGGATACAATCCTTTCTGGCTACAAGTGGTGAATGTCCTGCAATGATCAAAACTTTGAAATTTCTCAAAATTTATCCTGTGAAACCTCAGATGTTAGGAAGGCCAGTTATAAACCTTGAACAGAACTGCATATCTCAGCAGCATGGTGGGTTTTTCCATAACATGCATACACTCTAAACAGAGAGCAAGAGCTTCTGACCAAACTGTGAGAGTAATCACATCTGTAGGCTTTGCCTACAGCAGCCCTGCTACTGGCCTTTTGCATGTGGCAGGCAGGATAGAGTTTCATAAACAATGTTAAATTATATCAAAGCCTTAAGCAAACTGAAGTGCCTTTTCTGTATGCAAAGATGCCTGTGTTTTGTCTGCATTTTCTAGAGTTTTGAAATAAATATAATATTGTAATTTACAACTTCTGTGTTGATCATTGACTTGTGAGCTCAGTGGGAGTTGCTGATTTGCTAGACTGTAGGTTGCCAGTTTATCCTTCTTTTTTGCGTACTAATCATGTCACAGTATCTATAAATAGACATAATGTTTTTCCCAGTAAATTGCTATTTTAGGTATCCTAGTGTGGCCCTGCATTATTTGACTGTGTTAAGATGGGAGCTGATGAAATAATCTCCTTCTTCACATTTTGCTCTGAGAGGTTTTGAGTAATGCATTTATGTTAATGTAGAAACTAGGGGCCTGCTCACCTGAGGAAAACAGTGTGTGTCTGTGGCTGCAGTTCACAGACAGTGAACACATGAGTGTTCAAGCAAATACTCAGGACTGATTTTCAACATGATCAATCCGGAAATGTTACACATTTTGTGCCACTGGGGCATGTGTAGGTCAGTGCCCTGCTGCCAGTGATGGACAGTAGTGGACACCTGAGACAGATTACAGAATCAGTGCAACTGTGGGGTGATACCTCCTCTAAATATTTCCCTATCTCTAGTACAGTGTGGCCGAGGGATTTTGTTATTGTGCTTGATGGACCCAGGTAGACTTGATCCCCTGCATTTGTCCAGTTGCTTTCTAGACTTAAAGTTACTATCCATGGCATCCTTTTGTCCTATGGCAAGGAGTTCCTTGCATATGGAACGATAGAAATACACTTTGGCTAATGGTTTCTAGCAGGTTACTCCTTAGGCAGCTGCATCAGCCAGCTCTTTGATATGCCTCTGCCACTGCAAGTGCATGTTTGTTTGGACAGCCAGACTCGCTGTTGACATTGGAGGATTTCCAGAAACCTCTTTGTGCTGGGGCCAGAAGCCAGAGGTGTGTTCTGGATTTTGACCTGAGGCCAGCATGGCCACAGGCACTGTGTTACACACAATTGACTCCAGAACTGATGTTAAATAAATAAAAAATATTTTTCTCTGTTCCCTGCAGTATTTGTTCTCCAAGAGATAATAGTGCAGTAGATTGCCTAGAGACCTCCTTACTTCTCTTCTGTGCCTGTCCAGTGCCATTTTCTGCCTCAAGCCAATGCTGAAGTGGAGAGATTTTGGTACTCTTCTGTTGTTTGACAGGGCAGTGTGACATTACCTGTTGTGTGTGGATTTAAAAATACAGTGCAGGGAAAACAGGAAGGTGGATGTTTCTTCTTGCTAAGGCACCTCGGCACTGCCAGAGGCTGCCTTGCTGAGCTGTTGGGATGCAGTGGGTTTGTGCATGGCAGACCACATTGCTGCTTGTGGCCCCGTTCCCATTGCCTCACTTGTCAGGGCAGTGGAGCAGCTCCACCGCTGCCTGTGCTGCCTGCTGGGCTGGACAGGCTCAGCAGGGTAATGGCTTTGGGAATTATCTCTGCGTTCCAGAGACAGGAGTGCCCTTGGTGCTTATTAGCAGAGGGGCAGGTCCCGCCCAGTGCTGTGCAAAGCAGCAGTATGATGGCAATACGACTGGCCATGGGAAGGGCTACCTTTAAACAGAGCCCAATTCAAAAGCATAATCTTGATGGAAATTATACACGTGCCATGTAGATTTAGCTGTGCTTGATATGCTGTCTTCCTAAGCTACTCTACTCGTTAGTAAGGAATTTTTATGCTGGCATTAATGGTGGCAAACCATATCAATGCATATATATGTACATGTGTTATGTGTATAAAAACCAATAAATCCATTGGTTGGCTTCTGCAGTCACTGAATAACTCACTAGTGCAAACACAGCCACTGGGGGAACATTCGCAGACCAAAGTTTTAAGTCTGCTAGAATGAGAGCTTTGTTAGCTTCAGAAAGAAATACTTTCTTTCATAGGCATATGCCTAAAATGTATCTAACACTGCATTAAGAAGATGACAGCCTTTATGAAAGAGCTAACTGGTTAAGTTGTCCATATAACTCTGACCAGACTTATAATACTCCAGTCACTTTGAGGGGGTAGGTGATTTATGGTGAATGGGGAAGTAACATCATTATTTCCCCATTTTCATCAATCCCCATGGCAAAGACTGTGTGAGCAGCTATTGTGCTTGTGGTAGCAAATTTTCAGCTTTGCAATGCTGCCCGAAGGCGATGGGTCAGAAGAAGATGATAGTGGCTCCTTAGCTCACATGGTCCCTCCCTATTGCAATTACAAAAGTATCTCTTTTATAATAGCCCTCTGACTCTTTCATCTGTGACAACACTTCAGCCACACTGAGCTAAAAAAGAAATGCATCTCTTTTAACAGGACCATAAGTAGCTTTGGATGTATAACGCCTCTATAAAACTGCTTGGCAACATGATTTATTTGAGTGGGATTGGTGGTAAAAGTGACTTCTCTGACAGTAATGGATGAAACACTTCCAGTGTAGCTACTCTGTCTCTGCTTGGTGCCTATGCCAACAGCAGGCTGGTTTTGTCAGCTCATTCATAATATCTGCTTTGCTCTCAGCAGAATCCGTTGCACAAGACAGATTTCAGCAATGGCAAATGCTTTTTTTCTAGTCCTTTGTGGGAGCTGCTGCAGAAGATGGGTCAGTGCAAATACTGCTTGATTCCTGAGGATCTGTCTGCTAAATTTCACATCCAGACTCTATGCCTAGGTGGGAGTTGGGCGCACGTTCTTAGACTGAGTGTGAGGTCTAACTGATCAGCAGCCCAAGGTCCCAGGCAAGTCTCAGGCATATCTTTTGTGCAACCCCTGTGAGAAGACTGTATTGAGGAGCCTGAATCTAATGTGCTGATTTTTAAAAGTAGCAGTGGAAGATAGCACGTGCTGCAGAATTTTGACCTGCATTGTGACTTGTGTGACAGCGTGGGATTGGGTGTGCTGCGTGACACTGGCAGCGTGATATGACATTGGAGCTCCTTGAGGTGGGACAGCAGAGCCCATGCCTGTGCTATGTGGGCAGCTGCACCACCCACCCCACCCGTGCCTGGACTGGGAAGCTAGGTGGGTTTGGGTCTAAGAGATGTGCGTGTTGGGGGTGTGTTTTCTTCAACACATACTTTTCATATCCCAAAAGAAAATAGAGAAAGATTGCCATGGCAAATATTCTCCCTT
This sequence comes from Pseudotriccus pelzelni, assembly GCA_035584735.1. Taxonomy (NCBI): domain Eukaryota; kingdom Metazoa; phylum Chordata; class Aves; order Passeriformes; family Tyrannidae; genus Pseudotriccus; species Pseudotriccus pelzelni. Next base: position 46,656,545 of record JAWMRA010000041.1, on the reverse strand, counting down.
GTATTCCAGTCTTGTTCATTTTTTTTTTTATATCCCTAGTATTTAATTTAAGGTCTTTCCTAATTGGAGTCCAAAAAAGCAATTGAAGTGTCTTCTACCATTAGACAAAAAGTTCAGACACCTTCCCACACAACTGTAGAAGTACAAGATCAACATAATTGAATGTTGCTGTAAGATAAGAGGAGAGGATCTGAAATTTTAAATGCATCATTCTCAGACAAATGAAACAAATGAAACCTTTTACCCAAAACAAAGAACTGAAATAAAAAGTAGTGTTCAGCATGACAGTTTTGGGCACTTCCCTGCTGGTGGATGTTTCTTGTTGTTTAATCACTGGTTGCAGAGTTTCTCAATCCTCTTTATGACTCAGCTTTGGAAAGGAACATCTTTCCAAACCAACATGTGCTGGCTCATTGAAGTATGGGTCCTTTCCAACTCAGAATATTCTGTGATAAAAGCAATTCCTACCTGCCCATGGGAAGTGGTGAATGAATTCCTGGTTTTGCTTTGGTTGCATGCATGGCTTTCGCTTTACCTATTAAACCGTCTCTATCTCAACCCACCAGTTTTCTCACTTCTACTCTTCTGCTTCTCTTCGCCACCGCATCAGGGCTGGCCAAAGAGTGAGCAGCTGTGTGTGGTGCTTCATTGCTGGCTGCTGTTTAAACCCTAACACACCTGCACACCTGCACACCAATACCTACGCATGGGAAACCCATGCTGGAGGAGAAAAAAATCTGGTGGAAGTGTAGGAAGGAGAAGGTTGATGTCTAGGTTGTGCTGTCTCAGGGAAGAGTGATATGAGGGTGGGTTGGTGGAACATAATGTCTTGGCTACCCCATAACTCACACAGTGGCCCTTCACCTTGGCAGAGGTTGGCAGGCGAGACAGACAAATCCCTTTCAATAGGGCTTATATGCCCTGATGGCTGCAACAAAATTAAACACAGAGAAAGAACAAGAGATGACTCTCAGCTTCTCCAGCCCTGCCTTGGACAGACTATGTTTCCTTCCTACAGCAGGGCCCAGGGAACAAAGATCTCCCTGGAAATCCCCTGCATGACTCTCCTCCCGCTGTGTTGCCATCTGCTTTGCACAAGCCTCTGGTATACGCCTTTGAGGAAAGCAATGCTCTTCCTCTGAGGACATCTTTGGTGCTGCTTCCCAGGAGGGGTGAAATCCTGAGCTGTAAAGAGCAGTTGAGACTGCTGTGAGCACCCCTCCCTGTCACGAGGCAGGCAGTGAAACAGAAATGACAATTTTATGAGAGACTGCATCTTGGGAACCTGGTCTAAAACACCCTCCAGTTGGAAACCTGCCCAGTCGATTTCAAAACTGTGAAAGCAATCCTGCAGGTTTTGGAGTGCTTGCTTGATCCAAATGGAGAAACAGGGTCTGGAGCAAATAGAGAAGGAAAAAATGGATGCAGTTTCAAGCACACAGGATGCCCAGAGGTGGTTTTGTTCCTCCCAAGTGTAATTGTTGTTTTGACTGTGTGTTGACCCCTATGTAGCTTCATGCCTCACCTCTTCCATCTCACTGGGCATGGCAGTGGCACTGCTCACCTCTGGGTCCAGCAGTGCTTTGTTTCCTGCTTTGCTTCTCAGATGCATGCTCCAGGCACGGCTGGTATCAGCTTTTAAATGGCTGCACAGGTCTTCTCTCTGAATTCAAGAATGAAGGCCAGATCTTGAGCCAAGGGAGTTGTTTGGCTGGAGACAGCTCTCCACAGAGCTGGTTTGTTAGCAGGCAACAAGAGTTCATTTATTTTTCATTGCAGTGATGCTATTTCTGAATAAGAGAAAAAAAAAGGTTTTTTCCTGTAGCATATGATTTAATTTTTGGCCTTTAAAAAATTGTTTATTTTGAAAGAAAGCCCAGAATGCACAGAATGTAGCAAAAATTGCAGATACAGACAGGGATTTTTGTTTCACCTTTCAAGTTACTCCCACTCCTGATGCTAAGGCAGTAGCATTTGAAAAGGCTCTGGATGTTTTCCCTTTCCTTGGAATGAAATATGTGAAAGTAATGATCCTGAAGCAATGCTGAAGGCAGCGGCTTCCAGGTAACTCCATTGAAAGCACCAAGACACAGTCAGGAACATCAGGGCAATGAGGAAACTGTCCTGGGAACTGTCAGCTGGACAGAGTTTCCTGGTGACTGCAGTTCCTGCTCCTGGGAGATGACACAAGGGTATGAATAGGAGCTCCCCAAACAGTCCTGATTGTTTTCTGAAATGCTTGATCCCACAATCCACAAATCCATTTGTCATAAATAGCCATTCAGTCACCCTCTGTTGTGACAAACTCTTCTGGAACAAATCCAGCTCCAGAACCATGAGAAGCTAAAAATGGTGTCTATTCCCATGGTTATAGACAGAGAGATGCTACTCAGCAACAAATGCCTTAAAAATAGCCCCTTATTCAGTGTTTGGAACTTGTCATTTCATAGGGGTAAAAAGGGATTCATTTTGGCACAAAATATGCATAATATGTATTCACAACTTTATAAATAGCATTTATAAAATTATGTGTATAATTTTATTTTAAATTGATGCTGAGCAAAGAGACAAAACAATCTACAAGAACTTAACACAAAAGTTTTTTTTCTTAGATAATTGTAAGACTTCTGCCTGAGAAATGAAGATATCAAAAGAGACCTTCCTGTCCTCTCCCCTCCTTCCTTTCTCTCTTTAAGACAGCTTTAGGGAAGAAAGTTGAAGTTACTGCCATAATGGCAAACCTGATAGCTATAAGCAAAGAAGAAGCCTGGGCCAAAGTTGTCACCCCACAAAACTTAATTCCATGGCTTTAGCTATTCCATAGGACAGACATTTACAAATGCAGACCTTTATATCACTTGGGGTCCCAGCTTTTGCAGGTGGAGTCACAACTGTGATAGAAATGAAGTTGTTGAGATTGGTGCTCTGAGCCAGAATTGGGGTCAATAACTGGAACATAACTTGAATTGACCCCTAAAGGAGCAATTGGGAGCCATGCTCTTTGGCTTCCTCTCTTGTTTCATCTTACTTGCCCTTGTAGTACTGGTTCAGGGCCACAGCATTGGTACTGGTGGGTGGAGAAGATGAGGTCTCACTGGAGTCTCCTGGGCATCTTTCCTTTCACACTTTTTGGCTCTGCTGAAAGGGAGCAGGTACAAATATGAAGGCTTTGCTGCTGTCCTGCTTCAGGCGTTCCTGTTTGCCCTCTACCCTGTGGCACCTGGCTGCAGGCTGACGGTCCTTCTTGTCTCTAAAGGTGCTCAGATACAGTCTGCAGTGCCCAAAGCCCCCAAAAAGGGTAGGAGAAGGGGTGGGAAAAAATATTGCAACGTTGGAGCAATAACTAGCAAAACAAAATGTGAGGCGTTATAGGCGTGGACAACAATTTTGGTAAAGAACAGAACTAGTTTCATTCACTCACACTTGCATGTCTATACGCAGAAGCAGCTGGATCCAAGTGCTCAAACTGCCACAGCCATCACTGATAGTCCTGAGTGGGGACTGCCTGCCAGAGGAGTGACCCATGGCCTGCCGGGAAGAGCGCAGTGCAGAGCTGGATATGTGTCCTGGAGGATGCCACCCCCATACAACATCATGCCTTGGAGCTGTGTTTGCGAGGTCTCGAGATACACTGTATGAGCAGACTTGGTTGTCCTGTCCTGATCAGAGAGGATGAGATAGACTAAAAGTGGGATTTGGCAACTGAGAGAGGAGAAGAAAATGGGCTTTCCAGAACAGTGCAATGGTGCAGGACACCAACTTCACTGAAATTCTGAGATCCTTCAAATTGTAATGCTTTTCCTTAGAAATCATCATTTAAAAAGTCTTTTTAATGAAATATGTCTTTTTTAATTTGAAAATAAGTCTTAGAATAGTACATTTTTTAAAAGGATGGGGGTTTTCATTTTTTTCCCCGTATGATTTCAAGAAAGTCAGTAATATTTTCTTAGGAAAATTGCATTCTTTTTTCATTTTACTGAAATTATCAAATGGTTTCTAGGGCAATTTACCAACAGCACTAGGGTTCATTTTTTTACCTCTTTAGGGGTCAGGGGCGTCTTGGTCAGAGAAATTAAGGGATAGACAAAAATGTCAGAACTGTGCTTTGATGTTTTCCCAACTCTTGCTAAAGCAAAAAATATTGCCTGATAATGTGATAAAAAGGAGTGAGGTTAGCAGGAAATTTATGCCCTCCTGGAGACATGGTGTGATAGCTCTCCTCCACATTCTCTCATGCTATTTCCATGGCAACTCCACATAATGATGACTCCCACAGATTTTCTCCTTTTATCTGTTATTTTGGTCCCAGATAGCAATGGAGTGAAGGCATACATTTCTTTCACACCATTTGATGCCCATCGACAACCAAAGTAAATAATGTCCTCATTCTTTAGGCCTTTAGAAAGCACAGTTAGTTCACAGCGCTTTCAGGAATTCACCCGCAGAGCTGGACAGAGCAGAGACAGGGAAATCAGATGCTCAGAGGAAGCTGGAAAGTATGAATACTCAATGTCAGCATAATGTGACAGGATTACATCCCACTCCTGCTTTTCTCCTCCCCTTGGCTGGGGTAACAGCTGGAGGCTAAGTAGGAGGCCATGGTGTAATGGGAGGATAGATAGTTTGGGTGCAGGGAGCTGCATCTCAGCTGTTCTGCCCATGGAGACAGAAGGTCATTCTGCCTGACTGGGACATGCTCCCATTCCCCCTGCTGTCAGTTCATGATTGCAGATCTGGTCCAGCTCATGAGACAAGGATTGGGAGCTTCTCCTAGGCATAGCTGCAGCCAGAGAAACCCTTGACCAGGTGCCTCTAACCCATGACTTCCTCCCTCTTATGAAATCTCTGCAGCCAGCTGCTGCTGGCTGATTTTACAAAGCAGAAGTGGCAGGCGTGCAGCTTGTTCCTGGAAACCTACACTTGCTTCATCTAGCTAGTAGAACATGACAGGGCAAATTATTAACACTGGAGAGGAGAGCCCACAGAGATCCTCGAGTCAAGCTGCCAGTGTGGGCTGTACCCAGCTTCTGTGCTTGGGTTGCAATTCAGTTAGTGCCAGGGAGCATGGGACAGTTTGATGTGGAAACCTATCCTAAGCACCCCCTTACTGCATGCCCTGAGAGCATCCAGGTATTTTGACCTTCCTCATTTCTTCCTACAGACCTCCAGGGTCTTAAAGGGATCTTAAACCTTATGCTTGATAATAGTGTCCCTTCTGAATAAGGCTGCTGATCAGAAGAGTTGTCCTATCTGTTTGGTCTTCTCTGTCCTGCAAACCAGCTGTTGTTGGGAGCTTTGTCTGGGCTCAGGCTGCTCTAATAGATGGAGAGGCTAATTATGCAAGAAATTATTCAGTTCTCCGCATGCAGAGAAATTTGCAAGGATGGAGCATGTCAAGGACCAACACTAGCCCGCTGCAAGGCTGGTCACAGCAACTGCATGGAACAGTGGAAAAGATGGCACTGCACCTGCAGGGACAATATCTGATTGCTGCGGTCCCTTGGGATTTGTGTTGCCCACCTCCCTGGAAGGGTAAGTCAAGAGGGGACACACAGTCTCCCTGCTTGGCCCCCACCAGTTAACTGGGTCCCTCTTCCTTCCACCCTTAAAGAGATTAGGATGGTTTCAAGTGTGAGATCTTTTGCTGCTTAGCTTCACCTCATCGATGCACAATGACAAGAGTTACTCCTCAGGAAACTGGAAAACTAGCCAGAAATTCCATGCTGTGATTAGCTCCTGCTCCCAGGTTAGACAACCTATTTTCTGGTTTAGGACTTTAGGACTGGTGTCCCTCACTGCCTGGGTAACAGCGAGCCACTGTCTCAGCTGTGGACCCAGCCTGGTTGTGTGTGAGATGATGTGTGTTTGCAGAAGCTGCTGTGTCTCAGCCTCCAGCTCCCCTGCAGTCACCTGTGAGTATCCAGAAATCACCTCCATTGCAGGGAGAGGGAGCAGGGCACAGTGTCACAGAACCATATATGTTGGATCTGAGGTCATCAAGTTCAACCTTCAATCAAATACTACCATGCCCACTAAACCATATTGTGAAGTGCTACCTCTGCTCGTTTTTTGAACGCTTCCAGGGACAGTGACTGGAAGCAGCCCAGGTTTGAATCTCTTTTCTGAATGACACAGAGCAATTCGTCTGGGCGTGTGGGTGAGCAATCACCTAGGCATGGTGGAAATTTGACCTTGAGCTTCTGCCCTGAGTGTAGGAAGTATAATTTCCCCATCATGCTAGTATGATAGAAGTCGATAAGCAGGTGAAAGACCTCCTGAAGGACTCTTAGCGACTCAAAAGAAAAATCAAGAATAAACCAGGAAAATTTCTAAATGGCAGATTTGAGGTCACCAATGCTAATTGGTGACCAGCACCTTGTCCACCTGTATCATGATGACCCCATCAAACACAAACAATTCCCCATTCCCCAGGGCAGAGCTGGAGTTGGGGCAGTGGGGTTAAACACTGCGACACATATCTGCTAAGGGGGTGGCCACAAAGACATGTTGCTCAATCCTTGTATAAAATGTTTCCAAGATCATGTGGGGGTTTTTGTTTGGGGGGGGGGGAGTGTTTTGTGGTATTTTTGTTTGTTGGGGTTTTTTGTTTGACTGGTTGGTTTTTTGGGTTGGTTTTTTGTTTGTTTGTTTGGTTGGTTGGTTTTTTTTGTTTTGTTTTTTTAAATTCTTAGGATTTTGCTAAGACACATATACCCATAAAATTTATTCTTTCCATCTTTAGACATACAGATGTCTCTAAAGTGAGAACGGAAGTCAAAGGAACCTCTGCCATTGATTTTACCAGCAAGAATCTAACTTTTATTTCCAAGATCCTCACTTCAAATGTATCATCATGCTTCTATTAATTTCAGTGTGAACATTGTATGCACAGTTGGAGCAGAGCATGCCCCAAAAGCTGATTACATTTGAAGAGTGCACAGTGAAAGAGAAATCAGGTGAGACACTAGCAAGGGTTTCATCTCTTTGAGATCCTGTAAAGGAGCATGCAGCTTCTTTCAGCTTTTCCTCATTCTTTCAGTAAAGTGGATTCTACTTTTAGAGATTATTGCCAGACAATAAAGACAAGTTATATTCAAAAAAAGGCAAAACCCATAATGAAACTTGCAGAGAAATTACTTTCCCCTTCTCTTACCCCACTTGTCCCCCGATTTGGAAAGAATCACTTGTAGCTAGAGCCAGGACTGGACACCTCACTAAATCTCGCTTTAGAACTTCTGCTGTCAGATGAAAATGTGACTGCCACCAAGACACGAAGCACTGATCTGGTGTGAACTCACTCAAACACTTTGAATAGGATAAAAGTGGTTCGTGATCTATCTTCGTGCGTTCTTGGTAACTCCGCAGGAACGGGACCGTGTTCGCGGTGGATGCAAATCCCGCAGTGCCCCCGCCTGGTTACTGAAAATCCCGATGTCACGGTAAAAGAGAGACGGTTCAAGGTTTCATTCCCTCACACGGCACAGGTTTTATTTCGTCTTTCAGAGAGTTCACTAAAGCACAGAGAGGGCGGCAGAGGCCGTTTCCTCCTAGGATGGGAGCGGAGTCGCAGAGAGAGTCACGGTAGCATTGCGATGCTGCAAGAACTGAAGGGACAGCTTTCAGGTCATTCGAAGCAGTGCTACAGCTGTCCCGCCGTCCTTCAGTCAGCCCGTGCTCTGGAGAACTGAGCATACCTTGGCGCTCAGCGCACACATCCTTGCACCAGTGACACCATCTGCTCGTGTTTAAGAACTGGGCATTTAATCTTGACCCTGACAATATCTCATCTCACACAAATAATTTGCCAATTTAAACCCAAAAGTCTGGATGTAACAAAGGGGAACCACAACACAGCCTCGATACATAGTGGTGATGGGTGAGGATGAGAGAGCACAAAGTTATCTACCTGCTGTTTCTTTGAGTAATGAAATTGTGCTGTCCATATTGCTGCCAGATATCACAAGCTTTGACACTGGGGATCTCCTGCCTTACTGACTGGCACAGTTCCACCTAGGCAAGCCCAGGAGCTGGTGACCTCCATCTGGAAGGCTGGACAGAATGGGGAGCAGATCCATAATCTGCCTGGACTGTCAGTCTGCCAGAAGCATGCCTACTTGCTGCCCCATCCCAGTGACTGCTGGTCTCCCACAGTCTTGCGAAGCACCAGGAGTCTGGGGTGCAGGGTCTGACTGATCTTCCTTGACCACAGATACCTACCAAAGGCTAGTTGAAATCCAGCTAAACTGTGTTGCGCCTAAAATAAAATGAGTTCAGAGACAAGGGCTTTGTCCTACTGTATAAAACAAGCTGAATATCACAGTGGAAAAGCTTCCTTTTTTCAGCTGCAAACCTTCAGTTGCTTTTTTTTTTTTTTTTTTTTTAAATAATTGGAACATTCCGAGTCAAAGAAATCATTTCACGGCAGCAGAACTGCAAATTTTACCAAAGTTCAATGTAAGGCCATGAAACAACTAGAAATTTTTTTTTTTTTTTTTGAGAGTTTTAACACTGAAGCTTTAACGAGGTGCGGGGTTTTCTGTCTGGGGTGTGTTGGTGTGTTGTTTTTTTTTTTTTTCGCTACCAGAACAAAGAATGTTTTCCCACGCGGCAGGATCAGGCCCCCGCTCCCGCCCATCCCCGCGCGGATCCCGGCGGGGCCGGGCCCGGGGGCGGCCGCAGCCCGGGGCGCTCCGCGGGGCAACGGCGCCACCCGGCGGCCAACAGCGGAGTGCCCGCGGGAGCCGCCCGGCGGCTCCGGGTCCCCCCCGGCGCGGCCCTTTCCGCGCAACCCACCTTGTCGGTGGCGTTGCCTCCGCTTCCCTTGCGGAACCAGAAACCTACGAACAGCCCCCCTCCCTGTTTTCGAGGGGGTTCGATTTCAACCCTGCCAGAATTAGCTCGGTGGGGCGGGGCCCGCTGCTCGGGAGAGCACCGTGGGTAGCCACTGGGTGCTGGGATCGTCCTGGACCCTGCGTGCCTCGTGGCTCCCTTGGCGCCAGCCTCAGGTGGCCAGGTTAGGGGCTGAGGACATGGGCAAACAGGCATGAGAGAGTGGTTGGGCACTGCTAAAACCGGAGTGCCTGCAGGAACAGCCTAGTTTTTTTGAGTATAGGGGTATTGTCGGATGCCCAAGTGACACTGAGCAACACCTGGATGCCTAATTTGTGAGGTTCAAACGTATTTATTTAGCCTGGCGAAAGCAATAGAGAGCTGATTAGCAGGAAGATGTGGTTTCTTACAGCACCGAACAAGGAGCAGTACCAGAGCCCAGGATGCTACCCACATCCCTTCCTCTGCATGATTAGCGATCTCACAAAATTTTTTCAGCATTTCTTTATACTCAAGCATTTGATTCTCACTACAAACTGTTTTGAGGGAGAAACAACAGACAGTGACATATGTTGGAGACAGAGCATTCTATTTCAGCTCTTCACTAATTAATTAAGAGAACAAGATGCCCATTTTGTAAGCCACAGCCTTTGCTTTCTCCTCAAATGCACCGGTTACCAGCTCTGCCTGGCTGACTCTGGAGATAGATACAGATAAAATCAGCCTGGCCATCCAGGATGGCAGCTCCTGCTCCATGCCTGGCACTTCAGACAGCCTTTTGCAGAAAATGGTACTTATATCTAGCACAGTGCTTCGCTCATCACCATAGCAAAAGCAAAGCAAACACCAGTTTCCCTAGAAACTGCATGTGGCAAGGCATGTTGACTTTAAGGGAGGGAAAGGTTCCCAAATAGGAGAGTCCTGGGTGCAGAAGGGTGAATGTGCTGTAGGTAGGGAGAGGGGACAGGGCATGTCCCAGGCACACAGGGCCCAAGGTGGCTGGAGTGGGGCAGGGACCCCCAGGAGAGTCTCTCGTGGCCACTGCCCTGCTGAACATGCTCAGTGCAGTGGCAAAGACTGCCTTGAGGCAGAGGCATCAAGTCCCTGTGGTTGGGTGTCCCAGAGTGCACAGCTTCACTGAGCACAGCTGGTCACCAACAGCTCACCAACCCCAGCATGGGTGGAGTGATGCAGACCAGGTGGTACACAAGGGCAGGGCTTGCTGCACTTTGCATTCAGAGCCCCAGAAAGCAGGCAAATTAGAGCAGGGGCCTTTGGGTTTCCTTCTCCAGGACTTCCTGCTGGGACAGGCAGCTGCCACTGGAGCCTCCAGCTGTGTGGCCTTGGGTGCTATTTCTGGCTCCTGCTGGAAACACCCTGCCTTAGAGATGGAACCTCAGGACTGCTAAGTCTCTTCTATTTATAACCACACAAGCTCCTCCAGGGCAAAGGGAGTAACTGGTGCTGGGGAAAATGAATCTGCAGAAGGCATTGTCCAGCAATGCGCACTTATGGCAATGTATGCCAACCGCATACCGGGCTGCATGAGTAAGGGTGAAGTCAGCAAGGTGAGGGAGTTGGTTATTCCCTTTTATTTAGTGCTCGTGAGGTTGTATCTGGAGTACAGTGTCCAGTTTGGGTCTCTCAACAGAGCTTGATCAAGTGGTCCGTCAGGCACCACTGACCTGTGTCTGTGCTCCAAGGGTTTATTGCCCCATTCATGTTCACTCCTGGCCAGGCACATGGAGCCGTACAGCCCTGGCAAGGACATGGGATGGTGACCCTGAAGGTCCTGGAACTCAGCAGTGTTTTTGTCATTCTTTGCTCTTTTCCCATGACACCCCTGACCTGAAGTTCAGCAGAGTTTATCCTATCTCCCGATAATCCTGGCTGCTTTCATAATCCAAGTGTGCTCTGCGCCAACCCTTCTCTGGGGTGCACATTTCTGAAACTGTAGTCTCCTTGAAAAGGGAGAGGAGGGATCAGAAACCAGAGGGCCCTGAAGGCAGCATACCTGCGACCACTACCACTAAGGGAGCCCTTTGCAGGAAAGCCGGTAGGGATCAGCCTTACTGGGTTTACAGGCCTTCCAGTGAGCAGATTTTAAGAAAAAACAGCACAAGGATTAGACAACCTTCCTGCCTCCTCAACTCATCTGCCCCTTTTGGGTCTAGTCTGCCTGGCCCCACCAGTTTAGGATTTCCCTGGGACGTGCACGTGCATGTGACTAAGTGGCCAACTGGTTTGGTTTAAGCTCAATTATAAGGAGAGAGGAAACTGCTGTTTTCCCAAAAGTCTCTCCTGAGGTGTGAGAAATATTCAGAGCAGCAGCACCCCTTTCCTACTAGTGCCAAGTTGCACAGAAATTCGTATTTATTTTGGCATTAAATCAGCCCTCACCCAAAGCTGCCTTAATATTGAACAAGTGCAAAATAGCTCTGGGCAGATTAGTATTTGTGTCATTACAGAGGTTTAAAAAAACTACTCTAAAAGGCACTGTAAATCCGTGGAAGGAGATTTTCATTCTCTGCTGAGCAGCATACACAGTAACAGCCAAGTAATCAAGAAAATCACCATGCCCTGAATCGATGGAGTGCATATGGTGTCTCTCATCCCTTCTAGTTCTGCTCCCTCTGGGGCCAAGGTGCACTGGGAGGCACTTTCTGTTCTGTGGCAGTTAGTGAAGGAGCCAGTAAGTGCCTGGGTTATGGAAAACATGTACAGTAAGAGCACACTTCACACATTTCTCCTGTTAGCCTGTCCCTTTGCTGCACCAGACTCCACTGAAGCAGGGCAGCTGGCTCTGTTTCAACACCTTTTTGAATCATCCTGGGACATACTCTATCTACATTTAAGCCATCAATGACACCACATGTACTTGAAAACCTGATTTCTTTAAAGTTCATTGTTTCAAGCACATCCCTCCTACCTTCAGTCTGTGAGTCAAGAATTTGCATCATGGTTTCACATACCCCTTTTCCCAGCCTCCTCCCCAGTATTACTTTAGCATCCTTAAGTTTTCTCTCCCATCCTGTGTTACACCTGTGGACTGTTAGGTGGAGGGGAGGAGGGGAGTTAGCATTATTTCCACCTCAAATTTGCTAGAAAAAGGCAAGTTATCCTGTGACACATTTCAAACCAATCCTTAGGAGGGCTCTTTCTCATGCCAAGAGATTCAGAAGCCACAAGTGTCCCTCTGCTGCCCTTCAGTGCTGGTAGGAAGAGTGGGGAAGGCCCAGGCTGACATACTCTAGACAGCATTGTGCCTGAGGAAGGGGTTTCCTTGCCAAGAGCATATGGACATGTGGTAGCATAACATTTCATGCAAAATCTCATGGGAGAGGATCCTCTAAAAAGGGAGGTTATAGCCTCATACCACCATGTGGTTAAAAAATTATTATTATCACCATCTTCAGACATAATTATTTTGCTTTGTTTTCTACTTTCAAATAAAAATATTACATGTATTAGGAACATCAGAAAGACATCTTTTTACAAACTGAATACATACCTCATGCTCCTTTCCTGTTCTTGATTGTGCAAGTACCCAACAAGTGAATAAATACAGGTGCATTGACACAACAGATACAGGCACATACAGTGCTGAAAAGTTCACATCTTTCCTCTGACATTTGTTTCCCATGGCTTGGTTTTATATTTCTTCACTTCTTAAGCACTTCTAAAATTGAATCAACTTTCTTCATTCAAGAAAAGTAGAATGGAGAAGCTACTAACCCTTCTGCTGCACTCTCAAGCAGCTGATCTTTTGTCCACAATGACAGCTTCGAAGAGGCCAGGATCTCTTTGCCATTTTTGCTCCAAGTGCAACCTCCCAGGTGGCCCATTCCAACCCATGGAGAGCTATTGCTGTCACTCCACCACCCATTAGAGGAATCACACTCCTGAGGCAGAACACCAGTTTCTCATAGGCTGTCTGGGTTTTTATTAATTAAATATTCCACATACAAAGTACTAAATAAATACATAGCTGTGTCAGACACCAGTGTACCATACACACCCACTTGGAGAGCTCTCTGTAGTTATGTATGAAATATCACGGAAAGCTATTTAGCAAATGCAAAGCCGGCTACAGAATGATTCAACTCTGCAGACTCATTGCTCATCACCAGGGTGCAGTCCACACACACACACACACAGAGGCAGACGTGCACATGCTCACGCTCACTCGCACCTGGGGAGAAGGGTGTCCGCCCTCTGTAACCTGGCTGCTTCGGAAATGTTTGTGTTAATGCCATGGACACACTCAGAAGGAGGCAGAGCTCCAAGATCAAATCCCACCAGGGTATTGCAAGGAGATGTATGGAAGAGGTTTTGTCTTCATGGATCCACAGCCTACAGTGGCAGGGGTGAGAAGGGACCCAAACCCCTCGGCTGTGGGGTTGGGCTCCCCCTGGGGAGTTCAGCTGGGGCACGTGGTCAGGAGTCAGAGTTAGGCTGATGCTGAAGTGCAAACTGGAAAATGTGTGTCAGGGTAAATAGGTGTAGCTCTTTTTATGTCTTTAAATTTTCTTCCCCCTCTCCACCATGGTCCCTAGATGATGAGGACGGTGTTGGAAGCAATTATGAAAATGAAGAAAGGAATACTCTCTCTGTCTGTCTCTTCTACACTGATCTCTGGAGGAGAGCCAGGCAGGGCTGCGAGTGGGCACAAAAGTAACAGTGGATAGATTAAGGGTGTCCTCAGTAGTACCTGAGATGTCTTCCCGGGGGGCAGGAATAGGGGATGTGTAGGGCTGATGCTCCTGGTCCTATCTCTTCTCCTGTCAGATGTGGGGTGCAGGCATACCCACAAGCTGATTGAAGCAAGTCCTGTCTGGGGCAGAGCCAGTTGCAGACCCAGCTGATGATCTTCCTGCTTCTCTAGCCTTACAGCATTCCTGCTGAAAATAGGCCAGGACTATCTTCTGTCAGAAGAGAGAACCTCCATTCCACGGAGACACAGAGTGAGCAGGGATAGGACAGCCAGAGCTGTGTCTGAAAGCTGTATCTGAAAAATGAGAGGGGGCTACAGGGTGGAGAAAAAGGACCTCTCTCCTCTTCTGCTGGTGTGGGTTGACTCTCTCTTCTGCAGGATCATCTCACTTGTGACCACGTGGCCCACTCCCCATGCCTTTGCTGGTGGGCACAGTCTCTTTGCTCCCCAGGGAGCTGCTACATGGGGCTTTTCCCACCAGTGTAGTCATGGTATGGGCTCGTCCGGGCCTTGGGGCGAGGGATGGAGAAATCATTCTGGGGTTCAATGGCCTGAAAAGGAAGCACAAAAGTCTTTGCCTTTGAAAACTGGAGAGAAGTAACAGAAAAGATCTTAAAAAGAAAATAAAGCAGGAGAGGGCAAAAGAGAGCTGAAGGTTTCCTGAAAATATGATCAATGAGGCTGTGAGAGAGGATCCTGGCAGAACAAATCGGTGATGGAGACATGTCACCAGAGGACACGTGGGGACCTGATGTGAGCTACTAGACCTGGCTAGGCTGTGGTCTGAAGGAGGACTGGTGAACGGACAGGTAGACATGCAGACTGCCCATACTGGATCTGTACTGCAATGTTCAGTGTCTGCTGGTGGGAACGTTCAGGGCATGGGGTGGGGAAATAAGCACGATCTCTTTTGGAAAGGGCAGAGTCTGCTGCAGGAATTGTGCTCAAAAATGTGATATCAAAGCCTGAAATATTAAAAACTACAACCTCAGACTTTACCTTGGGCCCCTTCTTGTGTTCCCATGTCCCTGGACATGTCACAGCTTCTTCCCCCCAGTCACAGGCACCTCTATGAACATGTCATGGGATGATCTGGCTGCATGCAAAGCATCTGCCTGCCTGCACAGAGCCTGCTCTAGCTCCATCTGTCTTTGCCCCTTCTACTTCCCTGGCCTTCAGTGCCTGAACGATAGCCTGCATGTGGTGAAAGAGATGACAGGGAGCATGAACTTACCTTCATCTGAAAGTGAGAAGTGTATGGGGAGTAGCTGGGGTCTCCTGTGTTTCCTGGGTCAAAAGACAAGAGAGGGGAAAGTTAGTGCATCAGCATTATACAGTAGCTTGGAAATACCACATCAAGGGATACTCAAAGTGGCTACATTAGCAGCTGCTTTTAGACTCGTCCAACTATGCAATACGTAGGAGGAATGGGTTAAAATCCATAGGTGGATGACTTATTAAATATTTCCTTCTGAAGGCAGGAATGAATGGTATTGCAAATAACAGGACATAGGTGGCCTTGGAGTTTAGACAACTCCTGTTGCCTCACAATAACTGTCACCATCACCAGCCAAATCCCTCCCACTTGTATGCACAAGACCCCCCTCTGCGGTATTCCCTGTGAGAGCACAACTTTTCTTGGCTGTTCTTTTACAAACCTGGGAGTTTGACTCCAGGTGATAAATGTGATCTCAGTAGCAGATCCACAGGGAGGGGAATCACATCTCTTACCCAAAGATTTGGGAAGCCTCAACTGATAAAAAAAATTTTGCTTTGTCCAAGTAGGCATGAGACTGATACAGAAAAGGAAGACCTCCTTGCCTCCTTTTTTGATGATGGGTTCATTCTTAAATGGATAATGGGAATGAGATCAGAACTGGAATAAATAACCTCCATGGTATAACCTGAAGAGGTCTGAAAAGCTGGTGCATCACTAAGAGACAAAAACCATCCTGATTTTTTATGTGGACTTCCCTGACATAGCAGGGTCGTAAGGAGTTATGTTTCAGCCCTCATATGCAGCAAGTCTCCTACTCAGTCACTTCTCCTACACATCTTTGGCTTCTGCACTGGTTCTTACTCATTTCCCTCTTGTCTGGAGATTACTTTTCATGTGTATTTCTGAAGTTAAATCAGTATGAAACCTTTTCCTACCTCTAAATTACCCATCATCTTCAAGCCTTTTCTTGTAGCCCTCATACCCCTTTTAGCTCATGAGTGGTACTTGTGTGCTTAGGGATGGGGGGACAGTGGAGTCATTCACTTTATCATACCTTGCACAATTTCATCTTGGGTGTAGGCACGGTTGTCCACTCCAGTTGCCTGCTTTATGAATTTGGGTTGGCAGAAGTCATTTTCTGGAGGGTAGTCCTCTGCCTTCAGAGGAGCAGTGAGGAAGCAAATTTCAGGGACGATATACATTATCAGGAAAATCCAACCATTGGACACCAGAGCAATGGCCACGACAGGATCATCCCAGGTTTCTTTTTCTAAAACTGTGTTGCCTTTTGTGAGCATAGTGATCCACACTACCCAAACGGCAATGGAGAACAGGACAGTGACAAAGATGTGCGCCCCGTGCCTCTTCCAGCTTTTGTATGACCCACAGAATGTGAACATGGAAACCAAGAAGGTCAGAGCCATCAGGAAAAGCACGTAGATTAAAAGCATGACAAAGTCCTTGTTGGTATCCTCCCGAGACATAGTCAAAAAATTTTCTTTCTGGTTTACTAGCATGGTGACTAAGTACTCAATACTGATCACAACTTGTACCAGGGAAAAGGAAACAATGAGGAGCAGCAGCACCCGCCAGGAGAAGGGCTTTCTTCCTCTCACTAGTTTGCTGAGGTTGCAGGCATGGGTGAGGAGGCATGAGAAGCAGAGAGCAAAGATGACTCCAAATAGGAAGAAGCGAGTGGGGCGAGTCCTGTCATTGAGTTTAATGATGAAGGCAAAAGTGAGACCAAAAACGCCGAGCGTGCCTAAGAGAAAGAAAAAATAGACGGAGATCATGTGCCGCTTGCTGTTGTCTTGGACTTTGCAGATGAGAAAGAAGAGCGAGCAGATGAGGAAAATGGTGATGAGGATGCCTGCTGCAGCCAGAGACTCCAGGACAATCCCCCAGGCCATCTCTGTGTCACAGAGCAGGTAGTAGTCAGCATGGATGTTGCCGCAGCCTTGGGGAGGTGACGTCGTCATCCTCTTGCCTTCCTGAACAACCTCCCTGTGAAATGTTTCCCCAAAGCTGTAGAAGAAAAGACACAGGCTGTCATATCAACCATCCGGGTGCTGCCAGCACTGGGGCAGGAGAGGCAGGACAGACCTCCATCCTCACCTCACCACAGTGCTAAGGACATGGGGCTGTAGGAGCAGAGCCATCTCCTTGTTTGGTATAGACTATCAAGGGCAAGCCAAGCCCCTCAGCAGAAGGCAATGTCCTCCTTGCATGTCCTCTGCACTGTGCTTGAGGTTGTGCAATGTTGTAGGAGTGTGGGGAACAGGGAGAAGGTGAGGCACTTTCACAGGCATTAGCTTGGTGCTTTGCAGTGCAGAGACCAAGCTGCCTTGTTACTTTTGAGACACAAGAGCAGCTGTTAGTCATAACACAGTTTACCCTTTTTTGACAAGTCCAAACAACATCAGTACCTTGTACCCGTGAGGTTCAGAGATGAACAATGCAGAACAGGAAACTCGTTGTTCTGTTTGTTTTCTTTCTTTTACTGTCTCTGAAGCACTTTTGGCTGTGGTTTACTGGGACGAATGAAGAGGGAACTTTAATGCCTTTACTATTATGAGTGAAGGGGGAACCTTGCTACCTTTTATCCTCAAGATAACTAACCTGGATACCTCTGGCTTAGCTCCTCACTCCAAATTAAACAGCAAATATAGGCCACCAACCATTAGCCCTAAACTCATATTTCTCCTTTTTCATGGCAGCGCAGCAATAAGAAGTGTCTCAAAGACCTCAGTCTCCTCCCCAAGACATTGCCATGCACTGACTAGAGACCTGACACGTCAGACCTAATACTGTTCATTGCATGAGAAGTAACCACCAAGTCAGCGCGTAAGGAGTCCACAAGTCAATGATGTCAAGGTCCCTAATGCACGTAGCACATTCCTGCTGTCTCCTCATAAGGATTTCAGTGCTGTCTGAGTAAGCCTGTCTCGCCAGGGGATAAAGAGGGCTTAAGACGGCTTTTTAGGTGAGCTCTGTCCATCGCTGAGGGGAATCAAGTTTCCTATTTGCTCGGGAGCTTGACGCATATGCAGAAACTACTGCACGAGGGGTTGGGTACTTCATGGCACATTAGATCCCAGGGACCAGGTACTGCTTTCTAGATACCAAATTGATCAGTTAGCCTCAGGTCACTTAAATCTATTAAAACAGGAGTTTAGACACAATAACAGAACGAAACGTGGGTGAACCTGTGCTTAAAGGTGACCCACACTGGAAAACCAGGGGCTTTCTGACAGATAAACAAAAAAAATGAACCTTGCAAAATTTAGACTTCAGTGCTCACTATGGCATTGGCCTTGATTTTCTCCCTCCAGAACAACATACTGCAATTATGAAGCTGGTTCTAAAGCCCTTCCAACAGATTTTAGGAAGTGCAGGCTGTGTTCTCAATAAATGACAATTGATCTAATCAAGGGATGAACAAAGGGTGAAAATATCACTGACTCACTTTCAGCCCCACATATGCTCCAATGTGACCTGCTTATAACTGAACTGGTGGAATATTCTTCCAGATTTTAACCTCACTGTGTAAAAGGAGATGGACAGCTCTTCAAAAAGCTGACAACAATAAAATGCAAATTATTCAAATATGCAGGAACTTTGGACTCCCATGGAGAGAATAAAATAAGTGAATAACACATGCATAAGTTTCCACAGGAGTTTTCACAAATCATTGTTAAAAAAACTTTGGGGATTTATCTCTTGCACAAATAGCTGTGAGTTTTCTGGATATTTCTGAGTAACAAATAATGAACCTTTCTGAAAATCTGTAGAGCAAATGCTAAAACTTTATCCACAGACATTTACTATTGAACAGATTAGCTTATCCATTCACAGCTCTGGCAGATACAGACTGGTGCTCGCTGTTGGGGCACGTGGAGAGCCCAGAGAGCCAGCATGAGACCTCATGGCAGCACGGAGCACACACACATTGCTTTGAGTCCTGACTGGTGCTTACTGCACCTGGTGCTTGCCGCAGCCAGCCACCATGGCCACTGGAACAAATAGGATGGAAAGAACCTTGATGACTTGGGGAACTGGCCACTTTTAAACAGTTTTATTGCTTTTTCTTTTTTTCCGGGGTAGATGATCTAATGAGGCATGATGAGGCATGAAGCATCTCTGCCCTATCTACTCGGTGACTGTCGTCCCCCAGAAGCTGAGTCTGCTCATCCAGCACCTACAGAAGTGTCTAGGAATTCCAAGGGGTTCTGCAGTCAGTGAGAAGGAGCCTGTGCTGTGATAACTTACACAGCACACCCCAAATCATGGCTCTGATGTACATGACTGCTGAGTACTCTCCCTCCACCCTAACCCTCCTCTCTCATGGATACTTGTGCATAAAATATACCCATCCAACCACAAATTTCCAATAGTTCCCCAGGGCTGTCTCTCGGAACAACCCCCCACTCCCCCAGCTCCAGCTGGCAATCCCATACTAGAGTCAAGGATGGGAGGCACTCAGTTCACTGTGGCACCCCATGCCCCTGCTCTCCCACCCCCCAAGAGCCACGGTCCCGCACGCCATCCCACCCCAGCTGCAGAAGGCAGGCCTGCCCTGGATCCTGTGAAACATTGCCTTGAATTACCTTTCTGGGTCCTGCCTGGCGAAGGCAACAGGGAGGCTCCGTGCGCAAGAGGCAAGTTTCCAATGCAGCACCAAGGCAGGCACCGCCGCTCCCGCAACCCCGGCCCAGCAGAAGCTCCGCGCTCGCCCTTCGTGGGAGCTTTAACAGCTGGAGGGCTGAGGAGGTGGGGCCGAGCACGCCTATTCCAGTTCCACCGCCTCTCCTCTCCCACAGGACACGGCTGTGAAAATTCGGTCCCTGTGCCAGGAAATGAAGTAAGACCTCCTGACGTCAGTGGGGCACTCACCCCTGCGTCGGGGTGGAGATGGAGCCGGTGCCCGTCCCAGCCCTGGGACGGGACTGAATGCTGCTCAGTCAAGCACCTGATAAGGAGCTCCCCTGTCTGACTCCTGGCACCCGTGGGTGGGGACCGGGGCTATGAATAGCACTGCGTCCCCTCCCTGCTCCGAGCCTTTTGTCTCTTTGCGTGCTTTCTCACCAGATAACTGGTTGCAGAGTGAGAGATGAGAGGATGTGGGGTGCGAACGGGCCCGCAGTGCCCTGAGGGAGAGTGGCTGCAAGCCTGGCTCCAGAGATGGTTTCCTCGGGGCTCTCGCTGGGTGCTGCGACTGCATGTAGGGACTTGTCTGCTTGCCCCTTCCACCTGTGCCAGCCGGCTCCTTCCCTGAAAAGGGCTGCTTGACTTTCCTTGTGTCTTGCTCAGCCCGGCCTTGCACTCTGAAGGCTCAGTTCTGTCTGCTCGGGAGCGCTGAGTCACTTTGTCGAAATTGCTGGCCCAAACAGTTAATGAACAAAGGCAGTGACATACTCCCCCTTGCTCTACATATTATGCCTCTGGCCCGACACACCTATCGGCACAATCCCATCCAAATCCTCGTGTATCTCCAACGTGTTCATGACTTCATTTGTTATTTTGAGTATTACTCACTGGGAGTATTTTATTATCCTGATTAAGAAATTGACATCAGGACCTATCCATACTGAGCACTGTCCCTACACACAGCCCCTAATACTTGGAAATCCCTCCCACCTCGTGAAGTTTGTGCTCCTTCTCAAAAAGGGAGGAGCAGCTGTATATGCCTGTGCTGAAGCCTGACTGCCCACAGGTGCCTCATCTGCATGTTAATTTTTTTTGTTTGTTTGTTTGTTTTAGGGCTTCTGGCTTACTTCTGGGTACTGATTCTTTTTTAATATCACATGTGGAGATTGCCACAAGACACCTACAAGGGAGTCCTCTCTTCCACACCCCACGGAAGTACACGAGGGCCTGCAGGGATGAAAGGCTCACCCAGTGAAAGGCAACACTCGGTGCAGTCACTGGGGGGTGAGCCGTGCTGAGCCCTGAGACAGTTCCTCGTGTCCTTCCTACTTTTGTCTCAGTGTAAAATCCTGAGGCTTCTTAGGAAAGGACATACCAGGTTTCTTTACATGAAATTAATCTAAACTTTAAGGTAGGTCCTAGGCAAGAAGAAGGCAGTTATGAAAAATGAGAGGAGAGAAGAAAGAGTGACGGAGAGTTTAGCATCATCTCAGTGGGACACAACTTGTCTAGAAAGACATCCCAAGATTTCAAAGGTCACTGGTCACTGCCAGCCTATTTGCATCTTGTCAGAGCACATTATGGATTGCCAGCTACTTCTCTACCTTTACACAGACACACAAAACTCCATGGAATAGACCCTGTCAAATTATATTGGGGGAAAAAAGAAGAAAACATAAAAGCAACACTGACATTTTACAGAATGCCTGTGAAATCCTTGAGTGTCAGCCATCAAACATATCCTGTACTTTCAAAAGGCTGATAAATGGGGCTACATTTAAAAAAAAAAATCCCAAGTGACTTAGGAGCCTGAGGGGTGCTGACTCACGGTAGATTAGCTTGAGACACGGTGGCCATGGCTCTCATGCGGTGCCAGGAAAGGTGGAGGAGCATCGCAGGTCTACATGGGCAAGTACAAATGGCACAGCGATCACATCAAAAAGGTGAGACAACTGTCATCTCGCTTTAGTGCCGGGACGTAACTTGCAGAGGGAGGTGTCTAAATTTAGATGTCTGATGGTTATTACCTAAATGTGAGCAGAGTGTCTCAGCTCCCAAACAGCCAAAAGGTCAGAAGGACTGTCCCAGCTGATTGGATGCAGGTGTCTATTTCTGTGTGCACCGAAATGCTCCCAGGTGTGGTCTCCTGGATTGCCTGGAGCCTCACATTAATTGCTTGCACGTTGGCATAGTGTAATTTGAGATGCCACAGTGTCTCCTGCTCAGCTTCCTTTGACCACTCCAGGAGCACACGAATCTCTCTTACCTCTGTATCAGATCTGGCAGTTCTGTAGAGATGTTTTGGATACCCTTAGGCATCTCAAATCACCTTTGTAAGTGCAAATGCATTGAGTGCTCAATCTGCACTTGCTGTTTCAGAGTTGAGATGCCCAGCTTATATAGAGGTACCTAGATGAAGATATCCACTATGTGGACTTAATTCTGCTTCATCAGCGTAGATAAACAGTTCATTGAAGGTACTGTAACTGTTAATTGTTATTCAGTCAACACCAGAGTGATGGCATATAATTTATAAGAGCTGTGGGAAATGACCCTTCTGGAGCATCAGCTCACACTAAATAACCCAGGGGACTTCCAGTGACCCTAGGCACCAGTGTATTAATTGACTCCTAGGTGTCTACAGAGCAGACTTCCTCATCAGAAGGAATGTAGATTCCCACTGTAGTTGGTGGAGAGAAAGAGACACTTCCAAGGGAGTTGCAGTTGATCTACTTCAGGAAAAACCAAGTCACACCTGAGCAGTACCTGTTTCTTTCCAACAGAGATGGAGACAAGATAATGAATTGAGATACAGATCTTTACACTTGACGGATGAATTGCATAGCAAGTCCCCAAAATAATTTACAGACAATCCAGTAGCAAAATGCTGGTAATACTGGAAATCTCCTTTGCATGGGAGGCTGTTGGCAGTGAAATAGCTTGCTTTGGCCATACTGCAGCCCTGGACAAGCAAGCTGGCTGCTGGTGAGTGGAAGGGAGCAGTGACTGTGGTTGTCAAGGAGAGTCAGGGACAGCAATGGGGGCTGACCCCTTTGGGCAGCACACACCCACAACTCCCGTTTCAGTTCTTGGGCAGCAGGACGAGGCGGAGGATGAGGGCTCTGCTCCTTCCCCCTTCTTACTGCTGGCGTTGCCTGACTTGGCTCCTTCTTGTGGGGTGCCAGTACCCAGTGCTGCCCTTGGCCAGCCCTTCTCCTTCGGCTTCAGCGTCACAGGGCTGAGCTGACAAAAGAGACAAAATGCTGCAGCCTCCTCAGCTCAGCCAGGTGTGCAGCAGAAAACATGTCTGGGAGGTTTAGGGACTGAGATATTATCTTTTATTAAGAGAAGTAATAAAACAAGCAGATGCCTGGGGAGAGATGGTGCATGGCGCTCTGGAATGTGTCTAAATAACTTGTTTATTTTTGATCAGTGATACTGGCTGCATTGTGAATATGCTCGTGTCATTCCTTCTGCTTAGCTACCTGTGCACAACAGATAGCTTGACAACACAAGAACAGCCTTGCTCCCTGAAAAAGTCCCCCCTGCCAGTACTTATCACAGTCATACTGAGCTAACATTACTGCAACCTCCACCCTGTCCTGCTACATCCATTTCCTTCATCTTTAAATCACTTCAGGTATAAACATTATGACAACCTTGGAAACAGCCTGGCACAGAGATGACCGGTCTTTGTCCAACCATTTTGGAGCACCTCTGCCTTAGATAGGAGAGAAGACAAGGGAGGGAATGTAATTTCTGAAAAGGGACATGTGGAATATTTGCATAACAGTGGGCTTTCTCCTGGGGGTCCTGTCCCTCATACTGAGGCTCTGAAGTCCCTCAGTCCCTCATGCTCTGGCTCTGAAAGCATGCATCCAAGGATTACCAATAACTCTCAGAATCTTTGAGGTAAATAGTTTTCCTTTGAAATGAAAAGTGTCCCGGTAAATATTATCCAAAATAATTACAAAAGAAACTCATTCTGATGTCCTTCAGAGCCATTAATTGTCTCTGCAGCCATCAGTTCTTCCAAACTGCATGCTATACTCCCTGCCATTTTCAGTTTCAGAAAAAAAATAAACATTTCTGGTGTGACAGTAATGTTCTTTGCTTTGTGTGTTGATTACTGCCTCCTCTCAAAGAAGTTCCCTTCTTTAAATGAGCAGTTTTTGGCCAACCCCTTCCCCTTCCTGGCTGCTAATTGCCCAGATTCCTGGTACAGGACTTTCATATCCTGGGAAGGGGAGAGATTTGGTCAAGAAAAGGGCAAAGAGACTTTTAAAAATGCTGAATTCAGTGTTACTTAGTGTGTCCTATAAATAGCAACTTTTAAACCTGGGAATTACCTGGTAGAGCATCCCTAGTTATAAGAAGACCTTGCTTCTGGAAATGTAATGGAAATGGACTGCCTGGTCCTTCGGTGGGAACATAACGCTCTGCAATGTTGCAAACAGGATCACTTCTGTATGC
This sequence comes from Pseudotriccus pelzelni, assembly GCA_035584735.1. Lineage (NCBI taxonomy): Eukaryota > Metazoa > Chordata > Aves > Passeriformes > Tyrannidae > Pseudotriccus > Pseudotriccus pelzelni. The sequence goes on along the minus strand of JAWMRA010000041.1, from coordinate 46,632,663 downwards.
AATCCCAGGTATGAACAGCCTAGTACCTGGAAACCCATGGGTAGGGGGTAGAACCCACTGAAACTGTGCTGAGTTCATGCCTTGGACTTGCTCCTTTCACACAGGGGCAAGTATCACACTGTCTTTCATACTCCACAAGTGTAGAAGCTGGAGCAAGAATGGGCAGCGAAAAGTGGAGAACAGCTGAAACTGTGACTGTGATCACTTTGGCCAGAAAGAACCTTTTTGTGCTTTTGAAGTCTGTGAGCAAGTTAAAAAAATGTAATTAATCACCTCCTTTAGGACTTTCAACAGTATGCTGATAAACATTTCACTCATGACAACTGAGCCATTCCTCTAGATGTAGTTTCCTGGAGGTATCCTATGCCCATCCACTTACCAAATCAGCAAACAATGCTCCAGTCCTCCTTTATGACATTAGCCCTACCTGCTTTCATGCTGATGTGTTCCCAAGCAGCAAGTTGCCCTGATATGGATGAGAATAATATGAGTATTGTATGTAGAGAGACATTTTGGGAAAAGTACATAACTCTCAGTAAACAAGGGGTCTGAAAACTTATCCCCAGAAATGAAGACATGCAAAGGGAGATCCAGGAGAACCTGACACCAAGGCTGGGGTAATGACTTAGGAGAGAGGATGTCTGGCTGCACCTTTAGCTAGTGAAGCATGACAGAGAGACTCTCAGCAAAGTACTGCAGGAGGAGACAGCCTTTGCTTTCCTTGCATGCCAGTCTGGTTTTGGTACCCTTGTATGGCCACTGATGATGTTCCTTTCAGCATTCCTTGCTCACTGTGCCTGGAGTAGTTTCCCCTTTTCCCTCCTTTTCCACTCCACTTTGTGGGGTTAACAAGACTGGTTGAGATTTGCGCTGAGAGAGGATTAGGTTCCCTCTTTCATAGCTGACTGTTGCCAATAGAGGTCCTGAGATAGCCATCCTGCCCTGGAATTTGACTTCTCCTGCCAACAGTGTCTTGGGTAAGAGGTTCTGCAGAACACTGCAAGAAGCATTCCTGGGAATCAGGTTGCACACAAAAACTCCATGCTCAGTGATACAGAAAATTCTTCTTTGCTACTTCTGGATCAAACACCAGCAGAATAACACAAAGCAAAGCTGAAATCCAACAATTACTCCTCCTTTTTAGACCTCATCAGAAAAAACAATGTTGATAGATTTGAGATTGTTTTTTATCAACAGGCTTCATGCTAGTACAGATCTTTATCCCCACATAGCTAGCATCAAAGCTGGCATAAACTCAATATTATCTCTCCTGGCTAAATTATCAAAAATACAATTGTATTTACATGTTTAATCTTAATCAGACACACCTGGTTGGACTTGATGATCTTAAAGGTTTTTCCCAGCCTTATTGATTCTGTGATTCTATGAAATGGCTTTACACAAATCTGCTATTGACTGCAGGACCATGGCCTGGGAAGAAGCCAGCAGTTTGGGTCGGTGTGCGCAGACTAATCATTAATCAATGCTGTGATTTTTCTTGAAGGAAATGAGCATTGGGGGAGAAAAATATAGGGAACAATTGTAAGGTAAGGTCAAGTAATTGAATTCACAGCCCGTTCCTCCCTAATATTTTCTTGCAATTTAGAGCAGGTTCCCAGGGCAGGCAGTTCTTGTTCTCTGGGCGTCACAAATCCCAGTGTCACCTTCTGGAGCTGGAGAGCTGCTGAGGAGCCATGTAAGTGTCTGGGAATCACAGGTTTCAGGGAGACGTAACCAAAGAACATGATAACACACAAGGCTTTAATGCCAGCCTTGATGAAAAATGTGTTACTGCAACCCTGGGAGAAGGAGCTTCTCTTCTGTGCAGTTTCATCTTCTGGGGTGCTAGATGTTGGCAGCAAAGCTCAGGCAGACGGAGTTGTGGATTTCTAGCCCCTCTCTGCTCCTCAGGCACAGCCATTTCCCAGCAGGCTTGGGCATTACAGTCTGTGGGTCCCCGTGATTTGAGAGGAGATAGTCTGTGTTCCTCTGGGGTAGAGCTGGAGACTGTTAGAAGTGCCAGCTTGGTGCCTACCTGGCATAAATGCCAGTGAGTAATAGTTATCAGATTATACATATAAATGATTTATAAAGCCAACGCCTCAGCTCTGCTTGATAGTTCACTCTAGATAAAGTTTGTTGCTTGACCCTGATTATAGATGACCATTAAACTCCTCAGATGCCTTTTTGGGCAGCTCAAGCACTTGTATGTCAGCATCCATCAGAGGTATACTAGCTCAATTCATGCTGAAGTCCTTTCCCGGGTCGGTTGTGCATGTGCCAAAAAGACCAATACAGCCTTGCAAACACTCAGAGAGATGAGATAGGAGAAAAATAGGGGGGGTATTTCATCAGGTTAGGGCTAGGGCCATGCTTTCAGCATGCACAAAATGCCTTTTCACTCAAATCTTGATGACTCTCCTCCCTGTGACAACTCAGGAGCCAGTGGAAACACTTGGTTTCTGGCACAGGTTGATGGCATGTTCCGGGAGCCTGGAGTTCTGGCACTATTCGGGCATGCACAGATGGCAGCAGGTCACACCACTGCAGGTGATAGCCTAGAACTCTCATGGTGGGTGGAGGATAGGGCCGGCTGGGCAACGGAACTTGGTATCCTCCACTTAAAAGGCCATCACATTGCTGGGCACTTTCTTTTCACTTGGGAAAAGGCAATGCATGAAGGTCTCCTTCCACTGCTTCATGTTGTACATTAAGGTGAGCGGGTTGCTCTTCTAACTTTGAGGACAACGCAGGCACTTAAGCATCCCTGGATACTGCTCACTAGAGACCCAGGACTGCAGCTCAGTTCTTCACTCCTGCCGCCGGAACCCTTTCTTCAGTGGTTCTCATGGTGAAATATTTGCCAGAAATGACCAGTTGTTGCATCAATATTAAGGTCTTTCAAGTTTTCTCCCGTCCCACGGGCAATCACAACTGATACTTAATGAGATCTCCAGCTTCCTGGTATCACCAGAGACATTAAGCTCCCTAAGGGACATACCAATTTAATGGGTGTGTTTCAGAGGCCCGATAGCATTCCTGCTCCAGCTGCCTGCTTCTGTAAAATGATGCCTCCCTTCGCAGTTTGTACCTAATCTCGTTGGGCACATAACCATACAAACACATACACACTTGTGTGCAAGCACACACACCTCCCTGTCAGCCACACCCAGCCTTTCACTGTCTGCCCTGCTTTTGCCTCTGTGGTTGTAAGAGCTCTTGTAACTAGATAAAAGTGAAGGACTTGCAAAGTGTGCGGCTGCTGTGGGTGAAAGTGGTAGCAGGACGGTGGAAGAGCGAGAGAGGGCAATGGCAAGCCAGGAGCGGTTGGGAAAGGGAGAGGGCAACAGCAATCCAGGAGCATCACTGAAAATAGTTTTCCATAGAAAATTCACTGCAGGATACTTAGCGTGTTCTGCTCTGTCATAGGTTACTTCTGTTTGCTTTGTGAAGCCAGATCTGAAAGATCTGCACTCTTTAGGTGCTGTCTAGTTCAGTGGCTCTACTTCTTAAAGATGGAGCACTTGAGGCCTTAGATTTGAATCCAGTTAGAGAGATTAAGTACTTGAGAATCGAAGCTGAGGCCCTAATGTAATCCATTTAATTATCCTTCCTTTAATTCTATCACTATAAAGAATAGAAATCTCAAAGAGAGAGCTGACTGAAAAATGCAGTCTGTGCATGAAATTCCTACTCTTACTGTTTTAAGTCTTCTGATACATGCAAAGAAAAAAATAATTCCTCAAATTTATAGTCTTAAACACAGTCACACATACAGATGAACACACACAGACACTCTTCCTCACTCATTTAACCAAATTTCCATTATTCCATCGAGAGATCAGATGTAATTTTCCACTGATAATTCAGACCAGCTGTCAGGACTCGAAAGTATCTCTTGAGATGCTGCTGGGATAGTTTTAGTCTTACTTCATGCCGTCATTTAACTTCTCTTCTAAAATGATAAGCCTGTGGGAACATTTGCTATCTCACTTGATGGTCGCTAAAGGCACTGTAAAGTTGCCATGTTTGCATGGATCTAAACAGGCAGCAATGCTGGATTAGAAAAAAAGCATTAAACTGTTAAATGTGAAGTAGAAATTTCTGTACTCTAGGAACTTCCAAGCTGGATGCTGTGCCCAGGGCTGTGAGGAGGTGAGGTCTGAACTAGACAGAAAATACAGCCAATTGCCATGTCCCTGGCCTTGATTATTTTTCTTCCAACCTTCTTGACAACCCAGGAGCTCCCATAAGCTCGGGGGAAGAACATCAGTGTGCAATCATTATTAATGGCCAAACGGAGAGGACTTGGCTTGAAGGGAAAAGGTTTACAAAGCTTCTGCCTTGCAGTATGGAGAGAAAGAGAGCATGTGCACCCATTTGGACCAGTAACTTCAACCTAAGGAGCCCTTTTCTGGCTTTGCTGTGCTTCTTTCCTGGCTACTTAGCTGCCTGCTGGGTGTGACGGACAAGCCTCCTATGGGAACCCCTGGGCTCCCTGTTGCTCTCCACACCTAGCAGCCCTGGCTGTTCTGCTTGGTAAATAAAAGTGACGCTCTGTAAGTGACAGCCATACCCCAGGGAAGGGTTTAGTGGAGGTTTAATTGCCAATTAACCTCTTCAGAAATGCAAACACAGCTTCAGTTAATGGTATGAGCAATCTAGGAAAGCATCAGAGAGAGGGATGTCTCTTGGTGTGAGAGAGAAGCTTCAGCCTCTCTGCAGTAGTTCTTCTCTTCCAAGGTTGTTCCATTGCCCAATAATCCTTTCCTTGTTCATTATGAAAAAACTGCTATAACAGACATTTGTTTGTAGTAAGGCAATACCAGCTGGCACATGAGTAGCTCTCTTTGAAAAGGCTGTATAGCGCTTTTTCCAGGAATCCCTGGCTGCAGATGGGACTTCACCCAGGGTAACACCCAGCAGCTTTTGGGCACCAGACAGTGCTGCTACATTTCAGGAAGCACACAGTACTCCATCTCTGGGACCTGTGGGGAAGTTCATTTAATCACATAGAGAATTCATTGCCTTTGTGCTTACATTTTAAAAGGCAAAAAGAATCACTACAAATTTTAGCACTGACCTGCTTGGCACGCAACACATCCCATTATGTGGGATGAACTAAGGTATACCCTCGGAAAAAAACCCAAAACCTATGCTGTGTATGAATGATCTCATATATGCTGTGGATTTGAGCATTATTGCTGACTCCAAGGGCTTTATCAGGTTACAGGGCTGTGATATACATAGAAGTAAAGTTACCATGAAATCTTATAGCATATGGGGTTAGCTTTTCCTCAGCCAGAACTGAACACGCGCAATAGATTTCAAGCTGCATTGAACCAGAACTGAACCAAATTAACTTCCGTTCTTACCTGACAACCCAAATAAGAACTAAATCCAACTTCTAATGATTCACCTGTCTGACCAGCAGTGCGCTGTCACTAGAAGTAAGGGCAAAGAGAAGTGGCAATCTATATGCATGATTCTGCCAAACAAAGCACACATTCTGGATGCATTACATGACAGTTTGGTTTCTTTAGCAAACACAGCATCTGTTAACAGTCCTGTTCAAATTAAAAAAAAAAAAAAGTCTGCTATTATGTAACGGTTGATAATCCCCAATCTCCAGAGTGGTTAATCTAGATGTATGCATGTTTAAAAGCTCTGCTGGCCAATTGAAATCTGACTTTCTTTACTACTTATTTATAATCTTCAAGCAGACCAATGACACTGCTGAATCTATTATTGGTTAGGATGTATTACAGTCTTCAAGGACAGCACAAAATTTTGATTTGTTTGCCCTAAATCTAACCATTCTTCTCTTTACTTATAAAAAAGATTTGACTACTACAGTTAATGAGTTGAAAGAAGTTCTTGAATATAAACGAATCGTCTTTTCCTAATAAGCAGCACTACATTAATTAAGAAGAGACTTGCCCTGAAAGCCCAGCAGGGTCTCTATTGCCTTCTATCATACACCTATTTGCTTTGCATCTTCTAGAGCACCTGGAAACACAGATTCAAGCCACTCCCTTGATGGCTGAGGTGGGATGTGCCCACAGGGGTGCAATGGAAGAACCTCCATCCGCACAGGGGTTATAGTAGCTTCCTCTGACAAGAGGCTTCAAAGCACAGAGGTGTTTCCTATAATGCCATTAAGATGGGGAGAGCCATATGGGAACTGCTGGGGCATCTCACATCTCCCCTGCACCCTGGAAAACACAAACAAAACAGAGCTGGAAGCAAACAGCTTGGGCAGGCACCTGTTAAACAGATGAGAGAGGAGCCTGCAGGTCCGTATTGCAGTGCAGTATGAACAGCAAGGCAAAGCAATGGCCCTGTTGGGAGACGTGGTTGCAGACTGCTTGGCTGAGCAAGGCTGGGGAGAAGGAAGCAGGGCAGAGTGCAGAAGGTGCTTAGAAAAGAGGATGGATACGTGAGACTTTTGTGGTGAAGGAAGGGATTCAGACACGTAGGAGAGACTAAAGGCGGGGGGAGAAGATGGGAGATTCCCCCCCTCCGGCCCAAAATAATGGAAGCTTAATAATGCAACACATTGTGGGGCATTACAGGGCAAGAGGAAATCTCACTTGGGAAGGATCTCAGCAGAACTCATCAGGTCTGTGCCAGCTGCAGGAACGAAACACAGCATTGCCAGTTAATTATGTGAAGGGAGCCCTTGGCCAATGCCTCCAAAGGAACAGGTCGATCTATGTGGAAAGGCCTGAGGGCAGGGAGGGAGGCTGCACCCAGGCACTTGTGGGCGGAGGGGCTTCCCTACTCCAGCCTATGCAGGGAGATTCCCTTTCCCTCAGTGACAGGAGAGGTGGTTCCCCAGCTTCATGCACCTTTGGGCACCACTGCTCCAAGATCTCAGTCACTGAATGCTTCCAAAGGTTAGTAGAATCCCTTGGTCACCCTTATCTGATCAAATGATGGGAGTGGACTGGGTAATAATGCAATCCTGCAAGACAATTCAGGAGAGCAGCAAGATGCAAACTCAGCCTGTCTGAGATTTTGCTGATATGCTGAGCAGGTAGGCTCACCTGTACCAGTACCTTGTATGTCAGGCAGTCCTGGTTTCTGCCACGGGGCTCAGCCCATCGCCCACTTCAGTCACAGAGAAGCCTTCCAGCTGAAGCAAAACCCAGGGCAGTGCAGCAGCTCACAAGCTTTTTCCTTCTATGCAGGATTCATTTTAAGGCTCAGCATGGCTTCTGGTGCAGAGTTACTTCAGGAAAGCAAGCAGAAATTTACATATTTGTCCTGTCACTATGAAGGCAAAGGAAATGAGTGTCATCACAGAAGCCGCTTCAAGGCAAGGTCACCCAACTACTGCTGGCTTCAGATCTCTTCTTGTCAAAGGTCTTTTCCCACCAAGGGAGATAACAGCTCCATACAACTCACTATCCCGCTAAAAAAGAAGGGTTCTCCCCCCATCAGTCCTCCTCTTTATCCCTGTATTTTCATGTGTCAATAACTACTGCACTGTCTTTTCCATAGACTTCAGCATATTTTTTGGATGTTAACCCACAAGCACTTTGAGGCATAAAAGCATCTCCACCTGTGCATTTTCTGTGCTGCCTGTATAAATTGGTAATACACAGTCCTGCAGATATCAGATGATAGTAAGGGCTGGTATGGCTAACAAAGCTGAACAGTTCTTCCAGGACACTGCCTAGGCCCAAGAGAGGAGAGCTCTTGAAGTTTTTAATCTGCTGATTGGCACTGGACACCCTGGTTCAGGGGCTCTGCCTTCCCTTCCAAGAAAGAACAGGGCAATCAGCTTTCCAAAAGGCTTCTTGTGTTAAAAAAAAAAAAAAAGCCTTATTTGCTGTGTGTGTAAAAGACACTCACCAGATTTAATTGATACTATGCCTTTCAGCAAGTTGCTTTCCCGTTGCACAACAGGTTTATCAACAACAGAAGGCTAACAGAGCCCTGACCTAGCCAAGTCTTTCTCTGCATCTGATGTGCCTAACTTAAGAGACCCACAACTTTCTGCCATAGAATTTTCAAAGGATCATAGCAGTCACATACGGTCTATGCAAGTAGAAGACCTAGACTAGTGATTCCTCTTCCATCAGCTTAATTCAACCTTGATGGAGAGTGAGTTTCCACACTAATGACAAAGCTATTCATCGGACAGACCAGGTGGCAGCATCTGAAAGAGGAGGGAATAGCCTGGCATTCAGAGAATGGATCTTCAAAAAGTCATCCTCTGAACCAGATAGGGGCAATAGAGTTGGAGTAAAGAAGTCCTATCTGAATGGCAGCTTTGGAAGAATGAGAGGGTCACAAACACTAGCATGTGCTTCACAAGGAAGGGCTCTCCAACAAACTCATCCAAGAGGTGCGCAAACACAGGCAGAAGTTTTTGGTCTAAATTTTGAACTCAATTTGATCTTAGAGAGAACTGACTAACAAAATATCGTTCTGATATTTCTTCCACAGATCTTTTATAACTACTCCTCACTACGTTATCCACTTTGGAGAGCACCGCCTTTTTCCGTTTTTAAAAGTTTGCATTTTTGTCTTTCTTTTTGAAAATTGGAAAGGCAGCTCCGAGATTCCTAGTTTATACTGAAGAAATTCTCAGCAACGGGTGGAGAAAGACTAAACTAATACACATACATGCCTTGAGTGTATCCAAAGGAAAATAGTTCATAGCTCTGCAGGAACTCTAAGAGGCATCTTGAGACCTGCAACTACAGGCATGGAAAACTGATTCTGCCTAAGCTCTGTCAGAGGAGTCTATTAGGCTGCCTGCTTCATTTGTTGATTGCGTTTGGAGACTAATCCTTAACGACCAAAGACAGCCTCTGGCATGCACCAGGATAAAAGTTTAGCAAAGCTGTAAGCACGCACATGAGCAGCAGTAACAGGAAATCACTCAGTAGTGGCAAATTTATGATTTTGAATACATATGGAAGGATAAGAAGTATTACTTCCCTGCTGATGATACACCAAGCACAGAAGCTGGCAAGGACAGCTGGATATTTCCTGTTATAAATTCCCTTCAACTGAGCTACAATAAAGACAGTAGAACACCAAGTATATCCAATTACATGCATGACTGGGGTACCTTAATTTCTGTTGCTTGTAATAAAATTGAATGAGTCTCCACACATTCTCTCCCAGGCTTACTCCATGGATCCTGTGCCCCCTTACATTGCTCTTGCAGGAAGGAAGGTACTTTCATGACTCCAACTCTTATTGTGCAAAAGACTTTTTCCTACATCAAAGCCAAGAAATGTCATGTTTTAGTCTTTTTCATGGGATGAAGCAAATGTACAACAAAAATCACACAAAGGAATAATTTTTTTAATGGAAAGCTAGCATAACCAAATCAATTCAACCTTATCATGCAATCTACACCACACAGATACCTTGCAGAGCAAGTTTTGCTGTTTGCTTTCCTTACACAGAGGCATGTTTGTAAGTGAAAAAGTTGAGGAGAATTAAAGGGGACTTAAATCAGTTCAGATGGGAAATATGTGCCAAAAAACCCACCTTCCTTGACAATATCAGAAAGGGAGGAGGAGGTGATAGACAGAAGCAATTGTCTCTGTGAGATTGAAGACAAAACATTTTTGCATAGGAAGCCCATGTTGCATTTCCTTTTCCTCAGGAACCTTTAGATATCACCAAGGCCAATGGAAGGCAGAAGCTTTTTACATGAGTCCTACCCCTAACTTTATTCTTGAGAGAGGCAAAAGAGCTGCATGTACATCTCAGTAATGATGAGAATCTTTCAGCAGAGAAGGCAAAAATAAAAGAGTCCTCTTCCCTTTGGGCACACAAAATGACCATGTTAACCTCTAGTAAACACAGCTCCAGGCTTCTGGGTGCTTCCCAGAAAAGGTACTGAACAAGCTCCAAAGGCATCCACCTCTCCCCGAGGACCTATATAATATCAATATCTGAAGACTGCACAGTGCCACTGTCTCCTGTTGCACAACTAGGCATGACCTTGGCACAGTCCAACACACATCCTACCATGAGACAAGATATATACTCAATTACCATGTTCAGGAAGGCATATACTTGTGCCCCAGGGGGGGCCTTTGGAAGCGGGAAGAGTTACGTCATCATCCTAAGTTTCCATATCCGAAGGGTCCTCAGGAAGAGATACAGCACTAGAGGCATGGCTATATTCATCCTTGGGCCAGAGATCAAGCAACCACTTCCATTTCTTAGGTGCCAGAGGAACAAAACATCCTTAGTTCTTCCTCTTAAGTATTGGTATTCAGAAGGAGCTTTCCTAGTCAGACCAGGAGAAAAAGCCATCTGAAAAATAAGAAAGTGTCTTTTAACCTGTTTTTTTTTTTTTTTTTTTAAATTTTTAAATTCAAGGGTTAACCTCAGAGATGTCAGAAACTTCTATTTTGATTCTCTGTGTTTACAAGAATGATTTTTGGGTTTTTTCCCCTAAAAATCTACTGGTAAGTATGAAAGCTAGAGGAGTAAGAATTCAGAATGACTACATGGACTATGTCTGGCACCAAAGCTGGATTTTTACAGCATTTCCTCTGCAACATTTACAGTAACTAATTGCTCACTTGAATGTTTACAGAAGCTCCTCACATGTCATTGCAGGCAAACCACAACTTCACATTTATACAACATCAAAATGCTTGGTACATGCCTGTGTCTTTTACAGGTCATGCAGTCAATTCCATTCCTTCTTAAGTGTGTTGGATATTTTCCTTCTTCTGTGCTTGTCTAAACTGGAAATGTTTACTAACTTCAGTCCCAATTTGTAAACTAAGGCCCTTCAGATTCCCAATTACTTCTGAGGGTTCCCTCCTAAACTGAGACTCTTCTCAGCACAAGTTAATGGTATTGAGAGCGTGTCATGCTATTTAAATCTCCCTCTTTAGTTATCTTTACCATTTTGGGGGGGGGTGGTGGCAGGCCATTTGCCAGGCCCTTGAACCAGCTCTGTGCCTCATGGTTACTTTAAGCAGGCTTAGGTTGCCATCACAGAAAAAAGCCCTGGATTCCCACTTTGGTTCCCATTTGTTCCTTCCGGCCCATGTTTTCCCTTGCAGGCCCTGGGCAGCAGGTGCATGGCACTGGGGAACTGACATGGCCAAATTCTCTTCAGACAGGTCAGTTCAGTGCAGCTTCTGTGCTAGACCACGTGGTGGTTGCAGGGATTGCTACTTTTCTGCAGCTATTGTCACTTGTCTTGAAGTTAGTTATCTACACTGACATCAATGTTTAATTTTACTTCTCCCCTCAAAGGATCGTCCCACTTCTGTCAGGTCTAGAGCACTTAAATGAAAGACACTATATCCCTATTTGTTGGTGCCTGAAGTAGTCACCTATGTAGTACTAAAAATCAAAACTATAAAACATAATTTAAAATACGTGTTACGAATACATAAACAATCACCTTCTTATCACAGACTTAGAAAGTGCATAATTGTTTCAAACTGCCAACATCCCCACTGAATGTTTTTCACGGACACAGCTTTTATTGAAACTTCACTTGAGTTTCAACCACAAAAATATGACAGGTTATGTTAGCCCAATCCTACCTTACATCAGTCTAAGGTTAATCCTCCACTCAGCTCCCTGCTGTGCGAAACTTGAGAGGTGTGCAGGGGTGTGCTTCAGAACTGCCCCTCAGAAGTCCTCCTGACTGAACAAATACACTGGAAGCAGTTGTTGTACGAAAGTATGCAGTCATGCACATACCAGTGCTGGTATTTTCTGAACTTTTATCCAGTGACAGGTCTCACTTCATTCTTTTCCCCTCATGTTTCATTAGATCAGCTACAGATTTTGCTTAGGCTGGCTGCAAATTCTGTTTTCACCAAATACATCTTTGGACACTCCCTATTCCACTTTAGTTATACAAACACCCTCTGACCCAGCCCTCCTGAAGTAGTCACAATAAAAAACCCATTTCCTGCCCCTCCAACCTGTTGAGGTATTTTTAGTTGAAATTGAACGCACATACCTGCGGCAGGTGAGGCACCAGTGAGAATGTGGGTGTGGCGAGACCTTTGCTTTTCTAGTGCCAAATGTTTCTATGGCTTGTCATTCCAAATCAAGGGAGGTGGCCAGCTGTCTAGGAGTCACTCCTCTCAAGGAGGCTCTGTACTCCTTCACAAGGAGCAGGTCTACTTCTCTCCTCCAATATTCTTGCTACTGCAGAGGAGGGATACAGAATCTTTGATCCCATCAAGGAGCAAGAGTGCTGCTGTTGCAGCCTGCCATATGGGAAAGAACACAGAGAGATGCTACAGACTCCAACAAGCTATTAAAGCAAGCGTCATGCTACTTCTGAAGGGAAATTACTCTGCCCTACCTCCTCCAGCGGTCATGTGCCCTTCACATCATCTTACAAGATTGCTTCAGGACTGACTATGCATCCCATCCATTTAATAGCTGGGAATAACTCTCAAGAGGTTTTCCAGGGTCCCAGGACCCTCAGAAGGATTTAAGCTTCGTTTGCTGATACTAGAATGAACCCTGTCCTGCTTGTGAAGAATATGAAATTTTGTTCAATCACGCAGCAGGACAGAAGACTAGTTGAGAGTGTTCCCTTGCTCCATGAGGAAAAAGCATTTGCATCTCCACCCACATGCTCATTTTATTCCTCTCTCTCATGTACATTCTAGGGCTGTTTCCTCTTACCTGTGGGGTTTCCCACCAAATGGCCCCATAGAATTACCATCTACTCTATCTGGACTACAGCAAAGCCTTTGACACCATCTCCCACAGCATACTCCTGAAAAAGCTGGCAGCCCATGGCTTGGAAGGTATACTCTCTGCTGGGTTAGGAACTGGCTGGATGGCCAGGCCCAGAGAGTGCTGGTGAATGGTGCTGCATCCAGTTGGCGGCCGGTCACCAGTGGTGTCCCCCAGGGATCAGTGTTTTTTTCTTTACTGATGATTTAGATGAGGGGACTGAGTCCATCATTAGCAAATTTGCAGATGACACCAAGCTGGGGGGAAGTGTGGATCTGCTGGAAGGCAGGAGGGCTCTTCAGAGCACCTGGACAAGCTGGAGAGTTGGGCTGATTGCAATAGGATGAGGTTCAATAAAGCCAAGTGCCGGGTCCTGCACTTTGGCCACAACAACCCCCTGCAGCGCTCCAGGCTGGGCACAGAGTGGCTGGAGAG
>JAWMRA010000041.1:46607303-46617504 GCA_035584735.1 Pseudotriccus pelzelni | reverse complement strand
AAGGTGACGATCGCGCAGGGCGGCGTGCTGCCCAACATCCAGGCCGTGCTGCTGCCTAAGAAGACCGACAGCCACAAAGCCAAAGCCAAGTAAACACAGGAAAAACGGCACGTTGTCCCTTCCGGTGAAAATAATCCAAAGGCTCTTTTCAGAGCCACCCACAAAATCATAAGAGAGCTCAATTATCCATACGACTCTTTTGTCGATTTTTATTAATCACTCAACCCGTGTTTTATCTTTTTCCATATTTATTAACAACATTTTTGGCTTAGTGATAGTAGCAACGCTTTCCAGGTTTTCGGTAACAAAGGCGTGCCAAAACGTCCTCCCCATGCACGTTCTTTCTGGTATGGGATATTTTCCGTTTAGTTCTTATGTCGGAGAACATGGGAACACTATTCGTTGAGAGTTCCCATCCCTCCCCCCTCTTCCGCCTTTTTCTTCTCAGACAGTGGCTGATACAGTTCCAGAGATAAGAGGCGTAATGTTCGGTGAGGGAGGGGGAAGGGGCAGCGGGCCGGGCTCTCCGCTGGCCAATCCTTGGTCAGGGCGGGCTTTTTCAATACTTTAATCTTTCTTTCTCAGCGGGAACAAAAGGGTTGGGAGAGCTCAGGGCTATTTTCGTGTCAGTAAAGAAACCCTCCCCTCCTTCCCCCAGATACACAAAAGCATTTAAGGAGACACCTTAAGAGAAATAATACAATAGATTAGACGTGGCTCAGTAGTAGCGTGCCTGGCAATTGCATTATTTTGTTACAAAATACATCTTTAAAAAAAACATACATCCGGGTTTGTTTTTTTTTATCAAATCATTACAAAACATTGCTTAACATTGCTTCCTGGTAGTCAAACTAATTACTAGGAGAAAAAAAAGTCTACACTTCCCTAAAGCCGCCGCGTTATACCGTGCTCGTTAGCATTTCTTTCGGTAATCCTAGGGAGAAAAAAAAAAAAAAAAGACACAATTGACCTCTTGACGACTTACGAATTACTGGATCCCTGCTGCAGGTTATGGACGACCTCGGTGCCTCAGCTCCTTTAGGGAAAGTGTGGGTGGCTCTTAAAAGAGCCGTTGGATAACAAAATATGTAGAGCAGAACTCCTCTGGTATTATAATTTACTTCTTTTTGGACGCCGCCTTCTTAGCCTTGGCTGCTTTGGGCTTGGCTGCCTTAGGCTTGGCTGCTTTGGGCTTCACCGCTTTTGCCTTGGCCGGGCTCTTCGCTGCCTTCTTGGGGCGGCCTGGCTTTGCGGCTTTCTTGGGGCTCTTGGCCGCTTTCTTGGCCGCTGCGGCCGCCGGCTTTTTAGCCTTCTTGGGGCTCTTCTTCACGGCCGCGGCTTTCTTGGGCTTCTTGGCGGCGCTGGCAGGCTTCTTTGCCGCCGGCTTCTTGGGCTTAGCTGCGGGCGCCCTTTTCTTGGGAGCTTTTTCCTTCACTTCTCCAGGCTTCTTGTTGAGACGGAAAGAGCCGGAGGCGCCGGTGCCCTTGGTCTGCACCAGGGTGCCTTTGCTGACGAGGCTCTTGAGCCCCAGCTTGATGCGGCTGTTGTTCTTCTCCACATCGTAGCCGCCGGCGGCCAGCGCCTTCTTGAGCGCGGCGAGGGAGAGCCCCTTGCGCTCCTTGGAGGCGGACACGGCCTTGGTGATGAGCTCGGTGACGCTGGGCCCCGCGGGCTTGCGGGCTTTGGAAGCGCCCGCCGCTTTCTTCGGCTTCTTGGCAGCGGCCTTGGCGCCGGGCGCGGGCGCATCGGGGGCGGCGGCGGGAGCGGTCTCGGACATCGCGGCGGCGTCCTCTGCGGAGCAGGCGAACACAATTGGGCTGGCGCGGGTCAGATGCTCGTATTTTTAGAGCGGAGCCGCGCGGTGATTGGTGCGTTGCAGAGCCCGCCCCGCTGCACGGCCGGGGAGCCCTTCGGTGTGCTCGATTTGTGTTTCTTTGGACTAACAAAAGTGTATTTTCCTCGGAATTTCTGCCACCAAATCGCCCCATTTCCCCGGTGAGGGAGGAGAAGAGCAGGTACTTGCGTTCGGGAGAGTTTGCAGCGGCAAACACGCGGTTTGAGTTAAAGGAGAGGCGATAAATCCCGTATGCTGCTGCTGGAGAGACCTCTGAAGAGAGAAACTTTTGTTTTTCCTTGCAAATTAAAAATTTCCTTTTGACATAAATGTTACAGCAACAACTCAGTCTGATTCTTTAGAGGGTTTTCTTGGGGTCAAAGTTGAAATTTGCCGATTTAAAGCTATTTTGACAGTTTAAACTGATTTTGAAGAGGAGGAAGTAACACAAACTCTTCTTTCAGCTCTGAATATGGATTAAGAACCAGTTCCTTTGACCATGTGTTTTACCTCTTAAAACGCTAAAGTCTAGTGAAATAGTGTCTCGTACAGCCTCCTATTGCACTTTTTATAGAAACATAAGCAATTTATTAATATCTGGAGATTTATGAACATACAGTTGGCTTATTTTGACGTCCTGGAATTTCAGTACAAGGGAGGCAAACTTACTCTGCTGCCTGTGTGAGGTGTTTTCTTTTTGATTGTTTGTTTTTATATGAATTTTTGTACCAATTATTAAGGAAATCAAGCTATTTACTTTTCATGTTGCATTTTAGTTTCAAGTAAATAGTCATTTGATATCTGATGTTACAAAACTGCAGCTTTGCAGAAGAAAGCAATCTCCTAAACTTCTGGTGATATTCATGGAAATTATTTTTGTTTCTCTGGTAATTTAAGATGTGCAAGGACTAGCATAGCAGTTTAGTAATTGTGCTCTTCCTCCCCAGAGAGTGTTATCGTGTTATGTATTTTCTCTAATAGTAGTAAAATTTAAAACCATATTACTGTTTGGATTTTTCCTACACATCTCACAGAATATGTATACACAAAGGTTTACCTTAAACCAATTCTGAATCCTCTTTCCACTCTAAATACACCCACCTAATTAATCCCTGTGCATTTTACAGCAATTACTGAAATAAGAAAATGCTTTCATGACAAAAACTAGAGCACTTTGTGATAACCTGAGCTTTAACAAGGGGAGAGGTAGGCCATAGGTCGTTCATAAAGCACCAGGAAGGATTCAATCAATACTGATATCTGGTGGAAGATGGGGTAATATGCTGAACATAACTGAGCTCTGGGGGAATATTTCATTAATCTGTAACTGATTAGGAAAAAAAAGCATGTTATCATTGCCTTTTGTAGTTATTTAAGAATTACAAAGACTACACTACAGCTCAACCCTTTGGTATTACCAGATATAACACGTAATGTGAATACAGTATTTAAGTGCGCATTAGCAACCAAAAATTCAGATTGTATGAATAGGTAATCTTAGCAAAGTGTAATTCTATTCCCATCTCATGGTTTTATCTAAAGTAGCAGTTTTGTAAATTCTAAAAATATATATAAGATGAAAGATTTTAGTTTGCTGAAAAATTGTGTTTCAGAGAATGTGAAACGATGAATAAATGCAATGAAGGGAAAAATTGCGACCTCCACCATGTAGGAATGAAATAGCAGAAAAAAATGTTGCAGGAACAGTGCACCTGAGTTCCGTAATGCTTCAATGGGAATGTAATTTAAAAAAAGAGCTAATGAAATTGTGACTTTCAAGGTTCTCTTTGTTAATACTGAGTAACAGAAAATAAGGATACAGGGGATAATAAAGAAAATAGAGATTAAATAAATCGGAGTGGATGCAGATATTGCAGATATACCTTCAGAAATTATCAAAATTATCAAATTAAAGTGGAATATATTTTTTAAGCTTTTATCCTGTATATATTTGTAAACAAATAATCAAAACTTTCCACTGATTTGGCTGCATAGTGTAATAAAGTAGCAACTGCTGTGAGGATATGAAATGTAACAATTATTTTGAGACTTCATAGCATATAGACTGAGGAAAAACATAGACCTTGAGTGACATATCAGCAAATGAAAAACTCCTTTTGCTTATTCTTGTTATTTTGAACACATTTATTTCAGTAACCTTCGCTGGGGGAACTGTAAATATTCCAGCTCTCAATAGTGGCTTCATGGAATTTTGATTCACATTTATTAGTGGTTGAAATTGAGGTGGATAAAATGGTCACTATCCCAATTTTCTACCTGGTTTTTCTTCCAGCAGTTGCTACCCTTTTCCCATTCCCAAGAAGGACCACTAAATATATGTGTATCAGCTTCTGATCTCCATCAGTTACAATCTACTATCTTAAAATAATTTCAGAAATGTTATGACACAGAGAGAAGCTTGGATTTTTTTTTTAATGGTTTTACATCAAAGACATAAAATAACTTTAGTAATGTAGAATTTCTGCTTGGAACACATTCTTCTCTATGTGAAAGAAATATATGCAGGAACAATATTTTGGAAACTTAAGGTGTTTAGGCAATTTTAAAAAGAGCTACTCCACAATCTAAGCAGATAGTTCAGATAGAACAAACAGATGTACTCAGACAAAGGAAAAATATGGTGGAGGATTACCTAAAAGGCAGGAATAGGAGTTTCACCTCCAGCTGAGCAAATGAGAAAGGGAAATAATCCTGATTTAGATATAGGATATTATAGAAAAAATTCATTAAGATGACACTACATAGACTTTTACACGCAGTTTGATTTTCCCAATAGGACTGGAGGGAACTAGACTTCATCATTCATTAGAGGAGAAGGAAAGTAATATCAGGATCTTCAGAGATACTTTTGGAGAAAGCACCACTGTAATGCCTACTTCATATGAGTGACTTCAATTCTCCCCACCTCATGGGCACCCCAGCAGGACACACTACATCACAAACCTGCAAAAGATTGCAGTCTGAGCCCTCCCTGCATGTCACTTCCCTGCAGATACGCAGGTCTGTCCAGCTTTTGCAGTTATATAGTAAGACTTCTTGGCATAAGCAGGGAGACACATAAACCACAGCCAAGGATTGGCACTACACCCGAGAACTATCAAACATTCCCATCTCCAGTTAGGACCTGCCAATACTTGTTCCTAAGAAAATAAGCTCTGGGTAATATTTAGATATGTTTGCAATAATGAGAGGGAGCACAGTAGTTGTTGTTCTCAAACAATTTTGTTAGAAGGCATTAGCATGAGAGCAGCCACACAAATGTGGCTAATGGGCTGCTCTACCTGCTGTAGGTGAGTGCTGTGGTGAGTCGTTCCCGGACAGCTGGAGGAAGTACAGCTGTTATGCCTGGGCACCACAGTTCCTCTCCTTGCTTCAAATGGCAGTTTACAGAGAGAGACTTAGGTGAGGGCCTTTATATTGCGTGCTGCACTCAGGATTACATGTTCCACAGGAAAGAGGTGTAAATGCTCCCTGCAATCGTGATTACACTCCTATTACAGTGTTACACCCATGCCTTACTTGCCCTCAGTGACTTCATCCTTCATCTGAGTTCCAAATGTAATGACTTGTGTGATCCAACCAGCCAGCACAGTTTAGCAACTTTTAACATGTAGCTAAGGAATTTTAAAGCGATACCTACCAAACTGAAAACTTGTAGCAGCTCAGCAAAACAAGTCTCTGCCTACTTAATACTAATGTTGCAGCTGCTGCTGCTGTTGAAGTTCCTAAGTGAACTAAGGTCACATGAGGCCTTTTAAATTCAGTGCATGGATGAGCATTTGTATTGAGCAGGGCAAAATAGGGCAGGGCAATGGATGACTGTCCTTGTAGACTCAGCTTCCTGGAATGTTCTACACTCCTCCCTGTACCCTTGGTTAAGGGTTGGGGCACCTGTTGAGGCCTCCTGTCTTCATTGCCATGGCATGTAATTTGACAATTGAAAATCTGTAGTCCAAAATCTGGATTTGTCCATAGTTAGAAGGCACTATGAAAGATATTCTTCCTGGGGGAAAAAACCCCACAACCACCAAAACAAACAACAAACAAAAAAACCAAACCAAACCCAAAGCAACCTGAACAACAAACAAACAAAAACCAACAAAAAAGAAAGAAAGAAACAAAAAACAACCAGGAAAAATACAGTGGGCCAAAACCCTTCCAAGAACAGCTAATAAGAAAAAAATTTTTTTTACTATATGTGAGTTTACAAAGTTAACACATTTTTACTTTTCTCACACACAATGAAAAGGTCCTCAGTCAGTCACATATTAAAGAATAGACTTATTTATATCTTAATGTAGTTTGGTCTTCTAAAACTAACCCAAGACATTTGACAAACTGTGTTCTGGACCACCTTGGCGTTGTTTGAATGCAGTCATCACTGGGTGATTGAGGACACCTCAGGCCCTGAGACAAAGTATCCATGAAAGGTAAGCAACACAAACAGAAGCTCCATCAGCTATGGCTCCCCCACAAAACTGTCTCCTCCTGAATTGAGAGTGCCTTGCTTTCACCAAGGAGGGGTGCCACCATACTGTCCTTCCATAGCAGCCTCTCCATCAGCACTGAATCCTGGCTGCTCAGACTCGTCTGAGCAGCTCTCATGGAGCTAAGCAACTCACTCTTCCTCTCCACAACACCCTAGCACTTCTGCATGTTTTCTGCTCTCCACTCTTTCCTATTTGTTTGCCAGTGATGTTTGTGACATTTGGTAAGAGGGAGGGAGCAGTGTGGCCAATCTAAATGTCTTTTCCCTTTCCAGCCAGAAATATGTTTGCTACTACGAGGGACAAAGTGTCCTTGCACACAGAGTTCATGTACAGCTGATCTACAATTTGCTATCTCCTGGCTGTTGACCCCCCAGATGCTGATGTGACATGGTTCCAGGTACATTTGGGTTGGCAGGCAACCCATTTTTATGCCGCACAGGCAGTGACGGTGGCACCCAGACACAATGTAGCTGACAGTTAGAGCCAAAGCACTGTCATACACCATGCAAAGATGCTCTCAAATGGTGCTGCCTTGCTGTTTTCTACCAGGGATGTAAAGGTGAAGCAGGTACCAGCTCTAGATATAGGTGTTTGTGCCATCTTTCTAGAGAATGAGTATTGCAAGGTAGCGTTTGGGTGCCGACTGTATAGGCTGGCTGTCTTGCCATGGAAGGGAACAGGAAGGTTTTGGAGAGTTGTTCACTGTGTAAATTTATTTTGGGCTGTAACTTATCTTTTTACAGTACATGCTTTGGTGCCGTGCAGTCCGTGGTCTGGTGCCAGAGCAGCCCTATCCCAGGTCAGTATGTCATCCAGATTGCCAGGGGCACTAGAAGGGCCGGCTGGTGCCTGAATTTCCCCACAATATATAAATGAGGCCAGTCACTCAGCACTCCTGCTATCAGACAGTTGTGGAGTCAGGAATCTGACTTCACAGCCTCATAAGCCTGTATGTATACAATTTGGGAACATTCAGGAATTCTCCTGAACATCAGGTTTCTCCGATTTTGCCTACAACTTGCCTTGTATGATCTGGTCACAGAAAGGATTGACTTCCATAGTGAGTATATTAAAGCTTAATCTTGGTCTTCCTGACACAGGTTTTTTTCCGCTTTGGAACAGAAAATGCAATCAATTTTTTCGATTTGTGTTTGAAATAAGGAAAAGAATAACAAATTTAACTTTTGTGTGTTATTCGAGGTTAGTAGTTTGTAACATCTGATATTTAATTGTATGGACAACCAGAGTAGCACACAAGGTCAGTACTGAGCAGCCAGGAACAGGAGTCACCTAGTATCCAGCTGTATAGAGGTGGTAAGTAAAGAAAAAACAGCTGGGGTTTTGGGTTTTCCCAAACTGCAGTAGGAGACACATACAAGGAAACTTAATACCCCAAATTACTCAAAACTGTTGAGAAAAGGGCCTGCTGATCAATAAGGTGAACATCTGAGTAATTCTGATATTAATTGTCTAGATCTAATGTATGTTCATTTTAATAAACAACTTGCTTGGGAGAAAAAAAAAAGGGGGGGGGAAGGGGAAGAAAAGAACCAAAATCTATGTGGAGGCAGAAGCGTAATCTGTTCTTGGTTTATTAATTCTTTAGAGAAAAACAGGCCTTGACATGCATGAGTACATGGAAAGGCTTTCAAGGGTTATCGCTGTAAGCTACATCAATGAATGAAGATGGAAAATTTTGTTTGCATTTGACATTAATGAAAAAAAGGGGGGTTCTTAATATTGAAATCTGTTTGGGGTTAGATTTTTTTTTAATTTTACAACATGTGCTTATTATCATTATGTGGAGAATGATCTTAGCTCTGGTTTGGCATTTTGGTGGGCTTGTTTGTTTTGGTCACCTCCTCCCTAGGGTAGCAGGGTTACCTGGTTATGGTCCTTTTTAAAGTGGGAAGGCACACTAGCTCTATTGGGCTAGCGTTGGGAACATATAAGCTATAAGTCTGGCAGAGGTCAGAGGAGGAACACACAGTATAGTAGTAGAACTTGTTTCTGCAGTTATTAATATCACCAGGGATCCAGAATGCAGAAAAATTAATAGGCAATATGAGCAGGACAGCCTTGATATTCCACTGTCCTTTGAATTGCATTCTGGACACATGACCATAACACTGGAAGAACTGAGTAATTCACAGGAAACTTCAGCCTGGGCCAATATCCCAACTGTGACAGAGGCTAGTAAATAAAGATGGTAAGAACAATATCTGTTAATCTCATCAAAATGGTCCCTTAGGTCCTAGTCATTTCTAGACCAGGGATTTACTGAGTCAGAGGGAATGTCTTTGAATTGGGGAGCCTTGAATGGATTTTTTTCTTTGTGTTTAGCAGTTGCTTTCTCTAGACAAAAGACCTCTCATTTTTCGTGCTTTAAGATTTTGCTTTACCATTACAAATCATAAAAAGTCGAGGAATAGATACAGTGGGAGTGGTAGATGGACAAATGGGTGATGGACATGTATATTACATGGAGTGTATCCCCTTCATAGAGGAAAATCTCACCAATACATGGTGAACTGTCCTCAGTGTGTGTGCGTGTTATAAAATGGTGCTGGAAAACATGCATGAATTGGAACAAAATGGCAACCAGCAAAGAGAGTGAACTGAATCCTCTTTCCTGTAGCTGAAGAGAGAAGGTAATATAAGTGAAGCAGAGTGAATGACAAGTCATTTGAAAGAAGAGATAGAAAGGAATCATGAGTATTCAGGGCCACGCTGTTATGTTCTCATATAAAATATCTGAGCTTGAAAGATGCTGCAGAGGAATTACTTCATTATAACACTTTTACACTCTACTCTGATAGACCTAACCTCCTGGAGTCACTGTCACTAAGACAGGAAAAAATGCCAGAATCAACAAGAAAAAGGGTTGCCAGAATTCACAGAGATCTCCCCCAGTCCTTTTTCTTTGTCTCTGTGTGAATAATCATGTGTGTATTTGGCCATGATGAACACAGGCAAATCCTCCATATTGGAATTATGTTAATTTCATAGCCCCAGTGGGCCCTTAGCTACAAAATGAAGGACTGCAAGGACAGAATGAGGTATGGATTTAAAAGTCAGGATGACTGATTTTTCAAGTCATGAAGTCATACCAAAATAATGGAGAGAAATGTTATCACTTGCAATGTACACTTGTGAAAACATTACATACAAGAAATAGTATCCACTGATAATTGTGCCAAGCCTTTAAAAACATGCGCATGGCTGACATAGCCAGTTTTGATTAATTTTCATTCAGTCAATAGCAGTGACCTTAACAGAAATATAATGCTTTTTGTAAGGCACCAGGATGCCTGGGATTTAATATGAAGAAACACTAGAGGCAGAGGACAGAAAATAAAGGGTCTTCTGCAGCCATGTAATACTCTGAGTCAAGTATAGCCAGCTTCTAGAAAAACACACCTCTTTTTCTGGCCTGAGATGAAGATGTAGGCATGATTATCCTTATGCTTAAGAGCATATAAACCACCTACTACCAGAAAGTCATAGAGTTGATGGTTCTCAGTACATCGAGTCCTTCCCATACGACCTGAGAACTACGGAGACGTCCAGAATGGTCTTAACAACGGTAGCCTAAAGACAAGTTCTCACCGTAGTGCCATTGTCGCACACTCAGAAAAAAAACCGGGATTTGTGCGTCTCGCCACGCCCTAAGAGGAAGATGCGGGTAAAAGCTGTTCGGTGGGGCTAGGAGGGCTGAGGCGCTCCGAGTGAAACGCAGGCAGAGAGGGAGGCGGGGACTGTGGCGGAGAAGCCGCGGGGGCCCCGGGGCGGCGGCCGAGAGCAGCGGCGGGAGTGAAGGCGCAGGCCCGGCCCCCGCCCGCCGCGCCCGCCCCTG
>JAWMRA010000041.1:46558478-46577861 GCA_035584735.1 Pseudotriccus pelzelni | reverse complement strand
TGGATGTTGTCGCGCAGCACCTTGCGGTGGCGCTTGGCGCCGCCCTTGCCGAGCCCCTTCCCGCCCTTGCCTCTGCCGGACATGGTGCGTCTCGCTCAACCCCAAGCGTTGTGCAGCGGGCAGTGACGGCAGCGTCTGTATATTGTCGTCGGTCCGACCTGGTTGGGGACTGCAGAGCGCAGGGGCGGGGTTCCCGCCACTCTTTCCCGTCTCCGTGACGGATGATGCCATATCGTTTGCTGTAACACGTTAGAGAGCTGTAAAGCCTACAATATAAACAAAAAACTACACCTTCCCCATTCCCCCTCAAAAAATTCCAACGATGTGCAATGTTCGTACAACTGGAAAGCTTTTTTTTTTCTCTCTCCTGAGGTTTCTACAAACCATTTTCAGAAGTGTGTGTATTTTATTTTCTTGCACTGGCTGAGCTTGGTTTGAATTACCTTAAGTTATCATTATTTTCTTGCTGTTGTTCATTGATACTTTTGGTTTATTTGTGTTCAAAGTGCTATAAAATTTTCTACAGAATTGTTAACTATTTCAGATCTCTTACCAGCTTTAGGAGATTTTCCACAATATCTAGTATATTGGGTTTTTTATTTTCATTTCTACAACCCATTTCTCAAATCTTCGATTTTTACATAAGCAACTTTGTGCTTTTAAGCACATATTAACCAGAAGGTGGAATGGAATCCTTTTCTTTAATGCTAAACTTATACTACTTTATGACTTCATCTAATTTTTCACCTTTCCAGTCATTGCAGTGGGTACTTTTTCAATTTTGTTACCCAAGGTTGTTTACTACAACTGTAGACCTAAATTTCTGCTCCCTAATTATTAAAAAAAAAAAATCATCCTGCTGTTGACAGGAGACCTTGCGTTTGGACCTTTACCTGTTTTTATTTTCTTTGGGTTTTGGTTTGGGGTTTTTTGAGGGTTTTTTTTTGTTGTTGTTTTTTGGGGGTTTTTAAGGGACCTAAATCTATACTTTAAACAAAGGAGATTCTGAATTATTGTTTATGAAAGCAAGAACCAATCCTTGACTTAGAATATTCAAAATGTGACATTATAAGGACATCCTGAGCTGGAACAACTGCTAGACTAACACCTAAAGAATGTTTCCTTTTTTCTTCAAAAAAAAAAAAAGTTTATTATTTATTTTCTTTTGTCATTTTATGTATGAAATGCAAACATAATTTCTGTGTATTTTTTTTAAACTGTACTATGTTAGAACGTATAATAAGTAGATTCTCTATTTGTGAAACTAAACTGGGAAGAAGCATCTTCCCTCAGTCTGTTTAATACTGATGGGATTACAGTTACATTTGATCATAAAACCAGAAAAAGTGTTTTACTCTCTAAGGCCATGATAAAAGTGTAAAAGAGGAGCTCATTATCCTGACATTTCAAATATTGTTCCTAATACCGTCCCTAGGTGGTTTCTTGGCCAATATCAAATCTATGGCTTTGGGGGAGGGGGGGAGTGTTTGGTGGGGAGGAGTGTTTGGTTGGTGGGTGGTTTTTTTGAGACAAAGACAACAAATATAATTTAGATAAAAATTATCTTCTCCTTATCTAATCTGTATCACTTCAGAAAAGGGGCATATTGAGAAACATGGGAATGATCTCTGAATTTCCCCTCTTCCAATATGAAGCAGTTCTGATCAGTTACTGTCATTCAGCAGGCAGATCATTCACAGCTTTTACCTACATTGTAGAAACTGCTTGCTGTTGCAGAGATGTAGAAGAATGCATACATATAATGTGAAGTCTCCTTAGATTTTGGATAGTCCTAAGCATACCTTCTTTCACTTCCTGGGAGGAGTGAACAGGTGAGCTGAGTATGATCCTGGTCTTAAAAAATGTACTATGCTGGCTACAGTTCTTGCTTATACTGAACTGTCAAGTCACAGAACAGTAAACAAATTCAAGCCTCTTCTGCTGTAACTAACCTAAAGAAAAATTTCAGACTAGGGGTTTGTTTGTTTGTTTGGGATTTTGGTTGGTTGGTTGATTGTTTTTTTTCTAATTCTGACTGTCTTTTCTTCATTTAGTAGCACCACACTAGCAACAGAACACCAGATTTCAATATCCCTCCCTTTCTGCTTTCCAACCCATACTTACTAGTGACAGTCCTCAATCAATAGTAGCAAAAATTTTGTTCATTTAGGATATCTAGTCTAATCAGATTCACAACAAGATGGAATCAACATGTATAATTCTGCAAAACAGAGGCAAAGGCTATGTCTCTAGTGTACTAAGAATGCTATCCGTGTGTTCCTACAGGTTTTTTGCTCTTATCTTTGGTTTCGATTCGTACATTTTCAGATCCCTTGCTTACACTCTGGTTTGGCATCCCCTAGGTAATGAATGTGATGTTTTTTAATATGTGTCTAAACTCTACCACAATAAGATAGGGCTCTTGGACCATATTGTGTCTGTATTCATAATGTAAGGGTGGGTATTTAGAATATGCAGCTATTAATTTCATAGTGACTTTAAAAATATCATTAATTTTATGCTACTAGAACTTCAAGGTTTAAGTTTTGATCAATGTTAGGCAAGAAAAATACAGTCACACATTATAATTAAAGAATATATATGAATAAAATTCTGGAAATGTATTCAAGTTTTCAGACTAGTTGTTTTGAACTTTTTCCTGGGCAGGTTTTCATATTCCTTTTTTTCCACTCACTGGCAGCTGGTGCTTCATTCCCCCTTCAAAATATTCTCTGTCATTCTCAAAGGAAGAATGGAATTGCAATCTGTCATTTATGACTGAGACAGGTTGTACAGATCCCTGCTTTGCACTGTTGCATGCTCCTGTGATCTGCCATGCTGAACACATAGTAGATCTCATCTGGACCATCTGGAGGAAAGAAATAAATTCCTCCCTCATACTAAAAACCTGGGCGCTTTTGACAGATAAGCACACACCCACAGGAGAAGGGCAAAAAGACAATGAGCTGGAGGAATAACGTTCTGTGAAGAAAAATAATGCACTGTAAAGAAAAACTGCATGTATCTCAATAACAGGGAAACTGAAGGGTTACCATGGTTTTTGACAAGACAGTTGCACCAGTGAATCATCAGGTTCTTTCAGACTGCCATCTTTCTGAGCAAACCAGACTAAAATATGGGATGGGGAGGGTGGGCCATGTATATGGACAAAACAGAAAAGTTTGAAGGGAGCTATGGGCCTGAGATGGTTTCAATCAATGTATTTCTTCACAGGGACTGAGGCCAAGCACTGACATTGAGCAGATAGACACCACAATGAGAATCACGTTTCTACTTTGATTCAACTGTATATTGCAAATGCTTCATTATGCTTGTGATGCATGTTCAGTATACTGCTTTATCACTCTGCTAATTCAAAATCCAGTGTAATGTCAAATATGCTCAATAAGAAAATTTGGGATTAAACACTAAACTCCCCTCATGTGTGATCTCTGAAAGAATTTGGATGGAGAATATTCAACCTCTACAGCATGGAGATGTGATCAACTGGCACCTGTCTCTACATCTGTATAGGACTGTAAATTGCACAAGATCTGACTTCTTTGGCACACCTTAAGTTTTAAAATACACACCAGAGGTCCTTGTTCTCTGTATCCCCTTGCTCACATACCCCACCTTCAGTTCAGCACATAAACCATGCTACAAAGCGTTGTTTACTGAAATAGAGCAGCCCACATCAGTTTGGTAAAAACTTTCTTATGCACAAAAGTCTTCAATTTGAGACTGAGGTCTGAGTCAATATTTGCATGTGTAGATTTGCCATTTAGAAGGAATCTTCTGGCAGTAGCACAGTTGCAGAAATTTTTTATTCTGCTTAAGCAAAACTAACAAAAAGTGTCACAAATATAGTTTAATGATTGGTACTTTTATAACTAATGTAATGTCTCCACTTTCCCCTCTAATTGAGACAGTCAGAGGTGGAGAGCCCCATTCTCACCTTTTTATTTAAGCACTCCTGTCAGTCAGAGATACAAGAGGTTGGGCTGCAGCCCTGGTTTGGACTGTTTTCAACCTCCTTCTTGCTGCCAAAATCAGAGACTACACAGGGACCGATAAATCAAGAAAAGACATCTGTTGTGGTCCAGCAGCTTGGGCTGCCCTTTGAGGATGCAGTTTCCCACTCACAGAGAGTGGCTCAAAGATCAGATGATCCACACAGAGGCAAAATCTTCCAAAAATTGTCTCATGGTCATGTTGTTTGAGTGACTGTCATGGAGAAGGCTTACATGAGCCTCACCCTACCACTCTCTGCACGAGCTGCAGTCTTACAGGCTCACTGAAAAACTGGTATGGCTGCACAGGTCCATGAACAAAGGCTGGAGGAACTCCTAGATCAGGTTTGGAGTATTGAGAAGTTAATAAAATAGCCAGTTCTTCATATAAAGCTTTTTTTAGGACATCGGAGAAAAGGGCCAGCATCAATAACCTGTGAGCGGGGACAAGGGCAGCCATGGGCAAATCCTGGGCATGCCCAGGGTGCTCCTGGGCTTCTCCCAGGAAGACACCAAAGGACCTCTTTAACAAGTATTCCAGGTGGTTTCCCTGAACCAGGGTGGCCTGTGGAGCTTAGAGCTCTGTAGCTCACCATGGGACTCTGCTCCTGCTTTCAGGTAGAGACACAGGGAACAACAAACCAGCGACTTGGCAACCACAACTGAGATGACTGCTTCTCTCAAATCCTTACTCTGCTTTCTAAACCGGCTTTTGAAGCAGCACAGGTCTCGTGATGCATTAACTGCTGATTAAGCTAGTAAAAAAGTATCAAGAAAGTATTGTAAGCAACATATTTTTTTGCACAGCTGAAACTGAGCAGCTCCACTCACGCAGAGCTGCTTTGGGCAGTAAGTTTTGCAGCTGAATGCTGCCAACTCTTACAGAGCTCTAAGTGCTTAATAGCAGATGAAGTACTGCTTTGTCCAAATGGTCTCTCTGGGGCATAGTTTTCCAAGTAATGAATCTAATGTGGGCATCCCTGTAGGAATCTATTGAATTTTGTCTTGGGCTGTGCTTTTCTGGAGGAAGCTAAGTCTGAAAAATGGTGATGTGCATTGTGTTGGTGTCTCCAGACACTATTGCTTTGCCCAGTTTTTGCTACAGTAGTACTTAGTTGGAAAACCAAAAGCTTCAGTTGGAAGCACTAGCTGCTTACAGGGATTTGTTTGTGGTTATGCTCTGGACAAAGCAGCAGGCTTATCTTTAAGGATAGAGCAGTTGAGAAAGTCACCACAACATCCAGGTCCTGTCCAGGTCAGACCAGTCATAATCCTGATGCAAGTGGCTGTTGTTCTTCATGTGCAGAATGTGGCACTTCTCTTTGCCACACTGCACAAGATTTTTGTTGGCCCATACCTCAGGTTTATTAAAGTGCTTTTCAATTAACTGTACTACTTTTGACTCGTTTACTCTTCCTCACTTGGTATTATCCGCACAAGCTAAAGGCACATGCTCTCTCATCTCCCACGTTGTTCCAGAAAACACCAAATAATATCAGCTCTGGGGCATTATTTTAATTACTGGTTGCCTGCAGACACTAAGTTGTTAAATATAGCCCTTTGACCCTGTTCTAAAGATAATTTTCAAATATCTAACATCCTGCGGATCCTGCCCATGGTCCCTCTGATTCTAAATGAGAATGTTGTGGGAGATGGTTCCAAACATATAATTAAATGTCAAGTGTATTGCACACGGCACTCCTCCCTTGTCCACACGGACACTTTCTAATCAATAGTTCTGTCATAATGACCTGTACTTAGACATGAGCAATTTTTGCTGTCCTCCATCCATTATCAAGTCAACAGAACCCATTTTATTTCTGAGAGTTATTCAGTTACACTGATTCTTGGGGACTCTGCTATCGTTCCATGCACAATTTTCTATTCCATATTAGAAGTTATTTCCTTACGACTAACTTGCTTCAAAGACTATCAGTTTCTGTATTTTCTACAATGTATAATAAGGAAAAATTACTTCTTTTTTCATCATGTTTTAAGTGTTTAAGAAACTGCAGTTTATCAACCTTCTCTTTTTAGTCAGAGGACTTGAACATGCCTTTTCATTAGGAAATAGCTTTTAGGCATCTTACAATTACTCTTGATC
This sequence comes from Pseudotriccus pelzelni, assembly GCA_035584735.1. Lineage (NCBI taxonomy): Eukaryota > Metazoa > Chordata > Aves > Passeriformes > Tyrannidae > Pseudotriccus > Pseudotriccus pelzelni. Next base: position 46,571,744 of record JAWMRA010000041.1, on the reverse strand, counting down.
TCTTCTGTGTATTGACTTATTGCTCACTTGTCATTACTTGAAGTTTGGTACTAAAAGCTAGGCCTGAAACTCAAAGTGGGACTACGCCATTCCAGATCCACTCAAGTGTTTGTCAGTTGCTACTGACAGTAGAAGCTTTGCAATATTTTTAATATTTGTAAAACTGATAGTTCTTTCTAGGTAAAGTGTCTAACCTATTTTTGAAGACGGTGTCTCTTATCAGGCATTTTTCAATACATAAAATGTCCTCAATCATTTTAGCACTTGTTTGCTTGTTGGTACTCACAGTACTTATGTACAAGCTATGTAGACTAAAATCCAAATCATAAATATAATTATACCAGGCCTAGAACTGATGCCTGTAGAATTCTGCAGTTTGACACTGCATTTTAATTTCATAGTTGACAAATACAAACACTTAAATACAAATTTCTACCCTGAAAAGGATGGTATTTCTGATACATCAAGTCTTCATGATTAATACTTTAATTTCAAATACTTTTCTAAAATGAATAAAATGAAACAGAAAGAAAATCTGCAAGGTATCAGCCAGCACAAGGAAAACATTACATCCTCTACTGAGACTCTTTCTAAAGTCAATTTTGGAGAAAGCCTATTAAAAATGGTTTTCATTTCCTCCCTTATGTCTGAATACTGTGAATTCTTGGTTTTATTCATATCTTCCTTGAATTTGTCTCAGCTTGTAATTAATAAAACTCAATATGAGTTATTCCTATCCTAGGGTATGCAGAGTCTAAACCTAAGAAATGCACTAATCCATAATCCAAAACATCTGATTATGTGCTTATTCCTTGGACATATTCTTTAGATACCTAAAGAGTAAGAAAGGCTGCACAGGATGAGTGCGTAGATGTGTCTATGGCATACTATTCCAGGAAAGCTTTCAGCATCCTATTTCCCTTCACTTATCAAGAAGGGCTAGAATTACCTTTGAAAGCTTAGGAAATTACATATGATAACTTGAACTCTGTCACTGAAGGGGTAGGACATAGTTTTTCTGTATCAATGGCCTGGTTTCAATTTACGTTTCTGACCAAATCAGTATTTGCAAACTACATCACAAAAAAAAAAAAAATTATAGTTTGACTATGGTGTGCACCTGGGAGAATAAAAAGCATGTAACATAGTTTCAGAAACCACACTTCAGTTTTTTCCAGTCACTCTGTAGAAGTTACAGCTAGGGTTACATTTCTACACTTTTGCATGTGGGTCCCTATATTTCTTTGTCTTTCTGCACTTATCTTTCTCCCCTTTATGTCCAACTGAAAACAATACAAAGGTGATTGGTTTACAGAACAAAGTAACACAGAATCCTGCTCATAACCAAGATTCCCAAGTGCAGTAACACTACTTGTAATACTGATAATTCTTAGTCACAGGGGTGGGTGAAGAGAAGTCAAATTTTGTTATAAGACTTTCAGAAGCTGGAATAAATGCTTTGATGATTTAGGCTGCCATTTTATGGGCGGACAGGCAGATTTGGGGGATGATTCATTAAAATGCACCACCTATTTTTGCCCATTAGCACATATTTAGCAGTTACAGCAGACAAGAGAGTCACCTCTTTGATTAGAGTCACCTTTTGATCACTGCAGACTGCAGAGATTTAAGTTTTGCTGAGACTCTCACTAGCCTTAACGTATCTTTCAGTCATATACAGCATGATCACTAAATCAAATCGGGGTAGCTCAAACTGGTCTTGACAAGCCTTGAAGCAAAGGACTGTGTGAGGGGTTACAGAGTTTTTTGAAGCTGTCTTTATTTAACTGCCAGAATTTAAAAAGTCATGGGATTGTCATTCAGGGTTAATCTAAATTAATTCAGGCTTCACAAATTAACCTGAAGAAGTACTGTGTGCAGAACAGTACTGAGGGAAATAATTCTATGCCTTCACTCGACACTGGTGAGGCACATCTGGAATGTTGTATCAAGTTCTGGCCCTCACAGTGCAACAGAAACATGAACATAACTGGAGTGAGACCAGTGAAGGGGCACAAAGATGTTGAAGGGACTGGACTATCTCTCACATGAGGAAGGTCTTATCAATGCATTTAGTGTCTCCCTCTTCTAGATGATCCTTCTTTGATCATGGGGATAGAACCTATTGCATTAGAGGTTAGATTAGAAGACCAGATACTTTTTTTAGGAGATGTGGTTGCCCTAACACTGAAATAACTGTCACTATATTTTTTTTAGCTTAGTTGAAGTACAACTAAAAAGATACAGTCTTCTTTACTCCTGAAAACTCTTTGACACCTTGAGCCTTCCCTACTACAAAAACCTTGCAATTGCTGAATCAGTATCGTCAACACAGTTTCATCACGCTAGACCTGACGAAGGTCTTTTGATCTTATTATGGTGTTTTTATTATTAATACTGAGTGATTACTTGAATATCTGCAAAATTATTATTTGTGAAGAGGATAGCATGCTACAGTTAAAAGTTGGCAATTTCTCTGTATCTTCACCATCCAAACTACAGCCATTATAATTGAGGGAAGGCTTTCAGCTAAATTTGGCTAATCAGCTTACCTGGATTGCTCTCCTCCTGCAGTCTGGATGTCTTATTTGCCTTTATTTTCTAACATCTAATCTGTTTTTCCTCCACGTGAAGCTTCTGTCTTGAAAAGAAAAAAGTTAAGTATTTTCTCTACCATACAGGTTTAGGAATTACTTCTGGTATTATATGTGAACTGTTTTTGCTATGAAGATCCTTGCATTGGAAAATACTCTGTCATTTTGTAGGCTCTTCTGTAATCTGCATTAGCACCTACACAGCCAGGCAAGGAAGCCAGGGCATGTTGTGTGATTGTGCATGGAAACGATGCTATGTTCTGGATGCACTTTTAAAGAGGTGATAAAAAATTGGTTTGAGTTCCTAAGTAAGAGATAAACAGAGCCTACATTTGTACAGGGTGCTTGGAAAGGAAATCAGGGAGAATATTGAAAAATGTTTGCTGTTTAATTGAAATTAAGTATTAAATGAGTCATACTTAAATATTTCTCTTCACATGGAACCTGCAAACAGTTTTTATTACCAGCCCACTTCCCAAAATTTTTTTATTTGTAAGCAATTATTGTTGACAGGAAGAAAATTTTTCTGTCTGGCTGAAAAACTGTTTCACAATCTACCACTGATTGGGTAAGTTATGTTTGCTTTGTCTTTTTCTTTTATCTGTAAAACACCCATGGCAATATCACAGTTACCTTCAATGATCAATCTCTGAAATAGGAGAACTGCCATTGTGGTCCAGTGTCGCATTTAACAGTTATTTCCAGCAATGCAAACTTGAAAATTATTCAAAGCTCCTGATAAGTTTGCTTTATTTAATCAACTAGAAAATGTCATTACTTGGCCTGGGGTGTGGGAATAACCCTAAAAAAGCCTCCACTTTTCATACCACCTCATACCTCTAAGGCCCCTCTCTTTAAAAATAAAAAGATCACCCTCTGCAGAAATGGATGGTAAAATCAAGAACATTTTCTCTGCTCAGAAGTAGGCCAGGGATAATTCTCTGTGCAGAAGAGAACCAGTGTGATGGTTAAGGAAAAGATACAATAAAGGATGCTGACACATAATGCCGGAGGCCAGCTGCCAAGACTTCCAATGCTTTAGACAACCAGGGAAAAGCAAAGGACTTCAGAAGTTTAACTCAAAATAGGGAGCAGGAGACGCAAAAACTTACAGGGATGAACCCAGAACTAGAAGTGAGAGAAGCCCTAAATTCTGACCCTTGAAATTCTTAGATAACAATCTTCACAACTTTCTTCATATGCTTTCCTTACAAAAACAAAACCAGGCTAAAGAAACCCCCACAACCAAGCAGAGACGTCCTTGTCCCTTTAAAACTTGCTAGAGTAGGGACAGCAATCCTTGTGTGCTGAGGGTGGAGTTCTAATGATTGCGCTACTTAGGGAGCAAGATCTTAGATCTCTTCTCCTGTCCTACCTCCCGTCTTTATCTCTAACCTGCATCCTGTTTATGGGGAAAGGGAAGGAAACCCCTCCTCTCTGGATGAACTGAGAACAGGTTTACTAAAAGGAAGCTTGAAGGGAAACTTGTCCAAATGCATGAATGTGAGAGATGTGTAAAGAGGACGCACCCCTGAGGCTACAGCTGCATTCTTGCACCAGTGGTTCTTGTCCAATCCCAGTTGCTCCCAGCTTTCTGATCATTTTCAAGTGTAACAAATAGGAGCTGCAGAGCTCTAACACCAAACAGAGATTAAGGCACATTAACCTTCTTGCTGTCCTTATCCTCGGAAGAACGTACATGACGTTTAACAGACCTGGATGGATGCAACACTTCCAGGCTCCCTCTTTTGTATCATTTACAGTCAGATTTTGCTTTATGGCTGTCTTTGTTCATCCAAACCGAAAAGTAAGCATAATGCCCTCATCCTACCACAGCCAAACCTTTTTATCTCTCAGACATATTCATACTGTTAATCTGGGTTGCCAACCTGAGCTTTCAAAATCTATGGCTACTGTGGATTTGGTCTGGTTGTTTATGTAGGAACGATGTCGTGTTCACAAGAAGCATGGCAGATTTCACAGCCCACTTCAATATGCTTTTCAGTCTGTTTTTTACCATGGAGTACTGACAAGCTTAATTTTTCACAGTCTCCACTTTTCCATTCCTCTCCTTCAAAGTATTTATTATCTGGCCTGCAAACAAACACAACAAAATGAAAATAGAAATCAAAGAGAATATGAAAAAGTGATGGTTCATTGTTTCACTTGTAATTCTGATGTATCTCATGTATCATTACCATTTTAATCTATCTCCTTTCTCTAAAACTAGTTGCTGTCAAGTATAACTTCATTGTATCTTTAGCATTCAATATGTCAAAATACACAGCAGGGCCTTTTAAAATGTACCTGATGTCGTCTTGGATCTCAAAGACATCCATGCTCCTTTGCTGAAATAGCCACTGACAATTTGCATGACGAATTTTTACGAAGTACAATGGGGTAAAACATTAAGTTTGATCTTAACTGGTTTTTTGCAACCAAGGAAAAAAAAATCTGGCTGCTTTTTAATTACAAACCAATCTGGGCTTTTGTGTTCTGATTTACTAAAAAATTAGCCCAAACAATTCATAACAGTCCTTAAAATTTTTAACCAATTTCTATTGTCATTTTATGAGACTTAATATTTTAGTGGGATTACAATAATTAAAACTGATTCTGATTTATGAGGATATCTCAAAGTTATTTCGGTATTCTGAAGATTTGGATGAAACCCTAAATTGTCAAGTGTTTTCCTTTAAAGAAAAGAATGGCTGGAATATGAAACCTATGGGAAACAAGAACAACACCAAACAAACCAACACCGAAACCCCTCACTCGGTGTCCAAATAGTTATAGGTAATATTGTGGGTGAAGCATTCTATTCAGAGAGGCGAGATTTCCACAGTATTTAATTTTTTTCTTGAGAACTGGGGTTTCAGGAGGCTCTATTAATGTTTAAGTAGCATATAATACATATTAGTGTATCCATACATGTGAGACATTTTTCCCCTACAGACCTGCTTCAGAAGTTTGTCAATCTTAAACAATAGGATACATTATTGTAACTGAGAAAGCATTAAACTAATAGTTTATTTGGATTCACGTGTATTAACTAGGCATTAACAGCTTCATTTTACAAACAGACTATTTGTAAAAATATCATAATCATTCTATCCACTCACAGAACAACACACACAAAAAAGCAGAGCCCTGGGAAGTTCCAAACAATTTTCAACAGTATATGTATTCCTCCGAAGGTCTCTTACTTTCCCAAAACAAGAAATTCTGTTGAAATACTGTATGCTTAATAGTTAAAGATATGGTTAAGAGAGCCGAATCTTTATCCATATTCAAAGCTCAGCCATGAAATTGTGTTACTTCCTTCTCTTTGAAATCAATTTACGACAAAAATACTCAAGCTGCACTCTCGGTTTCTATCCTAAACTGGAGAAAACCCCCCAAAGAGTAAGCCTGCATTACTGGGGAGACTTTTTATCAACGCGTTTTATTTTAATTTAGAAGGAAAAACAAAAGTTTGCCGTTCCCGGGGTCTTTCTGGCTTCACAACGCGGGGTTAAAAACAGCTTTTCTCTTTCATCTGGGGTCCAAACAGCAAGAAACTCTCCCGAATGAAAGTCCACTGTCTTCTCTTCACTCTCTGAAGAAATTGGGGTGATTTTACAGCACTCGTTTTACAAAAAATATGAATTTATAACTCCGAAGAAACACAGACTCGGAGGAGGAAAAGCTCTTCCTGGCTAACAGTTAGGCGGGCTCTGTAAAGCACCAATCACAGATCACCGCTCCGCTATAAATTCAGGCATCGGGGTTACTGTAGCCCAATTACTTTCTTTTGATTAGGAAGAAGTCTCTGCAGCGATGTCGGAGACCGCTCCCGCCGCCGCTCCCGCTGTCGCGGCCCCCGCCGCTAAGGCCGCCGCCAAGAAGCCGAAAAAAGCAGCGGCCGGCTCCAAAGCCCGCAAGCCCGCGGGGCCCAGCGTCACCGAGCTCATCACCAAGGCCGTGTCCGCCTCCAAGGAGCGCAAGGGGCTCTCCCTCGCCGCGCTCAAGAAGGCGCTGGCCGCCGGCGGCTACGATGTGGAGAAGAACAACAGCCGCATCAAGCTGGGGCTCAAGAGCCTCGTCAGCAAAGGCACCCTGGTGCAGACCAAGGGCACCGGCGCCTCCGGCTCTTTCCGTCTCAGCAAGAAGCCTGGAGAAGTGAAGGAAAAAGCTCCCAAGAAGAAAACAGCCGCAGCCAAGCCCAAGAAGCCGGCGGCTAAGAAGCCGGCCAGCGCCGCCAAGAAGCCCAAGAAGGCGGCGGCGGTGAAGAAGAGCCCCAAGAAGGCTAAAAAGCCGGCAGCCAGCGCAGCCAAGAAAGCAGCCAAGAGCCCGAAAAAGGCGACAAAAGCTGCCAAGCCCAAAAAACCGGCGGCAGCAGCGAAGAGCCCGGCCAAGGCGAAAGCAGTGAAGCCGAAAGCAGCGAAGCCGAAGGCGGCCAAGCCGAAAGCGGCGAAGGCAAAGAAGGCAGCCCCCAAGAAATGAAGTGTTGAAGTGGAAATACTTAAACCCAACGGCTCTTTTAAGAGCCACCTACTATTGTCCCCAAAAGGGCTGATACACTCCGTCACTGAGCTCCGTGCCTGCAGCAGAGCTGTCCACACGCCACTATCCGTGTGGGACATTTGTCTGGGGAGTGGATGGGACGCTAAACTTCCGGCCGTGGTTACGCTAAGACTTGGAAAAAATAAAAATCTACGTTCCCTGCGAAAACGCTTTCTAAACGCTGCCTTTTTTTTTCTTTCTTTTTTTTTTCTTTTTTTTTTTTCTTTTCTTTTTTTTTTAACACCGTAAGTGGGTGTATGTGTTAAAGGGACTGCTTAAAGGCGGGTACCTTTCTGGGGCGTGGAGGTTTCTTTCATTGCTCTTATCAGCGCGATTCCTAACAGCATGGATGCGAGTGTCACGCCTCTTAGTGACCGTAGCAGGGAACTGTCAGCACCACTCCTCCGCTTTCTTGGTAATGACCTTTCCGCTTGCCAGCGCTGCCGTGGGGCATGTCCTGATTTCTGCGTGACTTGACCGACCTGGTTTTTCGAGGAGGAGATCGCCGGGGCGGGAGGCGGGGAGGAGGCACCAGCGTTCCTGTTCCACACCCTGCCGAGCTGGCGGCTGCGAAGCCGGAGCGGCGGGAGCTCGGCCGGGCAGCTGTCCCCGAGCGCGGGGTGTGAGGGGGGGCTTGGCCCCGGGGCAGAGCAGAGGCGGAGCGGGCTCGGAGCTCCTCCAGCACCGGCGGCTCGGGGAGCGCAGACTGGGGCCGCCTGTGATTGGCTAATGGGAGAAGCCGCAGCCGCTCATTGGGCGATTAGGAAATTTGGAAAAGCCCGCGCTACAAAGGAGGGAAGAGGGGGAAGAAGAGGAGGGGCGGGGGCGCACGGAGCTCGCCCGTGCTGGCTCCGCGCTTGCCGGTGCTCCCGGGTCCCCGCGCTCCGGGACAGCTCGTCCTCCTATAGCGCCTACCCCCTCTCAGTTCTCACTTCTCACATTTTGTCCTTCCCTTATGATCCTGTCTTCTCATACAGAAGGGCAAATGTTTAAGCTTAGATTATTACAGGACGTAAGTGTAAAAATTGATCAAGGTCGACTATTTTCCTTTTTTATTTTCACTTAATTTAGCTATGTGATTGGGAGCTATGTAAAATACCTGATTTTGATGGAACAGGAAGTATTGTGTACCGTCACATCTTTACTGTATCCAGAAGCTGTTTACTGGGAAAATATTTGAACGTTATTAATAAAAACAATTGAATTGATTTCAAGTTGTAACTCAAGGCTTTCAGAGATGGATTATCAATGCAAGATACAATGACTGACTGAACATGTTTCAGATTGGTTTTCTAATAAAATTTTCGTACCAAAGACCGAGGTATTACAGTGTAAAGCCCTTTTAGAGAGTATGTGGGTGGCTCTTAAAAGAGCCTTTGGGTTAAACAGTATTTCTCGCAGGTATTTACTTGGAGCTGGTGTACTTGGTGACAGCCTTGGTGCCCTCGGAGACGGCGTGCTTGGCCAGCTCGCCGGGCAGCAGCAGCCGCACGGCCGTCTGGATCTCCCGCGACGTGATGGTCGAGCGCTTGTTGTAGTGCGCCAGGCGAGAGGCCTCGCCGGCGATGCGCTCGAAGATGTCGTTGACGAAGGAGTTCATGATGCCCATGGCTTTGGAGGAGATGCCCGTGTCGGGGTGCACCTGCTTCAGCACCTTGTACACGTAGATGGAGTAGCTCTCCTTGCGGCTCTTCTTGCGCTTCTTGTCGCCCTTCTTCTGCGTCTTGGTCACCGCCTTCTTGGAGCCCTTCTTGGGGGCGGGCGCGGACTTGGCCGGCTCGGGCATGATAGCAAGCACTCCCTGGCTGCTCTGTCGCACCGGAGTGCCCGAGAACGCGATTGCTCCCGTATTTATAGGGGCCTTATGCAAATCCCCGGTATCAGAAATCAGAGCTTCCATTGGACAGCGGCCTCAGTGATGTCACCATGACCACGGACTGATTCGCCATTGGTCCTTTTTAAAGACCTCGCCACTATTGGTCAATGATTCGAATCCCATCAGCCAATAACAACGAGCCTTTTCGATTCCCCCCCCCCCCCGTCCGGTGGCGAAGCTCGGCCTGTGCCGCCCCCGGGGTCGCCCGGAGCGCCCGCACCGTGTGTGCCCCGCAGCTGCCAGAGCGCGGGTTCGTACCGACCGAGCGTGCGTATCGGCAGTTTCTCCAGCCAAAAAAACCCCACCCAAAACTATAGAAAATTGCAAGGGAGATTGCTCCCCCTTTTTTTTTCCCCCCTTCCAACAGCTGCATACCATCTTGTAAATATCTGGATTTGTAACAGCCACAAGGTAGATATTAAAGGGAAAAAAAATGCGACCAGAAAAGATAGAAGGATTCTGGAACACAAACACTGAAAATGATACTTCAATTAAATCTTTTGGCCCTCAGAACATGGTTTCTTTTTCAGCACTTTAAATGAGATGGAAGTTCTGATTTTATTAGTAATGTCAAATAATGTGGATTTTTTTTGAGATGTAATAAATACTGGATGGTAGTGTTTAAGTTAAAACCAAGATAATCCTAGAAATTAAATGTGCTCTTTATTCTGCAGTTTGAATGTATCACGAGCCAAAAATTCCAGCTGTTCCATTGTTAACATTGTACAAGAAGAAAGCATTTTTTTCTTTTAATAGACAAAAATTATTTAACGGTATAAGAGATTCTGCTGTGCTGGGGATTGTGGGGTTTTTTAATTAAAATGCTATGTGTCAACATTATAAATTACAGTTATAAATTAATTTGCTAAAATAGAGCACTGTAATTCACCATACCACAAGAATCAAGCTAATTTGTAGTTGAATGAAGGTTGGACTGAAAAATTGGTATTGAATAACCAGTGCTATAATGATTAATTTTGGAAATCTTAAGGACTACTCAAGGTCTGTAAATTTTGGTATCAGAGGAGATGGGTGACATGGGCCTATACAAGAAACCTATCTGGCACAGATGAAAAAAGCTTTTTCACCTTACCCTGCTGATCTTGCTTCTGCTTTTTTTCCCCCTTCTATCCAGGTGGGCAGAATTATGGATCCACAAAGATTTCCAGCCAGTGTCCAAAATAGTGCTGCCTGAAGAAAGGGAGGCAAGTACAGAAAAGGTGGCACCTTTTTCCTTCCCAGTGACGGAGGCTTGCTTGACAGTGCTTCTGCTGTAGTTACCACCCAGACTGGGGAGACAAAAGCAGTGTTGAAAAGAACAGCTTTGTGCAACCTCAGTGATGCTGTAGCTGTGTTTTTATGTCTGCCCTGCCTCCCCAGCCCTGCTCCTTCTCATCCAGAACAGGCAGGGACAGATGTTCATCCATCTCCATTTGCTCTGATTCCCGCCCAGCAGTCTTTAACGGCTTCATCAGCTCAGAGAAAATCTAGTAAGCTAGGAGGGAGCAGAGGCATTAAGTAGAAAGCAACACCACCCAAAACAAATCAACCCACCCAGCTTTTGCAAACAAAACACCCCCATAGCTATGTTAACCCTTCTAAGTGTGTTGATTGGTTCCAACAAAAATGACAGTTGATCCAAGACTCAGACATTCTCGGGTTTAATGAGTTTTGTATTGATCAGTTACAGCATATAGAGAAATCCAGATTAAAGCCTCCACTGTGAAAAGATGGCAACTGTGAATCAAAAAACTACCCCTTCATTTTGTCCTTCCTGTTAAAATATCTGTTCAAACAAACAAATAACCCCCCACTCCGAGACCCCTAAACCAACACCCCATTAGTAACTGAAGGCCAGTAATTTGTGGTGTGGTGTAGTGTAGTTGTATGTGCTGCCCCTTCACAAAGAGGTAAAACTGAAGGGTGCTGAAGGAAAAATAATTTGGGAAGGGAGTAGAAAGGGGGTTAGAAATTATTTATACAAGGAATTCAAGGTTTTGGAAAGAACTGATTGTGGAAATCTTATCAATTATGGCAGAAGAGGAGTTCATTGCACTGTTTAGGCAGAACTATAGAGAATTAATCTAGACACTCAAATTTCTCTCAACAGTCTAAAAAAACATGTTCACAAAAGGGAATAGTTGGTACCTGTTAACACCTTGTCACCCATTATCCATTTCACTTCAATAAGAATGGAGTTTCCAGTGATTGATCAAAGCTTTGGAGCATCCAAAAGAAATAATCATGCGGAATCAGGAAACCTAAGTGTGAAGGGGCGGAACAGAGAAAAGGTTTCATCAACAGCTATAGAAACAACTAAAACATGTCAGAGCTTGATGGAGTCACCAGCTTATCTCGTTATGAAACAGTATGAGTTGTGGGACTCTGTCTTATCCCCCTGGATGGTGTATCACCTCCGTGTGAACATGTGCTACAGGCTGACAGGTCTCCTCCAGCTGGAAGTGTCTAGGAGGCAACAGCATGTCATAAAGGCAAAGCTGCTGTTAGTGTTTTGCCGGTGCAGCTGGCAGTGCAGCTGGTGAGCCCTGCATAGAAGAGTCAGGAAGTTGTGCATTATATCAGGCTTACAGAGTGCACCTGTGAAAAGCAGAGTACACTCAAAACACAAACCAGCAGAGAATATTAACCAAAGTAAAAAAGCAACAACAAAAATGTAGACTTCTAAGCACAGTAGGATAAACAATGGAAATTTAGATTGATTTCTGAACATAATTTCATTTTGGTCTGGTGTATTCTTCTGTGTGGAACACAGAGAAAAGAACCAAGATGAACTCCCAGGAAAATTATAGAACAGCTAGACCATCAGCAGGAGACACTTAGCACATAGCATCAGGGATAATTACAAATATATTGATGATAAGGCACAGCTCTCTAGTGGCTGTGATTATTCAGGAGGATTTCTAAAGTCCATGATGCACCTTAGAATCACATTTGAGAAGCTGGGATGCAAGGCTGCAGGTTGCTACTGTAGATCTTTTAGCTATTGAGATTGAAATATTAAGCCTAATTGTCTTTATGCTCCATACTTTGCTGTCTATAGCTGCAAGTTTCCTAGCTTTCTAAACTGTTGAGTGTTTCTATCAACTGAAAAGCTTATAACTCCTTGCAGGAACATATAACATATGGGTCATATTTATACAGCATAAAGTAACTGTACTGAAAAAAAGATAAGACGCAGGAAAAGAATAAAGAAGGGGAGGAAGTCAACATGCATTTTCAAAAATCAAAAAGTAACGTCTGGACACTTGAAATTACTAAAGGTGATTAAGATGATGCAACTCATTAAAATGTTGTGTCCTTCCTTCCCTGTAAATGCACCTGTAGAACTATAATAAATAATAAATACTGCTTTGCATTCAAAAAGTAGCATTATGTGAAGGAAAAAAAAACCAGCAAAAGATATAGTTTAATATGTATCAAATAAAGAGTAACACCATGAAAATGATCAAATACATGCCACAACTTCAAAAGTACTTGAAGCGATACAGGTTTTTCGTGGGTATATCACACAAGGGGCACAAATCAATTCCATCATCAGGACGTCAGTCTCATAAACATAAGGAGGCATGATCATTAAGTCGGAGACACGGGGCACGCACAAGACTTTCCTCCCTGAAAAACAAGTGAAAATGTCGCCCTAAAGTAAAAAAAACCAAACAACCCTCCCCGCCACCTGACTAACTTTTCTGAGCTCTCGGTAGAAAAGGGTGAATTTCCTATAGTACCAGACCCACCACGCCCGCCTCTCTCAGCTTCCCGGCCGGGCCTTTTGTTGGGGCTCAGCGCGATGGCGCCGGCGGAGCGCGGGCGGGACGCGGCGCTCGCGGCCCCGCCGCCACAATTGGTCGGATTTTGCTGCAGATGCGCGGCTGGAGAGGCCCCGCTCCCCCTCGATCCCGAGAGCGCCGACGGCGGGGTCAGGAAGCCGGGCCTTGTTCCGCGGGCGGGGAGTGACCCCGCCCGGATCCTCTCCCGCGGCCCCTCCCGAGCCGCGGCCCCGGCCCTCTGTGGGAGCGGTGGCGCGAACGTCCCACCCCTGCCCTGCCCCGCCGCAGTCCTCAACCAGGTCGGACCCACGGCAATATACGGCGCGCTGAGGGGGGGGGTTTCTCGCTGCACAGTTTTTTGGGGCTGAGCGGAAAATACTATGTCTGGTAGAGGCAAGGGCGGGAAGGGGCTCGGCAAGGGCGGCGCCAAGCGCCACCGCAAGGTGCTGCGCGACAACATCCA
>JAWMRA010000041.1:46537211-46551053 GCA_035584735.1 Pseudotriccus pelzelni | reverse complement strand
AAGACGGTCACGGCCATGGACGTGGTCTACGCCCTCAAGCGCCAGGGACGCACCCTCTACGGCTTCGGCGGCTAAAACCTCTCGCTCCCGGATCACCTCGACAAAGGAACCCAAAGGCTCTTTTAAGAGCCACCCACTTAAACTGAAAAGGAGCTGAGTTGCTTCAAAACTGGTAAAATGAAAAAAAAAGCTTTTAAATCAGCTTTCTATAACTTAGTCGTAGTTTCCATTAATTACTGCTTTTAAGGAAGCTTTTCGTTAATAGCTAACGAGTACAATAGCTTAGAGGCCCATCTTGCATAAGGAGCGGAGGGGACGTACTAGTCTTCTAAATACAGGTTTAGGACCTTTTTTTTTCACTTGTTCTCTGTAAAAGCAAAACGAGTAGCGAGGCACTCGAAACTTGAACCCCTGATCCGAGCTGACCTGTTTTACAGGCATGTCATCTGTTTTTTTAAATTAAATAGTGGTAGAAATAGATGCGTTTATACTTTAGTCATGTTAATGTCTGTTGTGCTACTTTGTGGGACGTATCACGGCTGGGCGCTCCTTAAACCTCTTGTAAAATTTAGTACCGGAACGATCCCGTTTGTCCTCTCAAAATGGCGTGTAGGGAATCGTCCATTATTCTCTGTGCAATCGGTGCGCTAAAGCTTTAGGAAAGCTGTTTCTTTTAATTACTCGTTTAACAGAGCATAATTTTCAATTATTTCCCTTTTGAAGGCTTTCGCCTAAAGGTTTTAATTTTCGTGGTAGGCTGTAAAAAAAATCGTTATAAGCAATAGACCAGAAGCGAAGGGGCGGGCGGGGTGGGGGGGGCGGCCGCGCGCAGGCGGCCAGTTGGGGAGGGTTCGCGCGCGCTTTCCAGGCGGGCTTTTCGAATTTGAAACTAGCCAATAAAAGCGGCGGATTCCTGGCAGCCAATCAGGGTGAAGAACGTTCTATAAAAGCCTCCCGCGGGAGCGGAGCGGTTCTATTGTTGCGCTGCGGTCCCGGCGGTGGCTGTTCTGCGTGAGCGATGGCGCGCACGAAGCAGACGGCGCGTAAGTCGACGGGCGGGAAGGCGCCCCGCAAGCAGCTGGCCACCAAGGCGGCCCGCAAGAGCGCGCCGGCCACGGGCGGCGTCAAGAAGCCGCACCGCTACCGGCCCGGCACGGTGGCGCTGCGCGAGATCCGGCGCTACCAGAAGTCGACGGAGCTGCTGATCCGCAAGCTGCCCTTCCAGCGCCTGGTGCGCGAGATCGCGCAGGACTTCAAGACCGACCTGCGCTTCCAGAGCTCGGCCGTCATGGCGCTGCAGGAGGCCAGCGAGGCTTACCTGGTGGGGCTCTTCGAGGACACCAACCTGTGCGCCATCCACGCCAAGCGCGTCACCATCATGCCCAAGGACATCCAGCTCGCCCGCCGCATCCGCGGAGAGCGCGCCTGAGTCTTTTACCTTCCCACCACTACCAGACCGAAAGGCTCTTTTAAGAGCCACCACATGACCACTGGAGAGAGCTGTGTCTCTTGTCATGCAGCAGGCACGGGCAGCCTGTGCCAAGCACTTGTACGTGGCGATTCTGGGATAACAGGGGGTGCGGGGAGGTGGGTGGCGATCCGGTAGCGCCCGGTCCTGCCCTCCCCTGCCGCCCGGTGTGTGTCTGGGTCTGAGATAACAGCGCTTCAAGTTGCCGGCGCGGGAGGAGGAGAGAGGCGTGGTGTGGTGTGTGCAGCCGAGAGCGGTGCCTGGAGCAGGAACAGGCATCCTTAGCAGGAGGAGGAGGGGAGAGTACGGGAAGGTTGTTCAGCACAGAGCTCGCAGCCTCTTTGCTCCCGCACTCCCCAGGAGGCTATCGGGTGCTTTCGGCTTTTCTTTTCTCCCTCCGCTTTCCCGCTCCGTCCCGCCCCCCGACAGGCAGAGAGGAGAGCGCCGCCATTTCATGAGCCTTCCTTCCCTTTTCAGACTATGGCGGTGGTGCCGGGAGAGCGGCAAACCAGCGGTTGCCCCCGACATCCCGCTTTTTCCCATCTTTGAAGAAGAGAAAATTAGAAAGTGCGTGGATAAAGGACGTAACTCCCACGATTTCTTTTTTCTTGAGCCCAGGGAGCCCCGGGCAAGAAAACCGAAGTCCCTTCCCCTCTCTTTGTCTCCTAACTTAAACCCGAGTACAACAAATACGTACACATACAGCGATTTAAAGCTCTCTTTTGTGAAATTCGTGGGTGGCTCTGAAAAGAGCCTTTGTGTTCTAAAAGTCTGACCTAACCCAGGAATCGAGTTTAGCCGCCGAAGCCGTAGAGGGTGCGTCCCTGGCGCTTGAGGGCGTAGACCACGTCCATGGCCGTGACCGTCTTCCTCTTGGCGTGCTCGGTGTAGGTGACGGCGTCGCGGATCACGTTCTCCAGGAACACCTTCAGCACGCCGCGCGTCTCCTCGTAGATCAGCCCCGAGATGCGCTTGACGCCGCCGCGCCGAGCCAGGCGGCGGATGGCCGGCTTGGTGATGCCCTGGATGTTGTCGCGCAGCACCTTGCGGTGGCGCTTGGCGCCGCCCTTGCCGAGCCCCTTCCCGCCCTTGCCTCTGCCAGACATTGCCGCTCTCGTTCACCCACAGATGTTGTGAAACAAAAACCGACCCAGCGCGCCGTATATTGCCGTGGGTCCGACCTGGTTGAGGACTGCGGCGGGGCAGGGCCGGGGCGGGACGTTCGCGCCACCGCTCCCACAGAGTACCGGGGGGCCGCGCTCCGGGTTGGGCCCCTCTGGTTTGGGCCCCGCCCCTACGAGGTCCAACCCGCCCCCGCCGCGTCCCTCCCGCGCTCCGACGGTGCCATCGCGCTGAGCCCCGGCGAAGGGTGCGGCCGGGCAGCAGAGGGGGGCGAGCGCGGTGAGCCCGGTACTTTTTTTTTTTTTTTTCCCCCCCCGTGATTTTTGCAGGAAGGAAAGTCTTGTGCGTGCCCCGCGTCTCCGGCTTAATGATCACGCGGCGCTGTTTTGTCCATGAGAGTGAGGTCTGGTGAAGGAGTTAATTTCTGTCTCTTGCTGGGGGAGCCATGAAAAACTACATTGCTTCATGTGTTTTTAAAGATACGGCATGTGTTTGATTATTCTCGTGGTCTTACTTTGTTGAGACATAATAAAAGACTTCTGCTGTTTCTTCACATAATACTCCTTTTAGAACTGTACGTGTTCTGCAGATGTTGAGTTGTGCTGGGGTGCCTGTTGGCTCTACGAGTCCATTAAGGTGCAGTGAGTCCTGAAAGCTTCCAAACTCTACATGCGCACACACAGTTTTACTTTTTCTGTCTGAATTACTATTTAAATTTACCATGAATGTATGCTTGAGATATTTTTACCTTGTTCTTGAAGGATAATCAAATAAATACTATTCCATACAGTTCCTACTTATCATGTCTTTCTCAGCAGGAGCTTTTCTCTGGTAAGTTACCCCTGTGTACAATGCACGGGATTTTTTTTTCATTGGTCAGGTATTTCCCATTTTGTTTGATCCTTCCCATCTTTTCCCTGTTTCTAATGGATGCCTGTTACTGTAAAATGCTTTTTAAATGTGAAAAAGTTTAGCTTGGTAATTTCACATACTTTTCCATTTTAGCCATCACTTTTTTTGTTATTATTCTTGTTTATAATTTTTTATCATTTTTCCTTGAACGTTCTCTTTCTTGGGAGGTGTGAGAGGAATGGATGTTACAGGACAGGGACTTTAGCATTTATTTTTCTCTCTTTGTAGGCCTTTCGGTATGTATGTTATTTAATTCAGGTTATGCTTGGCCACCATTTTGATAAGTATTTTCACATGTACGTAGCTACTTTTGCAGTGTTTATATCACTTTATATTGATTAATATCACATGATTTAGTTCTACAGCTATAGGAAGGACATATTTATCTTCTGATATCAACCTTAATGATTGCTCTTAGAACAGATGAAGCAACACACTTTATATACTAAGCATGATGTCATATGGTCTGGAATATCCCTTTGGTCAGTTGGGGTCACCTGTCCTGGCTGTGTCTCCTCCCAGCCTCCCATGCACCCCCAACTTCCTCGCCAGCGTGACAGTACGAAAAGCAGAAAAGGCCTTGGCTCTGTATAAGCCCTGCTCAGCAATAGCAAAAACATCTCTATGTTATCAACCCTGTGTTCAGCACAAATCCAAAACACAGCTCCATACTATCCACTGTGAAGAAAGTTAAGTCCATTCCGGCCAAAAACAGCACATTAAGAATCACCGTCTTTACCAGCATGCTTACTCTTTGAGAGAAAGAAAAAGGGATTTATATGCAGTTCTTCCCCCACCCCAGCCACCCCATTTGAGGATTACAGCATGGATAGACCACAACAAAGAACGTAGTAAAGCCTCTGCATAATTACAGAGCATATCCTATGCCTATTACTGCCTACTACTTCTCTCAGTATTTGATATACACTTTTACCTTGCCAGAGCTGAGCATTGTTTTCTCTCTGTTTATCTAGATTCAAATGACCTCTTCTGGTCTCCTCAGGACTGCTCTAAGAATTATTTTTTTCCTTCTTATCTGACACATTCCATTTTAATCAAGTTACTTTTTGCACTTCTTTTCTATAGCTTTGCTTTCATTTCACCGAATTACTTCAAATGTATAGGTGTTAATATTCTTGTAAATTATCCAGCTGAAAAAAACAGTTTTCCTTATGTGATTTAGTGAGAATGGGCAGTTTGCCTTGCAAGCTTCCCTGTTCAGCTCCCCTGCCCACTGTTGACTGGCACTTTGCCAAAAAGTTTCAGTCTCTTTTACTATCCTTTTCTTGATGCTTTTTATTTCCCTATATATCTTTGTGAGGCAGTTAATATTTTTCTATTAAATGTAACCCTTGCTTACTTCTGCATCATATTTTATTGATGGTATTTATACTAGAATTCTTTAAATAATCAACTTTTTATCTTTTTCCAGGGTCCATTACATTTTAAGTGTGACAATTCAGGTGAAGAACCAAAATAGACATTAATGTAATTTATTCTTAACCTTAGCAATAGTTTAGTTTCAAAGGAAAAAAACCCCACAGATTATTTAATGAATGAATTTTTATTATGACCAGTATCACACAGCATCCTTGTAGATATGACAACAATGTACAGGCACATAGATTAGATTGGTGCATTGCAGTGTGCTTGTGTTATTTGAGGAAATATTCTATATGTCATGATTGTTCAAGTCAAGTAATGCTTACCCAAATTTATCTTTTCCACACCGGGCAGTTTAATTTTCTTGGTTTTATTTTAGCATTGTGTGTGTGTGTAGGATCTTTCTAAGCTTTTCACTGGCAGCTGTAGGAATAAAGTAACAGTGTGTACGTTATTGAAGTATTAGGACATTCCTGAAAATAGCCAAAATTAAACCAATAGGAGTAGCAAAAAACTTGTTTACAGGAACTCAAAACTTTCAAGGTTATGGAAAAGAAAGGAGGAGTTATAAGCAATTCAAATTCACTTGATTCTAGAGTAACACTTAATTTCCCAATATGACATCTTTTATTTTATTGCCAGTCTCATCTTTCATGGCCAGTGTTCATCCTTCATTCCTGGTGGCTCATATACATGGACTGTTTTGCTACTCAGAAGCAAGGAGTATATGGACTACAAATGAATAATTATTTTTTAATTTTTATTTTTACAATGAGCTCTCCCTATTAAAGAAAACAGTCTGAGAAGAGCAAAAAGTTTTCCTGATCAGGCAGAATGAGTTGGAAGAGCCCGGAGCTGTCTACCATGATGTGGGAAGGCAGTCAGGGCACATTTGAGTGAAGGAACAGGCTGAGTGGTGGCAGGAATGAGTGAGAGAAGGACTCTACTCCTTTGCCTACTCTAGGAGTGTCAGCAGATTTTAGCACTCCTATTCCCTTCTGCATCAGCTTTCAGTCTCTCATCCTGACATTCCTTCTAATGCTTCCATCCTTCCCAAAAGACAATTTTAATTGTCATAACATCCATTTAAATAGATGTTGAAATACTGTGAGTTTCAAAATTTAAGCCTCTGTGGTATGTTTTTTAAACAAGCTGAAAATCTCATGACAGAAACATTGAAAATTGGAGATACAGACTTGCTTCACCTCCTAAACCACAAGCTTATAATAAATGTGCTACTTTGTTTAGGTGAGACATTTGTGAGAGAAAGGAATCATCTTTTTTTGCATCATCTTCCTAGGGAAATAGAAGTGTTCCCAGAGCATTATCATGTGAAATGTACAGGTCCAACTAAAAATAGAGATGGATTTTTCCTAGAGTGACAATCAATATCACTAAATATTAGAATTTGTCTAATACCATGGAGAAAAAAATACATTTCTGAAAGTTGCATGACAAGTTTGTTAATTACAACACAAGGAAAAATAAGGCTTGGTGCACTCTACTCACAGGGAGACTCCAAGCTGTCAATCTCTGCACAGGCCACCTTCCAGGATAATGAAGACAGGCCCATCAGTAGAATTGGTTGTTAGACCCAGTCAAACAATATAAAGGAGAATCACAGATTTCACACCCCAATGTGCCCCTAAATTACTGCCAGACTCTGAGACTTGGTCAGCTCAGTCCTAGTTTTCATTCTCATGTACCTGAACTAACCTGATGCACCCAGCACCCGGAGTGACTGCTTTCCATGGGTCTGATTGCCCCAGGGCACAGCAGGATTTCTTCTTGGGTGTGCATCTGCCTCCAGGCTCTACTTGCAACTGTGTGCTGAAGGCCACAGCTAGTACAGTTACACTTGCACTTCTCTAGGCAGAAGCTGGAAATTAGCATGGATCATGATAGCTCGTATGCAGTCACAGTGGGCTGCATCTCTAATTGGGCTTCAAAAACCACATCAAAATCATATAGATACTTTTTACCAACTGATGCTTTGAAGTGTTACCTTTTAAAGTGTTACCATTGATGTGTTTATGCAGAAACCGTCAATAACTCGTGCTGTTTATCCCCAAATTCACAGAAATGGACAAGGGACAATTTGGTCTGAAAAAACCACGAAAACCTAAACAACACCACACAGGAGAAAGAAAGTTAGAAAGTTATTAAGAAGGTAATATTTTTTTTCACCTTTCTAATTTCGCTATGTATAGTAATTACTGATTTTGTTAGTACTATCCAGTGCTGCTGCTATTCTGTATGAACTTCCTGTGGGCTGCCAGGTCCTTCAGCAGTGAGCAGACTGCACACGCACAAGATTAATAACTACTTGGAAGATCACCACCTACAAAGACTTACGGACTTGGCCTTCTGGATCATAATGGGTGATGGCAAATCCAACCATCCTTTCAGTGAGGAACAAAAAAAAAAATCTTTATTTTCCTGATATGCAGCAGTGAACTTGCCATGACCTTTACAGCATAAACACCTCGAGCGCTCCATCTTTAGGTGTTTTGGATGTCATTAAATCACAATAAATTTCAGACTTATCATTTATTCACTTTTATTTACACATAGTTTTCAGTTTCACTGCCTGTCCTTGCCCTGTGCTTGATCCTTAACTCAGTCTTCAGAACTGTCTCACCACCATCTTCCACATTTACTGCGCCCTCCAGTTTGATCCTAATAAAAAATTCTTCCCACATCTGAAAACAACAAATAAATAACTAAAACAAACATGTTCAGTGCTCAGAAGCACTGCAATTATAATAACTTGAATGTCAAGAATCACCAGAAGACGAACAGAGAGTAAACCAGGATGTTATATCTCTAGTACCATTGTAGCACTGTGTGCAATAGTTGCACCCTGAGTGACGTGCACATTTCTGGCCCATAAATAAACAAATAAATAATTGCAAGTGGTAAAGAAATTTCTCAGAAAAGTGACAAAGGTGATTTAAGGTCTGAAATGGCTTCTTTACCAAGAATATTAGGATACTTTCAGAACAGAGACCACTGCTGGTTGAAGATGTTCTTGCTTATTTTTACTATCTATAAGGTCAGTGTTTACATCTATCAAATCTAGTGAGGTCTAATCTAATTATGAAATTAGGTATAAACCAAAAGGTTTCTGAAACCAGAAATGCTGTCTAAATTTCACAGCCAGTTTCCTTAAGTAAATGGACTACTTTTCTCTAGAGGCAATTCCCACATAAAAGAAAAGAGATAGAGATGATGTGTGGAAAGGTGAGATTGGTACCATCTCTCTCCTCTGTAGAAATCAGTTCTAGACTACACAGCTGCTTGCACAAGCAAAGCAGTTGCTAATGCCAGTGGTAAATAGTTCATAAACTGGTCCATTTTATTACATGCACTTTCTGAGAATCAGTTTTGGTTTTTCTAAAACGTAAAACAAAACCCCAACAAAACCAAGCAAAGAAATCCCCCCCCAAAAAGCACCAACCCCAAACAAAAACCCAGCTCTTTCTCTCCTGCCGCCTGGAAAAACCCAACCCAACCAAACAACAGCAAGACAACTTCCCCTAAAAAAAAAAAAAAAAGTCCTATTCAAGACCTTAATAAAATTTCAGGAAGAGGTTTTGGTTTCTGTTTGAAATCCCTCCCTACAGCTGAAGAGCCATATCATTTGTATGTGGAGTGCAGAGACATGAGACAATCAAACACTCAAAGATATGTTATTTAGAGGTGACATCTGGAGAGGAAAAAAGGTTGGTTTGCATCAGCCTAGTTAGTATGGCAGGGTTGTTTCTGTACCACACACCCATACATCAAGTTTTCTAGGACAAAAAGGACAAGGGGAGGGGAAGGATTTAATGACCGTAGGCTCCCTATAGAAGTATTTTTTTATGTAGGATGATCCGCCTCTCTCTCAGCTGTGAAGCCTGCAGAATCAAAATAACATTTTCTGTCAGAGCAAGCTGGAACATCCCAACTGTTCTTTGTTTTGGTTTTGTGGTGGGGTTTTTTGGCTTTTGTTTATTCTTTGGGCTTTTTTTTCCCCTTAGCCTGCCACGGTATAAACAAATAGCAGTCAAAAAATACAGATTAGCAGTTAATAGAAGAAACACTAGAAGCATTCAAAACGCAGGCTGGTTTTAGCAACAGTCAGAGCAAGGTGCTTATCACCCCGTTGTGCTATCATCCATAACATTGATCTTCCTTGTCTGCGGATTAACGAAATGAAAATGACTCGGGAAGGGACGGGCGAGTTGGGGAGGGGGGGTAGGGGGGATGGAAGCGGTGGCAGGGAAGGTAACCAGAGGGAGATAGAGAGGAAGGGGGAGGTGGAAGAGGGAGGTAAGCTGCTTCCCGGGCAGGATTGGTCAGAAATTGCTGCAGCCCAGGCGCGTGGTGACTGCCCCCCCATCCCCACCCCGCTTCCCTGCTGGGCACCAAAGCTGAACCGGAATGCCCCAAACAGATCAGCCCTCCCCTTGACTCGGCTGTGCCACGGTAATGATAAGGATCTCAGAAGATGCAAAGACACAGGAGGAATTAGCTAGGGTTTACGGCAATCTGTTTTTCTGTTACTATTAGATACACGCAGATTATTTATTGTGACCTGCAGACAAACGCAGTTTTCTGCTGCGTTCACATAGCTGTAGCTCAGTTGGTTTCCAGACTTTCAAACAAACCTCCTGAGGATGAGGAATACCTCCAAAATAGTATGAATGGAGACTAGTGAATTTCTTTCATGTTTGCCGAAATTTAAATCTATCCTGTACTATGCATTTGAGAGAAATACACAATAACCTTTTCTTTAAAAAGTTCATTTGGTGTCTAAGCAGGTCTGTTTTCAAGTGTTTACGAAAAATAAAGTGCTAATGCTATTGTTCAAATGGTTTCTATAACATCACACCAGATTTGTAGGATGTGCCTGCTTTACTGTATTTTGATGAGCTGTATAATTTTGCAGAAGGTACTAAAGAAACAAAAAATTTGAGTGAAGGAATTTGGGAGAAATTGAATAAAAGGCCTATAAAAGCTGAACCCTTGCACAGACTATGTGATGTAAATGTTCAAATAAGTTTTACAAGGAGGAGCCTACAGAATCACAGGGATAGCACTGGTACCAGGCAATTAATTCTGTTCACGTCTGTTGGCCTATGTAAATACTCTAGCTTGCCTACATTGTTGATAAATTTGCTAGCCTAAAGCAAATTCTCATGAGAAAAAAAAATCACATCTTTTTCTAAGACTTTGGAAGACTGCTTGCTATCAAGGGAGCTTGAACAATATTTCAATTCTGTCCTCAATCAGGTCACTAGAGAAAAACTAAGTGTAGCCAGTCTTTTTCAAATACAAACAAACAAACCAAAACCGGCAAAACCCAAGTCAAAACAACGTGAATAAGACTTTTTGAAAGAAAAAGACTTTTTCCTCACACTGTATTATTACTATGAAAAAGCCTAAAAGTGAATGTTCTTCTACTACTTTACTTTTTAAAAACTCGTTTCTCACCATGCTTGGGAATGTTTCTGCAGCTAAGCATAGTTGTTTGGTTTTTTTCCTAATATTGTCTTGCATATTATCTTTTAGTACTTAAAAAAACAGAAAGCGGTTTTTTAGTAACTACAGGCTGAATAATATTCTTAGGAGCAAGTCATCTGACAGATTGCACGACCTATGCTACAGTTAGGACTTTAAAGCATTAGGACATATTTTGCGTGAACTTAGAGTTCAAAAGTAACTTAGGGGCATGTATGTAATTTAATACTTATTTTGTGACCACCAGCATCTGTTCTTAAATCTAATGCCTTTCCCCTTTTTGAGAATTTAGGTGGGCTGCATAGTTGAAATGAAATTTGGTAGGGGAAATTTTGCATCTGCAATGAAACAAAATATTGTTGTTTTCAAGAAAACACTTTTAACTTTCATCTGTCATGTAAGCAAATAGGAAATACAACACATTTATCTCTTCTATTTCAATATATGAACCCCTGTTCTATAACTATTGTATGCAGACAGAATACGTTCTTTTACAACAAGCACAGTTACCTGAGGTAGAAGAACAAGTTGCCTTTCTACATTAAATATGATGACTGGTCAGGAGAAACAGCTATATGCAGTATTTGTAGGAAAATATTCCAGGTGTAATTTAGCTGAGGAAAAAAAGGATTTAGGATACAGAACTCATCAGTTTTCCTCTACTAATAGAAACATACTTAAACCCATCATGAAAATCCTATTGGTGGCATAGAGAGCATTGTTTATAAATTTCTGTAAAAGCAAACCGAGCTCATTATATGCACCACCTCAAGGGGGAAAGTTCCAAGAAGGAAATGGTGAACTTCATGAATAAGAATACTGAGTTTAACTAGTTTTTAATGAAGAACATAATAGAAAAACAATGCAAACACTTTAGACTAGATTCAAATCTATTTATATCTTATTTGAAAACTGTTAGAATACTTGTGTTTTCAAATGATTTTTCAAACATCAGAGGGGAAAAAACAAAAAACAAAACAAAACCAAAACAGTACCTCTTTTCCAATTTCAAAGAGAAGCAGAACAAATATACTAAAGTGCCTAAGAAGGAAGTATGAGCATTGCTCTTGAAAAAAAATGCTCCTCCTCAGACTGGGTCTTCAAGGGCAAAAATGAAACTCAGGAGGCCTCTGTTTCAGGATTTTCAAATGGCCCAATCAGAACTTTATACAAACCAATTCCCTGCTTTAGACTCATGTAATCTCTTCCTCCCATACGAAATATGCAGCCATAGAAGGCTCTTTCACCAAATATACTAAATACAGAAAATTTGAGATTATTAAACAAACAAAAAATCCTTAAGTGTTTTAAACCTAATTCTACCCTCAAATTTCAACATGGTTACTACTAAGGTCCTGCAGTTAATGTTGTTTCAAAGTCCAACGCTAAATGGTAGGTGATTAATACCTAATACAATTTCTTTCAACAAGACAGAGATTATAGAAAAAAAAAAAAAAGAAAAAACCCTCCTCTATTTAGAGAAATAAAAATAATAGATAAACCAAAATAACAAAAAAAAACCCAAACACACACACAAAAAACCAACTAAACAAAAAAAAAATAAAATAATCCCAAACCAACACGAAAATTGTACAAGAATCTTGTACCGTTTGATAGCAGTCCAGCCTTTCTCATCTTGTTTCCAAGCAAAATTGCAGCTGGGCACTCCCGCGTTATCTCCCTCTGCTTGAAAAACATTTTCCATTAACACAATAGCACAGTGACTCACTTCTCTGCCTCCTCAGGCAGAACACGGGGAAAAAAAAAAAAAAAAACCAAAACAAAATCCGACCAACAACAGAAATAAACAAACAACTGCGGAGTTTTCCTTTGTTAATTCTCAAGGATGGTTTCAAAGAACAAACGAAACACGCTCCCCAGCTCCCAGAAAACCTCATTCTGAGGCTCCCAGCTCCCAGCGTTGCTTTCCTGCTTCCCCTTCGGGCAGATTTTTTTCTTCCGGATTAAACATTACGGAATGAAAAAGTAAAAGCCTTTTTTACCTACATCTGCCTAACAAAGGTGAAAAGCGGTGTTCTTTACAGCAGAAGAAAATAAAATTAAAAAAAAAAAAGATAGATAAATAAAATTAAAATATTCAGAGGAAACGGAGGGAAGAGGAGCTGTCATTGTTCCCCAGCAGGGCGGACTCCCCGAGGCACCAATGGCGGACAGGCTCCTCCCAGAAAATACTGATCTCTCGCGTAGAATCTTGATTTATATGCCCCCGACACCCCGGGATCCTCAAGCCAGATGCTGCCACTTCAAAGCCCGCGACCCCCGCGGCAACCAAGGCCGTGTCCCCCTTCGTGGAGCACAAGGCACTCCAGCAGTCAAGCAGGCCAAGGCAGTCGTAGTGGCCAGGGGCCCCAGAAAGGCGAGTAAGGCTATGGAATCCAAAAGGGTGGTACCGAGGAGCTCGTCCAAACCGAAAGCAGCAGTACCCAGGAGTCCATACCGCATAAGTAAAGGAAACTTTTGCAGAAAAACGCCAAAAGCACTTTTGAATACCACCCACACTGCCAGGATGACAGAGAAAGAACTGAAACATCAGTTAAAGTCTGGACATGATGACCTCCTTGCCTGTGTATGTGAGCTTTCACAGTGCTTCCATACGAACTCACACTCCAGCCTATTTTGCTTTAACGTCATTACAATACTCACCATCATCATCTATCACTTATACAGAATACCTGACGCTGCTGCTTGGAAAGTGTCCTGGACAGTATCCCAAGGAAGTGCTTACTGTTTTCTTACTATCCCCTGAAAGTCCTAAATTGCAAACAAGAAAAAGAAAAAAAAAAAGAACCTCAGAAGGCAGAAAATTACAGCAACCACTATGCACAAGGCGCCCGGACACCTTTTCCCCCCCAGCTCAAGGACAGCAGTGGCTCACCGGGAGGGGGCCTAATCCCTCTGTAGTTTGAAAACCCCGCGTTCCAGTCGGATTGGCAAGGGCAGCCCCGTCCACGCCCCGTCCTACCCCCACCGATCTTAGCGGTGCTTCCCACCCACTGGTGGGGAGGCACGCAGCGAGTACACCCTTGCCCAATTTACATCTCTCAAACCGTGCTGCGGTGACAGACTTCAATCACATCTACCTTTTATTGATTTTTTTTTCCCAAAAGGGAAACAGGCACGTTTACGTAAGAACAGTGATGTCTTAGAGAAAGAAAAATGCAGGGAAATACACTGATCAGCAAGTTAAAAGTTGAAAATATCTAGACATTTTATACTTTAGAAAGCTTCCTTTGACAATTAAAAGTTTTCAGATATATTAAATAGCATGTATTTGTAGGGTTAAGCGTTCCTGCTCTCTTTGGAAAGATGTGGGTGGCTCTGAAAAGAGCCTTTGGGTTGTTTTATCTGGAGAACTTTACTTGGCTTTGGCCTTGTGGCTGTCGGTCTTCTTAGGCAGCAGCACGGCCTGGATGTTGGGCAGCACGCCGCCC
>JAWMRA010000041.1:46332075-46517157 GCA_035584735.1 Pseudotriccus pelzelni | reverse complement strand
AAAAATCCAATGCGCAGGCTGGAAGGTGTAAAGACCTTCCCCGGTTCTTCGTTCGCGAAGACTGGCCATTTACTTTTTACAAACGCTAGCTCCTTTTTATTATTGTTTGGTTTTGTTCTTGACACAGCTGTATCACACAGAACCTATCCCTCTCACCAAGACACACAAAAAGGACAGGCTGGAGCTACTCAGCAACCAGTGCGCCAGTGCTCTAAAATGTCACAGTGAAACTCTAAAACAAACAAAAAGTTGTTCTGTTTTGGTTCATACTACAAAAGTAGACACAGAGTGCTCAGTGGGATCAAGGAGGGAAATAACAGCAGGCCAGCTGTCTGTCTGAAAAACCAGTTCTTCCCTCAGCTCTGGATGTTAGATGCTTTTTAATGTCAGCAAAGTTATTGGGTGGAATGACATAACCTTGAAGTCTGAGACCAAGACAGGTTAGTAGACCAGTGTGAACGTGTCAAGATAAAAGTGGCAAAATTGTTCATTCAGTTGACCTCTGAAACATTTGAAACAAGTACTGCAAAGAAGAACTGACAGATGAACTCTACTGAGGAGGACAGAGGGAGTATATCTGCTGTTTGGTGTTAGCTTCTTGCAGCTTAATGCCATCAGTTTGATTTCAACACCTCTCCCCAGCTGTATTCCCTGCAGCCATGTGTGCTCATGCTAGACACAGCCCTAAAAGTGAAATAAAATCCATAGAAGGTTGCATAATTTCTCATAGATGACACAGGCTTTTCACTACCAGTTGCATCTTCCATGTCTCATTAAAAAAGCACAGAACCCTCCCACGAAGATTTTGTCCTTCTCTGTCTCTAAAGATTCCCAGTAAACCCACTCAGCACTTCCAGATTTTGTATTCTCAAAAGAGGAAACAGCTCTACAAGACAATTGGTAACCATATATCATCTTTACACTAATTAAAGGAGTTCTAGCAACCCCAAGCCTTTAGACAACTTAAGATTTACTGATGCATTTGAAAAGGTGTTATACTTAATTTTCATGTCTGAATCTTTGAATGTTTTGAAAAAACTCCCTTGCACCTGTTCCTTGTGACAAACATAGGGTGAACAGAAAAGAGCTTTGATCTTTTTTATAGACTATGTAGGGTGTCTACTTTTAAGAGTCTTGATCTTGAATAGGCGTGCTAAGAGAATTTCTGGAATTTAAAATTAGCAGAAAGATGCCCTAAGACATCAGCTAAATTCACAAGCTCAGTACTGACACTGTTGAGGAAGAGAGTTTTCCAGCAACAGGACTGTTAATTGCTATTGCTGCTGCAGCAGAATTACAGTGCTACTGTAGAACACAAATTTTGCAAAATATACGGCAGTTTTACAGGAAAGATTACACAAAATATCACCTCATATTTGGATAGGATACATCTAAGATTTATTAGTTATCCAGCAGACTATAATGCAACATAAACCAGAAAACAATAAAGTCTCATCCATATAAACCTCTAAGGGGATCTGAAACAGGTAAGAAGATTAGGCTAGAACTCAGATCTGCTTTCATGTACATGCTAAGGTTTCATTTGCAGCTGCCATTTATTCTACCATGTAAAAATATCCACTAACATCTAACAATACTCTAGACAAACATTCTAGTTATAAACTACCTCACTAGACTCTAAATTATGACCAAAAACCTTAGGAATGTTTAATGTTTTAATGGAACAAAGCAGATAATGTTTCATCTGCTGGTGTTTCCAATCCTGCCAGATAAACTTTTGCTTTACCAAATATGAGAGCGAGAACAGAAGTTGAGAAAAGCTATAAGCAGAGATCATGAGGTTTAAGATAACATATATTTACCTTCCTACTGAGCTCAGTTAAACATAACCACAAGCCAGCTGAAGCATGGTCACTTGTTCGGTCTCACTGGGTCAAATATTCAAAGGAATTTGGACCACTGAGATGGAGTAAAAATGAATGCAAAAACAGTTATACTAGGTAATTTCTAAAAACATACAGAGTTCAAGGACTAAACTTTTGACATATGAACAAAGGGTAAAATGAAAATGGAGAGCTGGAAAACCCACTTAAAATTAACATATTTCTGTGGATTCCGCTCTTGGGCAACCGTTCAAACCCAATTAAATTCAGTGCTAACACTCAGAATTACTTCAGTGGGCTTTGGACAGGAGCCTTATTGACTCCAGTTTGTTACACTGATACAGCAACTTGACTCCAGCTAATGGAATCCCTCAAGGATTTTTGAAAGGCAAAGAGCTAAACACCCTTAACTTTCGTGAGAGTGAGTGCTTATTATTCCACACATAAATGCTTCACTTTTATGCGAATAAGAATAAAACTTGGGGGGTTTTGTGTTGTAAGTGCCAGCTTCTGCTGAACTGAATTTCACATCTTGCAAACCTTTTTTGTACTTGAGTATGACTTTGAAAATGAACTGCTTAGCTATTTATTTTGGACTATAAGACAAAAGAAAGAAAAAAAAAAAGAAAAGTGGAAGTGGTGGTGGGACAGTATTGATATGTTGGCTAGTAGGAGGCAACAGGTGTTGGTACTTAACCACCATTCCCTGCTGTAACAGAGCCACCCTAAAATGGAATTAATGGGCAAAAAACCCTGATTCTGAACGATTAGCAAGCGTGACTTATTTGGACCAGGCAGCAAATGTTGCTAGGACATCAGTCCAGAGTAAATGTTCATATTCAGATTGAATAAATTGCAGGATATTAGATGGCAAAATAGTACCTCATCTATCTTTGTTTTTCCGTGGATACAGCAATAAAAACAGTCTAGAAAAGCAATTAGAATTACACTTGAACTGAACATTTAAGACATCTTCTAGTCATTCAGCATGGATCCATCCTCTTATACAGATAGTATGAAAACCAACCATATACTTCATATGGATTTTCAGTTGCTGCTTTTTGAGGGTTATAACAAATTTATAGAGAGTTCTTCCAGTTCTTTCATCATTTCAGGAAGTCTTTTCTGCCATTCTAGAAAAAAAAGAGCACATTCAGTTCATAGTTACTTGGTAAGTTCATCCTATATAAATTGTGAAACATATTTGAACTTAAATGGGTAATTCCCCTCTTAAGCCAGTGCAGAGCCAGGGTAAAGTTTATATTTGCAGTCTTAACTGCAAGCAGACTCAGTTACAAGCCCATTGTGCTTACTCTCCATCAACTGCTTGTCCTTTTGAATGTTCTGTAAAACAAGTTGCTTGGCAATGAGCAAGAAGTCGTTAAGTAAGCCTTTATCACTGATTACAATCAGCAGCATTCTGCAAGCTGATGTATATCAAAGGTGTGTCACTTAGACCAAGCACCAACAGAGGACTACTTTCCCCAAGAACAAAACAGCTCCCTGCACCAGGATGCACATAAACTGTACAACCCAGACTGTAAGGGATTATAAATAAATATATAACCCATATCTTTCTCTAAACTAGCAAGCCACATCAAGGAAACTATACACCTTTACATAGTTTTATAAAGAGCAACACTAACAGATCCACAAATAATCAAAACTTGATCAACAGATTCAGATTTCTTCTCTGGTTAGGATGAGTCTCATCTTCATCAGGAAGTATTTATATCTTGTGACATATTAAATTTTCTAAATCTATTAAAATTATATTCCAATATTAAACATTTTTAATTTGACAGCTATTTATTAATAAAGCTGGTTTAATAGAACAAAAAATATGTTTTTCTTTCAGTAGTACCTGTATAGCCTTGAGCATTTTACTCCCAGTAGAAGGAACAAGGGGTAAAAGTCTTTCAGCATCCAAAAATTATAAGCCCACTGTGAACATCCTAGGAGGGAGAAAGAATATAACAACACTGCAATGTGTACATTTCATAGTTCTCTTGCTTGAACTGGTAGTGTAATTTATTTTTAAACAGGGCAAAGTTAATGGTAAACTTTATATGTGAAAGTTTCAATTGTGTTATTTATGTACCAATATTTTATTATACGGAATCCCCTTGCTTTAGTTTCATTTGGATTGCATTTGGCCTGAATGTAAAGAATATTTGATCTTCAGTTATCTACTTTTTGTTCACCAGGCCAAAGAGAAGGAAATTATTTGATTTCTTCACTGCAGGGCAATTGTAAATTTTTTTGTCAATTGCATTGCCCTTAGTTGTTGTTCTTACAGAGAGGACAAGGGGTCAAAGAAAACAATTGTTTATACCAAAATTGTTTATATTTCTGAATATCCATCAGGAATTGTTAAGACTCTTGTGTGCTAAAAACT
The DNA here is from genome assembly GCA_035584735.1 of Pseudotriccus pelzelni. NCBI lineage: Eukaryota > Metazoa > Chordata > Aves > Passeriformes > Tyrannidae > Pseudotriccus > Pseudotriccus pelzelni. Next base: position 46,512,915 of record JAWMRA010000041.1, on the reverse strand, counting down.
AATTTATATGCTGCAAAGAGCAAACAGACAACATTCAAAACATCTTTCTGAGCTTTTCAGAAAACACTGAAGCATTATTTTCATCAAATGCTGACCCTACTGGGAGGATGAAAGGTGGACAACTGACATATAGACATTTCCATTTGAGATGACACATGTGAATGACGCATCCATTTGAGATTAATGGAGTATGCAGGAGTGTCTCAGTATGGGTCATGATAATGTACCACTGACTAATTAAGTAAATAAATCAGTGCCAGTTTTTGATCTAGTGGAGATAACATGCCAGTTTTGTCATAATAGTATGCTGCTGTGAGTCTAAATGTCTCAAGCCCTTGCTTTCAAGAAAAAGAATAGCTCACAGCTATTTAGTCCATTTAGAGATTACCTGGTAGACTTCACCCTGGGACTGGAGTTCACAGGAGCATGGTAATTAGAGATGTGAAAGACCTATTAGATCACTGGGTTCATTCCTTGGAATTGCCTCATAAAAGGGGCATTGACTTCAAGTGTACTTTGGATTACATCCATAATTCCCAAGAGACAAAGAAAAAAGGAACAGTAGATCATTTCCTGGAAACTGGTAAAAGCTCAGTACATCTGCTAGAAAATGAGTCTGCATCTGAGCTCTGGTACTGACCTTTTACAGAAGCCTTCTGTGCTCACTTAAAAAAAAAAAAGTCAGTGCATGTGATAGAAAATAAAAATTCAGTGATGAAAGAGTTGTAAGAATTTTTTTGTATGTCAGTATTTTCATTACTTGTGTTTTCCAAAGAAGGAAAAATGAAAATTTCTGATGGCATCAGAGCAGTGAACTATATGTATTATTAAATAACATGTTAACTCAAATAAAGACCAAAGCTGAGAAATAGCTACAGGCTATGAAGCTAATTAATAGTAAGAAATAGTTTTAATTTGGAACAGATGTGAATGGTGGCTGCAGCACACTTACTAAAACAGAATTTGCAAGGTGCAAATGCCGGGTGAAGAAAAGGAAGTTCAGTTTAAACAGACTTGAAAATTATTTTTTTTCAACAACAGGAATTGAGAAATTGCAGTGTCTTCATTATGAGGACAAGAATAATCTAGAAGGAAGAAAGTTTCACTTGAATTTTAATTTTAAAAAAGAAATGTCTCTTATAAAATATGTCTAAAGTCACTATCTTAACAAGGCATCTCAGAAAAGTCCATTAAACTATGTTTCTGAAAATCATGATACAGGTATGTTTTATTAAAAACAAACAAACAAACATAAACAACAAAAAAACACACACACAGAAAAAACGGTGAAGCAAATTCCTTCTGTGTGAATGGGAGTATGTGTTAAACCAACAGAGTGATTGAGGAGCATAGAGTAACTTAATCCTATTCTAAAATATCTTTAGGAATTAACATCATCACAATTAAAAGTAATCACAAATTTTATAAGAAAGGTAATTCTAGAACAATTATGTGTAAAAATGATTTTAAAATCAGAACCGCATATCCATGGAAATGCTAAGAAGAAAGCCTAAACTGCTTGCCAACATGTCCAGTGCCACATCCTCTCCAATTTTAATCCTCATAATCAAATCAAGAACAGAGATTAGAATTATGATCTGTAGTGATTACTACTGGTGAATTAGTGAGGAAGTAGAAATTTGGTACTACATGTTCTTATTTCTATAGCTACACAGTTTTGGATATTGGCAAAAGCAGGTCCTTAACTGAAAAAGTATCTAGAAACATACGTACAGCTACATCTGGTATCTTAATAGGGATGTACTATAAAATGTATATTTTTGTTTATGATTGATTCAAAAAATCTGTTTCTCAGCAGTTTTCTGGATGCCAAAAACATGCACAAGAACTCATTCACACATGATATTAGTTTGATGTTTTTTTTCTTTCATTAGTGATGAACAAAGATAAATGAAAGCTATGTCTTACCTTAAATACACGCATACTTGCATATATTCCAATTTTAGGACAATGTTAATATCAACCGTGAATACTTTAAGATTAGAACTAAATAAAATAGACAATAAAGAGCCATAGAAAGGATAATGTATCAGCCTTGAATATCCATAAAGAAGGTTCAGTTAAAAAATAATAGTCCTTTTGAGTCATTAAAGTTTTGTTACTAAGAGAAAATAACTTTACCATTTGATCTCTTATGTTTCTAGGTTCAGAAAAAAACAGAAAAATGCATTTGTAGGAAAAGGATTTTGGCATTTTCAATGTGTGCCTAACTGCTTTTGAAAAGAGATGGTTTCTTTAATTTGAATTATGGTGCGCCAATACAAAACTCTTACTATTGTTAATCAGTACTTACATTAGTGGCGTTGCTCATGGCAGAAAGTAATACTCAGGGTTCCTTCAGTAAAGCCTAAAGCGAGACACAGGAGCGAGAGGAACTAGATTATGTATGGAATCCAGCAAAGATCTTATAAACTGATTATGGTGGCACCAGAAACAGTAGAAGAATTGTTCCTCTGCACAGATAAGAAAAAATTTACACCATTTGTACCAGACATACTTTATGGACTACACAGAATAAGTATTTTTCACCTATACTGATACAATGTTTTATTGACAGGTTCTTAGAGCAGGAATTCACATAGAACCAGGCTCTTAGCAATTTATAAAATAAAAAAAGAGTAAATCACCTTACTTTTCAGTATTTGACAGGTTAAATCAGAAAAGCAATTAAATTCGATGTTCCAATTGTCCCTGCTTCAGTGCTGAATTTCATGTCCTTACTAAGTCAGGGCATATTGGTGGGAATATGTTAGAACCCAGCATGCTCAAAAACTTACAATTAAGACTTGAACAATTATGTTTGGAACAGAACTGACAAATACTCTTCGCTCTATGTGACATGGAGATTGTGTATATGAACATTTTTCTCCATGGAAACAAAATGTAACTAGGACACCGTTACAGTGCATTACAGACAGAAGCCACATCATATCTACACATATCTTGGGATCTGTAATACCTTTATCAATGACACAGCAAGACCAGATGTACCCTCGACAAGATTGAAGATAACAGGAAGCCAAGTGGTACAGACACAAAAGAAGGATGGGATGCCATCCAGAGGGACCTGAACAAATTTAAGAAGTGGGTCCATGAGAAACCAAGGTTAAACAAGTCCAAGCTCAAGGTGCTGTACCTGGGTTGGAGAAATCACAGACATGAGTACAGACTGGGAGATGAAAGCATTGAGAGCAACCCTGCCAAGAGGGACTTGGGGTTTCTGGTGGATGAAAAGCTGGGTGTGTGACACCAATGTGTGCTCACAGCCCAGAAGGCCAACTGCATCTCAGGATGCCTCAAAAGAAACACAGCCAGCAGGTCAAGGCAGGTGATTCTCCTCACCTTCTCTGCCCTCAGAAGACCCCACCGTGAGTGCTGTGTCCAGCTGTAGGGTCTTCAGACCAGGAAAGACATCGACTTGTTGGAGCAGGTCCAGAGGAAGACCACAAAGATCATGAGAAGGCTGGAGCACCTTTCCCATAAACACAGGCTGGAGTGAGCTGGAGTTGTTCATCCTGGAGAAGAGAATGTTCTGGAAATACCTCTCTTTGGCCTTCCAGTAGTTGAAAAGGGCTTATAAAAAAGAGGGAGAGCAACTTTTTGTATGGGCAGATAGTGACAGGACAAAGGGGAATGGCTTTAAACTAAAAAAGGAGAGGTTTACATTAGATGCTAGGAAGAAGTTTTTACTTTATAAGTTTTTGCCAAAACAAGCTATGTATAGTAGAGGTTTACACAGGCCAAAAGGGGAAACTTGAGAAGAATGTAAAAATTGTTATATGGAGAGGCCACATCAAACTTAGGAAATCCCCAGTCTCGAAATGTTTGGAGGCTGGGACAATAATAGAAAGTACCATTGTAGACATATGCACAGTTCTTACTCATTCCTAGGCTGATAGCTTTCATTGGAGACAAGATGCCCACCCCCAGACTTTCCTTCTATGAGGCATAAAAACATCCCTTCTCTTCTGAGGAGTCCCAGCTAGTGGACAAGGATAGTCACACAAATTTCAGACGGTGTACCATGCATAGAGTTACTTTGACAATAACAGTTATTTGAAACATCAGTCATTCAATACCTAAGCAAGACAAAAAATTTTAAATTAAATATTTCCTACTCCATTCATTCTACCTGCAATGCCATACACTAAAAATAAAAGAAAATAAAGCACTTTTGTTACCCTGATGTATTACTAAAGCAAGGTTGGTTAGGGAGAATTGCGTGTGCCTTTCACAGCAATTTTCTAATCTTTTTAACTGCAGAGTTCATAGTTCATATCTAATTCATCAAAAGATGCAAGCCATGCTCGATGCTAGACACATTTAAAAACTTACTGACTTATAAATCAGTATATCCTTTGTTGAATAAATAGATCTTAAGCCTAAACTAAGCTTGCCCTAACTATCCTTTTGGGAAAGGGGCTACGACTCCTTAAATAGGACTCTTTGTTTTGGATATCATAGCCTCATAACTTTCTCCAGACCACCAATTAAGTTCACAAAGAAATACGGAAATTGTTAATACAAAGGACAAAAAACATCTTTTCAAAATAAATGTAATATAGGGCAGCTTAAATTAAGCTTAAACTAAGAATTTCCAGAATAGCAGTAATTGTATATTATACTGTATCCTCTATAGATCAGGGAGCTCCCGCTTCCATTATGTTTATGGAGACATATTTTATAGGAGGATTTAACAGGAGCCCTAGTTAAGTTTTGAATTTTTCAAATGTTGCTATTTAACCTATTTTCCCTCCTAATTTTCCTTCATAATATTAAACTACTTATTAGTCATATCACTCATTGAACTATGCCTTAATATCCAAATTATCATTATTTAGTTTAATTCTGCAAGGAAAATACTGTCTATGAAATCTGGTCTGCAAAATAAGGTCTTATGTCCAGTGTGCACATTTATATAACTCCCACCAAGATGGAGAAACCACAGGAAATTCAGTGTAATCTTCCAGAAATACAATGATATTTGGAAGCCAGGATGACACATAAGGATGTTACTCAGTAAATTTATTATTTTATGCCTTACCAAGATGACCCTGATCCTGTGCTCATTTATATGATGTGCTGTAACAAAATTTCAGAGGCCTCTTTTTTTCCCTTCTGAAACTATTGCTGGAGACAACTGGACTAACAGTATTTATTTTTGTTTATTTCAACATTATTTATTTTTCATTAGAAGTTTATTTATGTAATTAGAAGCATGTCTATTACTCAGATTTATTTGTATACAGTTTCTTGTCTCCTCACTAATCCCTTACTTAAACAATGAATTTATATTCATTTTCCTCTACTCCTATAATGCCTCTGCATATTTCTGGAGAAGCTATTAAAAACTTCTCTATTCTGTAGTGAACAGACAATTTCTTCTGTCACCACCTTCAGATTTTAGGCTGCATAATTTATATGGCTTTGGAGGTAACCCTGTCTTTGGAAATATTAACTTCTGCCAGACTTGTCCTACTGTTATTCCTAATGTTCTCAATTGACTTTTCGGGAAAATGTGCATTGCTGTGTCCAGTCAGTGATGCAGAGAGAGTATGAAACCAGCTCCCCACACCACAGTGAATCAAGGAGTGCATGCTGAACTGCATAATGATCTGGTGGAAGAGATGGCTATAATCCCTCTAGTCTGCAGAAAATCCATTTTAGTATATGGGAGAACGATAGAGAAATTGTTGCTAGAAATATAGATCTTTATCCTCCTGTATTTCTAAAGCAACCAAAGGAAACCTGATTCTCAGTGAGGACATGTAGTGAAAGAGTCCCAGTTCCGTGAAGATTTCTTTAGGTCCCAAGCTTATTTCAGTAAGGAACATAAGGAGTTAAATCCTTTAAGTTCTACCACAATGGAGTGCAAGAATGAGATACTGCTAGCTGATAGTCCTCCCCAGTGAAAATTAAATACGCCAAACAACAGGAAAATAAAGGAGGCTTCCTTTGAGTTTACTAAGAAAGGCTTGTCCTGCATATTCCATGGGTGGCTTTAACATCGTTCTTGAGATAAAGTCCTGCTTATCCAACCTGATTTCATTCTATGACAAGGTAACCCACCTAGATGATCAGGGGAAGCCAGTTAATGGAATCCTTTCAGATTTCAGTACAGCTTTCAGTATCGTCTCTCACAGGATCCTGCTGGACGAAATGTCCAGCCCACAGCTGGATAAACACATCAGGTGGTAAGTGAGCAGTTGGGTCACAGGTCGAGCACAGAGGGTGACAGTGAATGGGGTGACATCAGACTGGTGACCTGTCACTAGTGGGGTTCCACAGGGCTCCATCTTAGGCCCTGTGCTCTTCAACATCTCCATAAATGACTTGGATGCAAGACTAGAAGGGATACTAAGCAAGGTTGCAGATGACACAAAACTGGGAGAAGCTGTTGAGTCCCTGAAAGGCAGGGAGGCCCTGCAGAGAGACCTCAACGAATGAGAGGATTGGGCAATCACCAAGCATGTGAAGTTCAACAAGGGAAAATGCTGGATTCTACAACTGGGATTGGGCAACCCTGGATGTGCACACAGACTGGGGAACAAGATGATGGAAAGCAGTGTCACTGAAAGGGACCTGGGGCTCCTGGTAACCAGAAAGTCGGAGAAGAGTCAGCAGTGCCCTGGCAGCCAGAGGGCCTGGGGGGCATCAAACCATGTACAGGGGGGCATCAAACAAAGCATCCCCAGCCAGTCAAGGGAGGGGGTTGTCCCGCTTTGCTCTGCACTGGTGCAGCCTCACCCACCTTGAACATTGTGTGCAGTTTTGGCCACCACAATATAAGAAAGATAATAAGCTATTAGAGTCTGTCCAAAGGAGGGTGATGAAGATGGTGAAGGGGGTTGAGGGGAAGCAGTCTGAGGAGCAGCTGAGGGCACTTGGTCTGTTCAGCTTGGAGAAGAGGAGACTGAGAGGAGACTTGATTGCAGTTACAACTTCCCCGTGAGGGGAAGAGGAGGGACAGACACTGATCTCTTCTTTGTGGTGACCAGTGACAGGACCCAAGGGAATGGCCTGCAGTTGTGTCAGGGGAGGTTTAGATTGAATATTAGAAAGAGGTGCTGGTGCAGAGGGTGGTTGAACACTGAAACAGGCTTCCCAGGGAAGTGGTCACAGCACCAGTCCTGATGGAGTTCAAGAAGCATTTGGATGATATCCTCAGGCACATGGTGTGACTCTTGGGGATGGTACTGTGCAGGGCTAAGAGTTGGACTTGATGTTCCTTGTGGTTCCCTTCCAACTCAGCATATTCTGTGATTCTGCAACTTGGAAGTGTCCCTTAGTTCCTTGAAGAATAATTCATCAGCATCATCATCCTGGTTAGGTGGTCAACAGTAGACTCCCTCAGTGACATGTCTATTATTTGTTTTTTCCATAATCCTCACCCAGAGGCTCTCAACTGTGCCATTGCCAATTTTAAGCTCCATACATTCCAGTCCCTCCATTACATACCAAACCGCCCCTACACCTCTTATGCCCTACCTAGCCTGCATGAAATCCTGTACCCATCCAACATGGCACTCCAGTCACAGGTCTAAATATCATCTTATATTTTATTTGATATTAAATCTTGATAAACATCTGAAAAAAAACCAGGAACGAATGTAACCACTCAAATATTTTTAGTGATTTAAAGTAATTTTATAAATTATAATAAGCTTCAGACCTCAGATAAGCTAAGCAATTTAAAGTGTCATATTTACTATCATTATTTTTTGAAAGTAGTAATCACATCTTACGGAATGCAGAATTTTTGATTTCTTTACACATATGTACCTCTCTTTTATTGCAGCTTATAAACTCGGAACACTATTTTGGTTCATAAAGGGGAAGAAAATCTAACAAATGTCTGCCTTTTACTCTGAAGTTCAAAACTGACCTGGGCCAAGGATCCTTCTAGATGGGCTATACTCAATCTTACTGCAATGGCTGAAGGTACCAGTTGAGTAGGCTGAGAGTCTGAACCCCTGCTATCTGGTCACATCCAAGCAGGGGGGAATGTGTGACACACTTTAGCTGCACCCTCTCATATTCTGCTGCATTCACACAAACTGCCAGGGAAATGGGGTGCTGAAGAATGCTCTCTAACCTGGGGAAGACTGGGGAAGAAGCAAACATCAGTTCCTGACAGCTTTGTGAGGACAGCAGCGGAGTCTGGCAGTAGGGCCAGACAGCTGAGGTCATTCACGTCTTCAATAAGCAGCTGTTTCCTTCAGGGCTCAGCAGTCACAGTCCTCAGATCATGCAGACACTCTGCCGGCAAGCGGCACTCTGTGAAGCTGCTGTGAACAGTTGATTTCTATCATGCATCCGAATATCAAGCCTGGTTTATATAGAAATTATCTACATCGACATCAATTAAACTGTAGGCAAACTTTAAACACTGTCAAGTTCTTAAACAATCTGCCTTAGAACATTAATTTTAATATACTTAAAGCAGACTGTATGGGGAAAATAAACCTGTTTGACAGGGGAGAAGCATTGACCACAAAGCAGAAGAGCTGAAAGAAACAAAAGACCTATTTATAGAAGTTGCTAACTAGTTCTTTTTTCCTTGAAATCACTTTCCTGGAAGTTTTTGTATAATATTTTCATTTTACTGATGAGTTGGGTAAATCAGAACAAAGTAAGAAAAGCAGGAAGCCTGTTTTTTAAATGACTGTTTATATTTGTCCTTCTTGGACTCTTTTCCCAAAATATACCACAAAGAACATTCCTTCTCTTCTCCCAGTGATGTCTCTTTCTTTTCCTCTCTCACTTTTTCTAGTGCCTTCCATAAGGCTAGGGTAGTATTCCGTGGAGATGAGAATCATAAGGAGAAAGAAGAAACTCACATTTAGGCAAGGATATAACAAACCTGGCTTTAATTTCTACTTCTGACACAGATTTTCTCTGACACATTAGTTGAGACATTTAATTCCTCTTCCATGGTTTCCCATCTGCAAAATCTGTTTTCCCAGAGAAGTTTTGCTGAACAAAGCTACTTTCTGCCCTGTATGGCTAATGACAATCACAATAACATCCAATCTAGAAGAAATTTCCTTCTTTTTTCCTTTTTTCTTTTCAAATTCATCTTGAGTCCCCTTTGCTTTTGGAGACCTTTACTTGCATTGACCATCATAAATGAGGTATTACAGGAAGATATGCTCTCCAATATATATGATATACTCTCCCAATATACTCCTGCCAAATGCTGGATGGTCAAGACCTATCTATTGCCTTTCTATCAGTATATAACAATGAATGTTCCAATCCTCTTTATCAAATGAAGCATGAGGTAAGGAAGCTTAAGGTTCATGAACGACTCCAGATATAAAGAAACCTGACAGATAGGAAGACCAAAAAGTCATTTCCTTGTTCAGAAAGGACTCTGGGAGACTGTCAAGGGCAGAGTAAACTTTAAATTTAACAGTTACTTAACACGAAAATCCAGAATCAAAATCCAACTTGGGCATGCATTAAGAAATATGTTAGACTGCATTATGTAGCACATAAAGATATCACAAGCAAGACTCAACCCCAACAGACAATTCACATTTGTATCCACCAGCCCAGCTAAATAGGCTATGAAAGCGGCATGTTGGAAGCCAGGATGAAGAGCAACTTATACTTTTTCCCAGTGGTGCCATAGGGCATATTTAGCTATCACATCATTGTTGTGTCTTCAACTCTTTTGCTATTAGTTTTTGAATTCCTATGGAAACTGAGGAAAATATGTTCTTTAACTATATATCTACTCATAGGCATTGAACTACTCAAATTATGTTTTTAATTTTCTTTTTGTACTGCATATTTATAAAATAATGAGGAATATATTTATATGGAGCCTTCGGAGTGCTTACTAAAAGAAATAATTCTTTCTGGCATCTAGAAATATAATTACATCAAAATGGTTTTATATGACCTCTGAGAAATTTGTCAAAGGCACAAATTCTATTTTGCCAAACATTAAGTTTATTTTTTCCCACCATGCCACTAGAAAGTAATGTTATACCAAATGGACTGATGTAATGTCATGTATGAATACATGACTACAACAGTATTCAGCTAGTCTGATGCAGTGTTGGAAAAGGCAAATTCATCACATTTCCATTGTCTGGGTATTGTCTCCTAACTTGGTATTCGCACTGCCACCAGTATAAGAAGGAGTAAGTCCAGAGGAAGGCCATGAAGATGACCAGAGGACAGGAGCACTTCTCCTATGAAGACAGGCTGAGAGAACTGGGGTTGTTTAGCCTGGAGAAGAGAAGGCTCCAGGGAGACTTTTAGCACCTTCCAGTGCTTAAAGAGGACTTAGAAGTAAACCAGAGAGGGACTTTTTACAAGAACCTATAGTGATAGGACGTGGAGCGTTCTGTTTTTCTGCTCTTTAATTCCCTTACAAGCAAAACCACAGATTGCATCTGCCTAAAGGAAGGATTTTCAATGCAATGTCATTTGGAATACCTGGTGCTTAGTGCTAAATTATCCAGCCTATAATGCCTTCATATCTTTAATGCTGTGATGAGGATGAATGCCTCCAGTTAGGTCATCTCTCAAATCAAAACCAGCAACAATTATAGTAATACTGCACTTCAGATGTAGTGCCCAGATGAAGGGATGGAGCATTTGTGCAGGTGATCACTGGGCCTGTAGATTTAAGAAATCAACATTTCTTATCTGAGAGTCAGTTGCAATCTGAAGAAAAATGACATTGATTAATCTCTAAGATAAAGAGACTGTGTAAGTTTGAACAAGTAATAACACTGAGCAGTGCGAATACATTGACTGCAGTAAACGAATCAAGAGAAACAAAAGAATGCATGTGATGCTGATTCCATCAGTGCTCTTTTACTAACAAGTATTAATTAATTGAAGGTCTTACAATGGATGTGGCCACAACTGAATTTTACTGGCTAACTGATACTCTCTCTGAAATGTAATAAACTTAGCCCATCTTTCTGCTTATGGTTTGTGCACAAAGTAACTTAGACTATGTGGGCCAACAATATTTCAGTCTACAAATTTCCATCAAACTAACTAATATACCTCTGCTTTCAGTTTTCAAATACTTGCAATTCCTTCCTATAACCACGCAACTAAACATGCAACTGAATGACATTTTTCTGTTCCTGCAGCAAACTTTTTCAAGAATAGCTTTGCATAAAATAAAGAGTTTTTTCTGAAGAAAACTTCTATGTAAACATTTATTTTTGACAAATATTTTAAATTCTAATTAGCTAGAATTTTACTGTTTTCACCTATTCTACACGTACAAATCAGTAAAATTGGAATCAGCAAGTACCACCTTTTTCTATCAAGTTTATATCAACAGATCTTGGAAATTCTACTGTCTGAAATAATTAATTCCAAAATTAAATGTATCTTTTAGCTCATATATTTTAACCAACACAAATAGCCTTTCCTTATTGTGTCTTTGTACTCTTGAATCTTCATGATTCATGAACATGAGCCAGCAGTGTGCCCAGGTAGCAAGAAGGCCAATGGCATCCTGGCCCGGATCAGGAACAGTGTGGCCAGCAGGAGCAGGGCAGTGATCCTTCCCCTGTACTCAGCGCTGGTGAGGCCACACCTGGAGTGCTGTGTCCAGTTCTGGGCCCCTCAGATCAGAAAAGACACTGAGATGCTGGAGCGGGTCCAGAGAAAAGCAATCATTTGAGCACAAGTCCTGTGAGGAGAGGCTGAGGGAGCTGGGGTTTTTTACTCTGGGAAAGAGAAGGCTCAGGGGAGACCTCATCACTCTCTACAACTACCTGGGAGGAGGTTGTAGCCAAGGGGGGGTTGGTCTCTTCTCCCAGGCAACCAGCAGTAGGACAAGAGACCACAGTCATAAGCTCTGCCAGGGCAGGTTTAGGTTAGATATTAGGAAGAAGTTCTTTACAGAGAGAGTAATCAGGCATTGGAATGGGCTGCCCAGGGAGGTGGTGGATTCACTGTCCCTGGAGGTTTTTAAGATGAGGCTGGATCATAAAATCATAGAATTAACTGGGTTGGAAGAGACCTCCGAGGTCATCAAGTCCGACCCTTGACCCAGCCCCACTGTGATTACTAGATCATGGCACTCAGTGCCATGGTCTAGTAACCACGGCAGTGTTGGATCAAGGGTTGGACTTGATGATCCTGGAGGTCTTTTCCAACGCGGTTGATTCTATGATTCTATGTTCAAATTTCTGGGCTCCCACCCCTGCCCCTCTGTGCTAGGACCCATGGAAAATACACACTTCCTGCTTTACAAGAATGCTCTTAGCAGTCAACATATCCAAGATTTCTTCATTTACTATCTGCCACTGACCTTGGACTTTAGAGCCATCAAACTTGAAGATATTTGGGAGATTTGAGTAAAGTGCTACAAAATAAAAAGGACAAAGTGAGAACACTGGCAGTCTTCCTGCAACAGAGAGTACATCTGTTCCTCATGAAGAAGCAGACCCATGCTTTTTGGATTTTTTTGGCAAAATGTGCTGCCCCTAACAAAAGCATAAAAGCATTCTGACTAGCATACGAGTGTACACTAGATTCATCCTGATGATGTGAAATAACCACTGTGCTCATCTTAACTACTGCAATAGTTTCTACTTTCCATCTAGACCTAAAAAGGACTATTGTGAACATTGTTTTTCATGTAGCAGAAAATCCAATTAATGGACATCAAATTTTCATGTCGAATGATATGGACGAGCTTTTCATTCTTCTCTGCCTACCAGGACAAATGTCCAGCTTGAAATTTTTTATTGCCAATGAGAATTAGCACTAACCTGGTTAGATATGAAGGTAAGTACACTTATCCCATTCTTGCAAGAGTCTACCTATATGGCATGGAACTCTGCCTAACACAGAGAATAACTAGGGAAACAGAGCTTCTGTGATACCAGGTTTTTTGTGAGCTGCTTTCCTATGTTAATACCCCCCTCTTGTGTTCGTTTATAAGTACTACAAGAATCAACAGCAAAAACCCCACCCAAAACTCAGACCTCTTCTTGTATTGTGTCAATCATTACAGATTCTGGAGGGAATTCCAAGCAGTCAGTAGCCTCATCTTGCCAAGACTGATGCTCCCGAGCAGAGCCACTCTTCAGCTGACATATGTAAGGTACTGATGTCACATGTGAATTGCTAAGACTGACCTAAGAAGAAAACTTGGCAGAGCAAATACACAAACTGAACAAAACAGGTCAGTGAAAAAACAAAGAGAATCAGGTAGCTTTAAAATTAACCAAAATATATTTGGAGTTCTCCACATAACACATCCCTGTGAAAAGTCAGTTGCTTCTTTTAACTTTTTCTGACAGATCTATCTGACCCCAGATGCACTCAGTGAGATTGGATAGTGAGACAGGCTGCAGCAGTGCAAAAGCTCCACTCACACTGCACTTCTTTGTGAATGAGCAGGGCCAGACCTCAGCTGCTTCCAGGTCCAGAGGTGACAGTCTCTGACGATGTCTCTGAACGGAAGACTGGTACTACGGTACCACAATGGTCCAAGTTCAGTTTGTAGCTGGTAAAGCAGCAGAGAAGTTGTTTTCCTTGTGGACCATCCAAGTTCACATGTAGTTTTGAGAAAAAATCCACTGGAGATTGTTTGATAGACTGTTTTTGCCAGCTCATATTGCCATGAAGAGAGAAGTAAAAAAGTCTGTTCAAATACCAAACTAGAAGGCTTTCCTTTTCTTCTTTTTCCCACCTGCCACCTTATTCCTGACACCAATAGCTTCTTCTGTGTCATCATCATCATTCCGAGATCGCTTCTTCTCTCCCTGCTCCCGCAGCTCCTGCAATGCAATCAATAGATTGACCCAGAGTTCTGGCGCCTGAGGAAATTCAGATTACAACAGTGAGCAGAGAGACAGAAAGTCAGCACCCACCATTCGAGCAATTCTCTGGGCCTCAGCCACACGCTCTGTCAGCATCATAACTTCTTCCTCTTGCATGGGGAATGCTGGCAGCTTTTTGCCAATCAGGTGTTCAATGCGCTGGAATAGCTCCACATCATACCTGCCAGAAGACAAGACACCAGCTTGAATCAGCCCTCCTGAGAGTGCTTCAGCTGTCACCCCTGACAGAATTCATCCTTTATCTCCAGCCCACAGATAGATTGTGCCCATGGTCTCACAAGCAACTCAACTGCATCTGAATGATGCCGTTGTTTGGGGTGGCTTCTCTGATTTATTCAGCTCATCTCTGTTCAGAAGGATTTGAAAAGGACTTTTTTAGACAAACGGTTCAGTAGTTATAAACACCCCTTGCAGTTACTTAAGCTGTATTATATATTATAAAAATGTATGTATGTTATACCATTCAGCTATAAACACTTCTGCTCATTACATGCCTGCTAGAATTTCTGTAGACCTTTCTCCCTCTCCACCCTGGGCTTTGAATTCTCTCCCCTTTAACTAAATAAAACCAACTGGCACCTCAAAATGAAAAGTAGTATTTTCTTCTCATGCAGGATGACGTCAGATATTTTCTGCTCTGAAACAGAGCTGGAAAGAATATGTCTGCCAAATTTTAACACTTACTGTGTGACAAAGGTGATAGATTTGCCAGATCTTCCAGCTCGAGCTGTTCTCCCAACACGATGAATGTAATCCTGAAAACAATTTTCTTGATAAGCAATAAGATATGTTCACCAAACACAGAACAGATGTCATGGCGAATCAGCCTATATAATTATTCTTTAGGAAAGAACAAGAAAATGGGGAGAAAAAACTCCAGGATTAAACACTCAGGATCATGTGCAGCATCAGAATTAGAGAAGATGCTGGCTTGTTGTGGTGTTTTTTTTGGTTTTAACATTTGAATTCTTCTCCTTCTAAAGGTGAAGACCAACTCCCTTTATTCCAGACTGCAGGACAGAAGTTGCAATACATGACCTTGCTAAGACTTCACTATCGCTTCCTTGGAAAAGTAATATTCACAGTGAGCCCATGCCTGCATTTTCAGTCTTCGGATCTAGTGCTCTACACAGTCTATCTTTCGGAGACAGTCTCAGACAAGTAGATTTAAATTTGGCAAGCACAGTGAAACGAAGGATGATTGAGAATAGTTTGGAAGAGCCTGATCTATTGAGCGTCTTCTGTTAATAAGGTTCTAGGCTGTTTTCCAGGTTTTATACTGCATTACAGGAATTAAAATACTCCCTTCTCCATACAGGATCTGTGGAGAAAGAATCATTAGAAAGGATATGTTCTGTGACAGGACTAGATGAGAAAGAAGAGCACAAAAACTGTAATAAGATCATTTAAGCTGCTGCTGCCTCCATTTTTTTTATGTTTGTCCTTTTACAACACCAAAAATAGTTCTTTGAAAGATCATGCTTTCTTCTGTTTGCAAGGTATAATATCTTTAATCACTGTAAGCAACAATGGCAATTCCTGAAACACATGTTAATGGTATGCTTTCTGGAACTAGGCTGGGAAACAGTCACATCCCTGATATAATCCTATACTTCCTATAAGACAATAACTCACTTTTTTTTCCATTTGCTGCACTTCTGTGATATGAAGGTGAAACATAATGTGAGTCACCTTTCTTGATCAAATGCTCATTGAACATAATGGGAGAATTTTTTTTTCTTTTTTTTTAAAACACAGTTTAAAATATGAAGGCAGACCTGGATCACAGGAACACACGAGACTGGTAATATGTTAATATGGCAAAACACACAGCCTGAACAGAAACACAAAGACAGAGAATGTTCCTCACTTCCCCTCTTCACGTATGGGATCAGTTCTACAATCCAGATGAGGCCATCCAACCAAACTGAGATACCAACTCAACTGCAGAGGCTGAACTACACCTTCTAATCTACAGAAGTGTGAACTAGCCTTCCAATCAGAAGAACAGAAAAAAGATGCCTTTGTTCCTTTGTCGATCCTCACTATGCTCCAGGTGACCAGCAGCTCTCAGCAGACACACAGACAAGCTTACCTTAGAGTGCGTAGGAATATCAAAGTTTATCACCACATCTACATGTGGTATGTCCAGACCTCTGCTTGCAACATCTGTGGCCAGCAGAATAGAACGTGCCTTTGCTTTGAACTTGTTTAGAGAGCCCAAACGTTTGTTCTGGAAGAGGACAAAAAGGGAATGAGAGAGTAACACTCATTCTAGTTAATATGCTCTTGTTGAAATACTGGTACAAAAGAACTAGGGGAGAAGCTACTCAAAAATCTCACTTCTCTAATTTCTTTTTGAAATATTACAGGATCAGTGGCAACATTCACATTAGCTAAATCTTTAGGGATCAGTCTTGTCCACTAGCTGTGAAGTATTCCTTCTGCAAGGTAGCTGTCACTCAGTATGGCACTGCCCATTTCCCAAGCCACAGGTCTCCTGTCTGCTCCATTCCGTGGGGTAGTGCCCATACCTGACTCATCTGCCCATGGAGAGGAATGGCAGTGAACCCCAGGTTGCGGAGCAGTAGAGCAGTCCTTTGAGTATTGTTACATGTACTACAGAATATCATGAAAGAGTTACCAGCTAGTTCATTCAAGATATAAACCAGGTAGCTGTCCTGTAATGAAACAGAGAGAGAATTTACAAAAAAAAATTAAAATAGTCAGAAGTGCAACATTAAAGACTAAGTCTAAGCCACAGAAGATGACGAGATACTGGACAGATGTTGGAACAAGACAAGACACAATGAGAAAAGGCAAGAAACAGAAGTGGCATTACCTTAAATTTTGAGGGGATGAAAATGTAGTACTGCTGTAGTTTTTCAACTGTTTGATACTTGGAAGAAACAGCACATTTAACAGGATTTTTCAGAGCAGCACGTTGGAGTTTTTGAACCTGGTAAGATCAATGTAAATTAGCACGGGATGAACAAAGATCTTGTCAGAAACCTGTATTATACAGCTTAGTCAACAGGACAGCCTGATGGAAGAACTACAGCAGAGTACTCTGCTCTCACCTTCTTGGTCATGGTGGCAGAAAACAGAAATGTCTTCCTGTCTCGAGGAATCACTTTTAGTATCTTATCCACCTGTAAAAAAGAGATAAGGAAATAGAAATACTGAATATTATGAGCAACTAAGACACAAGTGTCCTCCAAATATAATGATCATCCACACGAAAAGTAATGCATGTGCAGACATACAGTAGGAACAAATTTTCCTCTTCTAAGGGAAAGGTGTAGGCTGATAGCTTGTTGACAATTAGGCAGCGTGAATTCCAGAAGTCCAATAGCAGTGCAAATATCATGCAATGTTTCTGCAGGAACTTGTGTGTGATTGTGAGAACAGCTCAGTGTTTGCTATGACTGTATGAAGCGATTTTAAAGGGACTCATCTGATGTTCCAAACTCTTCTTTTAGCAGATTCCTACCTCTGTTTCGAAATCCATGTTAAGAATCCGGTCAGCCTCATCCATCACTAGGAACTTCAGAGCACGTAAGTTGAAACCCTTTGTGTTCTCCAGATGATCAACTAAACGGCCAGGGGTTGCTACCAACATCATGAGAGCAAATTGAATTAAAGCAAAGGAAAAGAAAGATCCAAACAGGCAAGATAGTCATCCGTTGAAGAAATGGGATTTTTTGCCCAAGAAAAGTAAAGCCAGATTGCTTTGTGGGAATAACTCTTTCATAGGATATCTTCAGAGAGTGTTTTGAAATAAGACTAATGGAGTCAGACCCTCAGAAGAATGTCCTCCCCCTAAAAAAAACCAACACAAACCAGACTGTAGATGAACTGCACTGCGAAGGATGAGACCAGGATTTGAAATACTTGAGGAGAATGAAAAAAAAAGCCAAAGGAGGCCTTCCAGGAATGCTTTGGAATGAGGCTGTAGCAACAGTTACTGGTGTATACTTTAGAAACGTTAACAAACCAATACTCAGATTTCAGGACAAAAGCAAATGAAGGATGTACTCTCACAAAACCTTCTGGCCGTCTCTCTTTGGGTAACTGGAGTTTGATAACATTCATACTCTATATCCCCAGCACATTAACTTACCAATTATAACATGTGGTTTCTTGGCTAAGGCCAGAGATTGAGACATTGTGTCAATTCCACCCACAATAACAGCTGCAGGACAAAGAGAATATAGTGAATCCCTCAGCGTAGCACCAGCCAGCCACTGGCCGTGTTTACTCCTAATCCCCACCACCCACAACAAAGCTGTACAAATGAAAGACTACTTATTTTTATGAGAATTGATAAGAATTCACTTAATTGTATGTCGTAAGAGACCTGGGAAGGTCAGGTATGCTAAAATAAAGTCCTTACTGGCCCCAGGTATTTTATTTTCACAGTCAGAATCTGTTCCTTGCAGCTTAACTCAACGAGAAAAATCTAGAAATTCTTAAAATACCCATAAAACTATTATTATTAGTAGTAATATAATAATAACAACAACGACAACAACAACAATAATAATGAGAGTATCTAAGGAATCCATACAGACAGCCTGAAGGAAAGATTAAACTACGTCACACTATAGTGGGGAGCTCTATGCAATTTCACTGGACACAAACCTAATATTGAGAACATTCCCTTTTACTTCTGTCTTTAACTGTTTAGACATAAAATGCAGAAGAGCTGCAGACTCCTCCATGAGGAAAGACCACAGAGTCTTCCTTTCGCAAACCTGATACCAGATCTCTGTTTTCCAGCATCACAAGCTTCTCTCACTTTTTGTTCAACCCTCTATACAAATCGTCTATTTTTAACTTTGCAATCCTGACCTGACAAACTACAGTCTTCAGAAAAACTGGTCCAATATCAGTAAGCTACTTACTAGTTTGGACACCGATGGAGGATCCGAGAGCTTCAAACTGCTCTGAGATCTGAAACGCCAGCTCCCTCGTTGGTGTGAGGACAAGAGCAAACAGCCGCTGAGGTGTTTCTAGCAGCGCTTGAAGAATTGGCAAAGCAAAAGCTCCTGTTTTTCCAGAGCCAGTTTCTGCCAGTCCAATGACGTCTCTGCCTACAAAGAGCATCAAGGAAGGCAAAAAACTGTTACATGTCTAGAACAGAGAAAGAAGCCTTTAAAGCACTGTGCAATAACGCACAAGAATTCCCTAAGGACAGAGAAAAAAAGGAAGACAAGGTAAAAAAGAACAAGGGGTCAAACCAAAGAATTTCAGAACAACTCTGAAGGATTTTTAGACTGTGATTTCATTTGTACAATAATTGCAGTCTCAGTACTCAATTCTCTAGTTAAACTTCTGCTAATATACAGGGTTTCATACAAACTTTAAAATAAGCTTTATTTTATTATGTCTCAAATCTGGCTGTCAATTTGCAGCTTAATGGCTCTATCTTGATATTCTAGTCCAAATGCTGTCTGTTTATTGGCTTACAAGGAAACAGACTCCAGTGTCTGAGACTGGCACAGGAACTACAAGACAACTCAAATTTCACAAACCACAATTGTGTCATTGATTAATGAATCTAAATCAGTTTGCGGCAGGAAGGGTTAGCACATCAAGTCCTTTGCCCAAAAACTGTGCAGGCAACAGGGTCGAATTGATCAGTAGAAGCCATTATGACCTCCTGAGCTTGTACAGCTCAGAAGAACAAGCCACCAACAGGCCTTACAATGGAGACAACTCCTCAGGAATGCAGTCTTACTTTTACTTGGTTTTGGGGTTTACCCCCCCCAAGCGAACCTTTTATGTGGAATAAAAGAGTCTGACAATAGTTAAATACTAGGACAGAGCAGATACTGAAAGTTTGTTCCCATTCTGTCACTACATTGTTCTGTTCGGGCTTCACAGTATTTTGGGGGGGGTTGTTTTAAAGTAAAACCATTCCAGAGGCAGAAATGTTTGCTGAATTCAGTAATTTATTTTCTTCTAATTCCAGGATGCTGAGAGAAAGTCACTCTAGTTTGGTTATTATGCACTTCAGGAATCTAATTTCAAAGAATTGCCTGCTCACAGCAAAGCAGATAATACACACTACGGAATCAGCCAAGGTTTCACACACAGACACACACACACAGTGTGCCTGAGCCTGTAGGTCTCTATCAGAAGAGGCACAGCCCAAAACCTATTGGAAACTTCCTGTGTATCCTTGGGTATTTCAGAAAGAAAATGGACAATTCAGACTACAGCTCCAACGATTCTTAATAATTCTATTTAACATGGAGTGTCAGAACTACACAACAAGAGTAAACACTCAATAAACCATGTTTATACCCACTTGAAAGTCTGGATTACAGGCAGTGTTATACGATAAACTAGTATTCCAAGCTCCACATGAGTAGGACACAGAATGAACACAACGACTACTTCTAGACAGAGATCCTCAACGATGAAGAAGTTGGGACACTCTCATCCCGTCCCTTTTCACTCAGTAAAATTCACTCACGCAGAGCTCCTGGAACATTCCCAAATTCATGATCAGAGAAGCACACTGCTCACCTTGGAGAGCCACTGGAATAGCCTCAACTTGGATCTTCGTTGGCACCTTCCATCCTAACTGGTCACAGGCTTCACACAGCACATCTGTCACTCCCTGAACATTAGTGAAAAGGGAAATAGACATTCCCAAGAAGACGTAAATTAAATGACAGACTAAAGATAAATACATGCTGCAACAGAGCCAAGCTGGTCTCTAGCACAAACCAACCCCATCATGCCCCCAATTCAAACAACTGAAAGGGCAGGCTGCCCACAGGGGTCCCCACCTCCATCGGTAACTTCGCAGGATTTGTTCAAAAGTTAGAAAGGACTGTCATCAGGAAGAAAATAGTCCGTTTTACCCTAGTTTACACAGGTAACTTTACACGCACACAGAACTGTCTGTCTTCACCTCAGGGGGAAACGAAAAACGCCAGGGCAAGTTAACAGAACTGAAAATACAGGCAGCTGGCTGAGGAGCGCTGACCGGAGCAGCAAGGGCAGCCTGTCCTGGCCAGTGGCGCGACTCTCCACCCCTCCTGCCCGGGCACGGCACCGCTGCGCCCGGACAGACCACCCGCACGTGTCCGCCCGCCGCGCACACGGGGCTGAGTGGGAGTTCCCCACGGCCTGAGCTGCGCGCCGGGCGCGGGACGGTTCTCCTCGGGATGGCAGAGCGAGCACCGGGGGCAGAAGCGGCTCCGTCCCAGCCTCACCAGGTCCTTGAAGCTCCGCAGCTCTTCCACCGCCGCCTCCGACTCCGTCTCCGTCCCCACGGCCGCCGCTTCCCCCTCTCCCGCGGCCATCTTGGACCGTCCCCGCCTGCGGCGGCGCAGAGCACGCTGGGAGCTGGAGTCCTCCTCGGGGTGCGATGGGATTTGTAGTTCCGGAGAAAGAGCCCGCCGGAGCGGGCGGATTTACCCTAAAACTCCGAGAGGTCTTCGGGGAAAGGAGACTTGCGGATCTATAGCCACCTGTCCTGAGACAAGGGCACGCTTAGTCAGCTGTGTGAAAACCTTCCTGCTCGGCATTGGCAGCAAAAGGCTAAGCCTCAGGCCGGCAGTGAGTGCTGCATTGCTTAGGCAGTGGGTGATGGTGCTCTGCGCTCATACATTCTGCAGCTGGGAAAGAACAAGGCAAAAGGAGCGGGCAAATACACGAAAATACAAAAATATATATAAACTTACGTATATAATACGTATAAAGAGCAAACTGACTTCTTCAGAAGTGCTGGTATGAAACATTTTGAAGCACTAGCAAAGGGAAAAAAGAAAAGAACTGTCATTATCCCACCTTGTTTTCTTGTTTATGGTAATTGCCAATGTGAATTTTTGAAGTGCCAGAAATACAAAATAAAGTGAACTGTGACAACTTACAGCATAAAATGAGAGAATAGGGTATGGGAGTAGATGTAAACCCTCTCCCAGCTCTCTTGACCACTGCTGTTGTGACTCAGTGAGCAAGCACTCAGTGAGAGGTGAAAAAGGTGATGCATTTGTTTACCTTCCAGGGAGTGCAGCATCGAAATATCATGCCTTGATGGAAGTTTCTGGGCTCATTGGCTTCCACGTGCTATGGGTGTAGCCTTTGATCTGTGTCCCAGTGCTGATTGCAGCAGGGCAATCTTGCAGCTAGGTGAGTTTCCTTTGTTTTAGGGAAAAGAAAGATAACCCATGCAAGAGCTCAGGCTTCAAAAGGACAGCAAACTGGCTGCAAAATGAAACTCATGACTGAATGTCTGAGCAGGCCTCCCTCTCTCTGGGAAGGCTATCTGGGTGTGCTGTGCTCTCAGTGGAAATGCTGATGTACTTAGGCATGTGTCACTGGATTCCATGTGTGGCATTTCCTCTGCTCCCAGAACAATGAGGAAAGTGACAGAAAATATGAACAAACTCTCTGCATGACAGGGAAAGGAGAGGAAACCCAAAACAATTCATGGTCAGGAGTGGAAATGAAACTTCTGCATCCCACTGTGCTCAGGAGCAATGATTTTAAAATAATAAATTAAACCAAACAACAATAAGCACGCCATGTAGATGCTAGTTGTGACCACGTTTCAAAAATTACGGCAGTGTGAGCTATGAACTTGCTATATATCATTAGTGATAAAGGCTAAGCCTGGCCGTCACGTTGACATGAACCCTTGTAAGGGTCACTGGGATGCCTCAGGAAATGGAGGCAGGGATGTGACGGGAAGTCACTGCTTGTGGTTCTTTGTTGAACTCATTGCCCATACAATATGATGCTGTTTTAATGGGGAGAAGGGTGGAACAATTCTATTCTGGTGAAATTCCAGTTTATGGAGTTCCCTTTTGTAAATAGATGTATTGGAATGAGAGTTTTCTCCTGTCCCAAACTGCTGTTGGGAGCATTCATGTGTGATAAAATATGTATGTAGCTTTTAAGTAGTAATTCCCTTTTTGTGCTTTTCAGCACAGGACACTGTAGATTACACTGGATTTAGAAATTTTCACTCCAGGGCTTTTAAGCTTGGCTTTTGACCTAATATGTTCCTAGCTGTATTACATGTTACAGCTGAGTCTTCCTTGGGGGGGACAGGGTGAGAGCAGCAGACGAATTTTAATATAATTTAATATTAATATTTAATTTTAAGATACAATGTCAGCTATTTCATAAGGGATGCATAGTAAGACAAGATGGACAGTGTGTACAGTAGGTCACAGTTAATGGTAATTGGTCCTGTCTACCCACTGGAATGCCCAGAGAGAGGCTATTGAGATATCCTGGCTCCATGCCTGTATTTGGACTCCTTTGTCATGGACACCTTTTGTTATGCTTTCAAAGCATACTATAAGGCTTTGCATTAAAATTATGTTTGCATTCCTGCTTCACCATTGAATTATTCCTCCCTGCAACAGTTTCAATAAAAGGGGAGTGAAAATGGCTTCAGGAGTCCAGGCTTCATTATTGGTAGCCCAGGCTAAACATCAAATCACATATATACCATTCTCCCCCTGCTGTGTAGCTTCCAAAGGAAGGGTTCCACAAGCACATCTACTATGGAGTGTAAGTAACGTAACTACTAGCAAAAATGTTGCTAATCGAAGACACTTCCCCCAAGTGTTGTTTGTGATTCTAGGAGAGTCACAGTACTGGAATTAATACTAATACTGGAGTGGGTGTGCTCTGCCCCAGTCCAGGTCACTCACCTGCTTTCTTGGTACCAGCTCTGGTGCTCCTCCAACCCGGCAGTGAATTATTTCAGGGAGCAAAAGGAGTAAGAAATTAATCTTACCCCCACATATGGTAGATTTCTGCCAGCACAGTTCCCAAAGCTGGTTCCTCTGGGTATCACATGAGATCCAGTGTTGACTGGGTGGGAACTGGGTGGGGAGGATCTGACCACCTCCTGCCCTGTCTGCTGACAAATCAAGCATAGCTGAGGTGGGAGGGTGCAGCTTTAGATTCACAGCAACACCTGGCTTAGAAGGTGTCCAAGAACACTGGACAGGTTTTGGAACAAAGCAAATCTCACAGCTCCTCTGTCTTGTGTAGGATTACAGATCGTCAGGCTCGTGGGCCCCACTTTTTGCCTGAGCCTCCCTTTGTGTTTTCCTAGCAAACAAACCTGGAGAGGGGAGTGGCTGAGACCTGGCCAGGAGAGTGTGGCACCTTGAACTCAATTACACTTGCACAGCAGCACTGTGCAACAACCCAAATTCTGACTTGGAGTGAACAATTAGCCTTGTGAAAAACTGAACAGAAGCAAGATTGTTTGCCCGTGTGGCTGAGAATGGCAGCAAAAGTATCTGATTTGTTCCCAGCTGCAGAAACACTGGCTGTGATTGCAGTGTGGGATTGTGCTGATCAGAGCAAACCAGCCAAGGTGAAGCTCTAAGCTATCAAAGGCAGATCCCTCTGCCAATCAGATTGGTCCATTCAGAGCTGTTCTTGTGTTGTTTCCTGTGTGGAAAAAAAGTGCATTGCCAGAAAACTAGGGACCAGGTAGGATAAGTATATGTTACGTAATTTTCTCTGTGATGGTAAAACCAGAAGCATATTGAAGTTGTAGCTGGTCTGATGGAGTTAGTTGGTGATAAGCTGAAGCACTAGGAAAAATTTTGCATTGTGTCTGCCTTTGCATAGTGTGCAGTTCACACTCCAAAAACACACTTATGTGCTCACACGAATGTGCCTCAGTGTTGGCATGTCAGAGCCCAACATCCACGGTGTACATGGGCAACGTGCACATCAGCATATGCACTCACACAGACATAAAAACATACACTCCTATGCAAATGCCAGCTGTGTGTGGCATGGGGCTGATGACCTCACTCTTCATCCTTGCCTTCTGAACTGCTCATATTGATCCCTGGCTTCAGTGTCTGGAGCATGAAATCAAGCAGGGTGAGCCAGCGGGCAGGAATGCGATCACACACCGGTGTGCACAGAGACACTAACACAAAAATGCTTCATATTCTTTTAATCGAATCAGCAGTGTACTTGTTCATTTCTGGCAAACAGGCACAGGTACTACAAGCATTTGAGTCACACTCTGAGGGATCAAAGCTTTTATTTTCCCTATGTATAAAAACAGATGTTGATGTAATGAGAATAAGAGACAAAAAGGGCAAGGATTCAAGCTTTGTGAGCTGGAGTCTTGCTCTTCCTAAGAATTTGGTTAGAGCTACAGAATTACATAGTGGGTTCTTCTGGTCATTTTGATTCATGCCTGTGCAGGGAAGTTTCCCTTATCTACTGGGGTATGCTTTTGGAGGTTGGAGTTATCTCTGCATTAACTCTTCTGTTGCCTCAAGCTAGTTTCAGGGTCTCTGCCTTGTACCGCTTCCAGGTACTGACATGATCCCCATCATCACAGTACTTGAGCGCTTTTCGATATTTGTCCCAGAAACATTTTTGTGAGGTAGGGAAGTGCTACTATCCCCATTTTTAAACAGGGAACTGAGATACTGAGGGGTCAAAAATCACGAAGGGCATATTTAGAGGAACAGTCACTTAAAACAGGGTCCCATTCCTTGCTCCTGCTCCTGCTCTGCCACTGAATCATCCTACTCCTCTGTACCCCTCTTGAGTATTAGTACCAGTATATATTTCTCTAACATAAAGCCTTCCCTGGGAAGCATTTCTAGGAGTATGTGTAGCTCTCCATGAGTGCTGCCTCCTTCCTCACAGATAATCCACTGTGGGTCTCACAGGCTGCTTGACTGCATGGAGAGTGGCACCTCCACCTCTCTGATGTGCTTCCATCACAACTGGGCTCCAGCTCAGATCAGTAACACCAACCCACGCTTCCTTTCCTGCTTCAAGAGTTGTAACTGCTTTCTTCTACCAATGTCCCGAGGCAGACTCTGATCCCAGGGTCACTGACCTGTTTTTCTCCCTGTTCCTAAGATCTGTTGCCACCGGCTGACCATGTTTCACCTATTTTATAACTATCAGCATTGAGGTCTTGCTTTTCTTTTCCTGCAGGGACTTGCCCTTCCTCAAAGCCAAGTAGCAGGTAACTTGCTCTCACATGCCACAGACTTGCTTTCACTCTAAGAACAATTGCTTTCCTTTGGAGCAGACGCATCCTTTTTAAAGAAAGGACTATATACACCCTTAAATACAATATCAAAACCTTAAAATAATCCTCTGTAAATAAATAGAACACAAACATCAAATTTTGCAGTCTGGAGAGGTTTCTTCAAAAGGGATAACAAATTCTGGCCCTGCTATTTCACCCTAGGATGATGAACCATCCATACAGTCTGTCATATCTGGAGTTGCTTCTTCTTACAGCCTTTCCAGATGTACCTTGGTAATGGGACTGTACTCTATTGGAAATTGGCAGCTGCTGGCTTTTTTAGGTACCCCGGTCCTTGTACCACTCATGGATTCATAACTTGTTTACAGACCAGGTTCAGTCAGCACCAGGTATTTCATCAGCCTCCTGACTCTTTTTGCATCTTTGGGGAAGCAGAGTTGGGCAGATGGCTGGGGAAACATGGGTCTGAGGAACATCCACCCATGACACCCAGCCTTCAGGTTCTGAGATCTGCTGCTGTGTCCATCATAGTCCATGTGTCCATCATAACCTCCAACCTGATTCAAGTGTCTACTGTGGGGGGGCGTGTGTGTGTAATCCTTAGCTTCCTATCAGGAAGGAGTTTGTGTTCAGATATAGATAAAGCACATGAGATCTGTGCACCTGTGTGCATCAGCATCACAAATTTTACCACAGCAACATGTAGCAGTTCTAATGGTCATAATTAATAATGTAATGTCTCCAAACCCATTTTTAATATGAGCTAAACGTTGTTTCAGCTGGATGATCTCAGGATATCAGCAGTGGTTTTAGCATCCAAGTGGATTCCCCTCATGCATGGGGAAAGCTCTGTTCTGGACTCAAGAAGGTCACAGACTTCATCCATTGCCCTGGTGCAGGTCTCAAGGCTGGCAGCCAGCTTCTGGATTTTGGCCTTCAGCACAGCCTGGCTTACTTTTGTGACCTCCTTTGGGTATTCTGGCACGAGGAAGCTGTGGGAGCCACAGAAGACCATGAAGCAGACAGAGTTGTACAGCGAGATGGAGGCTCTCTTCTCTGACTGGCACAGTGTAGGGTCTCCTGGGCCCTGCCCCCGGCGAAGGAACTCCAGGCAGCCAAGGATTTCCCTCATCTGCTTCCGACAAGTCATTGCAATTTCCTGCACCTTCCTCACCTCCCGGGAATTGCAGAGCACTAAGGAGAGGTCGGATGTGATGCTGACAGCCCCTCCAGCAGTGGCCAGGCCCAGACCCACAGCTGATGCCAGGAGAGAGGCTCCCAGCGTCACTGGGCTCAGGGACAGCCCCAGGATGGCTGTGACAGCTCCTGCGGCAGTCAGGGTGCTCCCGCTGACATTTGCAATCAGGGACCTCTTGCGGAGCTTGTTGAGTTTACGAGCTGCCTTGTGAAGGTGAGCGATTTGGCCACGCAGCCTCCGCCTCTGATCCAGCAGTGCTATGTGGAAGTGGTGTGTGGGATCTAGAACTTGCGGAAAGGCAGCACTGTTTCTCTCCATGGCTTCTGTCCAAAAAAGAGAAGGCTGGGTTGTGATTTTTGTCAAAAAAACCCCATGAGGCATGCTTAGTCTGGACTATCATTTCATGGATGGCATCCAGTCAAATTTTTGTTGCTTCACCCAGCTAAAAGAAAGGTTTTCCATCTGCACACACATGCACACTCACGTACACACACGTGCCCATATGCACGTGCACATTTAATTGCACATTCCATTGTAACTTTCTGACAGAGAAACTTTTACATGTTTTCCTTGTTCCCTGCAAAGACTAAAATATCTTAAGGGCTGGAGTCAGAGGTGCTATTGCCATTAACTCTATGAAGACACAAAACATCTTTTCCAACCCTGGGGACTGAAATTCCCCTGAGATTAAGTGACTCAGTGCCCAGAGTAGTGATGCTGCCAGAACTAATGTTTTGCCCCTGTGATGGGATTCAGAGGATCTGCACTATACAAAGGCATCTTTTACAAGAAAGGCTCTAAGGAGGTAAAAGCCACCATCCCAGGTTTTTATTTGGGGGTGATTTCCCATTAAAGGAGGACAGAGGGAAGTTGCTGAGTGGAGTCAAGGTCTGGCTTTTCCATATCAGAGGTAAGCAGCTCACTGATGCCTTGGATGGGTATTGTGAACATCCTTCCTTTCTTTAAGCCTAAATAAGTCAAGGTCCTGTAGCATTTTTTTTTCTATTGTAACTTGGCGTCAGGGTATGGATAAATATGGGGACCATTGTTCTTTGGTGCTTAGTCCAACCTGTGATCATGGATCTCCAGTGACAGCGGCAGAGAGGCCTGTGTACCTTGTTTAAAAGATTCATGAAGAGAACATCAGAAAAGCAGGCCCATTTTTAGTGTACACTGCTTTGGGGATGGGGGAATGGGAAATGCAGGGGCCTATGAATAGAAAAGATTTGAAAACTGCTGGCTATGGCAAATCTCCATTGGGAAGATAGCAGGAGATCGTCTTGCCTTTTAGAAGATGAATCTTCTGGGTTTCTGTGCTAGGTGATGTCTGCTGTTTCTGTTCTTTGTCACAAGGGCAGAAAGAAATGTTCCAATAAACATTTTCAGGTTACTTTAGGACTGCAAAATGCTTTACAAAGGAAGCTAGCATCCTTAACCCTGTTTATAGGGAAACTGAGTCAAGGGATGTAGCATCACCAGTTGTCTGGTGGGAGCAGAGCTTCTGCACTTCACAGCACTGCATTGTGCACACAGCTATGCTGCCTCTGCACCTTGTAAGGTCTAGCCATAAGGCTAAAAAGCTGTTTGCAGTCCGTAATGCCCTTATAACCAAAAGAAATTTCTGTAGCAGAAGGACCCTGTCTCCCAGAGCCAACTAAGCAAAACTGTTCATTGCTGCAGTGACTTTTTAACTTCTAAGTCTTCTGTACTACGTGAATTGGAGGTGTCTGGTCCCTCACAAAGTGGTACTATGTAGTTTGGATCCTTGGGGCTTCATTCTGCAGAATCCCAGTGTTTCAGAAGGAGAAAACTTTGTGCCATAAATAGCCTTTCCATCCTGAAGTGTATAAGTAAATAATTCTCACTGCAATTTTTTACCCTTCTACTTGCTTGTCCTAATCCATCTCACACAGAATCCTTTAAGGCTTTCCCCCATGCCCTTCAGAAAATGACCCCAGCCTCTCTTGGTATCATTGGGCCATTTGAGTCACTTGGTACATTGTGCTTTTCTTGGGTGGGGGCAGTGTCCTATTATTTTTCCACATAGTAAGAGATAAAAATGAAAGCACAATGACTAACACTAATTTAAATGGATACCAGCAATAAAATGAACAATAACATAACAAACACCAATAACATAACGACAAATCAATATAATGATCATTAAATATATCAATTCCTGTAGCCTCTCAACCATTTGTTCTGAAATTTTAATTGCTAAGAACTCTCTCATGTAACAACGGTGACCATCTCACTGCATTAGTAGAACAGTCATTCAATACATAGCATAAATCATGTAGTGATGCATATCTTTTGAATACACTAATTTATGCCAGCACAAAGGAAAACAAATCCAACTACAGCTCTTAGAGAAAAATCTCCTCAACAATAAAGTTATATATTAGTCTAAAACCTGCAAATGCTTTCCTAACACAGTACTTGGAGAGACTCCAAAAATTACTGGTTCAAACTTACCTTCAGTTTCCAGCTGACCTCCAAAAGACAAATTTTGATCTGTTTCTGGAGGACACCAATTTATAGCTCCCGCGGACCAATTGCTGCGACGGGAATGCTTTGCCTCATACTGGGAGTTTGCCGTTTCCTGTTCTCCCTTGTGCAGAAGGATGTGACACACTGGAAAGTGACCTGCAGGACAGCGAGCACACATCATGTTCAGGAAATGATCCCCGCGAATGAACATTGTGTGTTCGCTTTTCCTGAAGTGTAAGGGGGGAAAAAAAAAAAAAGAAATCTCAGCCTATTCATGGCACTGAGCTAGTGCAGTCATTCCCTGCAGGGAACAGTTGCCTTTCCTCTCCCTGAAATAGCAACTGACTTTACTCTGTGTTGGAGCGGCCAATTGCTTGATGACTGAAGTTTCCCCCCACCGCACGTCTAGAGCCAGTGGGGCTATCAGCCAGCCAGCTACTCCATTCAAGGCCGGTGTACTTTTAGAATCCAAGCTCTTTGAGACAACTGTGTGTGTGACTGGCTGGAGCACAGCAGTCACTCCATAAAAGGGAAGCAGCTCCACAGCAAGACTTGCTTTGAATTCCCATCCCTTCTCCTTCTCAGAAGACAAAAACGTGCATCACCCTGCAAAAGGCATGATCTTCCTGAAGTTTCACTCTGTTTCTTAACCGTAGGGCCAGTTTTAATCAAAGAAACATTTTTGCACGGAATCCGGAAGAAAAGTTTTTTGGATGGCACTAAGTGGTGCAGCCCTGCTTAGTCCAAAGTGGCACGAGTCTTTATTGACGTGGGGCCTGTGGTGCTGAGGGACTGTGGTGCTGGGGACGTTTCATTTGTGCTTGAAGATGGGACATCTACTTTCTTATTCGGCAGATTCTTACTCTTCAGGACTGTTGTTGACAGGGAACCTCTGGCTGTGCCCTGACCTGTCTAATCTGAAAGCTATCACTGAGTGGTCAGGTTTCACTGTTGAATTTGTGAGAGGCTTAGCTGGAACTGACCTTAAAAAGGGACAAGAACTGAGAGGCAACAAGCAGGGAGAAGAGAAAACTGGGATTGTTAATTTCAATGCCATTGAAATTAAATAACGGTGAAACAGTATGTCAAGTATTTTGTCAGGGAGGACCTGCAGGAGATGAGACATGACTGAAAAAATAAATAGCATTGGAGAGTTACTTCAACCTGTCACTGATAGGAAAAAAGAAAGCATTGTTTTGAAGGTGCTTAAATATGCAATATCGGTCTGTTACAATTTGTACCTACTGCACGTTAACAGGAAGGTGAGTTTGACACTGAAGGAAGCTGTACTTTAGCCCTGCCCTTTGTTTTAGCAAGCGTATGCTTGAATTGGAGCCAATCTCCTTGGCAAGGGTTTGCAGTTGATAGACATGAGGATTCTTTCACACATTCCCAAATAGAATGGGGCGCTTTTTTTCTCATGTAACTGCCTCTGCATTAGAATCTGTGCCTGCAGATATGTCCTTGTTAGGACAGTGAGTTTTGGTAAAAATGAAATAATGAAAAAAAAGGAAAAAAACAAGGTCTAGAATGAGCCTAAGAGGATGACACAGTTTTGGATCCTCTCCTTCCTTTCCCAGTGCTCTTTTTTCAATATGTTCAGCTGCAAAATGTTGTCAGAAACCCCTGAGATGCTCAGTGTATGGACAAAGACCTGATCAGAATGCAGAAGAGACGATTCATTTCTTTACAGTATTCCCTGACAGAGTTTCCTGCCCACTGAAAGATCTGCACCTCAGTCAAGACAAGAGGTTGGTCTCAGCCTAGGATGGTTTCTCACAGGAATCATCCCTGGACTCCTTCACCATCTAAAGAGAATGTTTGCCCATAATCCACCCCTACAATGAGGTGCATACCCAGAAAATAAGGATTTCACATGAGAAGCTACAGGTATTAACTTAATTTAAAAAAAGAAACCTGTATTATAATAAGAAATTTTAGGTCCTAGGGAGTTGCCCTACTACAGTATTTTGTGATCTGTTCTCGCCCCTAATGGCACTCACGAACATCCCTTTGGTGAGAGCGCTGGTCTTCTCTCCCACTGACAATTAAAGAGACCTGTGCCAGCAAAAGTGAGCAGGTGGGAATGGGAGCAGGATGGGAAAGAAGCATCTTCTCTGAGCACCTCCCAAGGACTGAAAGGCTTTTAGTGCCATTAGTGCACTTGCCAGATGTGAGCACATCTGCTGAGTCACCGGTAGTCCCAGGGGCCTGCTCGGAGTAAATTATCAGGGAGTGAATTATCAGGGATCTCAAGACTTGTGGGGTAGGTCTGACCTTCACTGTGCAGTCCTGCAAGCTGGTGGAAGCCTTATCATCCTGCCTGCTGTACACTGTCACTCAGCCCCTCTGCTGCTGCTGCCTTTGTTCTTGACCTGTGAAGCACTTGGACTTGATGGTGGAAGGGGCACAGCAGGTGTTTCACAACTCTGGTCAAAATTTGTTCCTCTGCTCCACCCTTTCCCATCTAGCTACATCCTCTTGAAATGCATGAGGGTATTTTGTGGGAGCAGGTGACCAGAAAAGGGAAGGAAGGATGTTTTATTGCCTCAGCTCTTTTCCTTTCAGTGGATTTTGGCATAAAGGACTGGTCTTATTCTCTCTAGCAGAAGGGATATATTGCAGAAGTGTCTGAGCTGAAGCTGTTTGGAGCAACTGCGATGTAACATTTGAATGCAAATGTGACACATTTGAAGCTGGAGTTTCAAATATACACTTCTTTTATTAACATTGTTTTGATCAAATAATTGAGAAAATTTGAGTAAATTTACATCTAAATACTGTCTTTTTAACAGGGGATTTCTGTCATACTTGGTACTTTCAACCTTAACTGCTGCATCTTGAAGCTAAAACCTGTCTTTTTTTCTTTTATTTTCTTTTTCAAATGAATCAAAGGTAAATTTTAACTCTTCACAGAAATATCTTAATTCAGATTCAGTGGAAATTTGAATAGGTTGAAACTAAAAGAAAGAAAGCAAATTGGAACTAAAAGGTCTGCATCGACTTTTAGTAACCTTACCAGTTGATCCAAATTAATTTTTTGAGAGCATTCCAGAATGAGACAGGCTGCTCTGGGATCTGGTCACTAGTGTAGGTGGGATTTCATCTGGGTTTGAGGAAAGCTGCAAAGAGCAGAGCGGGGTGGGTGGAACAAAAAAACCTGTGGGATCAGAACACTTCTTGTTAGTTCCATTAAAGTAGGAAATTGTGCATTAACTGTGCCTGCTTTGTGAGCAAGCATTCATGTAACAAAAATACCATCCTAAATTTCCTTGTCAAAACACTGCCAGCAGTGTTTGCAGAGATCAAGTATTTATTTGGACATGGAGAGTGAATTTCTGCAATGGACTTAAACCGACCAGCTTATGATGCCATTTGTCACCTTTAATTGTATGTTTCAGTGCAGGCTATATGGCATAAGACTCTCTTTCTCTGATGCACAACTTCCCACTTAGCCCACATGCCTCCAGCCTCGCCTGTGGCACAGTTGACATAACTCAGTGCAGCCATACACAGGTTCTACTGAGGCTGGTGCTGCTGGAGGACTTTTCGCTTTTCAGTGTCTTAGCAGTGACAGCAACAGCATCACAACGAGGAAGTCTGACTACCCATTCCCTCAAGGACTACAGAAAATAGAGAATAGTTACTGTATTTTCAGAGTTGCAAAGAAACCTAGTAGGCTGGTGAAAAGTAGAAATTAGGTAGACTGGTTTCTTGTGTCTTTTTTCCTATGGACTGCTTGATGGCTGAGTTCACATTGCAACATTTCTCTTGAAAGAAAAAAATCTGGATTCTTCTCACCTACTAAACTATTTATATTCATGAAACTTGCAAGAAATCAGTGTCTTTGAAACCTTGGCTGTTCAATGAAATTGTGGCTGAGATTGCTTAGGAAGCTCAAAAGATACGGCTTGACAAAACCACCAACAGCCCCGCCCTGTAACCCTCAATTCTGTAGGGATTTAGGCTAGAATGATCCCTGCCAGCAACTGAACACGAACCACAGATATCTGTGTTTCTTATGCCCCTCTGCCAAGTTTGAATCTTGCAGTGTTTACCCAAACTGATTTCATGTACTGCTCTGCAGTCTTCCTCCTGCCAGGGGGGTGTTGATGTCCTCTGATGCAGGAGGATGAGCTGCTGGTGTGGGAGCCTTCAGTGGCATTTCTGTATCTCACACTGGTGGATGCGGCCAGTGCCCACAGGACCCTGGTTTGAACGGGAAGGAAAAGCAGCTCAGCTGGGAAGCATGCCACCAAAAACATGTCTTTATCAACAAAACAAATGGGCTGTGAAGACTCAGGTGTAAATCCCCAAAACTGATCTTGGAAGCCTTGGGATAAGAGGTTACTGGGTAGATGTAGCATTTATTAGCTAGGAAATGAGGGGTCTGTGTTTCTGTGAGGCAGCACAGGACCAAGTTTTTACCTGGCTCCTCTATTTGCCTCTTACCAATGGCAGGTTGCTGTCCAGGTTATTAATCTCTAACAGAGGCTTCTTGCTATCTCTTGCTCCTGAGTTGCTCTGATATGGCTCTTGGTGAGGTAACAAGGGTCAGCTTTGGGGGCACCTAGAAAAACTCTAAACTTGAAGGCACCAAGCAGCAATTCACTAATCGGCTGTGGTTGAGGGAAGGGCTAGGAAAATATACCTTTTTCAGGAAAATTTGGTTTGGCATAATCTGATATTTGCACAATGGAAAATTCCTGATCCTGTCTCTACACCTGTCACTGGCCAAGGCCAGAAAGTTGCAGTGACTGGGTTCAGACCACATCCCCGTGCGTTTCCCTGCCACCTACCTGGGCAGTGGCTGGGTGATGCTATTTCAAACGTGCTAAAAAACCCCACCTGCTCTGATACTGAACCAAGAATGTAAAAAAATGAAAACTACAAATAATGAGATGATGTGGGATCTCAGTGCACTGACATAAATTTTGCAAAAAAACCTTAACATCTTTTACTCTTTTAACGAGCTGTAGTAATTTTTAAATATATGAAAGAAAAATCATATGGTTTTTAGAATTTGAGATTTTACTCAACTTTTAATTCTTCTCTTGCTTCTTTGAATCAGTGAACTGTTCTATTGTGCACCATTTGCAGCTAGTCAAGAGGGATACCTAATATTCGTAACAATACATGGGCATTTGTAAATGCAAAAAATATCTTAGATAAGAGAACTTGTAATCAAATTTAGGTATTGGAGATGGAGTGATTTGGATAGATGGTGGCTGCACTGCAGGTCTGCATGTCTGTTCCATATGAGTTTTACCATAATGCTGGCTTAGTGTTGGGAATATTCAACTCAAACCCCACAAATGTCATGAATGGGGTTTGACTTATCCTGGAATGGTCACAGTCATTTGTCATTGTTCCATTCCTTCCCCATGAAATAAGGCAGGTTATCCACAGTACTTATAGGAACTGGTGCTACGTTTAAGGAAGGTCATCAGAAGCATGAAAGGTTTGGGCTGTGATGAAAGACCAACTCCTGTAGTCCTTTAGTTTTTTCAGCTCTTCTCTCAGTCTTTTAACACACTTGCAAGACCTGGTTTTGTGTGTGTGTGGTTTTGCGTGTGTGTGGTTTTGCTGTTCTGTTGGTGTTGTTTGTTCGTTTTTTTAATTATTATTACTTTCATATCATTAATCTTTCAGGATTAAGGTTCATCAGGAAACATTACAAATTAAAAATACGCTGTTAAGAAAACAAAATTACAAAATTCATTACATTGATTAACCCTCCCATCTGGCAACATAGAAACATGACAGACACACAATGGCCTAAAGAAGCCCAGGAAAAGTTAAAAACTGTTACCTTGAACTTCAGATAGGGATTCATCTCACCTAATTTCATCCCTCTTTAGAGGCTCACACGTAGTCAGTTTATTCACATTCTGAAGCTCCCTCTAGAGCCAGGAGAACAAATAGCCATCCCAAAGGCTGGTTCAGTCCATCTCTTCCATGCACCTGCTCTATTATACATGACTTATTATAGACAGCAGTTCTTAATCCCTCTCCTGCCTCGTTCAATGTCTCACAGGTTTGTTAGGTTCATGTTCTGATTTCAAGTATCCTGTCCCACTGATACTTGGGCTGCTCTGAGAAGGAGATGGTCCCTTGTTGTCCAGCAGTGCTAGCAGGTGATGCTGTTGTGGAAGGCTGTGTGTGCCAGTGGTACATCCCTGCCTGTCCCCTTTGATAATGGGCCCTTCTTGCCCATGGATTATTCCAGTCGCTTTCAACCTAAACTAT
Organism: Pseudotriccus pelzelni; assembly: GCA_035584735.1. Lineage (NCBI taxonomy): Eukaryota > Metazoa > Chordata > Aves > Passeriformes > Tyrannidae > Pseudotriccus > Pseudotriccus pelzelni. Next base: position 46,477,094 of record JAWMRA010000041.1, on the reverse strand, counting down.
TGATACCAGCTGACACCAGCTTCCTCCACTGTCTCCTGGGACAGAAAGTCCAGAATTTCACAGTTACTCATGGTATAAAGAAGTATCTTCTCTTGCCTATTTTCAGCTAATGTACTCCTTTCACAGAGTTACCTTTATGATAGCTGTGTGGCACGAGGGAAAGGAAAGTCCATGGGTTGGGCAGTGCTGCACTGAGAGGTGTGCACAAGGTGATCCCCCCTCATTCTTGTAAGTGACAATTGGTCAGTCACATTCTCAGCATTAGCAGAGCACATGTACAAACCAGACATAGCGGTTTACAGAGATGCACTTTGGTATACAAAGAAAGAATGTTATGGATAACATCACTGCATCACAGTTCAAATGCTTTCTTCTAGGACAACGGGGACTAAGATTCAGTTTTAAATGGCTGAATCTGAACCAAAGAAAGAACCAAAACCAAACTAAATGGAATTGTTACTATTTTTGCCAAGCCAGGACTTTTATTTTCAGGTCAGGTCTTCATTCTCAAAATACGATGGCTGCAAAGTGATTCCTCTTGGTAACTGCCAGGGCTGGGAAGTATAATCAGAAACATTTTGACTTATTATCAGTGTTCTTAAACAGAGGGAGAAAGGGAAATGCTTCCTCACTAAAGGCAGATAGATCTTTTAGTGCCTTTGTTAACATTAACATTAAGGCATAACCTGGTGTGAGGGCCCCAGGACTTATTTTTTACACGTTGCCCAGATCTGGTCAGAAAGAATAGCTGTCAGTAATATAAAACTCTTTGAAGGGAAATTTATAAAGAGGGAGTGAGTCTCATGAGGGAGTTAAGGACATCTTTACAGTACTACATCTGTTCATGGGAGATCTGGCAGGAGCAAGTCCCCACTCCCAGGGGTCTGGAAACCTGTGCTTCCAGAAGTGTGAAAGCTGGCCAGCTGCAGAGCCAGGAGACGATGAGGACAAGAGCTTGGTGTTTCTCCCATGCTTCTCGTTCAGATGTGAGCTGTGCCTGAGCACTCAGCTGCCCGGTGTCCCTAAAGCGATTTCACGAGACTATAGGCATGTCAGCAGATGCTCTTGGCCTGGGTGGATTCAGCCTGCTTCCTGCACCCTCATGAACAAATGATCAGGACATGGAAGGGAGGAAAGGAAACTTGGGAGAGAACGTGTTTCCCTGCACCTGTAGATACTCCCTGCATGACTGGCAGAAGCGACAAGGGCAGGGCATGGCTATGTGACCCTGTGGTTTGCAAACACATGTAGTTTCAAAAAATACTTCCTAAAAATTGCATGGGTTTTGGAGGTACAAAGACTTGGAATTGTGGTAAACTCTTCTGGCAGCATCTGATCAAATGCAGCCCTTGAAAAGAACAAGTAATGCCTCTTTTTACCAGTCCAGTAATAAAAAAACCTCCAAAAATCAGCCCACCCTAAAACCAAAGAAAGAAAGAAAACAAAAAAGGGAGGGGGGAGGAAGTATTTCCTTATCTATTTTTCTGGGGGGGGGAGGGGGTTGTTTTGTTTGGTTTTGTTTTTTTTCCCCTAACCTATCCCAGATACAAACGGTAAACAGAGTCCTGGTCTAGCTGTGTAAGCTCCTGGGGAAGAAAATGAAAACCAGAATGTCTATGCTCCTCTGCTGCTGAAAAGTTCCTAGTAAGCTGCTTGCAATCAGGGATGGATGTGGATGGCAGTTTCACAATGTGGATGAGAGCAAAGTTTCAGCAAGAGCTGGGAACACTTTTGTACTATATAGCACTGCATGGGAGGGATGGATCTAATCTGGATCGAAAGAGAAATGGGCATCTGGCTATGAGCATGTAGGAGTTTGACAGTGAGCTTTTTAACCGAGGAGTAGGGGAAAGGCAACCAGTGGTGGCATTTTTCAGGACAGTGTCCTCGAGGACAAGACAAACTATGTAACCTATAGAGAAGGATGCATCAGTGGATAGCATAAAACAGGAGGGCTGGCATTCAAAGAGAAGGCCAGAAATCAGTCCTGTGCTTGTCTCAACATCAGAGCTTGAAGCCTAGGAAGAAAGACAGGAGCACTGGCACATTTTGATGATATGGTAGCACTTTGGAAACCTTGAACATGTTAAAAAGAAGCTCAAAGGAACAGCTGGAAGAATTAAATACTCACAGATGGGTGGAGATGGCTGAACTTACCATGCTGGGAACACAGGCTACCAGCCATCCCAGAAAGGCCTGAAAAAGGGAGAGATGCTGACATAACCTTATATGTCCTCTTATTATCAGCCCTTACTTGAACACAGTACAGTCAGGGAGATGGATTAGGTCTCAAAAACCAAAACTGTGCCTCTTTAGAATGATGTCTGGAGATGAGCATTCTTCTTCTTTTAGCCACGGTATAGACCAAACATTGCACCCGAAACACTTCCTTCTTCAGCCATTCTGTAGGCGGGTCTTCCCATAGTGAGTGATCATGAAGGAGCCTAGAAAATAGTAGTCTCATTCCCTAAAATCTCTTCCTCAGTAGGAGTTGTTTTCCTCTTTAGCAGAGTAGATTGCAAGTGGGCATTGGTAATCAGGCTGCCTGCTTCTCACCACCTTCTATATTTCAGGAAGCATATGGAGGCTGACGCATTTTCTGATGTATACTCAAAAATTACATCAGTTTGGATTCAGGGCCTCTGATTATCAAGAGGCTACAGGCAACTCACAGTCTCTTTCTGTGCTTCCTACAGCCCTGCCCAGCCATGGCACCACTGCACTGGGGAGCTGTCCAATGCCTGGGACTGAGCCCCTCACCAGGCCTGATCCTGATCCCACCTGCAGACTGACATCCTGCCCTTGCCTGTATGGAGGGAGGGAGCTAAGGTTTGTGCCAAATTAGAAGTTAAAATGAGCAAAAAATTTCACTGCATTTTGAACAGGTTTGGGTTTTTTTCTCCTATGAAATTAGATGAATCATCTCTGAACCATTTTTCTGCTGACAGGAAATGCTGAGAGTTAACACATATAGCTGGGCCTCAGCAGGAGAAGGGGAGAAAACATGAATCAGACAAAAAATAGAGGATTCAAATAACTGTATTTTTGAGAATTTTGAATCAATGGCTGTCAGTTCTCCTGTTTCCAGGAAGGGTTTTATATGTTAGGGAAAAGCATGGTGATGTGAAATGAATAACTGCAGTGCAGTTAAGTGTTCGTGTGGAAAAGTCATAAGGAAGGGGAGGAATAGGAAATAAAGTTCAAGAAGAGTTTCATCAGTATGAGAACAAACAGCTGAACACAGAACCTCTGTAATATGCTCTTCCTGAGACTTGTAATGTCATCTCTGGTGGATGCTATGCCTTGTCCCCTAGAGCCAGGTTAAGTAGCACAAAAGAGACATGCAATAATCAAAAAGTTACCCTAATCTTGCAAAAATTGCTTGTTGCCTTGGAGACATTAGGTTTGGTACAATATCTTTTTGCAAGCTATTAAGCATATGTTACTGGTTTTAATAATCTATACTTTCCGTGCTCTCTGGGAAGTTCTCTAAGGGAGCTTTCAGACCTGGTCTTTATCTCATTGGTAGCACCTGCAAAAAATTGGTTTGTAGGATTTGCTGGCAGAATTTTTTTGACCAGATATCTCTGTCTATGCTGACAGCGCATGGAGAGATTGACAGCCTGGAACACCACTGAGATCTTGTGGTACTTTGTGTCCACCTCTTCTAAGGTGAGATAGCAAAGCTTCCTGTAATTGTGATGGCAAATGCATAAGAGGGAGGGAGAATCTCTCCCAGCAAACATCTTCCCTACCTGTTCTTTTTGGTGTCTGCATTGCAGGGAAATATGTACTACTTCCATGTATCTTAAAAAAGCTTGATCATGACTAGAGTAATGACCTCTGGTCCATAAGTTCAGGTTTTCATGCTGCTAATCACACAAAGAATAGAAGTATTTGGGGGAAGAGGGTGAACCATAAACTACAGTCCTTGTATATTCACTACTGAATGAGGTGACACTCTTCAGATCTCCCTGTATGACTTGGTTTTTCTCTGATACTTCTGCATTGACCTCGTAATAAACATAACTTGACTGCTAGTATGTGAAATGGTCACAAGGAAAGCGAACAACGGAGTAAACACGTGTGTGGAAAATCAAATAAGTAGAAGAATTACAAAATTCAAAAGAAAAAAAATTACAATTCAAAAGAATTACAAAAAATAGCATCAGGTTGCAAAATGGCCATGAAGTATTTGATACAGAATGATAAACTCAAAAGTGGAGTAAGACAAGAACTACAACAACATGCTGCAATGTTGCTCTGGCATACACTGAGGGTTTTCCCTCTGGAAATGGTTGGTGTTGTAGTTGTCACTGCTATACAGGATTTAAACATATAGCTGTATTCCAGCTGACTATGTGTGTATAAGGAGAACAGCCTTGAGAATATCAAGTCACAGGTTGGAGGAAAGTATACTATTGTAATGCATTATTAGCCTTCTAAAATAAAAGTTACACAGAAAGGGGGAAATTTTTTTATTGTGAAGTAGAAAGTCTTCTTCTCATTGGCAATTAAGAAGAGTTGGGGAATATAAAAAGCTTCATCTTAGAGACACTGTAACAAGTTTAGTATTTAAAGGACGTCAAGGATTTTACCAGACCTAGATGGGATGGAGCACACATGCACTCATCCACCTGATTTCGGGAAACTTTAGGGGATGTTAATAATTCCACTATTCAATTCTTTATGCCTCCTACTGCTACATGAAATAAATGTGATACAGTCAAGTCTCTTGTCTTTATAATATTCCCAGTCAACCTTGCTCATCCCACTTCCAACATGCTTTGAAAGCCCAGATCCAGATTTCCCGAATTTGCTGTCTTATTCACACTCTGCCTCAGTCATACCTTCTCAGCTAGGGGACTTCAATGAAAAGGAAGAGTTAGAAAGAAAACATGGGTGAGAGAGAAATATGTATCTATTTTCCTAAAGTCCTTTTTACAATAATTATAAAACAAAAGGTCAAAGTGCCTATTGAGGTTTTTCTGAATGGGACTTTGTGAATTCGTGGTCTCCCAAAATCATCAAGAGAAGAGGTTAATTTTACTGCCCGGTGGTGGAATGAGAAAGAGGAGTGAGATGATATTTTTCTACTCACAGATTTTGCATTTTATTCAGGGACATAGTTGGCATCATACCTGAACTGTACAAGTGCAGTTTGTCTATATCAGGTACAAAACCAGCAATCTGGCAGTGCTAAACTATCTGATGGCCATTAAACTTCACTGTAAATAAATTAGGAACTCCTGACAGAGACATAAAAATATATACATAGTTTTAGCTGATAAGAAGGTGTGCGTGCTAATAGAGTAGTCACCTCATAACGGATAAAGAGCTTTACATCACTTTGTATGTAGCCAAAGTCTTTATATACAGAAACTGCTGTGACTTTATCTGGAACCTGCCAAAAATTGTGATTTTTCTTTCCAGCTTGGGATGAAAATATTAATAAAATGGTGCTTTCACATCTTTTGCAGATCCAACTTCTGCCAATTTTTTTTTCCCTGTTAGTGAATCATACAAACAGACTTTACAGATTTAGAACTGTGTGCTTCATTTAGAGTCGTTTTTCTTCTGTGCGCCAAAGGCTTACATGAAGCTCTGTGGTCAGACAAAAAGCTTTCAGTCTTTGGTCTTCATGTGCCAAATTATTCCACTGATATTAGAGAACTTTTTGCTATGTTAACAGTAGCCGAGAGTTTCAGAGAAGGTACTCCATTCTGAGGTAGATAAAATATACGCTGTGCAACATGTCATGAATAGCAGTGTGGAAAGTCTGGAAACTTTAGGTTTGGAAGTACAAGAAAGAAATATCTCTAAATGAGTGTCACAGTCATCAGAGGTACAAACCTCTGTAGGAGAAGCAGCGGCATAGCTTGTGTTTGTGCAACCTCACTCTCTTCGAAACTATTTTATTTTAAAGAATGAAATTCTAACTGTTTTCTTTCCTGTCTAATGTAAAAAGGACCACCTAAAGATTAAGACTGAGCTTCCTGACTAGCGTTAACTTTAAAGGGCAATCTCTAATTTACAAAGAAAACCAAAACTTTTGCTCTCTCGAGGTCCGTTTAGCGTCAGGACTAGGGATTTCTTGCCCCCTAGCTACGCAAATGCCTCTTTTTTCGCGAGAAGACACCAACAGGCGAAAATAGGCGCTTCCACGGCCTCGCGGATGCAGAAAAGGGGCGATTTCGTGACAGATAAAGGAATGAGCCCAAGAAATAAAAGCGGGAGCTCGGACCGCCGGGCGGGGCGGGGCGGCCGGAGCCAATCAGCGCCCGCCGGGCTGCTATAAAAGGGGCGCCGCCGCGGCCCCCGGTGGGGGGGGTGGTGTGTCCGTGCCATGTCCGAGACCGGTGGCGCCGTGGCCCCCGCCGCCAAGAAGCCGAAGAAAGCGGCGGGCGCTTCCAAAGCCCGCAAGCCCGCGGGGCCCAGCGTCACCGAGCTCATCACCAAGGCCGTGTCCGCCTCCAAGGAGCGCAAGGGGCTCTCCCTCGCCGCGCTCAAGAAGGCGCTGGCCGCCGGCGGCTACGATGTGGAGAAGAACAACAGCCGCATCAAGCTGGGGCTCAAGAGCCTCGTCAGCAAAGGCACCCTGGTGCAGACCAAGGGCACCGGCGCCTCCGGCTCTTTTCGTCTTAGCAAGAGATCCGGAGAAGTGAAGGAAAAAGCTCCCAAGAGGAAAACAGTCGCAGCCAAGCCCAAGAAGCCGGCAGCTAAGAAGCCCGCCAGCGCCGCCAAGAAGCCCAAGAAGGCGGTGACAGCGAAGAAGAGCCCCAAGAAAGCCAAAAAGCCGGCGGCCAGCGCAGCCAAGAAAGCAGCCAAAAGCACCAAAAAGCCGACAAAAGCTGCCAAGCCCAAAAAAGTGGTGGCAGCAGCGAAGAGCCCAGCGAAGGCAAAGGTGGTGAAGCCGAAAGCAGCAAAGCCGAAGGCGGCCAATCCGAAAGCAGCGAAGGCGAAAAAGGCAGCCTCCAAGAAGAAATAAGTCCCCGTGGAAGAAAAGGTTTGTCTCCACACTCTAATCCAACGGCTCTTTTCAGAGCCGCCCACCCTTTCTTAGAAGGGCTGAAATCCTGTTTGCCGCTGTTTTGTGAGAGGGGCAAGGAGGAGATGTTTCGGGGAATTGTGGTGTGCTGGGGCAAGTGTCGCTTCATTTCGGCAACGGCCAGACAGAGCAGCAAGATTAAAGATAGCTTTTAAATTTCCTCTCTGCATAGAAAGGGGAGGGAAACACCGCGCTGGCGTGTTTGTAACGCCGATAAGGCATGAAAGCTACGGGAAGGCGGAGCTGCTTCCGGGGAGCGCTGACAGCCCCGCCCCGGAGCGGTTTGAGCACGGGGCTGCGGCTCGTGCTGACTAGGGGTGTACAATTATACCAGACAATTTTAAAATGCACCCTGCGATTTTGACGCTTTAATGAAATTCAGGCTCTTTTTCTGAGTTTGTAGGTGGCTCTGAAAAGAGCCTTTGGGTTCTGTTGCTTAAGTTTTCCTGGGCGTTGTTCTTGGGCGCTTACTTGGCTTTGGCCTTGTGGCTGTCGGTCTTCTTAGGCAGCAGCACGGCCTGGATGTTGGGCAGCACGCCGCCCTGCGCGATCGTCACCTTGCCCAGCAGCTTGTTGAGCTCCTCGTCGTTGCGGATGGCGAGCTGCAGGTGGCGGGGGATGATGCGCGTCTTCTTGTTGTCGCGGGCCGCGTTGCCCGCCAGCTCCAGGATCTCGGCCGTCAGGTACTCCAGCACGGCCGCCAGGTACACGGGCGCGCCGGCGCCCACCCGCTCCGCGTAGTTGCCCTTGCGCAGCAGGCGGTGCACGCGGCCCACGGGGAACTGCAGCCCGGCCCGCGACGAGCGCGACTTGGCCTTGGCCCGCGCCTTCCCGCCCTGCTTCCCGCGCCCGGACATCGCTCCCGACGCTGCTCGAACGCCGCCGCCGCCGCCGCCGCCTCCACTCCAAGCGACGCGATCACGTGTCGCCGCGCCCCGCGCGCCGCCCCTCTTATAGCTTCCCCGCGCGCCCCGCTCCGCTCGCCGATTGGCTGCTCCGCGCTCTGGCTCTCTCCGACCAATGGCGCAGCGGATCCAAATCCACCCAATGGGAGCCGCCGGCGGCCGAGCCACCCCCGGGCCGGGCCGAACCTCCGCCCGCGCCCGCCCCGGCACCGGCAGCGCTGGCACCGAGCGTCCCGGCAGCCCGCCTCCTTCGGAAACGAGTCCGCCCCTGTCCCAGGAGAGCAGAGACGCGCAGTCCCCTCCCAGAAACAGGGGGAACTGTGCTAAAGCCTTCCCTGCCGTTTTAGGAACAGTCCTGTGTTTTAAACCTCAGAAGTGCTATTACAGGGCTACCTTTAACATTTGTTATTGTTACCGTAAAAGAGAAACTTTCGTTCCCGAAGGAACATTTGTAACCCAGCACTACTGCTATATGTAGACACTAGGCAGGAGCACGTAATACAGGAGGTTTAGGTTATTAGAGGTGGATTAATTACTCCAATATTGCTGCAATCAAACTAGTCTTGGTCTTCAAGCTGAATTATCTGTCTCCAGGCTGAGTCTTCTCACCCTTTAACCCCTCTAAACGTAACTGATGTCGTCAGATAACTTCTACAATACAAGTTGCTTAATAAAGAAAAGAACTTTGTTTCCAGCATTGCGTAAGATTGCATCACATAAATAAATATGTATTAGATGGGCAGAGAATATTTATTACATAGGTGGGTTCATGTACATTTTACTGTATGAAAGACGTAACTTTTTACTGCTTGGTGCACTTGATTTGTGGAAAACTCCACCTTGTACCCCGTGCAGAATAAACGATGTCTGTTTTCTAAACCAGATTCTATGTCTGTGTTTAGAGAGCTCCTAAAATCAGCCACAATAAGGTATTAATTGCAAGGCATTTCTGAAGAGCATTAGAAGTCAGGCTGTCACATCGTTACTCAAAGTGTAGAATAGCTCACTGCGCCTGTAAGCTGAAGTGATTTCCTGAACATTCAGGGTGTTTGTCTGGTATGACCTAGCCCTGTCTTACGGGTAAAGAGATTCATGTTCATTTAGTAATTGCCCATGGTTTCTCCTTATTTCCTGGCATATTTTTCTCTTCTTCCATACATTTTGAGCAAGGGCAGACAATGAAGGAGCCTGCACCCCTGACTTAGCCACATCCTTCTGTTACACCAGTGTTGTACAACAGGCTGTTCCCCCATTTTCCCCATTCTGCTTTCTTGTTTCCATAAATTCCAGTTACTTGTGATTTTTTTTGTTGTTGTTGTTCCCATCTTCAATCCTTGATGCTTTTGCATTCTAAATCATGTGTTTGCTTTTTAATGTACAACAGATCCTATGATATGGGTATCATAAAATTACAGCAGGGTAGCGTGCATGCAAGACTGTGCTACTTACCCTGGGGGCTACCACTGTAATAATTCAGGCAAGGACCAAGACATGACACCCACCAGGCCATCTGTGATAGACTTTAAAAAAAAAACTAAACCCCAAAAGATTGCATCTAAACTGCAACTCAGAGATCAAGAGAGCAGCACATCCTTCTTTCCGCAAGGGTACAATAAATAGGAATTCTGATATAAGCTGTACAGGGAATGCCTGTTGCAGCAGGATTACAAACAAGGCAAAGTAAAAAGAAGTTCATAGCACACACAAAGTAGTGTCACTATTTGTTTGTTTCTGGGTAACTAAATTCAGGTCCCTGTTCTGAGGGTTCAGTAACATTAAGGATGAACGTCTGAATGATATGATTCAATGGATTATGATGAATTAATTAATCTTAGGAGTTGTTTTCTATTTCCACCTTTACGCTGCCACTAACCTTCAGTGGTGTGTCAGGTAAGTCACATCACTTCTCCGTGTCTCAGCCCCTTCCCAGCCCATTTCCTCCCCGTGATCATTTCTTATTCTGTCCAACACTGCTCAGAGCTACAGATGAAAAATGTGAGCACAAGATGGAGGTGGTGTTACAGAGAAGAACTCCAAACCCTGTATGACTAGATGACATTACATGATTGTGTCTGTGTCCAGTGCCATCCTAAGTACATACTCCCATCTCAGCTGCCCTTTCCACACACACTCCAAAGCCATCTTAGAGGTCTATTAGTTGACCTTCTTTAACCCCCTCTTTGAGCCTATTTAACATGTAGCAAATTCAAACCCTGTCCCCTCAGCCAGAAGAGGATGGTACAGCAACAGGCAAGGGTTCACTCTACCCCAATAGAGAAGGGTTCATCTACACAGAGAATATGGGACACGCTATCCTAGTATCTTAATACTAGTATTATCCACAAGTAAAATTATCTGTTAATCTCAACATTAAAACTTAACCAATTTTTACTTATGGTAGCCTGTCCATGATGCGTCCAGTGGTTACCTGAGGCTTGATATGAAGCAAACCTTCCAATAACAGTATATAAAAGAAATAATTTTCTAATTATTGGGAGTACTTCAGCACTTCAGTTTCTACGTGCTATCAGCTAGTAGAAACTACTTAGCTACTAGTTAAAGGTTGAAAGGGATGTTTAGGAGCCGAAAAACAAGAATATAGCAGAAGTTCAGTGGGAAAAAAAAAGAGTATTATTTACAGTGTAGTTAGTTTTCCTTTCCTGCGGTTCAGAATGCCTCTATCGTCTCTCAAGGCCAGCCAAGAACCCTCCCTCCTTTGCACCTGCCAGCTAGTTTTACACAAATCACAGGAAACCAGTATTTTGATACACTGAACATTTATTGTCTTTCACAAGACAAAATGAAGTTTCCCCAGCCGATGACAATCCATCAAGATGACCATAAAGGGGATAGGGTGCAAAATTCCAGTGTACAGTATACGCAACAAAGTACCTCCCTAACCACCCCAGAAGAAAGATGATTCATCAACCTCACTGCAACTAAAAAACATGATTATAAAATATTTACAGGAAAAACAACCAGTACAGAAAATAAAAACTGGACAACCATTTGTGTATGAAATGCTGCTAACATTTTCTGTCTCCTTAAAAACCTGTTCCACTACCCTCACCAGAGCATTCGGGGTGTGTAAGGATTCAGGCAGAACATAGTCACCCCTCTATCCCACACTCCCCTCCCCAGAGCATCATTATCTCCCTCCAAGGAAGGGGAAGGACTTGAGGGGAGCAGCATTGCCTTCCTTAATGTGATTTCCTTTCACCAAGTGGACATGCTCTAGCTCAGAGAGGAGGTCCCCAACCACACCCCATCCATAGTGGTCTTCACTCACAGCACACTGGCAAGTTGACCTGGGGGTAAGGAACTATTCCCTGTCATGTGAGCCCTTTCGTTGCTTGCAGGAGGACTTTCCCTTCTCCTCCCTCCACAGTGATCTGATCCGTGTCCAGAGGGGCAGGAAAGCTGACTAGGACTATGACAGGTCACAGGAGACCTTCCATTTCTTTCATGAAGGCTTCATACACATCATCCTTTGTCTGTACAGAGATAGGGGCAGACGATCCAGCCTTGGGGGCAGCTTTGGTTAACGGGAGGGCAGGCTCATCATCTTGTTTTCTCTGGGAGGCAGCCGAAGCCCCTTTATTCTCCCGGCGCACTCGCAAGGCAGTGGGCACAAAGCGAGTGATCTCTGCCTTGGGGTTGGTGATCTGTGGCTTGGCACTGATTGTGGCCGTGGCTTTCTTCTCGATGGTGGCTGCACTGGTGTCATCCGCCTTGGGGCGCTGAATCAAGCTGGGTGGGGCGCTCAGTACCCCAGGATTTGGAATGGGAGCTGGTGGAAAGAGCCCAGGTGGGGCAGGTCCTAATGGGGGTACCAGAGGTGGCCGTAACATGCCTGGGCGAGGAGGAGGGATACCTGTAAGGAGAAAAGAAAGCATGCGCTGTCTCCACACCTGGGAACTTTCAAGTATTTCACAAAAAAAGGACACAGGCTCAGAATGCCAAGGAAAAAAAAAACCAAACCCCAAAACAACTCCCAACAAGATGCAGTAGCACTGGCTTAAAAACAAAATACGAAAAAAAGTTATGTTTTCAACCCTGCACCAAATGCTGGGTTGAAAATGCTGCTCTTCAGACTCTGAAAGCAACACGAACTTGTCTATTGCTCCCTTTCAAATTTTAAAGTTATAATCTGAAAATAAAATTTTTTGACGATCCAGCCCACTGCAATTTCAGAGTCAGCAGAAATGTCTGACCCAGGTAGAAAAAATAAATATCCCAATCTTCAACTCATTTATTGGAAGGCCATTACAGCACACAGAGCTTATTCAGAAAGAATCCAGCAGAGCAAAAGTTTAAAGTCTGAAATTCCCTTTCTGAGGACAAATTTCTTGCTGTCAAACTAAACGCAGCACTTATTCGTTGTTATTACGCAGAGAAGTGTAACAGCACAAAGCACAGCGCAGCCACACAGACAGGAACAAAGGCTACCTGGCCACCAATTACACTCACTAGCTTGATCACCACAGCACAAACTGGGAAAATAAAGCAAGAAGAGACTTGGCATGGAAACAAACAGAACACTTTACCTGGTGGGGCAGGAGGGGGCAGGCGAGGAGGAGGACCACGTGGAGGAGGACCTGGGGGCAGACCTGGTGGGGGGCCTGGAGGAGGACCGGGTGGTCGCCCAGGTGGGGGGCCTGGTGGCAGCAGTCGAGGCAAAGGCCCACGCAATCCTGGTAAGCCAGGAGGTCTCAGGAACGGAGGAGCTCCTGAAAGCACAGGTACAACGAAAGAGAAATTTAATTCATAGTTAAAAAAATATCCCAGCAACTATCTTACCAGCTAATACTAAAGATCTACAACAACTTGAAAGCTGCATTAGCCAGCTGCCAGATTAAATAGAATGTCTAAAAATTTAAAAAAGACGCAGCAGTTATAGAGTTAAAGGTTCTTCATAATAGTCAAATACCAGTATCTTCTCCTACTTAAAAAAAAAGACTCCTTCCCACATAATGAAGTAGTAACTGAAAACAGCTACTGAGCTGAGTTTGTCAGAATTTAAACAGATAGAAAACTTTCCTCTGTGGCATTTGATTGTTCTTCTGGCCTAAAAATAAGTACTTTCTCTCTTTTACTCCACTTTGTACACTGGCTCTGCTGCAGACTGTGTTGGCCCTGACAGCCCATCGGGCAGACTTCAGCTACAGGAGCTTGATGCTTCAAAAGCAAGGTACAGCATCAATAGACTGGTGACAGAACAGATCATACAGCCTCAGTAATTACCACACTGGCCACACATACTACATCTGCAACACGTTCTGCAGCTTCAAAGCTCCCAATCTGATACTGCTGCCTCTAGCCCTGAGAGCCTGCATCCTTCGAACCAGAGTAAACCAAGTATTCACCTGGTGGAGGGCCAGGAGGAAGGCCGGTGGGTGGGCCTGGGGGCCTCAGTGGAGGGGCTGGAGGTGGTCCTAGCGGAGGAGGCCCAGGCATAGGAGGTGCCTGTATCTGAGCTGGAGGAACAGTCTGCGCACTCTGTTGCTGCTGTTGTGTTTGGGAAGTTGCACTAGATGACCCGGTCTCTGCCAGAGCTTCCTCACTGAGCTGTTGTTGCTGCTGCTGTTGTTGTACTGTCTCTTCAGACTCTGATTCCTCTTCCTCCTCCTCCTCCTCTTCTGAATATTCTTCCACTTCTCTCCCTTCTTCTGGAATTTCCTGACCTGGATATGGAGATACAGTTATAAAATCTGTCTAGATGTAACATCTTTGTGAACATCAAAGAAACTTGAGCACACAAAATAAAATAAAAAGAAGAAAAAGAAAGATAAACTTTGCTTCAAAGGGAAGAAATCTGACCACGTTTTATTGTTAAACAGAAAATAAAAATAAACAAAAAATAGTAATAGAAGAATCATCACTGTTCTAGATAGAGCTCTGACAACAAGAGCTATGTGTTCCTATGAGATCTGAAATTCCTACTACCAACCCAAACTGTAACTATTTGATCTACAGTTTATGTGAGTTTGTGTGGAGATGAGGCAACGGGGATAGGCGGTTGGAGACACAATCTCAAAACAAACACAGTCCCCATGTCCAAGAAACTCCCACACCTTTGAAAGATATTGGGATTTTCTTTCTAAAACAAACAAAAAATAATCTTTACTCTATTGGTTAACTTATTTCAGTAAAAGGGTATTTTTAAGGAGTACAAACCATTACAAGTTACAGGCTGAGCACACAGACAATATTACCATTTCTTTTTCACCAACGGGGTCATATTTCATTTGAGCAACTGTTTCAAAGTTAAGAAAGAAAAGGTTTAGAAGAAAAAATCCAGTAAATTGCTACTCTTAACTTCAACTCGGTTATGCAAAGTGCACATACTACTTAACCAAAAAGAAATTAAAAAAAATACCCAAAGAAACCAACAAACCCAAAAACCTAACCATAGCTGATATTCTTAGCAGATCAGAAGTAAAATGTTTACTCTGTAATGGCGTATCACCTCATACTATATCCATCTTTCTCACCTGCCATTCGTAACATCATGGCCTGGAGTGGAGTCAGTTCTTTCATGTTCTTTTTCTTTTTTCGTGACTTCCCAGGCATGTCTGCAAACCGGACACTGTGACCTGGGGAAAGCAAAATATGGACAAGGGTGGCAGGAGGTAGGACGAAAATAATAAAAATCAAATAGAGTTACATCTACGCCTGTTACGGATAATGTATCATTCTAACATAAGGATGCTCCTTACAGAAGAGTTAACATTGGTGTTCCCGATTATTTGAAGTTTTGCTAGCCTAGCGTTCTCCATCAATTGGTCTCCCCCAACCAAGTGAGCCTATTTTAGACCGAGGCTTAATTTTGTAGGGTACCCTGCCAATCCAATGCTTCAGGTTAAAAATGGCTTGCAAGCTATAAGCTAACTCAATTTTTAAGAAAACAGGTTTATCTGAAAGTTGCTCCACTTCTCAACCATTCTAGAAGTGCTTCCTTCTGACCCATTTATTAATAAAAATCCCTCAGCTGGAATGTAGATGAGTTAGAACAGAGTAGCTGACTAAATAAATGACACATACATCATCACTCAGGAGAGCAGACAAACTCTACAAAGTAGCGTTTTCCCTCAGAAAAATCAAACCCCAATCTCTAAGTTCTCCCCCATACCTGATTTCTTTTCTTCACCACCTTCCCTCTCCTTGTCATTGTCACGATGCAGGAAGTCCTCGCCTTCGCTGTCCGCATCTGATCTATCGCTGTCACTATCATCACTGCTCTCATCATGCTTGTCTTGATCCATATCCTCAGGATACCCTTCATCTTCACTAGTACTGGACATATCATCATCATGCCCTCGCTGTCCTGCAGAAAGCGAAGTATAAGGAAATGCATAAAATCCAAATACACTGGTGTGAAAGAACATTTTGTACGTCTACAGTCACAAAATTCCCCCTAGCAACAGCACTGACAAACTGTCATCCCTTTACTGCTTAACACATATTTTGAAAGAATATTTTGGAGAATCTATTTATAAGATTTTCCATCAGCCTGCTGGTTAACTGGTAACTGCTACTGCAACTCATTAACTTCTATTCAGCAATTGCCCACTACTGAAATACTTTCAAGCTTTCTGACATGAAATAAAGCTAATCCATCCATTCACAAAAGTTTCTAGGGATGATGGAGTAACTGCGTGAAAAGGAGGACCTAGGTTCTCCTAGAAAATGCACACTCAGGGGTGGCTGGGGGTTTTGTTGTTGTGGTTTTGGTTTGGGGTGGGTTGGTCTGGGGGTTTTGTTTATTAGTGGGTTTTTTAAAAGGAAGAATTCTCTGAGAATAGCTGGGGTTTTTGAAGGGATAATATGTACAATCTTTCAGAACTGTTAAGGCCACATGGGAAAAGATGCAATCTGTGCAACCTAACAGAAAAAAAAATAACTGAAAAATGTAATTAAAAGTTTCAACATTTAAAAATATATCTGGTAAATGAAACTGCAGATATTATGAATATATCAGAATGACCTCAGAGGTGCACTCATTTAAGAAAAGTCCTTTCAGTAGTACTAACAAACACTCATATTGCCAAGAGAATACCTTGTCTAGGGCACACTACATTCACAGCAAAACAGGTCAAGGAAAACTCCAGACAGTAACAGGGAAGTTCTTACCTGCTTCAGAACTGTAAGAAATCTCCTCCTCTCGCCTTCTAGGAGCCATTTCCAAGGTGAAACCCACTTTACGGCCATACATCTGCAGGACCTGAGGAGGGGGTGGCCCTGGTGGAGGTCCAGGGGGCTTCCTGCCTGGAGGTAAACGTGGAACACCAAGCCCAGGAGGAGGAAGTACAGAAATGGACCGAACTGGTGGTCTGGAAATAAAAAAAGTAAATGAGAAATGTAGGAATGCAAACAAATGAAAGCGAACAAGCCCTTAACAGAATTATTTAGCCTTCTCTTATCCTTGCTTACATAGCAGTCTTCTAAAAAGAAACATGAACATTTATGAATCTGACATTTATAGATCTGACACAAGGAGTTTACAACCTCATACAAAGACATGACAGCTGAACATCAGACAAAAGCTTCTCAGAAAGCAACTGAAGAGAACACTGAAAAAAAGCAAAGACTGAATCCTACCACAGAAAAGGAATGAAGTGACCACTGAGTTGGTGAAAACAGGAGGCTATTCAGAAGGAAACAGAAAAAACTAGTACTAGAATAAAAAAAAAACAAAACAAACAAGCAAACTAGGAGTTTATATGAACTATCCATATAAAGTGAATATGCTAGCGGGACAAAAGAACACACATACGGCAATTTAAGGGACATTTATGTTCAAAGCAGTCAGGTTTACTGATATGCAAAAAGCCAAAAACTAGAAGGCATAGTATTTAACTCAAATGAATTTAAACAAAAATGTTTAACAGTAGGGAAAGATTAAAAAGGACTTTGGTTCAGAATTCATGTCTTCTGCGAGTCAATATTGCCTCTGCTTCTATCCCTAGCTCCTTCCCAGTAACTGGAATGCTTCACGTCCCCTCTAAGTCTCTCTTTCCACTTACCCATAGGCTGATGTCTTCTTGAGGATAGAAGGCGGTTGGGCCCCTGGAAGGGGAATGTCCTGTATGAGGATGTTGGAAGGAGCATGAGGCATATCTGGTAAGGGGATACTTTCCACTTCAACATGCTGAGCATTCTGGAAGGGAGGGGTTAAAAAAAGAGAAAGAACAGGTTACTCACACAGAAGCTACTGCACAACCTCATTACCTTACGGAGTACAGAACACATGGGACCTGCCATCACTTGTCAAAGGTGTCGGTTCTTAGGGCATGTTATCTTGCAGCAGCCCATGAAAAAAACTTGGGAAAGTGTCAACATTAGAAGCTTTCAATGCAAAACAAAGCACATGCAATGCACGTATGAAAGGCTTTAGCATTCATGTTTCTGTTTCACTTTAGACTTTCAGTCTCCAAAACTAAGAGGCCGCAGACAAGTATGGCTGTATTTTTTAAGTACTCAGCAAGCATAAATCCCAGAGCAATGCATATTCCAAAGGAAAAAAATACAAGAAGTCTTACAGATCCTTGCACTTGCACAACACTACGTTCTAGAATACAGCAGGGAAGAATACTAGAAAAAGATCTTTAAAAGGATGCCAAAGGCTTCTCATTATTTCCAGCAAGAGATTTAGAAGAAATGCACAGATATATCAACTGCACACTCACAGGCTCTCTCTCTAATACAGAAAACAAAATGCTGATATTGCTGATTTGAAACATAAGTTTCCCTTTCCTCCTTTCACGTTGCATGAGATCAGTATACCACAGACAAACAGGGGCTTGACAGCAGCCACACTGTCCTCTCCGAAATGCTCTCACTGGAGGTACTATGCAAGTTATTTTAAGTATTTCACATGGGCTCCATGACACTGGTCTCTTATAAAGCTCCTTCCTTTGTAACCGTCCCACCTAATGAGCAAAGAGAATACACTATGACAGCTACAAGACTGAAATATAACAAGCATTACCTTGACAGCATCAAAATACTGGCTGAGTTGTGATCTCTTCTGCTCGTACTCCACTTCCAACTTGCGCAGTTCTTTATAGATGTCAGGATTCTCTTTCTCATAGAGCCTCAAGATACGTTCAAAAGTCTCACGGAGTTTTTTGCGTTTATCCTTCAGCACTTTTTCATTAAGTTGAGGCTGTTGTACTGGGTTAAACTCTGATCCAAGACAGTAAATAAATGACACCAAAAAAAATCATAAATTACTCTACTGCACAACTGTGATGAATTAAATCAACACAAAGCAAAAATATCTTCAAACCCTATTTTCAGGAAGTCTTAGCCTTATGACAACACTCTCCTTCAACTGTAAGTTATATCACACACACTACTCATTCTTTTTATCAGCCATCTTCCTGAAAAAAGTCCTTTTTGACAGCACCACATCGCCCTAAATTGTAATCAACCCATAGTTTTAACAGAACCTCCCCTTCTAACAGGAAAGGAAAAAAGTTACTCTACTTATTCTCTCCAGTCATCCCTTAAAACTATGCTATACATCTACATAAACCACTGCCTAAGCCCAACACCTGGTACCCCTTACTCACCCATCTCATCCAATTTTTCCATGTCCCGGATAATCTGCTTTGGATCTTTCATCTTCAGTACAGCTGCTCGTACCATCATTCGTTGCTTTTTGTTCTAAGATCAGAGATCAAGCAGATCAGAAAAGTGTCAAAGAAGAAAGACATAGAACATCTGTTACCCTCTCTCTATATTTCCAGTGTGGACAAAAAAAAAACACACCTCAAAATACCCTGTAAATGTTCACCATGGCACAAATCAGACGCAAAGGTAATTAAAACTCCTGGTAATTTAATTTTAATTCCACTATCTTGATAATTACAAATGCTACTATAATTCATTCACTTCAGTTAAGACACATACAGTCAACACAATAACCAACTGACAAAAAAACACTAACAAGTCTGTGAGTCTTGGGTGGCTTATTTGTTGTCTGGTTTGGGTTTTTTGTATTGGACTTACTGCTTGTTTGTTTGCTTTGTGTTTTTTTTTTTTAATATTACTCCTAACTACTTACAATAATGCTTCAAAAAAAATTACAAGTTAAAAACCAGCAGGTGATGAGATATGTTTACTCAAAACCTGTTTTCTTAACCTACTTGTTTGGATAGTATTTTCCAAAGTCAATCTTAGGATATCAACCAAAACATCCGTAGTCTATTAATCAGCCACAGCCCATTACAATCACAAATATGATATGCAGTACAGGAAACGCCAACTAAATGTTTCCAATCTCTTTATTTACCTTCTTTAGTTCCCTTTTTCTAGCTTCCTTCCCTAGAGGGGAAAAGAAAAAGAAAATAACAACTTGAAAGACACAATCAAATGGAAGAATCTTTCCTTCATCAAGACTAGTGCTGTTTCTTAATGGCTCACTCATCTTACAAAGACTGTAACTGTAACTCAACTTCCCACTGAGAAGAAAATACAGCATGAAATAGATTTCTGTTTCACGTGTTTTATACAGAAGAAAAAAAAGAGATACTGCAGTCTTCATGTCTCCAGAAGCAGGACTTCTTCCATACAAAAAACAGAACAATAGGCAGCAGAAGTCATAGTAATATGTGCAACCATGAAAAGATTGCTGCACAGAAGCTGAAACAGAGTCAACAGACAATACACTCGAAAAATATCTAAGCTTTGAGTATGCATCAAAGCATTTCCACCACATAAGTCTGCACTTTCTTTATGTACTTAGCCTTGATAACATCTGACCAAAAGCAAAAAAAAACAGTTAAAACAACCCCCTCATCTAACCAGAGCACCTACAAAAGTTGACATGTTCCTCAAATTCCTGCCTCAGTCAGATTAACTCTGTCCCAGGAAGCAGCCTGCAGTTTAGCCAACAGCTAAACACAAACCGATAACCACAGTGAGAACCAAGAGGGAAATACTCAGGGAAGCAACAGCATGAAAACAAGAAGCCTTCTCAGCCAAAACTGAGATGTTTTTCTAGTTAGGAAAACACAGTTCTGATTCACAAGTGAGGATCTTATCCTCAGAGAAGGTTTTTCATCTGCTTTCAAAGGCACCCCCCATTCCCATCTGCTTAGCTTTTACAGATACTTACGGGCCTGATCCGTGGGATTCATAAACTTCCCACTCTTGGTGGATGATGTAGATCTCCGCCCCATTTTGATCTTTTTTCTCCCACCTCAAAAAAACAAGCTTAAAAAGCCGGGGTAGCTCTGCAAAAGATGATATGGTTTCAGGTCCTATGCACCAGTAGCTTAATTATGATTATTTCTCTTCTCTGCATCAATAGGTTGCACGCTCAAAGAGCTCAAACACTTGCAAGGTCCTCGCACCCAACTCTGAGCTCATGCTACTCTAACTAAACACTACTAATTTAACTAAGTACCTACTTACTACTACTTCACTAAGTAATAATTTAAAACTAATTGATAAGTTTGTCATTATTCATACTAAGACTCAAACCACAAAGCTTTGTGCTTACGCTGTGGAAAGGTGCAGGGGAGGTTAGAAACACATATTCTATTTTTCTAAGAGCCTATCAGAGTTCAGCTTCTCATTTACTCTCACAAGAGCTCTCCAGTTTTCACCTTTCTCTGTGTCAGATGTTTCCCCCCACATGTCCTCCCTTCCTCAGAATCTAAGCTGCCATTGCTGTCCCTCCCCGGCACCCACTGTATCCATCAGCAGGTGTCCTGCACACATTCACGTTTTCTTCGCCTCCCCAGAGCCCTCTTGTGCTCTCTGCCTCCATCAGCGTTATTTCAAGGCGTGCTGTGATGACCAAAGAAAGGGTTTTTCTGGGAAAGATTATTTCCTGTCTTTTGGCATTTCTTCACCTTACAGATGACTATCTAAGTGTTCAAACTACGGCCCGGGATGTTTCTTCTCTCTCAGTTTTGCTCTCCCTCTACCTCCACACCTAATTCCCTGGCAAAATACTGGGGTTTTTTTTTGCAAGACACTATAATTTCTTTAGGTGAGAAGCTCACCAAACAGAAACAGCAGTTACATTTACACCCCGTATTTCCCACATTTCTACCATTTAAAGGGTAAAGGGAAAGCGAACAAACTTCTGAAACATCCATCCCAAATTTTCTTAGGACCCAAAGCAAAGAGTTTCAATGCAACAAGTTAACAGACAAAGGTGGGAAAAAAAATAAAAGTCAAGCACTAAATTTATGGTTTTCTGGCCACTGAGGAATGGGGCAGAAAGCCCTTCCTCCTCCTCCTCCCCCGATGGAAGGAGGAAGAGAAGGCGGGAGCGCAAACCGCCGCCGCCTTCTCTCTTCCCTTCTCCTTGCAGCCCAGCGCCGCCCACCGCTCTCACCCCTCCGCCGGGCCGGGCCCGGCTCCCTCCCGCTGCAGCTGCAGCCGCGGCCTCTCAGCCCCGCGCCCGCCGCCGCGGCCCCGCCGCCATCTTGCACCGGCACCGTGTGGCGGCGCGCGGAGCCGCGCTCCGGAAGGGGCCGCTCCAACTCTATGGTTCCGCCGCCCCTCGCTCCCCCTCGGAGGTTCCGACTCTGTGGTTGGGCCGGGGGCGGGGCCGGGAGGCGGGGCTGGAGCGGGGACTGGCCTGGGTAGGGACAGGGGTAGGGATAGGGGCAGGGACGGGGATAGGGATAGGGACAGGGTCAGGTTGTACCTAGCCAGTCCCGCCGAGCCCTGGGAGCAGGGGAAGACACGGTTCGGGAGGGATGAGGGTGAGAGAGCCGTACACCGGCAAGGCCGGTGCTGGAAATCGACTGGAATAGGCCAGTGCGGGAATAGGGACAGAAAGGAAGGCCTGTGAACTTGGTCGCCGAGGCCGCTGTTCTCCCACGCTGTCCAGCGGAGATCCCACAAAGTGTCCGCACTCCTCCTCCCTGAAACAAGGCAGAACCAAATGGCGTGTGAGAAGTCTCTGTCCCTGGGGAATAAACGCAAAGTGCTGCGGGAGCGGGAGGGAGCTGCCCACAGCCTCAGGTCTGTCACATGGGTTTGTTGTAGGGTTTGGCCTCGAGGCAGCGCTGCTGCCCTGTCACCGGGGCTGGCATCGCTCTCTTGGGCTCCTGGCCAAGCCGCCGTTCCACGGGACTACTGGGAAAAAGTGACTGGATGACGTTCATCAGGCAGCTCAGACTGTACTAAGGGAACCAGAGAAAGTTTGGTCCGATCAGGAACCCCAGGACCTACTCTGTTGCTTGTCTCTTCGTTTAGCTCCCATTGTGGGGAATGGTGAAGCTGGTAAACACCTTGTAGGAGCTGTTCTGCGACATTGTCCAAAGTACAATTCCTAGCAAAAGTCCACAGCACACAAAGCACCAGGATAAAGATACATGAAAGATCAGGGGGCAAGCCATAAAATATAGGTGCAGGATTAAAGAATTAGCATGCCAGGGAGAGGTGTAGGAAGGACAGTTTTCTCTGCACAGGCAGCACCCGGGAACAGAGGTGGTCAGATCCCTGAGATTTGTAGACCCCCCTGCTCCTGGTGAACATGCCATGCAAGACAATGTTGTTACAGTTTTTCAGATAATGGAGTCTCGGTTGGCAAACTGGAAGTTTATGAAGGATCACTGCAGGATGGGCAAAAGTCTGTAAGCTATGCATCATAATAATGCTAGCATCCATCACACACGGCACAAAATCCAAGTTAGCAGATAGCTAGTCCAGGAGCATCCTTGGAGCCAGGGCTTCAGGAGCTCTCAGTGCCTAGGGAGTCTTGCTAACCGTGTACAGAGCAGAGTCATCCCCACCTTGTGCCTCTTTGGCCCGTTCTCTTTACATTATTCTTGTTGCCAGAAAGAATTTTCTGCAGGGCAGATTTTGGTTGCAACCATACTGTTTTTCCACACAGGTTTGAAAGCAGCTTAGACTGGCTTGGGCTGCTTTAGTTTCTTTTCTTCCTTGAGGCTGTTCTGACTTAGAACACACATATCACAGTTTTAATTCTTAATACTTTGTCCAGAACAGCAGCCTGAGCAAAGAGAGAATGCTGGAGGGGGTGTGATGTAAATCTGTGGCCATGCACATCCCTGTTACACACCATGTCACGGGAGAGGGGGATGGATGAATTTTTGAAAATTAGTCGCATCTCAAAGGGCTTGGGGCTTTCTGTCATGGGAACACTGGGCTCAGTGGGGACAATGATGCTGCCTCAGCCCTGACTGCTTTTTCCCAACAGTGTCTGCTGACTTGGACAGTAGTTCTCCCACATTTTTCACTTGGTACTTCTGTCACACCGAGGTGAAACTCCAAGGAGTATAGAGAAGAAACATCAACAGACGGGTTATGACACCTTTGGAGCACCAAGTGTAAGGCTGGCCAGAGGGTTAGAAAGAGCAGGAGTTAATTCTGTGGTGGGGAAGCCAGCTTTTCTTTAAGTCCACTAGGAATGAGGATATGCATAGAGTTGAGTAGAAATTGTATACCTCTGTGTTCCTCATTGTGTATCCCACGTCCCCTGGCACTGCTTAGTACTTGCTTTCAAGAAAATGTGGACAAACTGCCTGAAAAATACAACAGATTCATTTTTATTTGACTCCACTATTCTTGTACAGCTGTGGTTGGAAATCTCACAAAGAGCTGGTGGTTCTATTTCCTAGTTTAGAACACACATTTGCACATAGAAAGCAGGAGTCAGGAACTCCTACCTCTCCAACACTCAAATATTGCTGTTCTGCCGATTGACAGTCTCTTGACTCTACGTAAGTACCTCTAAACTGAGTGCCACTTGTGTCAGGAGACAGGAAATATCACATTGTGGAGAAATGATGCCTCAGGTCACCATGTCATCCACAATACCTCATGCACGCAAGGCAGTACTTTTTGCCTCCTCTGAATCTCCTCTGCTGATGCACATAGCCCAGTGTGCTGGTCTCAGTTTCTCAGTTCCCGACACCCACCCATGCTCCTGAACCCCGGGCGTTCTTCATGATGACCGCCAGAGCTGACAGAGCTGTTCAGTGCTAGCAATTTCGTCGCCATCTAGTGGCTTTTGAGCACAAAAGTGAAGAGGAGTCAAAAAAGATGATTAAAGTGAGACCAGTGGGGGAGGGGAAAAAAAAAGAAGAACCCATCATGGAAGGATTGTGCAGACTATTCAGAACTACCCTTTTGTAATCTCACCAATTTCTTTACTTTCATAGGCACGATCTAGTTACTAATAAACTACTATTGCTAATATTGAATATTAACAAACAGGTATGAAATTGGAGATGCTTTTAGTTTGGGGGAAGCTGGTACTAAAAAAGGAACCTATACACAATTCAGCTAGATCAGTATCATGGATACAAAAAAAAAAAATGAAATTTATGAACTGCATCTATAATGAACTTTTTCATTATTTGGTTTAAGATTGGGTTTTCAGAACAACAATTAAAAAAAAGTACAGAAAAGAAAGAACGTACAATACATACATTTTTATTAAGTCTTTAATTATCTTTTTTTCTAAGAGCAAAAGAAAGTAATCCACAGCATATCAGAGCAAGAGACTACAAATCATGTTCTTGCTTCCAGCTTTTGTTTTAAAATGTGGAAAATAAGGACATTTGGTAGCATATTGTGAAATGCAGAATCTGAGCACACTCAAAGCAGTCTCACATTGGTGGGACTGGGTAAAGCATTTGAAAATAACTTCAGAGCATTAATAGGGCTGCAATACTACAGGCACTTGTATATGTGTATGATTCCATTTTAATCAGCAGAACAGCAGCTTTGCAAAGAAATTTTTACCTGGGGGTTTGCAGGAGCAGAGCATACCAAGCATAAGAGGTTATGCACAGCCAGGCACGCCTGGAAAGTGGCAGCTGGTTTCTCTCAGCTCTGGGGCAAGGTTGTCTGTGTGTGCCTGTAGGCCCAGGCTTCTCATACCTAACAATCTACTGGGATTAGAGTTTATTTAAAGAAGATCTCTGGCTGGCTTCTTAGACAGGGATGGGACAGAAAATAGCAGCTAAATATTCTTCAGCTAGTCCTTATAAGTAGTTCAGGGAACAAGGAATCCAGTCTATCAGATTTAGCACTAATCCACACTACAAGTTTAGCAACCACAGCTGTCCTGACGAAGCCTCCATGGGTTGCCTTCTTGAAATTGTTTTCTCCCATCATGTTGTCATCTTTGATATAGAAACATAGAGAAAAATCATGCCTCCTCACCACCACTGCTCCAGCAGTGAGTATTATTGTCACTGGTATGAATTACAGTTGAAGGTTATCTGCAATGCATTCCAGAAAACAGTGAAGGAAAGGTACAAAGTATTTGAAAAGTTGCCTCCCAGAAACACCTATAAGCCAGTTTCCTATTAATATATTTCATTGCCAGTTCTCAGAAACGTCACATCTCTTGCTCTGCTGCCACTAATAAGAAAAAAAAAAAATCAGTAGTTCTTTTGCCATAATGAATCAAAAAGATTGCTTCAGGCATAGCTACTGCAGCCACCGCCTCAGAAGAAGAGAGAACTCTGACTTCATTCACTGAACTTGCTGTCTCACCAAAGAAGTCACTTCATGTATGGCACGCTGGTACTTTTCTGAGGCTGCTTTAAACTCATCCAGGTGCTTCTCGTAGCTTTTCACAGCTGTCAGAAGCTGATTCCTCTCCACAGCTCCCAGGATGGCATGGAGGATCATTTCAATGCCAAGGCCAATAATGGTAATGCTAATTCCCCCAAGAACAGATGCCCCAATCTGTGCAAGGAGACTGATGAGCTTGCTCACAGTGAAAGTTAAAAGATTGGAGCCAAGAAGTTTGATAGCTACCATCCCAGCTGTTGAAGTTGCTTCTCCAAGAATAATGGAAAAAACTTTCTGGGCTATTGCAATTTTCTCCAACTCAGGCTCTTTGATGTCATACAGCTTCTGGTACAGCACTGGCTCAAGCTTTTCCTTCATGTCACTATCAATCTTCTGTACCTGATGCTGAATCTCACTCATCACTTGAATGATAATGTCACAGTTTTCCTTGACAGTGCTGCTCTCTCTCATCTGGATGTGGGGAATGGTACAGCCCAGGTGCTCATTCAGCACTCCAACCAGCTCATTTGTTGCACGGAAATTTGTGGACATGCACTCAAGCAGTTCCTGATGCAAATGGATCAATTCTTGCTTTCTCTTGGGATTGTCTGGGTAAAGGAGGTCACTCAATGCCATTCTTCAGAAAAAAGCTACTTCAAAAGAGAAAAGAAATGTCTTACTCTGTTCAACTCCCATAACTGTAGCACTGAAATGTGTTTTGTCCCTGCCTCACTGGTTCTTTTTATATTCAGCAGGTCAAATCCCAAGGCATATCTTACAAATCTTAATTCTTGCTTTGGTTCTTTAGACAAGTAACTGAAAAAGGACCTTTTAAGACACTGGGTATACTTGGAGCAGCAAAAATAGCTAAAAAATATGTTATTATCATAAATTGTAAATAGAACACGGTTCATTGGAAACTGAAGATTGAAACTGAAATTAGAACCTTGGAAACTGAAGATACTAGAAGCTGAACTAGTTCACTAAAAAATGGAACAATCTCATCTAATCAGCAAAATCTAAAATAAGCTGTGGAAATTAAAGGCCTGTTCTAGGCACACTTCTGTATCAGCCTATCTTTTCAGTTTAGTGGCATCTGATTTTTCAGCAACTGTGATGATCGGTGGAGTGGACGTGGTCTGTATCACCATAAGTGTTGTTTTATGCCAGTGTAGCTTTTTTTCCTCTAACATTCAGAAGAAAAGTATTACTATATAAGCACTCTGTGCTTATACTAATAAACTTACACTTGGGAATTCATACAGAATTGTAAAATTATCTATAATAAACCTATACTAACCTATGTCACCTTACACATTTCCCACTGTATTTCCTTCACTGATATTTAGGCCATTCCCTCATTGTTTGTTCACCTCCCTAACGCTGTAATTGATTCCCCATTGTTTTTTCACTCTGACCAGCAAACCACTGCAGACAGCCCTGTGATGTTCAGCACACCGTGTAAGCACCATGAGGTGCACCTACACCAGGCTGTCTGTGATGGCAGACTGCCTTGGAGCAGCATACATCAGCTTGCCCTGCTTGCACAGCTTCATTCCCTCCATTCCCAGGGTGTCCCATGCGGAGTCAATATCTGCAGGTGCTCACCAAGCTCCTAGGACATGACTGAGCAGAATCTGACCTTATCACTGTACAGACCAGGGCACAGAATTTAACTCCTCTCAAACCCTTGTGTCTAATCCTCATGGTCACCATTCTTCTCTGAGCTGTTGCTGGTTTGCCAGCAAAAGGGCATATTTAATATATATTTCCTCTTAACCTGCATGTCAATATACAGAGCCTGAAGAGACTGAGTTCCCAGTGATCATGGAGTTAGTCCTCATCATTAAGATTCCGTAATCAACACAGTGCCACTTCCCTTTGACCCCATCACCAGCTGCAGAATGAAAATGTTTTAGCATGGTTTTGACTTAAATGCAAAAATCTTAGGAAACTATGAATGAGTAGGATGACTTAGTTCTTTGTTGGTACTTCTTATGTTCTCAGCCCTCTGTTGCAAATCTGGGCCACATTTGTGGCAAGTGCTTAGCATTTTTCCAAGATAAACCTCTTCTTGCTGTTGGTGCCTACATATCACAGTTAGAGCTACAAATAGTTATGTGTAGGGGACTACCTAGATTTTTCTTCTCAAAAAGAAGCCTTTGTGCCATTTTGGTCCTTTGTAGTTCTTGCACTGTTTGTTAACTGCAAATCATCTGACACTGAACCAGCTGTATTTTGCTAAACACACCCTCCCCCGCAAGGTCACAGTAGAAAACCAGAATGATTTCAACAGTCCTCTGCCAATTTTTAATCTCAGTATTGAAATACAAGCCAGTCTGAAGAGACTTTTTTCTGCAATATTTTGCACAGTACTGTGCATTTCTGTTAGCAACTTACCTTGTAGTTGTGTCAAGAGAATAAACTCTTTAGCACATCTTTTTCTTCAAGCTGTAGGGAGTGAAGTACATATACAGTAAAGGTTTGTGATTTTCAGGAAACACAAAGCCATGTCAATGCAAGCTATGATTTCATATCAGTCCTGCCTCAGGGATGTTGCTGACTTGCTCTCTGACTCAGTGTGATATTAGAACCTTTTTACTCCAGTAGTGTTTTGTTGTAAGGTCATTTGTTTTCCTTATTTGTAGAAACGGAGCAGACAAAATGTTTTAGAAGGAATAGCACTTCAACAAACATTTTACATTCTAGACAGGTGTGGAGGAGACTTTTAGCTTCTATTATTTATGCATGATTATTTCAGGTCCTTATAGCTGCTCTAGATTTTATGCCTCTTAATGCTAAGATCACTTCTTAGTCTTCACATTTGCTAGTTTTTACATTTTCTTTCCAGAGTTAGGCAGGCCACATATATTTCTGACAATTTATCTGGCTCAAGGGAGATTTTCTGCAAAAACTTTTCTAATTAAACATTTAGAGTGCCTACCTGATTTTGTCTGATTGCTCCTGCTGAAACGTGTATGGGACAGTAACTTCAGCCTCTTTCCCTTGTGTTTGTCTGGTGTTTTCCAGCAACATGTGATTAGTTAGGGATCTGGAGGCTGGGCTTCAGCTCCATCCTGTTGCCTGCCTGCTTGTCATTAATTCTATTGTGTGATGTTTGCCCAGATTTATCTCATTTTCTTCATCCTTTCCCCTTCCTTCCGATTCTAACAGAATTCAGTTTACTTAAAGCTAGTTCCCAATTGTTAAATCCTCCAGAGACCTCCTGTTCCTGGAGGGAATGGGTGCAGCACAAATCCCTCCTACCTGCAACAGAGGTACCATCACAGGTACAGAAAGAGCTGAAAGGGGTGGTATTATTTTCTGTTCTCAGAACACAAATGGTGTAGGACAGCACTTTTTGTTCAAATAGATAAAGGATGAAGTTTTTCACTGGGATTTATAAGTTTCTATTGTTTAGAAATATGAACATTAATGTTTGCAACTATGCCTAGAAATAACGAGTTTTGCAATGACTGTTTTTTTATACCCGTGAATTATGGAAGAAAAGTTGAACAGTCCCACAAAACCAGAAAAACAGATACCACAGACAGTGAAAACAGGCTTTGTCTATCCCACTAAGACAAGCTTGTACTTCTGTCTTCAACCAAACAAAAAATCCTTCATGCTCTGAACCTTAGAAAGGTGGACCTGCAGCCCCCAGGGGCCTGGTCACAAATACTACTTCCCCTATAGAGAATGGTTGAGTTCTCAGTTGAAAGCATAAGATCAGGCATAAAATGAATACACTGCAATGCTAACTTATTTTCATCGGAAAGCTGAGCTGCTGTATTCAACCCAGATGAATACAGAGTGCCAAACTCTCTTGTCAGAGCTGTAGGCATGAGAAGATGAGCTGAGAGAGAACATTAAATTATTTAACTACTACATTTCTGGAATCATCAATTAATTGTGACTCCTGATTTTTAACTGAGAATGCCATGTAGTCCTGAATATCTTCTGATATCGGACTGAATTGATCAGGCTGGCAACTGCCTCTGGGTCCCATTCTATAAGGTGGACACTGATTTCATGTCTTCAGTGTTTGCAGTGGATGCAAATTCTTCTGTTCCAGAGCCTCCAACATTTGGAACATGACAGAAAATCATTCGAATAATATGCAAACAGTTTTGTTTCTGCTTTACTTCACGTCTTCAGGGAAAATCATTACCTATTGTTTCAGACCTAGTAAGTTTGAGGAAAATACTTCATTTGGAGTGTGTCACCCTTTTTTGCTGCAATTTGACAGGTCTCTGATGCCACGAGAATGGAAGAAGTGGAGTGGAGACCCACACCCAGCTCTGAACAGCAGTGAAGGCTAAAATCAATTTTGCTATTTCACACAATTTCAGACTACTTTTGCCATAGGAAAGAAATGCAGGAAAAGGCAGAGGGTTGAACTGAGCTCTGAGAAAAAAATCTTTGAAAGTACACAGTGGGATGGGAAGTTGCAACTGCTTGGACACATCTATCTGCACATCTAACCACAGCAATAGCTGTGTCAGCTGCAACTAGTCTGGCTTTACATGGCTCTGGCACAAGCAAAGACAACAGCATGCTATCCCAGGACTGTATCTGCAGCTGGCCTTGGGAGAATTCTTAATTGCAAGCAGAAGGACATCACTTTCTTAGGAGTCTAAATGGCATCAAGATGGGAACCCAGGCAAGGAGAAGGTTTTGTGCTTACACCTATCAAGGGATGCTTGCATCATCTAGTCAGTATGAACTGATAAGGGTCACTTCTCAGAGAACTGTAGCTTGACAAAACATTGAATTACTTAGCCTTCAATTGCTATATCTCTGGAATGTAATGTCGTGCATTTGATTTTGCTGTGTCTATTCCCCCTCCCAAGAATATGAGTTTAATTCTGTGTACACCCACCAGTACATACAAACTGAAGGATTATAGTTCTAACGATGATGTAAAGTAGATTACTGTCTAGGACTCACACAAATTTACCAATAAACACCAAAACACTAGAATAATTCATTTACAGCACTTCTCTTACTTTAAAGATTGCATGCTAAAGGTCAAAGTCATAATTCCTGCAGCCAGAAGAGTAATGACACTTGCAGCTGTTTACATCACATTTTGCTGGCCTGCTCGGTAAGACTCCTAAAAAGGCTGTCAAAGAGCTTTTTCTTTGTTTTCTTCTAACTAATGTCTTGGGGAAGGATGGGTCAGGTGGGTTGGTAATTTGTACAATTTGTTTCAGAAATATAGCTAAAAACATATCCACTTTTATTCCCCTGTAACTCCACTGTAATAGCCTCTTCTGTATTTCTTCTGTTTGCTTTTCAGAGTCAGATCCTACTCCAGAAATGTTAGCCCACCTTGGCTTTAAGAGTGATAAAAAAGGCTGTTCAGGGTCTGCCAGAGCCTGCATGGCAATGTAGATCTATGAGCCTTCAACCAACACAATATTCTCACTCTTCAATGCACAACTTCGCACCAACTTCCCCATCGTGTCCGTGAAACAACACTTCAGCATTAAAGGAAAGCTGCAGCTTTTGGTCAGTGCTTCAAAAGAGATGCAAGTCACCATGGAAACAAATGACAAAGATGTACAGGAAAGCATCAGCCACACTTTGTATGCTAAGATTCCTGGTCCCATCACCTCCCTGCAGGACAAGACTGCTGCAGTAGAAGAACTTTCTGAGTTGTCCAAGGGGGCACTAGAAAGCACCACCGGTGCATCTCTTACAGTGATGTTGAAATATGACAATTTCCCTGAAGCAGTGGAGTCTGCTATTCAGCAGTTACTGAGTTCACCTTATCCCACCAAGCATCAGAACTTCTCATAGACTATGCTAATATTGTGAAAATGCTGCAATAAAATGAGAACAACAAATACCATAGAAGGCAGCTCCTCCTCTAGCCAAATGTCAAAACAGCTCAGACTTGGCTCTCTACCCTCCTCTTCATTTTATGTTTTCCTTCAGCCTATCCCTCAAGAGCACAGATCCATAAAGAAAAGTCTGAAAACAGCAGCTGACTACTCAGACGAAGCTTTCAGGGTGCTGAAGCCACCTTGTGATTCCAAGCCTTTGTTAAAATGGTTGAGGCTTACATCCCAGCGATCTGCCATTTAACCTGGTAAAACCTGATGCCATCCAAATTCCTTAAGTGTCTACATTTCTAATGCTGATGTTTCTCTTGTACCTAAGTTCTGTATTCCTTGCTGCAGGGTTTCCAAGGAAATAGGAGCAACAAGCTTATATGGAGCTGCTCCAAGAGTCAAGCAGTTCATGTAGGTGCTTTTGGCAGTCTTCACTTTTGACTAATCAGCTGACCAGAAGCTTGTGCAGTCCTCTTCTGTTCAGATCTCTTTTGGATAACAACAATAAGTTGTTGCTTACTGTTTCAGACAGGGAAGTGAATACTAAACTCCAGCTTCCTTACAAGACCACCAGTGCCTAAAAGCTGGGGTTATTTGTGAAATGTGTCAGTGAGTTTCAGCTCAATTGATGACTCCACTGAAAAGTTAAACCACCATGACTGGTCTTAGATAACCCCACCGACCATAGCCTCAGCCCAGGGCTAGCATCAATAGGGCTGAAGGACCAAGGGTGAAGAAGCAAGTGAGGCATGATGTAAAGAGGAATTGCAGGCAAAAAATGTTCCTTATCATTTCCATACTGTTATTTTTTGAAGATAGGAGAACTCCATAGCTCTAAGCTTTGAGTGTCTAAGGCTCCAGAAGTGCCAAATGAATGCATAAAAGTGAGAGGAGTCTATAGCTAAATCAGAAGTTCCAGTTCCAATTTATGGTGTTAATTCAACCTCCAGCATTAGATATTACAGCAAAGTAGAAAAGCAGGTAAATAAATCTGTCGCATTCAACACCCGTGAAGACATCAGTAAGGCTCCACAAACTCTCCTTCATTTCAGTGTGAAATGACCAGCATGCATTTATTGGCCACTGCAGAACACAGGATCTGTCTGATTTTTTCAAAAGGAATTTTAAAGTCAAACAAGATGAAGACAAGTCTTGTGATTCTCTGCTAGTAGGTTCATGTCTCAGCACAGCTTCATGCTTCTGTCCTGTGTGTGAGATGCAGACAGTCAGCCTGAGATGAGAGCTGTGGTATTGGTGCATGGCATCATGCAGCTGGGAAAAACTGCTGTGCTGCAGCCACAGATTTTACTGTCCTCTGGGACCCTGCACTCAAGGGAGATATGCAAGGCTGCACAGTTACCCACCTGACTTTACCACTGTGGGTGCCTTTCATGTCCCACAGACAGACTCTTTCTCACTAAAAATAAAGGTACTAAATAAAGGGTTTAAAGTCCCTGTGTGTCTTTCCTGAATGCCTAAGGGAAAAGCTACCTATAATGAAGGGTATTCCCAGACTTAGCCTTCAGAAAGGCCATAGATAATTTTCCTCCTACCTGAATGGGTCCAGGGAATGTCTGTTTTGATGAACCCGGCTGAATGTTCCAGTCTTGGCTGGAGAGTTGCAGCTGAAAGCAAAGGGAAGGTTGAACCTTCTGTAACAACAGGGACGCCAGAGACTGAATACTTGTGAACTCTTCTTAACTCCTATTCGAGGGTATATATCTGGATGCAGCCAGAGAATCAAAGACTGTGGGCCAAGCACATGGAAACTGCAACCACACTATGAAGAATAGCAGAGGCAAGGGGAGTGGAACCACTGTTCTTACTTCTTGAAGCTAAAAAAAAAATCAAGAGAGCATTAGTTAGAACTCTTTTCACTTTGTAAAGTTTTCTGCATTTGCTAACCCAATCTTTGTCTGGAAAAGACATTTTCTCAACTGTATCTACTACTTTGGCTTAGTTCCAGGAACAAACTCATTCCTGAATGATTGTTCCAAGTTCAAAGATTGCATTGACATATCACTGTCCTAAGAGACAAAAGCAAGAGGGCAGTATTGGCGGTGGACTTGCAGAAACACGGAGATGAGGGACAGGCCCAGTGAGGTCTTCCAGCACAGAGTTATCCCTGTAGCCGAGAGGCTCAGTGTGTTGCTTGCTAAAGGATACCTTTTCTTCCTTCTGTCTCAGGAGAGATATCAGGGCTAAAGCAGCAATAGTGTGTTTACACTTATCTCAGCTTGGCAGAGATAAGTAGTACCTTGACAAAGTAGTAGTGGACTAGAGTAGTCCTGAGGCCAGAAGTGCAGCGGCCTTGCAAACCACCAGCATAAATATCTGGGTTCAAACTGCCAGCAAATCTCACCTGCCTTTGCAATAAGAACACTGCGTGAGTCCCAAATGCGTGAGTCCTACTACAGTCCTTGCAACAGCACCTGGGATAAACGGAGGCTGCAAAGAACCCTGAGACCTGATGTGTGTCAGGTGGCTTCGTCTTTAGTGACCTATGGGATTCTCCCAGGTTTCACAGCAAACAGATAAAATCTGGGTCATGTGGCTCTCGTAGATAAACACAGCGGGCAAGCTGCAGATTTGGCCTTGAGTGTGACCCTGTGTAGGTACAGCTGGTGAGGTTGCTTGGGTTAGTGGAGACCAGACTGTCCTGTGTCCCCACCGTGTATGAGAGGCTGTATACAATACCTTCCACCAGCTGGCAGTGGTACTTGCTGTAGTTCCCCACAGAATGCAGATGCAGCCGGTTACCGTCCTGTGTCTGAACAAAGCTTTTGACAAGAAATACCTCGTAAGGGGGAATGAGGACTTCTTTCTCTGATGTGTAGTAAGAAAAGCCTTGCATAGCTGCTCCCAGGCAAGTGGTCACTGTGAACAAAGTTTCATTCCCAAACTTCTGGGCTTCACTCCTGAGGCGGGAGGTGGAAGTGAAACGACCAAATCGCACGCTGCTGCCTACCGTGGCCTCAATATGTAAGTCTTTTACACCCCTGTGCACCTGGTAGCATTTGCGTTTCCCCATGCTTTGCTTGCTGCTCTGCCATTCCTTCATTATCTGGATTGCAGTTGTTAGGTAAAAGTGAAAATATTTGAAACTGAAGTTGTGCCTGTAGTGCTCTGGAGAGATTCCTGCTGTAGATGTAGCCCAGTTCAGCTGAGAGTGCAGAGAAGAGTTCATGGTGTAAGCCATGAGGACTATGGCATGGCTGTCATGCATCTCCCTCAGCAGACCTACAGGGCTCTTTAACAAAGCCTCCTGAGCCTTCTTCCAGAGATTCAAATAGTCCTTGTTAGCAGCTATTTCCTTTTGAAAATAGTCTCCTTGCTCTAGTTCTTCCATCATGTCCTTTCTGCATCCCAGATACTGGTCATCAAAAGAATTCAGAGCCATATCCATCAGGATGTGGGACACAGCCTGCAACATAAAACCAAATTAAAATTAACATCAGAAGTACGAACTTCTCGTGTATCTCTATAAATGCAAGCCAAGTTTTTCTCTACCCTTTTCTTGCTCCTTTGTCATTACTGGCAGAGCAAGCAAGGCAGGTAGGCAACTTAGGCAAGACCTTCCTGTGAGCAACCTCAGGTTA
Source organism: Pseudotriccus pelzelni (assembly GCA_035584735.1). Taxonomy (NCBI): domain Eukaryota; kingdom Metazoa; phylum Chordata; class Aves; order Passeriformes; family Tyrannidae; genus Pseudotriccus; species Pseudotriccus pelzelni. The sequence goes on along the minus strand of JAWMRA010000041.1, from coordinate 46,442,179 downwards.
TTGCCTATACATCACCTCAGTCAAATGCCAGTCAGGATGCCGGAGTTCTTATTTGATGTGGATCAGTCACATTAAAAACTTCAGGAGAATTGGCTCTTCAGAGGGTGATGGTATAAAACCTGCAGGACAGACCCATGGTCCATTTATACCAATATTCTGCCCAGGATTATTAAGTGGATTTGAAGAGGGAAAGAATAAGCAAAATAATGTGATAGGGGCAGTGTAACCTGAACATCCAGAGGTGAATTTCTTCTTCCTGTCCTTCCAAATCTCTTGGACATGTTTTGGCTCCAGGGAATAATGTAAAGGACAATACAGTAGCAGTGTGACAAAACATTTGTTCTTCCAGTTTGTCTCAGCGAGACCACTTGGATTTGTCATGTAAATAAACATTAAACATGAGTAAGGATTGACACAACTGGGTGCTATAACAGGAAAATAACCTCTAATATATTCTGCCTATGAAACAACAGGCTAATTGTGTGTATCTAGCATTTCTAATTAATAAAAACCTTGTGTAATAAGATCTAAGAAATTGTGTGAATTATCATATTGTTCCTTTTGTTTTTTGATCACCTAGTAGACTAGTCAAGTGCTGTAGTCAGGTGACAGTTGAATTTTACAATTTAAAATTTACATTTTAATCTCAAATATTCATCCTAGACGCATAACCAAACTCACACATTTCTTAGCCTCTGAAGTTATACTGGCCTGTAAACCATACAGGGATTCCATTTATTTCTCATTGAATATCATCATTGTTTTGAGGGACAGCTAAAAGCCCATCAAAATACACAGAGCAATATTGTCACTGTCCCATCCAACAACACATTGTTTTTGTCAGCGCCTCAGCTGAGACAGGTGGGAAAACAAGAGGAACAATTCCATGAGGTCTACTCATAAACATACTGTAGGAAACTATCTGGCTCTAAACAAGAGGAAATTTCCAACAAAACAATTTAAAGGAATTAGGACAGGTAAGAAATGGAACAGAGGAACTGAAAGCAAAAAAGTTAAAATTGAACTGAAAGCTCCTTAAAGAAACTGTTTCAAATAGGAAAAAATTATAAGTTTATTTCAGTGAGGTAAGCAGTTTCGCTATTTCAAATGAAGAACAATGTTTACCCTTTTAACCAGCGTTTCTGAGGCAATCAGCAACAGGAGGCTGCCTAGCAGCACTGTCTTCCTAGAGTCCACCCAAGGCACTGCAAAGAACATTTTGTTCAAGAAGAGGTCATTTACATCTGTTTCTCTCCCTTTTTTCTTGAACTGGAAAATTTTGCAGGTTGTAATTTGCACTCAAGTTTTGGTGACAGTTCTTCAACCAAAGATCATTCACCAGATTCTCACAGCATTTCAGAAGTCATTAATCAATCCAAGCAGATAATTTACTGATAGAAGTGTGCCCACAATCCATAAGGAAGGGTCTGGTTGCACCAACTCCAGCTGGTTTGAGTGTCCATCACCTTGATAATTCTTTTAATTCCAAGGTATCCAGTGTTCTTGTTCTTGCAAAAAGGAAGAAAATCATGGCTTGGAGAAGTCTAAGGTAGTTGTCCTCTGAGGAGTGATGTGTCAGGACGAGTACTCCCTGGACAAGAGCTTAAAAAGCCCTTTTAAAGAAGCTGGCTTTCTTAAAGCCAACACAGAAATGCGGGGTAGGTTGGGATCCCATCTGGAAATAGAGATAACCTAACTGTCCTTCTCCTCCTTATCACCCCCTGGTTTCTAATCATGCAGTGCCAATCCTACCCTTACACCACTGCAGAGCAGCACCTTGTTGGACTGTTTATATTGGGTACATGCAGAAGGAGTGTGTAAATGCAGACTCTGTACTGAGTCAAACCCCTCTCTAGCATCTGCTTTCCAGACCCCTTCCAAATAACAGCAGCGAGTTATTTACTTTCAAAGCCCCATGGCCTCTGATAACTATTCTGTATTGAAAAAGAGGCAAGAGCTATCAGGGCCTTGGTTCTGACCATGAAGAAGTGAAGACCATTTTCCATGGCCTGCTAATGATAGGCTGGGTGAGGGGTGCACCTCCAGACGTAGTGTGATTCCCCGAGATAAGAGATGTTTGTGCAGATGCTTAGATTCTGTGGACAGAGAGCATTTGCCAAATATTGTTGAAATAGGGTGAGAGGTGACATACAGGTCTCACACTGGGCTGCTTCCAAATCAGCTGATGCTGCTGACAGTTCTGTTGCCACTGGGGACATAAGTTGATGGCATGAAGAATGATACAAAGTGATAGATGAAGCCTACCTACTTCTCCTTTTTGGATTTTCTCTGTTATCTTGGGCTGTATTTCAGAAAGTTATTGTTTGACTGCTAAAAGTGAGTCCACAGGAGGGTTTGTGAATTAATTCAGAGGCATCTCCTCTTCTGTTTGTGTAGAGATAAACCAGAGCTAAACCGAGGTGTGTTCCCATGGGAGCTTGACAGTCACGATAAACAGCCCCACTTAGATGTCAATGCAGCTGCATATAATCCAGTTGCAGATTATGTCCTGCGTTTTCCCTTCTGATCTCTTAGTGTATGTTTAGTATGAAGGGAATCAGGAAGAAAGGCCACTGAGTTTGCATTTTCAAACGATTCAAAAGTGACGCAGTGTATTATTAAAAACAATAAATACAATGGCCATAAGATGGCAGCAGAAGATTTGTAGTGGAACTTGGACTTGGACCTGCACTAACCAAGCAAAAATCGAATTCCTCCGTTTCAGCAGTAAATTTGTAATGTGATCTGTGCACTCAGATCTCCAAAGGTCATGATTTCAGCCCACGTAGGGATCTGGTGACACAGAGTAGATGACATAATGGAGGCCCCCCGTTGCAACTTGCTTGAAAAAAATATTTACTGAAAGGGAGAGACAGAACGATGCAAACGTAGACAGGAAACTTTTTGTGCTAACGAAACCATACAACAACAACAAAATCCTTATTTTATTATTACACCAGACACTAGGATTTCACTCATCTCTCTAGTATTTTTCCAAGCAAAAATTTCACTTCTTCCAATAAGCACTCTGTTCATTTCTACTAGATGGTGTTCAGAGGAGAGTTTTGCTGTGAGCAGTGAAGTCCCATCAGTTTATGACAATAGAGGAACTATTTACAGGTCAGAGGTGTTTGACCAAGACATGCAGAGATATTTATTAAGTGTCTTCTCCTTGGCCAAGATCAGCATAACTGGTACAAGTCATAGCAGCTTGCCAAATGGGATGCTCACACTCCTGCTGGCAGCCATCTCTGAGGACTTATCCTGTGTCCTTACTTCAGGCCAAGGTCTTTCAGAGAAACACTGAACCGGGTAGACAGTGAATCAGGAAAAACCTGGCCCTCCTTTCCCACACTATCACCAAGTGCTGGAACTACAACCTGAATTTCAGTGCAGTCACTTCTGATTCACACTGGGGCACGGGAGGAGAGGAGGAAGACTCATGCACTGGATTCCTGCTCCTCAGGGTTCACAAAGGCAGGCTGTATCTCCCAGGCATCCCTTTAACCGTGGGTAAAGGTTGTAGAGGAACAGAGAGAAGCAGCACACCAACCTGCTTTACATAAGCAGTGTTTATTGCAATCTGCAGCTGAGGATGGTTGCACCACTTTACACGTAACCAGAGACTTGATCTCTGTCAGTTTCCTGAGGATCAGCAGTCCTTGTCCTTGGAGGTGTGATCTGCCATCTACCTCTCAGGGAAGGAAAGCTGACAGAGCATATTAAGAAAGGCTGTGCAGAAAGTGCTAAGGTATAATACTAATACCAGAGGACAGAATGAAGTAGTGCAGAGGGAAGACAATATGTATATAAATACACACATACTTTATATATATATTTAGATACAAGTTGTCTTGAATAAATGAAATGCTGACCCAACTTGAATCCATTCTTGAATCAGTTTTCTTTTTGTTTATTCCATAACTTTTTTTTTTTTTTTTTTTTTTTGCTGCATAGACATTTCTAGTTTCAAGCATAAATTGATAGCATTAGAGAGGAACAGATTGGGGTTTTTTTGTTCTGCCAAGGTATGTTCAGTTTCACCAGAAACCAGTTAAAAAAAATAAACCATTAACAGGAGATATCCAAGTTGTTTTTTACAGACAGTCACCGAATACAGTGTACAAATGGAAGAGCTCACCTAAAAGGTGAACACTCCTTAAACACTCCTTTTGGGATTTCTTTGTTGCTGCTATATAGGCAAATTTTGTGACAGAACAATCAGAAGAGTGTACTAGAACCTGATTTCTGTCTCTGCAATGGTATTTGCCCACTTTTATGTTTACAAAGTGATCCTACTGTGATGCATACTTAGTGTGATTATACTGTGTGAAAATACTGAACTTTCCAGTAATTCTAACAGGAAGCTGCTGTTCTTTGTTCTTCCCAGTGAGCATCCCAGGATCAGACCCATCACATTTACACACATTGTGTAACAACATCATAATTGTGACATTCTTCTATAACCCCCTTCATTTTTCAGAAAAGGACAAGAGCTCTAGTTTTGTTTCTAAGGCATGCAATGATTTTCTTGAGACCAATCACCATTTTTTTCATTTATTGTGTGCTGGGGATTCAGATGGAAGGAGGTAAGACAGAGTCTTCTGGTGAAGCTCAAAATACCACAGGAGATGTCTAAAGAGAGACTTCTTTTGATGAAAGGAAGAAACGTAATGCAAGCTCAATAAGTAGGATAATTATTGCCTTGTATTCCAGCTGGTTAAGGAGACAATGGAAGTAGATGCCAGTCTAGATATTTTAGTTCCCTCCTTCCCACCCACAACGTGCTCTTCTCCTGTGGGGCTCAAAGTGTTCCAAGCCAAAAAAATGAAGAGACCTTCCCATCCTTAGTATCTCCCAAAGAAACGGTTGTAGGCCAAGGAAAATCCTATTTGGTCAGAGAGATAGTCACAGGGGGGATAGTTTTCACAGCGCTCATGCATCTGCTCCACTGGATTTTTATAATACTCGAAGTACCTGGAGTAGACAAAGACAGAGATACCATTCTGCAGATTCAGTCAATGCAGTTGGAGATGGTTCACACACCTGACACTGACATGAAAAGAGTGATTCTCTGTGGTGCCCCAGCAGGGGATTGCTCATGCTGAGTTAAGTATCTACTTACATGCAAACAAGCTACTTGATCAACGCAGGGAAAAAAAGATTGAACCCAACTTAAAGCAATTGCTCTGGAAGTTTTATCAGCAAAGGAGGCCACAAAAGCAGTTAGGGTTTGGGGGTTTTTTTGCCTTCAGTCACCTTCCCCAACTACCCAGGTATAATTTTTGTTGTATTATTAATTTTATTACGTATTTATTCTTTATTTCCTGCTTGTGTTTATTTTTCTTCAGTTTCTACTCACTTTCCCACTACCCATTATTTTCCTTTAGCTTAATCACTTTTCTCTCATCATACTCACTTCTGTTGTAGACAACAACACTAACCCCATGCAGCTTTTTTTTTTTTTTTTTTTTTTTTTTCCAGAAACCCCAAATCTTTTAGTCTCAGCTCTGGATGCCCTTCTTAGCTCCTCTTCCAGGTTTGATTAATCTTTCCTGAAGACTGTACACAACATCACAGGAGTCCCACCACTACCGCATGAATTTTTACTTTATTTCTGCATTGGAAATACCCCATTGCACGCTGCTGAATTCGTATTTCTGGATCAACCTTGTCTAATCAGCAACTAATACACCAGGATGTCTGTCTACCTCTGTCCTTCCTAATTAACTCTTAGAGCAGAAGCTACTTTTACAGTGCCCCACCTGTAAAGGGGTTGTCAGTACAGACAGTACAGTTGCTGCTACTGAATTTCATCTTGATTTTAATCATTGCAGGTTTCACCATCAGCCCATTCCTCTGCTAAATACTATGATCCTTCCCTGTACAGATGGGGCCTCTCAACCTTCTATTATCTAAAAACGACATTACCCTTCCAGTCCAAAGATGGATTCAGTAAAAATCCTGTGTAGGCGGGGGAGTACGTTAACAACCCCTTCCAGGAAATATATGAAGAACACGCTTGCATTACCTCAAATTTTTCAAATAGATAGTATTTCTCCAAATCTTTATGTCTAGGATTTCTGCACAAGTAGATGTATGATCTACAGCTTCAGAAAGAAGAGCCACTCTGATCTATCCTCATTCCTGCAACAGAGCTGTGCTACCTTTGTAGGAAGCCAGAGGCAATGACCAAGGTTCTGTGATTCTCATTATCCTAGAAATTGGTTTTGATGACCCTGTAGGTTAGAGCAGCTTCTAACTTGTATCCTTCTGTTCCCATGGCTGGTCCAGACAGTTAGGACTGTCCTTCTCGCTGGGAGGAATACTGGAGTCCAGCTATGAGCTCTCATAATGGTATTAATGAAAAAAGAACCATTTATCCATCACTGAGTATCTCCTACAGCCTTTTTCCTCCAAAGCATGAAGGTAATAACATAGATGTACTACAAAATTACGCCTTGTCATGTTCTATTGCCTTCCCACCCCCTCTTTCAAACAGGTCCAGAGTCCATCGCTCAGGCCAACTCCTGAATTGTTACCGTTCATAGAGGCTGGATCTCTTCTGCCTCTTCACAAAGGCATTGGCAACTTCTTTTTTAATCTTGATGCCTACCAAGAGAGAACACTGCAGGTTAGAGATGCAGGGCTATAATTTATGAAACACAGAGACCACTCTAACCTCTGAAAATGTAAAGTCTACTCTCTTCACAAGCAGATGACTGCTACAAGCCATTCCAATGGCCTGTTCGTCTCTCCCCACCCCACTATCTGCTCACAGCCCAACAGCTGGGCTCTTTCCTCACTGCAGCCTTCACATCTCCATGGAGCAAGGGCTTTTTCTATCATAAACTCCATTCCCTTATCATACAACATGATCTGAATCCACAGCAAATGTGCAGAAGGCATAAAATAGGAATAAAGAGAAAAGAGAATGGCACCCTCTCTCCCTGGCCTGCTTAACTTCAGTGTCTTGGCTTTCTTTCTATATTGTGATTCAACTGAGAGTGATATGAGATACCAACACCAGACCTTAAAATGCTTCCAATAAGCCATGAGCAACAGGTAGAAACACCAATGCTCGCATGTGCAGGGTTTTGTGAAAGGTAAAGAGTACAAAATAGTGACAGTAAACATCACACAGGGAGAAATACACAAGATCCCAGTGTTCAGGACCCGGAGAACATGAGAGGTCTTTTAGCCAAGATAGCATTTGCCCCTCCTCTCCACTAACACACTCTTACTTGTTGCTTGTTTGCTCCCTTCATTTGTGGTTGTGCAAACACCATGGTGCTGTGAAGCCCCCCACAAACCCTAGGTTGAGGCATTTCATTCCTCATCCCCATCCAGGGCTCAGCACAGCACAGCCTCGCTCCGTGGAATCATCCCACACCAGCAGAGGAGTGCACAAACGCTGGCACAGCAGCCACAAAGGCAGCTGCACACCAATACTCATTTCAGCATGGAAACCGGAATGTCAGTCATTGCTGTCACTGGGGGTAAGAAGATTCTAAGACCTCTGCCTGTGGGGAGACAGTGGAGTTTGTTCCTTCCCTTGTCATCATTAAGTGTTTGGCTGTGTTTCTCTTTGGAGGTGAGAGGTATGCCCTCTCTAGCAAGCTGAGGTTTAGTCTGGATCAAAATACTGACTACACAGAAACTGCCAGTTAATGAGCTGTCAGAAACTACCACCTTTCCCTGAACACTCTTTACACTTCTTTTTTTCTCTTTCCCAATCTGTGTTTGCATTGGCTCACTGGAAAAATACCAGCTTTCATGCTCCTCAGCAGCAATGTTATCCTTTAAAATGTGAGAAAGGAGAGTCAGGGGAGAACGAAAGGGATTTTCCATACAGATTTCTGCCAGGATCAGCTTGCTGCAAAAACTGTGAACATCTCCAGGTGTGCAAATCCCCATGTCCCAGGTGACGGGCAAGAGGAACTGCAAATCCCTCATGTTGTGGGACTTGGCAGGGATGTCACAGTCCATTGCCATGGTCAGGTTCTGCTCTCTCAACAATCTGGGGACACAGCAGTCACTCTGGATAGGTCTCTAAAGCCAGCTCAGAGCAGGGTGATGGGCCATGCTGCTCCACCAACACAAACCCTTTTCACAGAGGGTAGATGCATCCAGCTGATAACAAGCTGCAGAACTCATGCTCTGCTGGGGGATTGCTCAGGGGTCGTGGAGATGCAGGTTATGGCACTAGCAATGTTACCCTGTAGGGACACTGACTTCCCTCATGTCACCTGCTCATGTGTGAAAGGCAGCCCCCCTATTTGCTGCACCTCAGGGACTGCAGCACTCAGGGAGCAAAAAGAAAACAGCTAGAGGGACTCAGCATAGTTCTTCTTCAGCCCTAGAACCTGTCAAAGGGGAGAAAGGAGGCAGATGCAGTAGAACAGAGCTGAGCATCAATCACAATGATATACTCACTGTCAGTGCTGAGAGATCCTGAAGGCTCTTTGGGATCTGGAAGACAGACAGACAGACAGACAGAAAAGAGTCTGCTTGGGCTGATTTAGACTGTCCTCCTCTGCTGTACTCTGTAACTGAATCATACCACCCACTAGCTGGGTCCAGCTTGCCCCATTTACCTAGAAGGTCTGTTTCTTCCAAAAGAGTTTTACTAACACCCACCATTTAGAGACAGACTTCACTAACACAGCAAAATTCATCCATTGTGTCTGGATTTGTTTAATTTCAACTTCCTCTGAGACAGGTTAAATGACACAACAAATGTATAACCACTGTGAAAGAAGGAGAAAGACCTTCCTCCTTCTCCCTTCCCAACCTTACTAAGAGTAGGGACAACTAGAGATAGGAGATCATTTGAACAACTCCCAAATCTGGACAGAACATGAATGCAGCTTAGTGTCTCCTCTATCTTTGAAAAGGTACATTTCCTCTGGGGGGAAATCACAAGGGAAGAGAAATAAATCCAAAAATTAGCAACGTCTCTGTCCTCACAGCTTTCTGGCACGAAGTTGAGGTACCTGGCTCACCAACCCTCTCAAGAGCAGTTTACACACAGTATTTCTGTGTTCAGTCCTGATCTTAATCCTCGATGTCCCCTGTAAACACTCAAGAAAAGCATCCTCTAAGAGCTCCTAACCTGGGCTCTTACACACTGCCCTTTTTCACAATTCTTTTTTCTTTCACTATTTCACCATACCTTTTTTCAACAGTGTCAGTTCCACCCAAGTCACCAGGTATTTGGCACAAGTGTATTTATGGGCAGAAAGAGGACTCTAGAGACCAAAAAAAAAAAACCAAAACAACCCAATCCACAAAACAGCCAACAAAAAAAAAAACCCCCACACTAAAGAAAAGCCAAAAACAAAACAAAAATTTTGTGTGAAAAGTGCTATGTGTAGTTCTATTTTTAAGCAATGTATGCACTCCTTTGATTTAAAATAAAATTATGAGTTACTCCTAGGCCATTAAGCATTCTGGAATATAATAATGACTAAAAAAAAGGGAGATATATACTCCAGTGAAAAAGTAAGAAAGAGACTGACAGAAGAAAAACACTGATTAAAGAATATATTTGCCAGAATTGAATCATGACATATCAATGCCAAGGACTGAACAGAATTTAAATCTGAATGAGGTAATACAGAAAAACACAGACCTCTCTCCTGATCAGCTCCATTTCTTGATGTAAAAGAAAGCATTCATTTTTCAGATCTTTCTCCTCGTCCCTCTCTTCATCAGTTATAGAGCTGCCACTACATTACTATCTTTTCATCATACAGTCACCATCACTAAATCACTTTCAAATGTGATGTGCTCATTTCAGTGGGACAACTCACTGTTTTTTAAACAGGAATAAGAAAGTATATTTCCCTCTAATTCTCCACATCCCACATTTACCTGCAGGGGGAAGCTTGACTTGGTGCCTGTCTCTGTGATCCTACAGCACTCCAGGACTGGCAAGGCACAAAATCCCTCTCCCTATGGCTGACACAGTTCTGCCTGCAGCTCAACCCTCTTACTCAAAGGTGAGCATCCAGCATACCTTTGCCATTTCATCTAAATGATAAACTTGTTTAATTCTTAAACATATTAAAATGTTGAAGTTTTCTGCTGCAATTCAATAAACTACTGAGGTGGGGGCTGACTGGGTGTTGACCAGTGGAAGAAAGTGTCTTGGAAAAGATAGGTTTCTTTATTCCCAAGCCCTCTCTCATCCCTGACTCTCTCTCTGAAGTTGTGCAATGACTGGTGGTACATCTCTTCCCCTCCCCAAAGCTGTCTGTCTCTCCCCGACTAAAGAGAGGCTGGCGGCAAGTTGCAGGGTTGAGCAGTGATCCAAAGAGCCTTCGGGGGAAGATGTCCCCTTACCTTTCTCGCAACAGCAGAGTGCTGCCAGGGCCAGAGTCACGATCAGCAGTGCCAGAAGTCTCCTCATGTCTTCTTTGGCTGTGCTGGTCTCCCTAACCTCAGAGCTTTCCTGGAGGTTACTGAAGTTCTCCGGGACTTGCTTTTGGGCAGCAGTTTATATCCTGTGATTGCTTGGAAAGATTGGGGATCTGGCTTGTGTTCCTGTGTCTGTACTCCAAAACAAAGCCCGTCCTTTGGGCCAGGGGATACTGGATCCTGGCAGTCATCTTGACATCCTTCTCAGGACCCAAGGCATTTCCAGAAGATTTTATCAGAGGTTTTGAATGGGACTGTTGAAGAAAAACAACTGGATAAAAAAAAAGAAGTCATCTGTCTTATAAACTTCAAAGTCACTCAGTTGAAAAAGCAAAGTCACTCACCCTGCTGGAAAGGCAGGAGAGATACCAGGCACACCCAGTGGTGACCCTTTCCCCCACTCCACCTTGACTCATTCCCCCTGAAGGTAAAGAAACCTGTAAAACGGTTTGCATAGGGCAAACACAGTAGATTTTCAGACAGTTTCACAGTTTCACCAAACCACTTTGGAGAGATGAGATTTTTTATACTGTTGAGAACTTTGGAAGTTAGTTTGACGGAGGGTCTTTCTTTTTTCTTCCTGGAAATGTTCCGAGTTTCAAAGCTTTATTTTGGCTTTTATTGTCTAAAAACGAAATGAACATGGAGACTCTAAAAGTGTTTTGTTCTTCAGGATCGCAGTGGTTAAAGTTGCTTCATACATCAAGAGCCTTGCATGGGCTCTCCTACAGCCTATGTAACAATGACCCCCTCACTCCCAAACCCACTATTCAAGTTCCCAAAGCCGTGTCTCTCACAAATAGCACAGTAATCATAATCTTCCTCCACTTTCTATTCAGTCTTCCTCAGACCCATGTGCAGGGGATGCTTCCAAGGGTTATAGAAGCACAGTTTAAAAGGCTCCCAAGGGCAGTCAGAGCCATTAGGGATTTTGCCAGTTATTAAAAACAGTCTTTTATCTTAGAGAATATTCAGGAAGAAAAAAAACCCAAAATTAATTTCTCTATAGTCCAGGAAAGATGAATACATACACTAACAACTTACAGCAAAAGTTGTGTATATATATTATTCCAGCAAAAGGGCAACTGTTTAAAAACAAATAAATATCTAAAAATAATAGGTATTCTAGGAAAGTTGTGCTTTCAGATGAATATTTGAAATAATATAAATAAATAAATAAATACACAATTCTAGTAATCCAAATAGCTTTATTTGTCCTCTCAGCTTTTCCCAGACTTTCTCACCAGCATGCAGTCTCTTAAAACTGTTCGGTTGTTGCTCACACTAACTAAATCCCACAGAAATCACTGGTATTATTCATCATTTATACTGCTTAACTGGAGGTTGGAATTGCAAGATATTTCTGGACACAGACCCAGACAGCATTAGCCCTGTGCCTTCTGTTTTGCTAGTGTCACAGTGTCGAGTCAAACCCAGACACTGCAGACTTGTTGATTTTAGGGTATGCAAGTTTGCTCCGGTTGGTGATCATAAGATTTACTTCCTTGGGAACATGCAGAGCAAGTGTGGGTGTGAATACACCTAATCCAAACAGGTTTTTTTTCCTTAAACTCATTTCTCTCTCACTTTTTCCCTTGGACAAAACTTTAGCAACAGGCAGGATGGAGTTTCCTATCAGAAGTGTTTTTAATAAATAAATCAATCACATTTCTTTCCAAAGGTTAAATTTCAAAGCTGGCAAAGCTTTGAAGCATATTTTGGAAGAAGATGCATTTTTCTAATGTGCCAGGTAGATTTGGCTCTAGACTTAATTTCACAGATTAGTCAACAACTTGATACTTTATACCTCGCAGCCTTTGATAGCATGCCATGAACCTTTCCCACTTCTATAATTTACAGGTGCCTGCGTGAGCCTGGAGGTATAAATGTTCAAACCATCTGTGCTGAGCTGAGATAGATGTTATGTCTCCTACACACCACACACCAAGGAGTGTTCCAGCTGCTGCGGCTGCTGACCAGCCCAGAACAGTATTGAATTCTTGGGCATGTCAGTACTGATGCTGCTTGGCCTGGGGATCAGGCTCTGCAAGGTGCCCCGGTGTTGGTGGTGGTGACAACCCAACCGCAGTCATGCTCACTCCTCAGTGGTCCAGGAGGTGCTCAGCAACCAGTGCACAGGGTCAACACATCTTGGTTTCAAATGATTTGTGAACAGTAAAACTAAGTTGTTCTATGTAAACAAAATTGGGCCTGACCCCAAAACCTGAGTTTCTTTTATTTGTTTGTTTGCCAACAAGACCCCTCTTCACCTTTGGTTTCTGCAGCCTTCTGGTGCTACCAGAATTATTCCAAGTGGAAGTAAGGGTTTTGAAAGGGGATTGCAAAAGGAAATATGAGTTAAGTCTGAACCACACACTCCTTTCTACAGGAATACCCTACACCATGACCTGATAGTAACTGGATAAACAAGAAGAAATTTACAGGCTTCTTCTGTCACCAACCCTTACCCTAACTTTGTTTTTAAGATTAAATAGGTGCCTTCTAAATTTTGTTTCCCCAACTGATGAAAGATATTACAGATTTAATTTTCAAGAAGTGCCTTCTGAACATCACTGCATTATAAGATGTCTTAAGATTGGGAACTGAGGTTGGCCAGTGACCTCAGAAAGAAGCAACTTGTAGACCCTGCAACAAAAACACTGTAGATCCTTTCAAATTCATATGATTGTAAGGTAGTAATTTTTTCCCCAGAATTTATGACAAACAAACTCAGCTTCTTCATGGAAAATTGCACATCCCCTTTAAAAATACTGTGACTCATGAGAAGATAGTATCAAACCAGCAATTTATTGTGTAGTAAACTCCCACATCCTGAACTCTCTCTGATCTCTGCTACATCAGCTCAGCACTAATTAACACAGTGTAGGAATCCATGGTTACATGGGAGAGAAGCAGCAGGCAGGATAACATACAGGGACACAAGCAACTGAATATGTTTCAGAGCCACTGCATTTTTTGGGAGGATACCCTGGACTCCAGGCCCCAGGGCAGGGACAGGTCATCCTTTACTTAGTCCTCCTCTTCCCAAAATAGTGTTTGTAAGCAGCAGCGTAGCCGTGGCGATAAGCGTACAGTTCACAAGGGTAGTAGTCCTCACAGATCTCCCTCTGACGTTCATGGGGTGCCTTAGTACGCTCCCTGATCCTGTAAAAGTAGGAGAGATGAGGGGTAAGTGCTGTCATCTTAAATGTCTGCCTACAGCCCTTTTCTGTCCCACCCACCAACCCAGGATTAAGAGTCTGTCACCAAAGTCCATTATCCAGCTACAGAGATCTTGGCACACCAGCTTCTGTGTTTACTACACCCAGGTGGTGATGTGACTACAGCAGGAATGTTTTGCCTCCTCAGGTAACCTTTTATTTCAGGGCTAAATAAGGTGGTAGGGAGAGGGGAATGGCTCCTGTCTTAGCTTGAGGAGGGGTCCTCCCTTTGCAGCCTACTCCAGCCTACTCTCTTCAGCTCTTCCCCAAAACCACACATGAAACAGATCTAAAACACCCTGCAAAGTGGTCACCTGGTACTGAGGAGGTTTGCTTAGATGCCTCACTAAGAGATGATTTCTGTGCTTCAGTCTTTAATTTCACAAGCCTTGCATGACACATGACATTGACTATATCCATATTTTAGAGAGGAGGCAAGGAGGCCCTCAGATGGCCCTGTGATTTAGAAAACATCAAGCAAGTTCTGCTTGAGATCTGAGAACTAGAATAAGATCTCAAACTGAGCTTTCTTTCCAATCATCCCATATTCATTCTCTCTCCTTCTGTTGGTGTTTCCTTTAGGAGAATTAATCAGAGTCCTCCCAGAACATGACATGTCCCCAGACCAAAGGACGTGCTCTCTGTTATCTGAATTCTTGCTTCTCCCAGGATTGAGGACTTCAGGGATACCTCATATTGAGAGAGGGGCTTCTCAGAAGTCACCACAGCTGTCACCTCTGGTATCAGCCTGTCCTTGGCAAGGAGGAACCTCTCCCCACTCCCATCCTCAGTGAGCTCAGTACATAACATACCTCTCCTGAGCGATGGCTCCTAGTCTCGTGTCAGCTTGTATGAAGTCATTGGCCCTTCGCCTATTGATGAAGGGATCTGAGAAGGCAAGAAATTATTCAGGATAGAGAGACACTTTTTCAATGCCATATTGCAACAAAAGCTAGCTTTCACCTTTATAACACCCTCCTTGTCCGCCCTGCTATGCACAGTGAAACCCAGGACCTTTTAAATTCTCTCCTGTCACCGCTGGTTCATGCACAGGCTTTTCCCATGGCTGGTGCAGCCTGTATGGAAGTGCACATACTGCTCTTGCTCTGTTGTTACTCAGGTCACCGAGGGGAATGCTACTGTGATTTTGCTGCCACAGCTCCTCTGAGTAAGTGGAGCTTGGCAAAGAAGAGGTAGGCACCAAGCTGCACAGACTGTGGAAAGTCTGAACACACTCAGAATTACAAGAATAGTGAAATTACAGGTAAAAGCAGGAAGGGCCTGAGTAATTCTCTTTGCCTCCAAGGTTAGGCAGTCACTGAGCAGTCTGTGTGGTAGTTTTGGATTGAGGTACACGAAGGTCCCTTCTGACCTTTTTGAGAAACATCACAGTCCTGTTGCAGAGTTCAGGAGTCTGTGGATATCTTTGATATTTGCTCCCACATGTGCCTTTGTGCTTCTAAATATCTGCTTTGTGAAGCCCTTCTTCTAGATGTCCAGATTCCTTTTTAGTTTTGGTCCATCTGTTCTCTAACCTCTCCAGGATATTGCTTGTTCCAGAGTGAGACTGTCCACCCTTTCATGCTTTTCCTGTGACACTCTCTTCCAGCAGAAGGATCCCCCTACCCATACATCCCACCTGTCTCCAAGGTGCTTGGGGTAAGGCTCTCCTTGTTCTTGGGAGAGAATAAATTTTGTAACTGACTTCTGCAGTATCTCTTTCCATGCTCATCCCAGAGCTTTTTGAGCCATGTCCTTTTCTAGTGTCAGTTAACCTGGTTTTGGTACATGCAACAGAAACCTAAAACTCTGTTTGCCAATTTTGTTTTCCAATTCACATTATATTCTATGCAAAATGGTGGTATGACCTTGTGCTGATATATGTGAAGTTTTTTTTAACTTTCTCCTTTTTTATCCTGAAACTCCATCACCCAGTAAATTCAGTTTCCTAGGGCTGAGTGGTTCTACCTGTCTAATCCCTACAATAAAGTACAAGGAAATTATCTTGGACACACGTGTAGCACACTTCACATCCAAGAAAATAGTAAAGCAGTCTCTTACAATAATGTTCATGGGACTCCATGCTCTCATGGGACTCTGGGGAAAGAAAGAGTAAAACGTGGTAAGCCACTGTATTGATAGGATTTGATCTTTCACACTCTGCAGATCAATAGAACACATATACAAATCAGAGAAGCCAGGATTTAAGGCACTGTTTAAAAGGAAGAGAAAGGGACCAGAGGTGTGACCTAGAATTTATTTGAGTTTAGAGTGTTCAGGAGTTTAGTATGAAGCCACATGGTGTTTTAGTCAGGACTTCAGAGTTGTGCTTGGTCATCCAGTCTGATTCTCAAGAGTGGTTCCTCACCTTCTGTTCCTGACACTACTGTAGGTATGATATATTCTTATCTTCAAAGCTTACATGTGTTCTTAGGGAATGGATTAGCACAGTGAAATGCACCTGACTCTTGGATGAAGAAGCATGTTAATTCCACCAGTACAGAACTGTGTGCCTCACAGGAAAATGGGGCTAATGTTACAAAGAAAAAAGGGAAATCTTCCTATTAACAAGGAATAACTAAGAATAAATACTCTTATTGTAGTCCAAACAACAAATGGACAGAAAGAGGAGCAGTCTGTGAGGCGAGCTGGAACAGGGAAGAAGGAGCTGAAGCATCCTGGACCTCAAATTCCAATGACTGGAGCTGACAGCTCTGGATCAGGAATAGGAGGATCTGACACACGCGCAGGAAAGCAGGCAAGGGATTAAGTTAAGAGAAAAGAAGACACAAATTTACATAAAAACATCTGAACAGACCCAAAAATGTCTGCAGGTTTGCAGTTATCATTCTACCCAGTAATAAAGGTCACCTACCGTAGCAAGTGGCAGCCATCACCAAGACAGCCAGAAATGTAAGGATGACGAGAGTGCGCATTGTGCCAGTGCAGGGAGGAATCTCTCACTGTCTTTCTCGCTGTGTTTTGCTTTCTTCCCACTGAGGGCAGCTGGAGATCCTGGGCTGACTGCAAAATTAGCAGTGGAATGTTTATTAAGAAAACATAGCTAGGAGGAGGCCTATGAAAGAGCCTGGGCAAAGCGACGGCTAGCTGGTACACTCTCTATGGAGCCATTACAAAACATCCTCTATTAGCAGATTGAATCAAGTTTTGGGAAGGAGGGGGAATGCCCCTTCATCTCCCAGTTCAGGGCTGGGGGCCATAATCCAGAGACAAACATGTTGCTAACACTCCACACTTATAAAAGCTGGCCTGCTTTTGGAATTTCAGGGAAGGAATTTCAGGGACTGCCAGGGGTCCAAAGGCAGAGGTGTGTGTTGATCCCAAATGTAAATGTTTGCTTTCTAATTTTTTCCTCTGATCTGCCCTCTTTGCCCTCACCATATTCTGTCTGGATACAAACAGCCCAAACTGTTTGGTCAGCTTTGCCGATGGAGACATGGAGACTGAGCCTTCAAACACTCCTGCCTCCCTCAGTCCCCCTCTCTCCAGTGGCTCTTGCTGTGATGCCAGCCCACCAGTCATCAGAGGAGGAATACAATCCTAGTGCCCCTTCCTGTCTCCTACTTTATTGCTCCGGGAGTAACAAGCAGGAACCTAAATAAATCCCTTCTGCTGGAGGGATCATCATTTTTGCTTTAAGATGACACCCATAACTCTCTCTCTGAAGGCTCTCACTGCAGTACTGACCCTACACTCCATTTCCAGCCCAAGGAAGGACATCTTGGTGGAGGCAGAGGTAACCATATCTCTCAGGGCTGATGTCTGTCTGGTCCAGCACTAGCAGTCCTTGCCCCACCGGGCACCAACATCAGATGTCAATACAAGGCTTTTCAGCTGGGACAAATCTCCAAGGCCAACAGTCTCTGGGAACAGTACGCTGCCTTTTAGCACCTAAAAGAGTTTGTCTGGGACCAATATCAAGGACAGCAGAGATGGACATAATATTGAGTGCTTCACTCTCTAGCTCTGTGGAAAAGTAGAAAGGAGTGAAAGAAGAAAGAAGGAATTACAGAGATGGCCATTCCTGCTGGGTGAAAAGGAAAGAGGAATAGTTTGCTAGAGGAAAGGTAAGGAGGGAAAGTGGGTACCCAATGCATGCCAGCCCTCCCATAATGGCAGTGGTAGGGCTGGGACCCTGCACACTGCCTGGGGCTGAGCCTAGGGCACAGGAACCATTCTCAGGCGCGATCCAAGCTGCGATGACCACCTGTTTTGTCCATGTATACATGCAGGCACCAGGATCTCTCACTGTCAGGGTACAGAGTGAATGCACTCTGGGTGCAGGCCATTCTTCCCCAGCCACTGTGGTGTTGTCAGTGCTGTTACATTCAGAAGCCAATCCATGAAACCACACTGCAGGTAACACAGCCAAGAACTATAGGGTCAGCTAGCCAGAGCCTAATCTTTCACCAGTGAGTGACACTTCAGTGGAAGAAGATTACTCTTTTAATCTTACTAAATTAAGATTTACAACTTAGTCTTTCAATGCCTTTCAAACTCACAGCCCTTTCCTGAAGCCTCTAGTTTCTGGGAGAGAAACTGAAAAGGGTCTTCAACTTCAGATCAAAGGGATAGAATTGCTTTTCTTCCCCATTATCCCATCCCATGTGGAGAGCAACTCAGTCCTGTGCCATCAATGCTTAGCCTGAAATGAGGAGGAAAACTAGGGAAAAAACCATAAGTCTGCTATAGACAAAAGGTCAGAAGGGAACTGAGACATTTATGCTGCCCTTCCATGCCCTACCACTTCAGCCTTTTTAAGGAAAATCTCTGCTCTGTGATTGTTTTCATTCCTTAGATCTCATTGTTTTGGACTTAGCGCTGAATGTGGATTTTATAGGTTTCCCAAGTGTCTAGTACAGGAGGTACTAAGAAAGGGAGATTTGAGGGAGAGACTGGAGAGGTACCCCAGTGGGAAAACAGTGGGGCACAGAGAGGGAGATGCTGGGAGTACTTTGGAATGAAGGTGAGGCTGCACAGTGGGAAACTCCAACATGCTTTCCAGCCAAACCCTCTTTATTTATCTTTACTCAAGGCAGAGCTCTCTGCTCCTTGGAAGACTCTGTTCACGGTTCACAGGATGCTGATCCCAGAATGCCTGGAGCATACCCTGCCATCAACCACAGGAGAAGATCCACAAACACCACTTTAACCCAAATGTTTCATTTTTCACCACAGAGGCAATACATTTTTCAAGGGTGAACATGCCAGCTACACAGCCCTATACCAACAAATCTCCTTCGGGGAATGTTTTCTCTTGCAAAAGTACATCTCCTTTATATTCCCCTTGCACTCCCCAGCACACATCTCCCCTCCCCAGCAATAGTGGACTGCCCCAGAGGTAACATACCATTGCAGCACAGTGAGCCCAATCCCTCTGCTTTCTAGAAGCGTCCACCAGTTAGAAATACAGAAGGGAGCTAAGACAAATCACCTGCACATGCCAGGGAAATCTCTGCAGTCCCGCAAATAAAGACAGGATCAAAAAAGCAGTCCTGATCTGTCTACTGCTGAAGTAGAGACTCACAACATTATACACATGCCTTAGCAACCACTCCTAACATTTTGCAGCTGTGAAGCACCAGCAAGGCAATAACAACAAGCAGCTGTTCAGTGAAAGCAAGGCGGTCCCTGCATACTCACTAAGGTGTTGCTTCCCTGCCAGCCTGCAGCTCTTGTCTGACGGTGCAGCTCTTCTGGTGTCCTGAACCCTGGACTGAAGAAAAGGGACCTTTTATTTATTAGCATTGATCAGTGACTCCTCCCCTCTCCCACTCTTGATCCACCCCCAAGGGTACCACCTTCTGCATCAAAAATACCTTCTGCTCAAAACCAGGAAACCAATAACCTCAAGGAACTGAGCCAAGAGGGAGAGAGCCAGAGCAGCCACCAGGGGCTAGTGGGGGCACAGCCACAACCAGGTTGCCTTTCTGTGCCTAGCAGTCAGTGGACAGAGATCTGAGAACAAGCTCCAGTCTCCGTCTTTGCTCCGAGGCCCTCCCTCTTCCACCTCTCCTCCCGTGCTGTGCTCTAACTCAAGCCATGCTGCTAACCAAGTCACCTGTTCTCCCACAGGGAACAGGAAGCCAGAAGCCTTCTCCCATCTCTTCATCCTGCTTTTACAACTGTCTGATCCCCTCTCTTAGTGGCAGGCTAAAGTCAGACTGAAAACTCACATAACAAAGGTGTCCGCTTTGGGAGGCAGCTCTGAAACCCCCAAAAGTGGCAAGAC
Source organism: Pseudotriccus pelzelni (assembly GCA_035584735.1). Lineage (NCBI taxonomy): Eukaryota > Metazoa > Chordata > Aves > Passeriformes > Tyrannidae > Pseudotriccus > Pseudotriccus pelzelni. Next base: position 46,422,283 of record JAWMRA010000041.1, on the reverse strand, counting down.
CCTATGAGTTGGCCTACACAAACTTAACCCCTGAGATACACCCTCTCAGTTCACACCAAGCCCATAACAGTGCTGGACAACCCAGGACATGTACTTGTTGGACAGGGCTACTGGGCTTCTGGTCTTGTCTGCGCCACCTAGAACATAGTGCATGCAGAGCTCACAGGCACCACACTGGGATGCTGAACTTGTGTGACTAGCAACCTACAGCAGTGCTCCCTGCCTCAGCAGAAATCCATGCCTGGTGCACACTCAGCAAAGGTGCTCGCAGGTCCAGTCCCTAAGTAAGGGTAGGCACAGACTGAGGGACTGAGCTCAGCAGAGGTACAATCATAGAATCATAGTATGGTTTGGGTTGAAAGAGACCTTAGAGATCATCTAGTTCCAACTCCCCTGCCGTGGGCAGAGACACCTTCCACTAGCCCAGGTTGCTCAAAGCCCCACCCAGACAGCACAAGACCCTGGTCTTTGGATATTCACAGCTTCTCTGGGCAACATCTTTCAGCATTTCTCCACCTTCACAGTAAAAACTGTCAGAGCCTGAGAACATCAACCTTGAACTGTTTTCAAGGTATAGGGCACTTACTCATGAACCACTTCCGAAAAGCAGAGCAAACAGGAGGACATTTCTTGCCCTCATCTGCCACCCTTCAGGGTCATCTAAATATTCAGCCCTATGACATGCTGCACCCTGAAAGAGATCAGGACTCAGAAGACCTGGTCACCCTCATCTACCTAGGTACTGATAAACCTTTGGCTCTGGTGCCATCTGACAAACTCTTATTTAAGCTGGAGAAAATGGGCATCAAAGCCAAAACTGTGAGATGGTAAGGAACCAGACAAATAGGGTGGAATCTTAAGCTGTGAAAAAGCGAAATGTTGAGGAATGACTAATTTAATTTCTCTCGACACTAGTTTAACTGAATCCCTCTGTATGTCTCAGGTCACCTTTGTTCATGGAAGAATAATTCCAGTGGGAAGTGCTATAGATGAGGACTAAGAAGACAAGGTGATTTGCACTTACACCCAAAACAGATCGTAGCCTGTGGGAAGCACCAAGTCTCTCCACCCCTGCATTGCCTCAAGGCTTTTCCAGCAAGACAGTGAACTAGCAATTATGTTCTGTTTCCAGTACCCCTCCAGGGACTGTTTCACAGTCCTCAGCTCTAATGATTAGGATAAATCTCATTTCCAGCCTCTGTGTCTTCAGGGACATGATCCATATCTATATGTCCCTCACCTAGTGCCCAGCTTGTGCTAGGAAGGCTTCAGCAGAGTTGCTGAGCACTACAGTAAGGGAATAAACCCCATCAGCTCTGCAACAGAGCAGGGTTTCCAAACCTGGGTTGCCTGGAGTATCAATTAACTGGACTCACCAATCTGGATAGCCCTTTTCAAGCTTGCTCCTGTGTTTCAGCATGGAAGTTAGTCAGCAACCACATGGTCTATGGCTTAGGAAGAGATTTCTCAACATGACAAACAAGTGCTTTTTGGAACAACTAGTTCTACAGCACATGAGAAAACAAAATTTTATTTTTACTTTTTCGTTTAGTCCTAAGTAATACCTTGGAACTGATCCAAGAAGCAAGTATAATTGAGCCATTAAGTAAGAGTGTCCAAGTATCCACAATCTAATTAAAGTCAACAACCTCATGGAATAAATCGTGCTGAAAACTAGCATACTGACACTAAGCTTTAGAAAGAGATGTTTTTTAAACACAGAAGCTAGTCAAAAGACTATAACATAAAAATAAACAGAACACGTTTCAGACATTTAAAGAACTTGATATACATATCTGAACGTATGTTAGTTCTGGCAGCAAACTTACTCAGCTACCCAAAATTAACCCTAAACTAGTTCAAATACTAATTCAACCTGGGAAAGACAAATTTCAAAAACAGATTTAAAAATTTCCAAAGGTTAAAAGAAACGGGAAGCACATAAACAGGAGAAATCTACTTTCACAGCAATTGAACATTATTTGCAAAATAACTGAAATTATTAGTTTCCATTTCCATGGTGGGATGGGGAGAAGAAAGTAATTTCATAACAGGTAAGTGGTGGGGATGGAGAAAAAAGTGAATTTTTATAAAAAGTAAGTGATGGGGTTTGTCCTCAAAAATATTTAAACACATATACTTGAAATCTGTCTTGACCTTTCCCCTGAGAAAAGTTTTGCCCTCTGCATTACAACTTTCTGCAAAAATAAAAGTTTCCAGCGTGCAAATACGTATTGGTTCTAACAAAGTGAATCCATGTGTAGTCTTAGGAGTGCTATAAAAACCACCATCTAAGCTTACAGATAGTGTCAGTCTCCTGTGGGTGGGGAAGGTTCCCATACCAGCTCACAACTGCAGCCTGAAGGGTGTCACTCTGGGCCCTCGAACAACTGGTCGCTCAGTACCCCTGTGTCAAGGAGCAGGACTTAAATACCATAAGGAGGCACGCATCCTTGCTCCCTGAACAAAGGTGGAGGGTGAGAGGACAGTTCTCCTTCCACCTGCACTGGCCTACAGAATTTGATCCTGTCTCCACACTTTAGTCATGACCATAAAAAGAAATTTACAGTTGGCGAGCTGTCAGGTTTGGCTGGTTGGTTGGTTGGTAAACTGGGGACTTTTTTGGCCACTCTATTACGTTGTTGGTGGCAAATGTTTCATCTACTGAAATTCAGAGGTTAGTGTCGAGACACAACCTCACAGCCACGGTCTATGCAGCTGTGATCCTCCAAGTTACTCCTTGTAATCCATCAGATTTCAAAACAAAGCCCAGTATCCTAGAAAAGTCACAGTCTGGGTATGAATACAGGAGTATTTGGAGTCAGCAGTACAGCCTAATGGAAGCTCATTGCTCTCCATTTCAGCTTGCTGCAAAAAAGTGAGCCTGGCTCAAGCCTTCAACTCCGATACTCAGCACCCTCCATGGGATGCCACTGAGTTACTTTAAAGACTATCTCTGTTTGGCCAGGACTTCCCAGAGCAGCTGTGTTTGGCTGAAACAATGAAAAAAGATTGCTGGTAATAGGAAGTTCATGAGCACAGAAGACTAAAATTTCACAGAAGCCAGACCAAGGTTATTCAGTTGACTGAGTAAAGTAAGCAAAACATTTCAGGACTAAGAGCTAACTCTGCTGCTTCCTCTGGCTTCACCCACACCCACCCACACACGTTCACATACTCTGATCAGCATATTTCTTTTTCAGTCTGGAAAGGAAGGAAGACACAGGATAATGTTAATATTATTTGGATGTTGAAAAAATTGGCAGAGGTTCTTGTGTAGGGCATAAATAACCCATCTAAGTAACTAGAATTGCTTATTCTTCAGGTATCCTATGAAAAACTGAGCAAGCAAGAAACTCGAACTTTGGCTATACAAACAGAGCATGCTTCTGGGTTATACTCTTATGGAAAAGGGGAGCAGAAATCTCTCTTCCTTTTCCACCCTCATTTCCCTTGCTTTGCCACATGAACACAAAAATGTCCTGACCTGATTCATTCTTTGGGATCAGATGAGATTTACCCGCCTTATTTCCTGTACAGACATGCAGAGAGATAAGAAAGCAGCTGTGGTTTCAGTCTTCTTATCCATCTGGTAAATAAAATAATAACAATAATGCCTCTTTTTTTTCAACGCAAACTTTGATAGCATCTAAGATCCCAAATCTGCCTGCCCTAGTGAAGCCAAGGTTGGACTGAAACATTTGTGTTCCGTCTGTCTTGAATGCAGGATGCCACTGAAATATTTACAAGCATCCCTCTAGTACTATATATGTTTCTTTCTTCTATCTTGAGTTCAGTATCTAAAGGATCATAAATTTTGTCTTGACTAAGTAAATAACTTCTTCTGTGACACATCAAGCCCCTGGTTTTGGCCTCTGTTGTCAATATCTGATAGAGTACAGAGGAATGCTAGGGGGTGGGGGGAAATGCACAACATCCAGCTAATTGTGAAATGCTGTTTGTGGCAAGAAGAAAGACATTCTTATTTCTTGAAGCATTAAATCTGACCACTTTTATCATCCCATGCACAACTACAAATTATATTAACATTACTAACATCACATGCTACTCAAACCATTCAACTTGATGACCTTCCTTAGCAATGAATTTCACACACTAATTACATGGTCTTTGGATATGTACTTATTGTTTATTTGTATTAAACTTGACAACCGATTATTTTTATCTAGAAATTTTGTGTTCTCATTAAGCAGGAAAGAACTCTAAAAGGAGAAGGAAAGATAAAAGGAACTCAAGAAGCATTCGGACAATGCTTTCAGGCACACGGTGTGATTCCTCTGGTGTCTTGTGCAGGACCGGGAGTTGGATTTGATGATCCTGATGAGTTCTTTCCAACTCAGTATACTCTATGATTCTATGATAAATCAGCTCTTTTAGATTAGTTTTTTTTCCTTCCTAAAATGACACTGGGCTCCAGAAGTCACAACTTTGCCAAGGATCTTTGCCATTAGTGGTCATAAATTCCTTTAAATTATAAAGGAAATTATAAAAAAATGTAAATGGAGAACAAAGAAGAGTTCTGGGTGTGGCAGCACTAGGAAGGAAGGCATAAGAAGGGATATAACAAAAGCACATATTGATGGCACCTGGATTAGATCATTAAAATCCCAGCAGAGCTCTTTCCATTTTGCCTCATTGTCTTTTTAGCCAGGCAGCGGGAGGAAACACAGGACAAAGGTACAAGAAAGAGTAAGACTCTAGTGCTGCTGGCATGAGGTGACACTTTTGGATTCAACATTCTCCTTCACTTGCTTGGTCAAAGCTGGTTTTGGTCTGCTCTGCTGAAATTATCTTTTTTCTCTACATTCATGATAAAGGATGTCATGTTAAGACTCAATACAGGTGCCAAAAATCACAAAAAAAATACACATATGACTTAAAGCATGTATCAATCCTAGAAGCTGTATAGAGATTCTTCCACAGTAGAATCTTTTTTTAAAGATTCTTGACAACAAAGACACTTTTGTCCTTCCTGGGTTATAACTAATGCTTTCCTCACTCTGTTCCAGTAATAGGATCTGCTTACAATACTTCCTGGCACCAACCAAATTGTGTTTTTTGGGATTTCTCTTCTCACTGTCTCCTACCTACATCCACGCCAGCACTGGAAAATGTTACTGTACATTTATCAGCAAAATACACTGCATGAGTCAGACGTTGGGTACACAACCCTGCTGGCTAGCTAAGCCTAAGATTAATGACAATGTTGTTTAATACCATACATTTTCATACAGCAGACAATGAATGAGAATCTCTGCTGTGCATCTATTATATACCAAACATCTCTACAGATCTGCAGAACATGTCTTCCCCCATGTTACTTGGCCAACCATCTATCTGTCACTTCAGCTCTTTGAGGTAGGCATCTTCTTTCCTGATGCTCATTTCACTAGTGAACTGGAGGAGAAACTAGTGAACCTGCTGGAGGACCCACTAGATAAAACAGCAGTACTGCACAATAAACAAAACATATTCACTAGCTCCTAACAAGACTCTTGTCTACTTTGAGACCTGAAATGAACAGCTAACTCCAGTAAGGGCTCCAGTAAGGACAGTCATTTCTTTAGAGTCACCTGGTACCTCATTAGGAGTAAGGTCCTGTATGCGCAAAGTGCTGTACAAGTCCCAGAAGGGAGAACTGTGTGGTTACATACCTGTCCTCACCCCTCCATAGGAGAATAGGCCTGTCTGCCAAGAACACCTTCCTCAGCCACGGACCCTGCCTGGCCTTCCCAAGCCTGGGGCTTGGTGCTGACAGATGATATACAGGTGTCCCAAGCTCACTCTGTTTTTCAGCCCCTGGAGCTCTTCTGTATTATCTGATCTCTCTGGGCTCCTTAGCCCAGAATGATGCTATCATTCTAATGATGATCTGTTGCTGACCCCATCCACTATTGCAGGCACTGGATTGCTAAACAGAAATCTGCTGTCATTATAACTTATCTGGGGAGATCTTGAGTTAGTAAGAACACAAGACAATAATTTATCTCGGTGGCTTTGCACTTCTGTAGAGGGGCACCATAAGTAAAACAGCAGAAGAAGTGTTACGAGGAGCTCTGTACTGCCACTAAAGAGAGATCTGCAAGGCTGGGGTGACAGCTGAGGGCTTGGCTTTAACTCCTTCTCTCTTACCTAGCAACAAGCACCTGAAATCTCAGATCAGGCTTCTGCCTCCTTCATGCAACATGCAGCACTGCAGTACAAAGCTGACCTGAAGCTGTTTCTGAGAAAAAGATTCCTGCTGTCTTGCTGCTGAGGCTGTTTCCTGCCCATCCCTGTCCACCTGGTGGCTGCTGTCTTTATTTTTGCAGTCTGCTGAATTGTGTGAGCTCCCTGAAAAGTTGCTGGGCCCCAGGAAGAGGCACTTCTATCCTGCAGCTACTCCTTTGGTGACATGCAACCCCACTCCCCAAGCTGATGTCCAACAATTGCAGTTGAGAGAAGTGCCCAAGGAGAACAGGGAAAAGGGCACCAGGACTTTCTTGACAACTACTACATTGGTATGACCTCTGTAAGCTAACTCATACATATGTGTCTGAACTGCACTTGATTTCAGCAGCCTTTGATTTTTGGGGGGTAAATTAAGCTGCTAAATAGGAATAAAGTAACAAAATACACTTGCAGGCCTAAACAGGTAGCGGGAGACATAGATGTCAGTTAAGCTAGATCTAAATTCCCATATCAAGGTCTCCAAGGTATCAGAGGGAAAGGAACTGTATGCAGGACACTGAGGGATGGAGGCAGCATCGGAACCAGCTAAGGCCAGCTGCATTCCCAGGGTGAAAGGAAGAAGAACAGCCCCAGCAGTGCCTTGTGTTTACAGCAAATCCAAAAGTAGGTGAATGTACAGTTCAGCAGCTCTGGGCAAGGCAAAGGTGCTAATTCCAGCCACAGGGACCAGCTCACCCATGCCAGCCTCCAGAAAGGTGTGACCATGACCTGCCTTCAGCTGTAGGATATGATGGGGCCTGCCCCCCTGGCACACTGCCAGTCCCCAGTACACCCCATCAGCACTCACTTCAGCACCCTAGCTTCTCCCACAGCAGCTGCATGCCTGTGTATCCCCCTGAGAATACATTTCTTCTACCTGATCTGCCTTGCTGTCCATAAAATGAATCAAAAGGCAGAGGGACACCCAGAGTCTACGTCTGGCCCTTTTTTGTGTGTAGAGTTGCTGATATTCATGGTGAAGTCAAGGCTACGACTGGTGTTGGTTCCAGAACTGGCTTCCAACACTGCAGGGAGTGCAGCATAACACAGCAAAAGCAGCCTTGGGCAGGAGAGAGGTCAGGCTCCTCACTCTGCACCTGCCCACCATGCTTCAGCCACAGGGTTGAATAGCAGTAGCTATAGAACAGTCCACAGCCAGCCTCAGCTCCCCCACCCCACTCCACTTTCTCTTCTCTCTGTGCTTGCCCCGCTTGGCCAGTGGGACACACTATGGGCACCAGCCCCATCCCCTTCTCCAGGCTGTCTGTCTCCTTCACCACAGATATGGCACTGCCACATCCTGACTGCTCCAGGCCCTGTTTGGCCCTGGGGAAGAGCCTGCAGGAGGGTGCCACGGCCAGGAAAGCTTCACAGAGAGGGGCCCCAGCTGCTGGGGGGAGGGGCAGGGGGAACATGCACAACAAAGCCCAAATGACTGAACAAAGCAGTTACCAATAGCAGCTGCATAACCAATGAAGAAGCCAACTGAGGTCTTGATTCCCTGGCTTCCATGTCAGGACCCTGGTGTTTCCATTTTCCATTTGGGAGCATTTAAGGACAGATAACCTTGCTTTTCCTCCCAGCCCTCTCCTTCTTGCCCTTAGTGGAAGCCTTTGCTGCTTTTGTCAGTGACCTGGGAATGGCTTCCCTGGGAATTGGCTAAGTGGGTGGTGGGGCTGGGGGAAAAGCAGACGGGAATGGTGCTTGTCCAGAAACAGACTCCCCTCCCACACATGTCGCCCATCTGTGGCATGTCTGTCTGTCACAGAGAAATTCACAGAGACAGATTTAATATATTAAACATAAATAAAGCAGCGCCAAGTCTTTGGCTGATCGTCATGGCTAGAAATAGAAGCCAACTACTTCAGGGGCTTTGGGTTTGAATGCTTGATGGATTCCCAGCATAAGGACAGATGTTCAGATAAACCCATCCCAAATCAAAACAAACAATCCTGCATGAATTTCCAAGAAGGGGGCACTGAAAGGAGCTGGAGAACACTGGTGCCATTCAAGGCAATGGGTAAGGAGCAAGGAGCAGCTCCCAGGCAGCTCATCCTGGGTGGGTTAAGGTCCCAGCAAGGATGCGAGGGCATGTTCTAAGAAAGACTACAGTACCCCTAGCGTAACAAAGCTGATGATGCAGGTTTGGGGACTTTCCCCCTCTGCCTGACACCTAGCCTCACAAAACCAGTAGTGCCATAATACCTTAGGGACTACTGCCCTGCTGTGGGTGTGTCTAATAATTTGAAAGTGAGGACAGGACAAGCAGACACAAAAAGCACCTAATTTCCATAGGAACAGCCACAGAAATAATCCCACCCTATCTTGTGAAATGCTGGTAAAGCAGTTTCTCAAGTTTGAAATGTCCTGGATACATTTATCTTTATTATTAGAAGAAGAAGGGTTTTATCGTCCTAGATCAAAAGGCCAGACTTGCCAAGAAGGACTCCTCTGAAATACCAGTTTCAAGACTCAGAAGGTGAACAGGGCCCATAGGGCAAGGCAGCTAATCCATTTGCTTGTGTTGCTGAAGTCTTGCTTCATCATCACTCTGATGGAGCGTGCCTGGTGGGTTCTCTGTATTCCCTTTGCGTGGGATATTTGTTCTTTTTAAAAAGGAGTGCCTGGGGCGGGTGCAATGTGACAAGCACTTTCCCCTGGGAGCAGCAGGGTCATGCTTGGGACAGAGCTGCCTCCAGAGCATGGGATGGGGAATAAGAGAAATAAAATCATACCAGGGTCAGAGACCCCTGTCACTTGCACAGAGACAGGGTGCCAGCAGGGAGGAGGAAGGTGCACTTACAGCTTGCCCTACCCTGAAGGCTGAGAGGGGACATGTGGAGTATCTTGTACCATTGAGAGTCTCCCAGCTATTGACCAGAAATCAATGCAGAAAGAAGAGACCCTGGTTTGGGATACTGAGGACAAGCCTAATGGGATGATTCTTAGGTCCCCCTAATCCTGCCTGCTCCTCTGTGGGAGTGGTGTTTCTTTCCAGAGTCCTTTGTGTCCCTGTGTGGTGGTGGTGAGTTGTCAGGTCACAGGAGAGACACCAAAGGTGTGCTGTTTCCATGCTAGGGACCTGCCAGATGGAAGCAGTTGGAAGAGCCATTAACCGTGGCAGCACCTGAATTCCTGGAGGACAGAATGGGTCTGTGAGAAGAAGACTGACGAACATTTAAAGAGAGTTAATCATTTGATATAAGCATTACTGCTTCAGTTATAGCACGAGAAATAGCCTTTCATTTTAACAGTACCTTCCTTTCTGCTACTGTCTTGCCAAGACTAAAATGTATCAAGCAAGGGCTCATTCACATTTTCCTCTCACCTGCCATAGATGCTTCTTGATTATGCAAAGATATCTTCTTCATATCTCTGTAATAAAATATTTTAAATAGAATAATATTCAAATATTTGCTAATTATTTAAAATAATATTAAAACATTTACTACGCAAATCTATCTTCCTAATATCTGCCTAACATAGTATTTTCTTTTCTGCTAGAATCTCAACAGAGAAGAAAACCTGAAAATGTTGCTGCAAGATGGGGTCTGAAATCCAGAATGCCCAGGGATCCAAGACAGCATTACAACTGCTTTGGGAAAGCCACGTGGAAAGGAAGCACATTCACCATCAGCCCCTGAAAAGATAAGGCAGTTTGTCCAGGAGGACAGGTCTCAGTGGCAAGCTTCAGCTGTGCCAAACTGGAACAACCAAACAAGGCAGCCTTTTTGATACACGGTGAAAGACTGCCATTTCAACTTAAGAAAATAGCCACTGAGAGTCACAGGGAGATGGAGGGTGAAGAGAAAGTGTGGCCATATGGCTAAGGTCCAGGAGATCTGGATGCAGAAGATCTGGGCTCTTTCTCCAGCTCTGCCCACAGGCTTCATCAACAGTCTGGGGTAAGTTACTGTCTGTCTCTTCTGTTTCTCAGCCAATGAACAGAAAAATCTGGCCAAAAAAAATAAAGTCTTGATTGCAATAGGAAGTCATGATACATCCAGGATCAACACCCACACTGAATTCCAAAATGCCAAAGAATATTTAGAGCACAATAGATTTACACTTAAAACATCACATCCATATTTTAAAACACAATCTTTCAGGCATACAGCCCCATATTATTTAGTGGGTAAGAAAACAGAGTGAACATTTTTTCTTAGGATGATTAATTTATTCCTTCCAGTGATTAGCAGCAACAAAACAAAAACCAGGAAAACTAAGATCTCATCCTGATAGCTGATTAGCAGACCCAAAGATTTGGCATTTTTCTGCAGATGCCTACACAGATAAAGGAACCAGCACTGGACTGCACCAGTGCTATGTCTTCTGGTACCTATGGAAATAATGATGGACTATGCCAGGCCTGTCTGAAAGGTACAGATAGCAATACTGCCAATGCCTCAGTTATCAGATAAAAGGCAAGAAATAATGCTGGTGATGTAGACATTATACAAAACACATGACATGGGTGGCATAGAGTCACACTAAGCCCCTAACAGGGTAACAAGATGTGGGCTCTGGCCTAGGAAGAGAGGAAGGTGGGAGGGATGAAGAATATATAATACTCATAATACAGGGATAGGGAGAAACCTGGAGTGCACACACAACCCATGTGTTTAGGCTGGGAAGTGGAAGGGTCTGGCTTTTCAACCTGTATGTGGACAGGATATGGGGTTCTGCAGGAGCTGCTGTGATCCACGGAAGATGCAACATCTTGAGCCCCGGGGAATGTGCGGGGAGGAGGATACAGTGCTGTTTGCAGCTGTGATACAGCAGGCAACTCCACACATCTGCCATATGTGGAGGCCTGGTGCAGGCAGAGGTGCACTTACCCATGTGCCTTTCCTCTAACCTGAAAAAATATGCTGCTTTACAGATCATGGAACTAACCTGCCGGCCTGGATTTAGGTACATTAACAGAGAAGGGAGAAACTCAAACGGGGGAACAAGAACTCTCTTATTCAGTGTGCATCTTGTGGTTTTGCAGATTTTTCCACTGAGAATGTTCCTCTGAAGTTTCCTTAGTGACTGAGCCAAAATGGGTCAAAGAGGTATTTGATTCACAGCCCTAGGAAAAACACTTCTGTGTTCTCTTCTTCATCATTATCAGTTCTCTGTGGTACCAATCGAGCACCTTCCCTCACTGACCTTTACCTGTTGCTGGCCACATCCCTCCTTGGGCAAGTCCTTTCCTTCTCCCAGATCAGCCTCTGGCTCTTCGTTGCCCCCCTCTTTCACGGTCCTGCAAACCACTTCCCCAGTTGAATCCTTCAGACAATATTTCCTCCTTCTGTGTCAACAGTCCCAATTTTTTTGCCAGCCCGTGGGCTGCCATTAGTGATACCAAGAGGAACCCATCTTGTGCGAAGGTGCAGCATGCCTAAGCCCTGTGATCTGTCCACATGCAAGAGAGGATTTTTTTTCTAATATTGTTACCCAGATATACTGGTTCAGCTTCCTTCCAGACAAACTCCTCTGGGCTCCTCAGTACAAGAGAGAAATGGAGCTCCTGGAACAGGGGACTGGAGCATCTCTTTTATGAGGAAAGGCTGAGGGAGCTGGACCTATTCAGCCTTGAAAAGAGATGACTGAGAGGGCACCTCAACAATGTAAGTATATGAAGGGAAGGTGTCAAGAGAATGGGGCCAGGCTCTTCTCAGTGGTGCCAAGCAATAGGACAAGAGGCAATGGGCAGAAACTGGTGCACAGGAAGTTCCTCATACCTGAGTATAAGGAAGAACTTCTTTATGGCGCAGGTGACCACAAACTCAAGCAGATTGCCCAGAGAGGCTGTGGAGTCTCGCTCAATGGAGATATTCAAGAACTGTCTGGACGCAATCCCTGTGCCTTGTGCTCTAGGATGACCCTGCCTGATCAGGGAGGTTGGACCAGATCCACTGTGGTCCCTTCCAGCCTTATCAGTTCTGTAATTCTATAAACAGAGGTGTCAGACAGTCATGTTCTTCCTCCTTTTATTATAAGGGCAACAGTTCCTACCGTATCTTGCACTAAATCATCACTATCTCCTCCCACTGCTGGGAACTCAGGCCCAGCTCAGTGTTGGAGTTATGTGCACGAGATGGGATCTGACTTAAGCACCATAAAGTTCATCCTGTGACAGGTATTCTGGTAAATATAGGAGAGATTTTAAAATTTTTTATTCAAAATTTGCAGGGCTCTGATGCCCAGCAGAGTCCCTAGAAGAAAGGAAGAAGGTTTAGTCCTGCTTTGTGCTGGTGGTTGTTTTCTGCATGCATAAGGGAGGTGGATGCATGCCCTGGGAGATGTCTCTTCCCTTCATGCTGGCAGTAAGAGGGCTCTCAACATCTCCCAGCCACTTTCAAGAGCAGGAGCAATGCTGACCACACAGAAACCAGTGCTCACTTCTCTTCTTCAGTGTAGGTGCAAAGATTTTTCTGGTCCTTCTCCTGTCAGATAGATTCCCTGCAGCTCAGTAGACACTCACAGCCAGATCCAGAACTCTGTGAAGTGGGACTGGAGCTGAGGGCAGACATGTTCATACTGAAAGTCTTGGTTCAACCTGCAGTGGATGGAGGCTAGTTCAGAGGTCTGAATGCCCTGCATTCAGCAATGTTCAGACTTTGGTTTGGGCCCACACTAGACAAAAGAGAGAAAAAATCTGTGCTGAAGCACAGGAGCAAGTGGAGATGACAACAGTTGATGCACCACATGTATCCTGCTAAAGCCTCTCTTCCCCAAATAACCTTGCTCAAGCCGATGCTGAGTATGATTTACATGAAGCTGGCACTGCATCAGCTGCTGGAAAAGAGAAGAATAAAGCAACAGAGAGCTGAGCCTTGCCCTGTGGACCTCAGGACAGAAGAGCAGCAATTCTCAGCACCAGCTCATCTCTCAGGTCCCTTGCTGCCTGCTGACATACATGACGCAGCAGACTCCTGAGGGATGTGTATGTCCAGAAGAGGTGCTGATGAAATCTGAATACTTCACAGGGAAATGGCCAGCCAACCAGTAGGAAATGCTGAGGAGAGGGCTGTAACATAAACATCTGCATCTCAAGGGCATTTGCAAATGCCAAAGGGAAGTGCCCAAGAGCAGCTGGTTTCTTCCTGGGGAGTGTAGGTGGGGAGCACCCCTGGGACCCAGCCCTCACCTCTAAGCAACATTTACTTATTTTATGCCACACACAACAGTTCAGGGGAATAAAACACAAAAATGTTAATCCCCTTGCTGAACCTCCAAGTATTTGCAACATTCTGCTTCTGGAGGCATTCAAATCCTTTCTACCAAAGATAAATGCGAAGTTGCGTCATCCACAGTGCAACCCAATTCCCTGTTCCCTGGGGTAAAGACTCACATGCCTCTGCAGCCTCACTTTGCTGTTAGGCAGACTCAGCTGTTTTCTTAGGTATTTTGAATGTCCCTTGAGTGCAGGTGCTGCTGCAGAGCAGAGGTTCTCACACCACAGTATCTCCACAATACTGAGGCGAAAGGGAACCCCCTTATCCCTCCCTCTGTCAGTTTGCATCTAGCAATTCCTCCCATTGAAAACCAAACCAGCCTTCCCAGACAGCTCAATATATCTGGGCCATGTACACCACAAATTCAGATCAGAGATAACACAACAGGACAAAAGAAAAAACCAACCAAAAATGAAACAACAAAGAAGAGATTGCCCCATCCACATCATTGTGCCTCTGGTTTCTCCCTCAGATGGCCCACTGAAGTGGTTAAGCCCATCAAAGTTGCATTGCAGAAGCCTTTGAGCACAGGGATTAAGGTGACTACACCACCACCACATCTGTGCCCAGGGCAACCTATGTGCAGTACTCTAAGGCTGCCCATGCTGTGCAAGTCTCCACAGAACAGCTGGAGGAAGAGGAGGAGGAGGCCATTCCTGTGGTCTCCTTGTGGCTCCCAGTGTTGCTGGTTAGGTGCAGAGCTCTGCAAGGTGCAGAGGGAATTAAACTCCCCAGTGTACATAACAAAGCTCCTGGAAAGCTATGCCTGTAATTAGCTGTGTGCACAGCAAACACAGTCACTGGGGACACTGCTCTTACTCCCAGGCTTGTTTGCAGAACCAGAGCTTCATTCATGTCCTGGTTTTTTTCCCTCCAGCACTGAGGAAGAGTCACGTCGCTGTGCCCAATTCTTGCAGCTGTTGTGTTCGCACAGGGACAAGACATGTACCTCAGACACCTGTGCAGCAGGCCAGTCCCCCCCACACTGTTTGGTCTGGACCACAGACATGCATGACACTGGAAACATCTACAATGTTTCCAGTGTGTCCTTGCAGATGTCTCCACAGAAGATCTTCCCTCTTTACCATACTGCAGAGAAAGGAATACAACCCTTCCCAGGGAGGAACAGGCTATAGCCATAAAAAGCAGCAGTTTTCCAGCTGAGGGAAAGCAAGCAGGATTCTTGGCAGGAGATACAGCCCTGCATGTTTTACAACTAGTATATAAAACCAGGAATTCAAAATCATCATATGCCATTGACATGGGGATTCTGGAATGCAGGTGTGAGTTTGCTCAGTTGTTATGAATACTATATCAATGTGCCAAACTTGATGGCCTTCTGGCTCCAGCTGATGACGGTGACATCTCCACATCTGGGACTACATGCTAGTGACAGAAGGTCACTATGAAGTGGCTGCTCAGAAGAGGGGACACCTAAGTAAAGCAGTTTCATGGGCTGAAGGCATGTACTTCCACTTTTACCAGCCTAAAGAAAGAATTAGTATGTAATGTGCCAAACCCATCTCTCCTTTAATATCTTCAGTGTTTTTATCTTGCTGTGTCCACAAGCAACACCACAGGTTTTCATAGGCAACATGCAAAACATAGTCTAGGGAGCACTCAGCTGTGACAAGGGGAGAACTGAGCAAAGGTGGTTTGCCTCTCTGCTCTCCTCCATCTTTTTGCTGCTCTTTTCGCTGCTCTTTTCTGAACTGCCTAATTTAGGAAACAATTCTTAGCTATCACTTTGACCGTGGAGCTTCTGATAACCCATACTGCCCACTGCTCTGCATTTTAAGGTAGAGCTCCTTGCTCCGGAAGACAGTTCCTGTCCTTGCCAAGAATCCTGAGTACTGTTTTGATCCTTGGAAATGTGGAGCAATTTTGATTCCTTGTACCAACTGTTACAGCATAAGGCTTTCTTTATGTAAGCAAAGGAGAAGGGAGGATACAGCACTATAGAGATAAATCCAGCTGTGTGGGAGACAGAGTTCTAGCTAAATGAATGATCCAAGTGGAATGGACAAGAGCTAATACAGTACTTTGCATCCCTTCCAACTCCTGACTTCTCCCTCTGTCTTGGGGAGCTGTGTTTCCTTCATATGCAAGGGCAACTTCTTTCTGTTCTCAGTTCTTTGCATTGGCCTAATCTCTGAGAAACGTCTGAGGTTTCTCAGCTCTACCCCTCTTAAGTTCCCTGTCCCAGGCCTAGTCTCAAGCCTTGAGAGACATTGCAGTCACTATTTGACAGGAGCATCCATACTTCACGCCAAAGGATGCTGAGCCAAGTATGAGGCAAGCCTACTGCATGCATCTAGTACAGCAGAACAAGGATGGCTCATACACCTTGCCTGCAAAGTCCCCACTCCCTGTATACCAGTACTGTGACCTCTATGGAATGTCTGAGGTCAGTACACAGACTTTAGCGTTTCCCTCCAATGTAGTGTGGAATATACTCTGTCTTGCAAAGCAACTTTCTACTGCCCTTCTGCACCATCTTAGGCTCATTCATTTCTGCTGCACCATCTCAGAGCTGCTTCCCAGTGCTGTTCTCATCCCAAACCTTCCTAGAAATCTCTCATCCTGGTGGAGATACCTGTTGATCATGTGTCCAGTTCCATGGGGAACGATTTTTAGCAACCAACCTGACTGGTTAGGCATTGCAAGCCCAAGTTAAACTCAGAGAAAGAAGATTTTTTGAGCTTACTCAGAAATACAGAGGATTCATCCTCAAGTGAAAAACAAGAGGAGTGAGAAATAACATATTTGAGTAAAAATTCAGGCTATTCACTTTCTGCTTTATTTAGTAAAATAAATGAAAAGTTCATGTGACATCAAGCAACCAATCTGTTTGTAGTGTCAGGAAAGTCTGGCAGTGGATTCCAGCATATCACCAAAAGCCAAGAGAATGAGAGAAACAGATCACCGGGAAGTACTAGCTTTACCTCTGATATTGCCATTTTGCTACGCCAGTCTTTGCTCCAACAGAGTGGCATGGAAGAACACATTGTAGGGCAATATCAGAGGTACTAGAGTATTGAAAAGAAGTGAACTGGAGCCAACGAAGGAGAAGAGATAAGAGATTTCTGGAGAGGACAAACAGCATATATGTAAT
Organism: Pseudotriccus pelzelni; assembly: GCA_035584735.1. Classification (NCBI taxonomy): domain Eukaryota; kingdom Metazoa; phylum Chordata; class Aves; order Passeriformes; family Tyrannidae; genus Pseudotriccus; species Pseudotriccus pelzelni. The sequence goes on along the minus strand of JAWMRA010000041.1, from coordinate 46,405,711 downwards.
GATGATGGGAATACATGACCAACTTGGCTCAGAAATTGTCGAGCTGCAGGGCGAAGTGAACTCTTCACACACCAGAAACAGATTACTCTGGACACAGTCATCCTGCTGGCTGAGAAAGAATCACAGTTCCTCATTGAGGGGCTTCTCAGATTCATCTTCCTTCTAAAACACATTAGAGGCAAGAAATCAGTTTTGATGTTACTTGGTTTCTCAGCATAGTGATAAAAGGAAAATAACTCAAATGCCTCCCTCTGCTGTCTATGCCACTGCCCTGTCCATCTCATTTCCACTTCACAACACAAAACCTCTGTGCTACAGGAAGATGAATTTTAACAGAGAAAACTCGTAACAGTGAATGAACATGGAGATTAAATTGTCCCTCTCCCAGCAAAGACCTCTACTAGAGTCCTAAGCCCCCATCTGTACACTGTTCTGTAGCCTTCCTGATAGATTTCATTCCTATCCACACCATTGTTTCTCTCACCCGCTCTCATATGCTGCCATCCACCAACCCATTCTCAGCATCCAAAAGCACCCTTCACTTTGCCTCCCCAGCTGCTGTTCCTATATGATAGATGCTTCACTGAGACCTTCAGAGGTCAGTGAAGTCTTCTTGTTGTAGATGAAGAAAGAGACTCTGCAAAGATATCCATCTCTGTTCTGCCCTAGATCTAATGCTTTACACATATTCAGGTGAAAACGTATATGAAAGTGAAGATGGCAGTGATGGGAAGGAGTTCAAGGAACTGAAGTCATCTTCTTCAAGAGCTTTGTGAACAACAGCATCATACTACAAGATCCCAGCTTCCCATACAGGGCCCACCTTCTTCATTCTGTGTATGAAACGATTACAGAAGTCCTGCACACGCTCAATGGACATTTCATCCACAGTCATCACATCATGCTCATCATCTGGTGTGTGGAATATAGCCAGAGCTGGCAGCTGGGACTTCTTCAGCTGAAAGTATGACACTACTCGTTCATTGCTGTTCAAATTGATGTCTAACAGGATAAAGAGAATCTGTGACGGAAACAGGAAAGGAAATGTGAGAAAAAAAGGTGAGAGAGAAAACAGATCCCCAAACAGCGATCATATGAAGATCAACAGTGATTTTTTTTTAGAGAGAGTTTGAGAAAACTGTCTCTGTTAGAACAACATTTTCCTCTGCCACAATTTAGCAGCTCCATGTAGTGCATTTTTCTATATTTTATCAAGTCCAGGCTTACACTACCAACCAAAATGTCTTCTTTCATCTTCTCCAAAAATATATCTACAGTATGACAGAAAGGCAGTTTCCACTTCTATTCTCTTAATAGTTGAGGAAACAAGATGTCTTATCTTAGCAGCACATGTCAAAGAAGTTGACTCTTCTATTTGCATGTTATTGGGATAAGATGCTCACATACATGCAAGACCAAGAGTGGCAGGAAATATTTTAGTGTGTGAAGAATGAAACTCAATTGCAAAAATGTAGGAGTGAAGTACAGGACAGCAAGGATAAGAAGATGAAAGTACCAAACACAAAAAACGTATTTAAGTGAGCTGCAGTGAACATAAAGGAAGACGCAATCATTTGGGAAACAGAAGTTGTTGGCAAGACACCAGTGTCCAGACAGCCCAACTCAGTGAAGGGTTGTTCAGACCTGGGGAGAGAAGCCCAACAATGAATAAGCCAGGATGAGAATGACCTACAGTTTTCTGGGCTCCCAGATAGTCTTGGAGAACAAGATCAAGCCAAGGATTAAGATTATTCTGGGATGATTCAATAGTACAAATTTATCATAATTGGTTACCAATGCTATAATTTCAGTTTAAAAGCTAAGTTTCAACCTAGATAGTAGAGGTGCGGTAGAAACTGGCACAAACTTAAAATTCTGGAGTCTGAAATATTACCAATAAAATATACAGCTATCTCAAAAATCTTTGTTAAATTATCTATTAACACTAAATACAAACATTATGTATAAATTTTATAAAAGAAAATAAATACATCAAGAAACAATTTAATCAGTGACCTGATTAAATAGAATCCCTCAGCAGTTGAGAATCAAGTCAATGAAATAAACACCCAGCTAGCATGTGTCATTTTATCTCCTTTTTATCCTGTGCAGTCTATTGGGCTAACATATTCAATGTATTTATGGACAAGCCTATGACTTAAATGACACAAGAAGAAAGAAGAGTTTAATAAAAGAAAAGCAATGTAATGTGAAGATGATGTGACTCGTTCCCAGGCTGTGACTCATGTTTTTCTATCAATTCAATGAAGAACAGTCAAGTTAGTTCAAAACTTGTTTTCTTCTCTAAAAATAAATGTGGTAAATCTCCAGTTCTTTATTTTATTTAATTTATGTTCTATTAAAAAAAAAAAAACACAAATAAATCTGGAAACTTTCCTAGGCAACAGCCTATGGAAAGGAAGGATACTTAGGCTGCTGTAAGGTTTAACTGAAGTTATAGAGAGAGATACAAAAACAAACAATACTTGCACTGGATATGTGATTTACCACTTGCAATTTCTCTTCCAAAAGCCAATTGTACCCCAAGGGAAACAAGCTAGTGATCAGACAGGTTGTTGGGAACTTCTCCCAGAGTGTTTTCTTCATCTTTTTTGCAGGATAAAACACCAAGCTAAAGAATGGTCACAAATTTGAGCTTCACATGTCTAAGGTCCTGAGCTAAGCGGCTTTCAGACGGAACAGCAATACTTAATGATTTAGAGCTCTCCTTCCATACAGCAAGCTGGAAACAGAAGCCATTGCTGGAGAGGAAGAATTTTAAGAGGGTTTTTACAGGAAATGGTACCACATTTTCAGCAGTTCATTCACAAACTTTTGGTTTTCTCTATGAAAGATTCATCAGATAACCGTATATTTTTAATGAAATGTTAAACAAGAGGTTATTAAAAAAAAAAGGCATTTAGAATACTTATGTTCGTAAATGTTACTTTCTATACAAAACCTCCTTCACCTGTAAAACAGATGAATAGCATTTTAAAATAGTAATAGAAATAAATGTTAGTCAATATTCTTCACTTTATCAAGCTTCCAGTCTTTGTTAAAGACCCCAAAAACTAAAAAGCTGTACACATTTTATCCATGAATACAAAGAATAGAGTAAGAATAAAAGAATTAAAAGGTTGGGTTTAGAATTTCAAATATTTTCTTTCTTACAAAAGCAAATGGAAACATACAAATGAAGGAATTTATTTTGTTCTGAGATTCTCATCCAGCTCTATTCATAAAGAATAAATGTAGTGATCACAGAAAATTATAATGACCATGAGACAAGATTCATATTGTCCAACCTCTGCCATCCAGATCCTACTCTTGTCTCAGCCAGTCATCTAGATAACCTCTACAGTAAACAGTGATAGGCACTTTATTCCACCTATTTTAGAAGGGAAGATATGGCTGTCCTTCTCAATCAGTGCTGAAAGGAGACTGAAACCTTTGCTCAGATGAGTCACTAAAGCTATAATTCACCAAAACAAATACCATTTATAATGGCAACTCTCTTTTCATTGCTAGAAACCAGTTCGTTCCATCCCAAACAGGAAGTTCACTTTCCATTTCATATTCTCCTGTGTAACAGCTGGTTGAGTTTTTCTGATTCTGAAATGATTTCCATGAAATTGTTTCATTTTGTAGCAATCTTCTTGCCTTATTTCAGAGGTCTCTGCTACAGGCAGTGAAAGAAATCCTGCATGGGTGACAAGCTCCTGACACAAACTCTGTACTCTATACATGGCATTATCTGTGCACTGTCACCTGCAATAAGCTCTCTTTCAGAAAATTTGTATGCTGATGCTGTTTTGGTGTCTTGACAATTTGATTCCTAGCCCAGTGCTTTTAGAACATCAAGTTCCTAGTAAATACTAAGATACGGAATGATGTTATTGCCCAAGGAATTGAAGTTAATTGAAAATAGCACTGAAATGGTAATAACCAACTAATATTGCTTAGTTTTGCCTCTAACAAAGACAAACAGGAGGGATGATCAAGCATCATATCCAGTGTTTGACTTTGAACTTCAGAGAACTGCAGTCTTCATCCTTTGAAGAGACTGTATAAGCAAAAAGATCAAATTCTGAAGTTTGAGTAATGTCTTACATAGCTTACAAAGTACATCACAGCAGAACTAGAACATCGGTCCTGAATTTAAAAAAAAAAAAAAAAAAGCAAGCTGTAAAAACAACTTTACTGCAGATATCTATTAAGTGACATGGAAAATCCATATTTACAGGCTCCTCTGTTTATGGCTAAAAGAGGCATCTCTGAATATTATCTCTCTCAGTTCTGGAGCCAGCAATGTCTGATAAGAAAAATAAAAACTGTATGAATGACTGCCTGTAAGAGAAAGGGCATTATCCTTTCATTTCCATGGAAGAAGTTCTGAAGGACATTCAGCAGTTTCTCAGAACCCATTTCTAAATGGACCTACATATAAATTAAAAGGGAGTTTGCAAACATCTCTACCCAAAAACATTTTCACATTGGAAAACAATTGCATCAGTTGCAGCAAAAGCTGCTTTTGTTATTCCAAACATCATCTTATTGAGACTTCTGCCAACACCCATGAGATCCACCAGCTGTAATCATCATGTTATACTCTGATCCTGTGGAAATATAACTGAAAATTATTATGCTAGTTTGGCCCAGCAATGCAAACCCTGATATTTCCTTTCCAGTAGAAAACCTGGACTCTTGGCAGTACTTTCTTAAGTAAGCACATATTTGATTGCAGTTGGATCTGTCTAAGAAGGCTGGTGGATTCACTCCTGCAGCTGCAGTGCTCTGAACTCTGTTCACTTTTATCCACCCACAATTGTTTCTCAATGTCTGCTATTTCTTCTTATTGTTGTCAGCTTATGCTGGCTTAGCATCATCCACCGTTTGCTTTTTCCTCTCCAGCATTTTATAGCACCCACATTCCACAATAAAATCTAAAGGAATCTAGACTGCCTTCAGGCGCTCACTGCTGCTCAGGGTGCAGTTCAGGTTGTTTCCAAATAACAGTCCTCACTCTACAGCCTCATGGCTCCTCCAGCTGAAAATCTCAGCCTCCTCTCAGGCAACAATGAGAAGATCATAAACCAGAGATGAAAGGACCATAATCAAGGAACTGCCAGGTGATCCTAGTGACCCATTATTGGTTGGACTTGATCTTCAGAGTCTTTTCCAACCAAAATGATTCCATGATTTTCTTCATTATCTGGGGTCAGCCACTCAGCAGCAGCAGAAGTTTCTCTTCATCTCTCCATCAATCTGAGCAACAAGATTCTCTTTTCCCTCCCACTGGTGATAACAATGGCAAGGACTATTCTTCCATCAGAGTGCAACGGAGATGTGTGACAGGACAGGTACCCCTTCTCCTGCTTGGGAATCCTCTCGAAATTAGCTAGCAGAGATTATCATGGCATTATGCAGTGGCTGCTTCTGATACCCAAACTAATTCATGTTTGAAATACATGACAGAACAATGGAGACAAACCTAAAAGGGCATATGACCCTGCTTACTCCTTGCTGTCCAGATCTGAAAGCCAAACAGAGGGATCCTAGCTCTCTCTTATTGTTTTCTAAGAGGGCAGTTTACTCTTCAGAGAGCCATTCCTTTGGGAAAAACAAATTATTAGATTCTAAGTCTCTTCATCTCTATGTCCTGCAGTAACACTGCAGTAAAGCAGAAATAACTAGTCAAATTCCAGATCTTTATTCTTTATATTTTACTCTCGTAAACTTCTAGACTGATTAGGTGGGAAACTCGCCTGCACAAATAAAAAAAATTCATGAACTATCTAGACTTCAGTACAACATTTTATCCAATGTTTTTTGAAGCATTTCTAGGAAAATTAGTCCCATTTTCTCAGATGTAGGCGTATCACATGAAAACTAGATGCAGCTGCATCAGCAAAGGATAGCAATTCTAAACAGCAATTAGTTAGAAGGCTTCATTGCCTGGGGGAGACCTGTATCAAATTCTGCTGCTCACGAAGGGCAGTGTGTTAACATAACACACATCTCACATGAGATGAATAGAACTTTTCAGATAAATGAGGGGGTTTTTATCACTACATACTCACCAAAGCAAAACACTTCCAAAGGGACCTTTTGACTCTGAGGCATAGTTTCTGTCTAGTCTCTTGCCGATGTGTAGGGAAGATGGCAAGGTCCAAAGTAACCTAAACATGCTTAAACTTGTCTCAAGACTTTTGGTAGCACACAGTCCCGAGATAACCCCAGAATCTGAAGGTGAGAATATACTTGATTTCTTATCTGTCCCTTTAGACCCAAAAATATAGGCATGCAGATGTTCTAGTTATCAAACCCCAACTCTTTCCAGCTCCACACTTCTCAGAGAAAGATCTCTTCCTGCCTTTTAGTTCAGTCGTCCCCAGTGCTGGGATCTTCTGCCCACTCCCACCTGCCCCAAATGCCTTCCTGTTGCTCTGAATTCTCCTTTTCTTGCCAGTTCACTCCTCTGTTCCCCAGACACAAATTCCCCTGTAATCCAGCTGCTTGGCAGAGAATCAGCCATGGGTTGATTTACTATTTGGGGAGCTCTGTACATAAGGGATGAGAACTAGGCAAAATTTCTCTCAAACACCCCATCTATCTCATCATCTTAGTGTGGAAAATCCAAGAAACCCCTTTCCAACACCTTTAAAATAGCCATTTCCCTAGGATCCAATCAGAAGTCTAAGGGTTAAGAAGCACTATTTGCTATCTGGTCACTTATATAAGGCTCCTTGGCATCTTGCATGCTGTATATACAAATTAATCTCTCACATCAGTGGAATGCAACCATCGCCAGACTGAAGTAGAGCAGCTGTTTGTCATCTTCCAGTACAAGGGAACAAAACTGGATCAGAAGCAATGAAATACACAATGTTCCACCAAGAGAGCAGAGGAGCAGGATAGAGAGGATATTTTCCCCACAGGGAGGCAAACTGGCAAAAGGTGAACAGAACCAACCCCTGCATTTAATTACCCATCTTTTGACCTTTGCTCTCATAATGCACAGAGGAGATTATGCCCTCCCCATTCGTGGCAGAAATTACTGTACTATTTTTCTCCCTAACAGCCCATCTTTCTCCCTGTTTGGACTCACCTTTCCCTTGAAGAGCTCTGCTGACGCCCGAAACTTGCGCATTCGCTCAGGGTGCTTTGGGGACATCTTGTCTGTGATCAGAAGAAGGTTAAACTGGAGCGAACTCTGCATCACACCTATTGCTGTCTGCCCAGCGCAGAGAGAAAAACACACGCAGACAAGAAGATTGAGACATTCGATTTGTATTGAATGCAGTGTCAGAGGGACATCAGTCCTCCTGACTTGGCTGAGATTTCTTTGCAAATCAGCATCACGAGCAGGACAGGTTTCCTCAAAGCAGGAGGGTTCCAATCTGGGTTCTTTGTTGAAGTACTCAACCTCCTGACTTTGCTTATTCCTAAAATGAGTATCTGAAGACAACAAGGGTTCACCACTGTCCGCAAGATAGCTAGTGATTAGGCAGGGGAACTGCCTATATAAAGCAAGTTGAAGACTAGAGCAAGGATGTGGAGAGCAAAGGACAGCAAACAGTGAATATAAGGGTGCTCTAAATCACTGAGGTCCAGCATCCAGCTGAAATGGGAGCAAGAAAGTGGGAAGGATTTGTTGTGTCAAGGTTGGTGTCTCCCCTTACTTCCTTTCTTTGGTGTTAGGCTATGCATAGGGTGAGAATGAGTCCAGAGTTTCAGCAACCCCAGAGCCTAGGCACTCCAGAGTGCTGAGGGTTAAAATTGTCTTGGCAGTGCCTCAGTGAGAGAAGACCTGGAGCCAGCTGTCTCTTGCTCCAGGCAAGGGCCAAGCAGGCAATACACACTGGCCCTCTGTGAGGAGACAGGGCTGGCACTGCCCAAAAAGCCACCACACCATCTCGATGAACTCACTCACTGACTCGTCATCTCACTTCTTCTGTCTGCTTCCTGCAGCCCTACAGCCACTCCCTCAAGTTAAACACTAACCGGGCCAGACCTGCTGCCTCCCCCGTGCCACCAAAACCACAGAGACACAGACTGTACAGCTCCCCGCCAGCGGGAGCAGAAAGTTTCCACAGGCTCCAGGAGTAATAAGGAAGGGGTCAGGGAGTGCATGCTGGCAATGGCAGCGCACTACAGAGCATCTAATTTTTGGCAGATGAGATTCTGCTGTTAGCCTAATGTTTATCAGACATTTTGTATCCCTTCACTTCTATGGTGGTGCACAGCTGAGGTAGGAGAGAGTAAAAGGGATGCAAACTAAGGCTGGAGAACATTAGAGAACCTTCTAGGAGAGGACGAGGCGGAAGGTGAGGGTGAAGTCAGCCAGCACCAAGGGCCATGACAAGGCTGGGCTGCGAGTGGACAGGGCTGCAGCAGCAGTTCCTCCAGCAGCTCCACACAAAGGTGTGCTTGTCCACACAACTGTGCAAGAGCAATCAGCAGAGCTCATCAACACAGTCAGGTCACATCTGACTCTCCTGGTAAGCCCACAGGGTAAGCATTGCCTAAAAATGCCTCAAGTATGGAGAAGAAACACTAAGGGCCCCAGGATGGGGAGAGAAACTCCTGGCAGCACTCAGTGCAACCCGTGTGACCCCATCCTCTGCTGACCAGCAGCATTCTTGGATGCAAACAGCATATGCACTGGGAGTAAATATTTACAAAAAACCAAGCTACCTTAGGGGAGCTAGGAGGGCTTTGGGCCAAAGACTGCAGGAGGCACTGTTAATTGCAGCACCTTGATAGCACTCCAGAGTGCCCGGAAAAAAACCTAACAACTTGTGTACTGACAGTCAGGGTGGAGGGGACCAGCTGAACAGCTCAGGACTTCTCGGTCAGGGACACAGCCTGGGTGCCAAACAGGACACCATGCAGTGAGAACCCAAAGCATCAGCAGAAACACATGAAGAGCTATGATCTAATGAACTGCAAAAGGATGCAAAGGAGGTTCCAAAGGTTAAGAAGGCCTGGGCAATTATAGAGCTAACAAGAACATCCCTGCTGACGTGACCTGGGTGTTGTCAAAGGGCTGTGAGGAGATCAAGGCAGGATATAGCAGTTCCCAGAAATATTCTATTATTTTAGAATGCATTTTTCACATCCCTTATGAAGATGAGAAAACAAATCCACTTCTTTGGGAGTTGTTTTGTTTTGTTGTTTTGGTTTTGTTTGGGGTTTTGTTTTCTTTTTTGTTGTTGTTGTTTGGTTTGGTTTGTTTGTTTTTTTTTAATTATTATCATTATTAAAGAAAGAAGACAAACTTCAATAGTATTTCATGTGGAAACAAAAATTTTACATTTTCCAAAAAAAAAGCTGTCCTATTAGCAGGCTGTGACTGAAATGGGGATTGTGTCAGTTCTCTTAGATGATCCTTGGGATCAGCTTGGAAAAGTATAGCTCTGAAAGAGGTTGGGCCATCCTCCTTTGATTAAAATGAGCCTGGTCAGCACTGTTATAGCTATCCAGAAGGCCACAAAATACCTCATCGGCAATAATAAATTCTCAGCCTTGCAACCACTGGGGCTTCTAAGACATATTGACTCCACAGCAGTGAGCCCAGTGAACTGCTGAGACTCCAGAGGAGCCTAAATCTTTGGTCACCCTCTGCAGCAGGAAAGAGCACTGTGACCCTGCCAATACCAGTCAGAGAGGTGAGCCAGTGAAGATGGCCAACATGGAAGCATCCTAAGCCTGACTGGGAGAGAGGGGTGGGTGTTGTTGTTGTTGTTGTTGTTGTTGTTGTTGAACAGATGAATTCTGGAGTAAGGAATGGAGGGGATGGGAAAAATTTTGTTTGGGAAGATCCCAACCCACTCTTGAATATGCAGTCAAATATCTAGGTTTACATCAAACTCTGTTCAGTGAGTGATGAAGAAAAGCCTGCCTTCTGGGAGTGGGTCATTTGAGTTTCCATGTTTCTCAAGGCTTCTAAGCTAAAGAGAGGAGATTCTGGTTGAGTTGGGTCTGCAGGCATAGCACAACATGGCAAATGCCCACGTGAGGAAGCAGGAGTGGTAAGAAATGGAGCTCTCTGCCCATCAACATCCTACATTTACTGGAAAGCTAAAGGAACTGCCATGACTCCCTTCCTCTCCCATCCCACTCACACACCCCAGGAAAGCATCTGCTTCCAGACCACATATGGAGTAGCAGTGAAGAGCTGCATGGCTCTCTCAATCCTATCCACCCTGACACACATGTGGGTATCCAAACTCTTGGGCCCAGGGACACCCATGAGAAGGCCAAGTGCAAGGGTGAGGCCTGCAGGGAGCTGGTAATTACCACAGGATTGTACTCTGTCACCAGGCGGAGCTCATTCATCCGAACGAAACGAGTCATCTTCTCAGTATCAACCTCTCTGTTGTTCATATCCAGGTCCCTCCGGTCATTGTCTACCTGAAGACATGCAAAGATACCTACAGTCACAGCTGTCCTCTTATCTCAGCACCGCCTCCAAAGGCACTGATGGCACTCACACCACTACACACAGGGACACTGCCATCCTTTCTCCATCACAACATAATTCCCACCTCTCTCCACCACCACTTCTCGAGGTCTCAAACCTACAGAGGCCAGCCTGCACTTTAAGATCTTCCACCCTTTTTCAGTGTCCCAAGTACAAGGCAAACTCCTGGCATAGCAATCACTTAGGACTCCAGCCATCCCTACACTATCAGCTTCTCCTGCACTGGAGACAGGGAGAATTAGATGACAAAGTATTCTAGGCACTGTGGAAAAGGGTCACTAAATAGCCTAACTTCGCACATCGATTTTGGCTTTACATCCCTTTTTAAAAGTCTTCATCTGCTTATTCTGTTTCTTCTACAAGTAATAAACATTGGCATGGACCTGTATGGAATTCCTGGAAACATTGTGCAAGTAAGAAATCTCTCCAATAAAAAGAGGATTTTTCTTCCAGTACAGCAGGAAAAAAATAAAATAAAATTAAGCCCAGCACATTTTAGCTTAGAGAAAAATCCATTCCACCACATACCTTCCCACACTCCTTTTCTCCAAAATGATGTGACTTTATTGAGGTTTTAATGACCTGGTAAACAGAAAACGAGCAGGCAACCATTGAATGATAGCTAAACCAACTGAGTTTAGGGGCAGAGTTCCTGGGCAGTATCAGCACAGGATGTGACTGAGTTAAGCCATGGGGACACTGGGCCCTGGCATGAAATAGGATCAAAGTTTGGGATTTGATGGCCATTGATACACATGTTGAATGAGGTTCTTGGGCTTAAGGAGAGGCCCACATGCACACTCCAGATTTTACTCCCCGCATCTCTGCAACCTCTGAAAGTGTTTGTTTTTCCTGTGGGGTGCAGACATCTAAAGTCATTTTTGCTGTTCTGTGGTCACTGGCAAGGTCTTTTATACCAATCGCCTGCCCTGTCTGACGACCCAAGCTGGTGCTTTTCAGACTGTGTGGCCTGATTGCTCTCACAGATTTTCCTCCTTTATAAAATGAAACTGTAGTTCTGCTCAAGTAAGTAAGATAGGATAGTGCAACACCTGGGCAGGTGAGATCAGACCGGCCTTCGGAACCAATTTAAAGCACCCTGGACTCTACAGAAAGTCTTCTCTTGAATTTCGTGGTCTTCTGAAAACACTTGATTTCCATTTTGGGATAATAACATCTTGAATCTGCACCCAACATTTATGTTCTTAAGAAAATAAGGATGGAAAATAGCCTGCCTCTAATAGTTGAAGCTGTAGTCAAAATTTCTTTATCACTCCACATAATTAGGTTGTTAGCATCTGTTAATTATGTTCTTTTTAGGTCCATCAGGCCAGATTCCTCACTAGAATAAATCAGTTTCCTTACGTTATATGCAGAGAAGTCTCACCAGTTGACAGCAGTCCCTCCTACTACTGTAATTATGGTTTAAACTTCTAAACATTATAAGTTTTTTGTACTCTGCAAAGGCAAAGAAAAAATTAATTTACGCCTCTGATTCACTTCTATCCTGGTCACGCATCTTTGTATGCTTCAAATGAGTATTTGATTCCAAGTTCCTGTATCCATTCTTTTAAAATTCCTTTTTATCTCTGACCGCTAACTCCTACACATTATCCAGCAAAGGATGAAATGAAAAATAATGTGTCTGATGATTTATGAAAAACTGACAATCAGACAAGTGAATTGTCAACCACATTTAAACCTGACTAGTGTATTATTTTCCTGGCGTTTTTTTTTCCTATTAAACAAGAGTTCAGTCACAAAAACTGGATTCCAAACCAAGAATATTCAATATAATCCCAATTCCAAGAATCCAAACACTGCCTTTTATCAAACACTCTCCCAATGCAGTCATCCTCACTATCTGCCATAGCACAAAAACAAAGGATGTTTTCAGTACTTTTGGAAGAAAACCACCATGACTAAAAACTAAAACTGAAAAGGGTGTTGCTTTCAAATTGCAACATCTACACATAGCAAATAAACGGTTAAATAAAAGGAGCTGCCTACCTATTGCTCACTCTTAGATCATTCTTTTTTAATATTGGGATAATGTCAGTGGTAAACACAGTGCAGGAAATGATGCGAAAGAAAGAGAACAAACTGTCCAATCTTTGTACGACCTGTATCTAGAACTTGGCCAAGCTGACATATTTAGTTTTCCCTAGAACACGTAGTGTGTTCCCATTTCTCCCCACCCCATGCACATAGACCTCTGGTGACACACCATTTCACTGGCTCTTAGGACATCTTGTGCCACCTGGAGGCCACTTCCTCTTCAGATACACCTACCTCTCCTCAAGTGCCATGCTTGTGTGAAAAGGGGCAATACAAGGAAACTGATATAACCAGTAGAACATTTGCTCTTAGCTTTCGTTGGTATTCTTGAAGCCAGCATGTGGCCATTTCCAGTATTGTCTCCTTAAATTTCAGCAAACATAGCTACAGTGAAGCACCAGCACATACAGTGGAGTCAACAAAAATTTGATCTTGCACAGTCTCCATACCTAAGAAACTCCAAAGTAACATTTCTAATAAGTCTGTGACCAAAGCTTATTTAGGGAATAAGTCTGCAAACCACAGTGTAGGAGACAGAAAAGAGCATTTGGGATTTCTTTTGGTAGCAGAGCATCTGTAACTGCAGAGACCCAACTGGATCTGTTTTCAGTCACAATGGAAAAATTTTGCATGCTGGGAGGACAGCCTTGCCTGCCTGAAGTGACACTTGGTAAGATTTGATATCAAGCCTGCTATGTTGATCCATTGTAACACGGACTCTAGACGCTTTTCATGTGCCTCAGGACACTTCCCAAAACTATGGAAACCCCATCCACGTTAATGCTGAGCTCCAGGCAGGTCATGCAGAAACACAGACATTGCTCTTTGCAGAGCACTGAGTGCTGAACCAGATCCATAGGGCAAACACTTAAAAAGCCAGATCTCATCATTGTGATAAATATTCACGTCTCAGTGACGGGCACTTTGCAAACAAAAAGCAAAAGCTCTCTTTGGGGCGGGAAGCTATACCGATGTGCTTTGAGGCGGGCAGGCGGCCTGACTGCCAATGACAACCCTTTTTTTTTGGGGGGCTTTCCCTAAGGAGAGGTGAGAAGCTTCAATGTTTTTTACCACTGCTTCCCAGATATTCCTTCTGTGCCGTCGCTGCGGGCAACTTGAAAGGGCTTGTCCTAGAGCCCCTCTCCCCCACGCCAAGGTGAAGGGAACCCAGAGCGCTCATGCTGGAGATACAGACTTTTGCCTGGCAGCGCGCTCCCCGGGAGCTGCTCGTGGTTGTGTGCGCCCCCCGCCCCACGCCACGCCGCGGTGCCCACGCACCCTGCGGAACAGCGTGACGGTGTTCGCCGAGACGCCGTAGTGGGACAGGACGGCGGGGCTGGTGCTGAGGCCGAAGGGCACCTCCGGGATCCGTCCGGCCGCCAGGCGAAACTGCGACGCTTCGGCGCTCTCCGGTTCCTGCGGAGGCAGAGGCAGAGGGAGGGCAGTGAAGGGGCGGGCGGCCAGCGCAGCCCCCGCGGGGACCCCCCGGCAGCGCCGCCCGCCCGGGGCGGCCCGAGGGCGACACCTGCCGCCCTCCGCGGGCACCACGCCCTAGGGCTCTCCAAAGGAAGGGGTCAAACCCAGAGTCTGGATGTAGCACATTTAATTATATATATATCTGTGTGTGTGTGTATAAAATAAATATATAACCCCCACAATTTTTAAGCTAGTCTTGATTCTAGAGTCAGGGGTTTACAATTTTTTGAACGCCTTGCATTATTGGTATCCTGTCTTCTTTTAAAAAGATACCTTAAATATATCCTTTCAAAAGTAGCTAATTCAGATATATCAAAGGATAGAAATGTGCAATTTCTCAGCAGTTTGAGGTCCATTCTGTTTCTTGCAGTGAGAGCATTAACTACAGCCCTAGCCTATATTAAAGCCTCCCTTGCAATTCCCATTCCCAACTTTTCAGTGATGTATTTTTGTTATTGGATATAAATTCTCAAGGCATGGTCTCTGCTTGGAAATTGGTTTGTTTTTCTTTTTAGTTTGAACTGTCAGCTCAGCTGTTTGCAAGCCCAGAGAGAATGGAAAACAAAATTCTTTGTTCATTCCAAAGAAAATCATCTCTCGCGACCTGTTTTGGAAATGCCGGCACATCAACATTGCTCTGGTAAGAGCACAAAAGCCGAGGGTGGGAATAATCTCACAGAGTTTTGGAGCATTCCTGGGAAAGCTGGGGTTTAATGAGGCCAAGCATGGCCCTTTCTCGCAGACACGCAGGGTTTTTGGAGCAGCGTGCTGTTTTTCCACCATGGCATGCTGTTCCCAGTCAGGGAGGCCATGCTCATTATACGGGAAGCTTGCCGAGCCGTGTACTGCAGTGAATTGAAAGGCTGCAGCAGAGAAATAATTTATGGTGAACAGAGAACATGGACATTATTTGGATAAATATACCCTCAGGCAGAGGGCCAAGCCCTCACGGTACACATACGTCTTTATCTACTGTTTAAATGCAGCTCTGGTGTGCTTCAGGCATTGAATGCCCGACACGTCGCTGGCGGCTGCAGCCTCGTGCTCCTGGCAGCTGGGGCCGCACGGCAGCAGCCTCCTGTCTGGCTCTGAAGAATAAAACTCTGCAGTGGGAGGGAGGTCACCGTGGCACAAGACAAAAGAAGCCATGTCCCTGCTGTAGCTCAGGAGGAGGCTCTGGGTACAGCCCTGCCACAAGCTGCCCTGGGGGAAGTAGGCGTCTCAGCACTTTCATTCTGTGTGTGCAGATTGCCTCGCTGGTTTGCACAGCTTTCGCACTGCAAGAGCAACCCCCAAGGAGCTCCAAATGCCTGCAGGCACTGAACTCGAGGCAGCTGGTGCTCTGTGATCAGTGCTTATAAGACCTCTGGGGCATAAGCCTCCAGCACTCAAACACTTGTTGCTGCTTACAGTGCACAGGCAGCACCATCGGTCCTCACTCTGTGCTGGGATGTGAGATGCCAGTGCCCTATTCCGAGGGCATGATGCCCTCCCTAGCTGCCCTCCAGGCCAGAGCTGTCCTCTAGCACAGGGCAGAAATAGGAAGGCACTTGCAGAAGTAGTTGTTCTTGAAAGCCTGAAGTCTGTTCTGATGTGAGGCAGTGTGTGGGCAGCAGAAGAGCAGTGCTCAAAGAAAAGGCAGAAAAAGGTGCAGTTTGAGGACCTTAAAAGTAATAAGAATCCTGTCAAAGAAGCCTCTGTTTTGGAGTGCTCTAACTCAATAAATATTTTTGTCTTATTTCCTGAAGAAAAATGTGCATGCTATTTTGGGGGCAAGGGGCTTGTACCCATGACTCACCTTTAAATTCAATTGAATTTAGATAAAAAATGAGACAGAGATCTCAAGGATATCAACTCTGGGGAACAAAGCAGTGAGACAAAGACCGTGCCTTCACCCTCCCTGGGAGGAGACCATAGCCTGAGCCCAAGCCATCTTGGACTTCAGAGGACCCACAGCAGCACTGCTCCGAGACAGCTTCCTCAGCCCCATCACACAGGCAGTGCCTTACTCTGACTTTGCTGACTACAGCAAAAAACTGACTTCCCACTCATCTCTCACCAACACTGTTTCTATGCCACCCACATTCCTGCTTTGCTTCCCCTGCAGCATTTCCCTTTCCCCTGCTCCAAGGCTCCTACAACCTCACCTTCCTCCCTTGCTCCATCTCCCTTTCCACATAGAGACCAAGTTCCCTGTATTCTCTTCATGACCTGTCACCTAGTCCCTCCATCTGCCTGTCACAGCTCCAGCACCTTTCAGGACAATACCTGCCTTTGGCAGATGTTTACACCACATCCAGCCTCAGACTGTCATCAGTGTGGGGTAGGGATCACAACTGGCAGAGGGGAGGTGCTGTGAACACACCTGGAAGAATCCGATGACCGCCACCTCCGCACCACTGACAAAGGCTTCAGCATCTGCGATGTTGTTTAACAGGATAGGTTTCTCTGTGGTGCTGGCTGTGCCTGGAGAGGAAAGATCAGGGTTTGGCAGAGGATACACAAAATGCAGCTCAAAGAGGCTCCTCCAACATACCCACAAGCATCCCAAACTTACAAGCTCACCCAAACACCTCTCCTGCAAGCTCAACACAATGTTTGTGCAGCATACCTCGGATAAGGAGGACTCCTTGCAGCAGACCCAGTGTTTCCCTGAGCCTGGAAGAAAGTTCACTTACTGTGGGATGCAGAGTCAACATCTCCAGCACATCCAGATGGGGAGCATCTAGTAAGTAGGATAACAAAGAGACACGGGAAGATGGACATGCCCATGGTACCAGCTTGCCTTCTCCTCGCCATGCCTCCCTGCTCCAGTCCTCTCCTCAGCAAGAGACACGTCAGCTGCTACAGGGGCCCGCAGCCACTCCTGGGGTTAGTGGGAAAGGAGCAGCTGGCCCAGGGCAAAACCTTCAGTTCCTGGGATAACCACCTGGCTGGAGAGAGCCCCTCCCTGCTGTGTGGGCACCAGCCTTGGAGAGCTTCCCTGGCACTGCTGCTGGTGCGTCCTGACCCACAGCGCTGGACATCTCAGCTGCCCCACACCTTGGTGAGCAGGCACCCCAGCTGGGTAAGAACATTCCAAGTGCTGTGTCCCAGCAGGCCGGCCGCGGGGACATGCAGCTCCTGCATTAGCTCTGGGGAACAGCTGCTACGGTAGGTGTTAAATATGAGAAGGCCATTTTATAGCTCCCTGGCTCATTCAGTTTCCATCTGGGATGAGAGGTGGGGGCTGTCTAACCCTGGAGTCTACTCCTGATCACAGCTCAGACTTTGCGCTTCAAAGGATTAATGAAATCCCTGAAGGAAACAGTTCTGAAATAATTTGCTTACAGAGTAAGGCTGATGTTTTGAAGGAGGAGGGTTATTTCCCTGCTGAAATATGCTCTTAAGCGCCTTCCTATAATGCATTCTTCACATACATATCACTGAAAAACATGCTCTACAAAAGAAGTTACACTCACACAAAAAACAAGAAAGAAACTGGTTTTATTCTTGGGACACCGAAGTCTTATTACAGCAACTAGCTCAATTCCCCCTGACTGGTTTTGCCTGCACAAGGATGGATTTTAACAGGGTAGGGCACCAGATACAGACCAGGAGACCATCACGGGAGGTAAGTAACCATTTACAATGAGTCAGAGCACAATGGCAAGTGTAACTCAAATAGGGATTTTCCAGGGACCAGTCTGCCCTGCCAGGTGATCTTGTTTCCTAGAAAAGGCACTTCCGGACCGGAGTTGGTACAGGAGGGATGGTGGCAACAGGAGGAAGTATTGGGAGAGACGGAGGGAGATTCTTCCCAATTTAACCCATTATGTGTCATGATGGGGCGGTGGTGAGAACGGTTGGGTTGTTTTCAGTGTATCAGAAGCAGCAACAAAGGCCGCCTGCAGGGCTGTGCATCGACCAAGGCTGGCATAGAGCCCCAGCACTTACGTGAAGGGCTGCCAGGGCTGTGGCCAGCCATGGTGGCAGGAAGGAGCAGCATGGTGGGCATGGCCCACCTGGAGACTGGTGCAGGAGGCAAGGGGACGGGAAGGGGGAAGGCAAGCTGGGTGAACTCATTCTGTCCATTCCTTCTTGATGGACAGGTTCCACTCCCAGGTGAGATGGTCATGCTTGTCATCATCCGTGAAGAAGGATTTGTTGTGGTAGGTGCCTCGAGCCAGCATACCCTTAGGAGCCTCTTCAATAGGAGTCAGGAACTCGTACTCCTCTGGCCGTGGCCCATAGCTGCCAACCATGAATGTGGCTTTGTCCACTAGAGAAAACAATCCACAGGGGACGAGTCCCTCAGATGGGGAATGGTAAAGAGAAAAGAAGCCATGAGCGTTAAGTGCAGATCACAGACAGAGAGATGAGAGAGAAAGGGACAGTCCACGTCAGGAAAGGGGAGCAGAATTGGTGGAAACAGTGAGTCAGTGAAGCATAAGGACAGCTGAAAGGATAAGATGGGTGGATGGGCAGGTGAACAGGCAACTCAGTCTATACCCAGTCACATCTATGGGCTGCTAGAAGGGAGTGAGTACACACACCATATGGCTCAAGGTCTACCTTGATTCCCCATTACTTCTCTTTCCTGGTGAGAAGACACCACTTGTTTATTGTGCTGAACAGGATGCTGAAGCCTTAGAGGTGGTTGCATGCAAAAATGCCTGTGGGATGTGTGTGTGCAAAATGGGGCTTTCCTCTGCCTTGTCCAAGCAGACCAGCACTGCACAAAGAGGAGAACCCATCGGCAAATACAGGACCCTGCACGCAGCAGGAAGCTTTGTAGAGCAGGTCTGAATTTTACCAAGTGCTTCTGAAGAGCTTTCAGGGGATGGGAAGCTTCACACAGGCTGAGCCACTCTATAGGGAGAGGAGGGGAGGTGGAGGGGAGGTGAAGAGCTCGTATGGAGCAGAAATCTGTGGCAAGCACTGTCTAAGCAGAGTCTCTGCAGACTTTGCTGCTGCAGACAGTGTAGCATACAGATAGCAGAGCTGGCTCATACTGAGTTCACACG
Organism: Pseudotriccus pelzelni; assembly: GCA_035584735.1. NCBI lineage: Eukaryota > Metazoa > Chordata > Aves > Passeriformes > Tyrannidae > Pseudotriccus > Pseudotriccus pelzelni. The sequence continues at coordinate 46,386,682 of JAWMRA010000041.1, read as the reverse complement.
GGACAAGAAACAATTGTCCTGGCCAACAGAGGCTTATGCACCCTGCTGAGAAGTCACCTCCTGCATGGCAGTTCAGGGAGGGACTTGGGACCAAGGGAGCCTCTGTCCCAGCCAAGAGCTGCAGGAACACTCCTTTGAGCAGAGGGAATACAGAGGTAGGAGCACTGGTGTGCAGGGAATGGAGGACTCTTACTCACCCTTCACCCCTGTCCGGTAGGTGTGCTGCACATATTTCAGTCCTGACACAATGTCCCTGTTTACCTGCAAGAAATGACCAGAATTAAGTGTCAGAAGAAGGGTTTTGGTTCTGTATCTGCTGGTTTTCTCTCTCATTAGAGACATACCCATCTTGACTCCCTATAGCAGGGAGGCTCAGAACAGAACACATTGTAGAGAGCACTAATACAACTTTTCCATAGGCACCTGGAGACCAACAGCATCCTCTGTGCATCTCCAGCACTTCTCCATCCTTTGCCTGACTTTGAAGCTGACTGGAGCACATCAGTCATGTTCTCAAGACAGGCTGATGAGGACAAATCAAAATGAAGCAGGGAGTTCCCAGTTAACAATTTTCATATTGAAAACCATATGTGGGTAACTAGTCATCCCTCCAATAAAAATGGGTCTGCAAGATTAGCTGAGCACTGTCAGCTGTCCTCTAAGCTCCATGGCAAGTTTCTCCTCAAGAGACAGAGGGACAGAGTTTTCTTCATAATCGTTCCTCAAATCTCCCATCAATAGCTTGGTTGTATCCCTTGCTGTTCCCTTCCAGCATACACTGCCTTCTTGCAGTGTACACTACTTAATCTGAAAACAGGATGGACAGAACCTTTTATATCACAGGGGAGAATTCACATGATGCCAGCTCTTACCAACCAGTGGGACTGAGGGAGAGAGTTAGAATAACCTGTCTGGCTCCAGATACCTCGTCAACAGGGCTCAGATACAGATGGAAACATTTCACAGCAAAGAGAGAGGTGGAGGTGTCTCAGGGGACAGCACTGGGGGACGTTCATCTCTGAGAAAGCAAGCCTCAAAGAAGGGAAATCTGCCCTACAGAACCCAAAATATTAACACTTTCCCTTGTCTGCCTCAGGAGAACTACCCTCCTTCCATTGTTGCCTTCTCTGCCAAGCCTAGCTTTGTCTGAAGCAAACATTTGTGGAGATGATCAGCTCAGTGCTAGATGCCATGCTTTAGCGTGGCCAAGTTTTGTTTTCAGCTGCAAACAGAAGAAATGGCTGACACACTGGTTAATGGGAAAGAGGGAGAAATGAGCCCGTTTGGGTATAGCATGACTCAGAAAAACTCAGCTATCTTCAGCCAGATGTTACAATATTAAAAATCCTTTTAATGTGTGCATGAAGCCCAGTAACACTGACTGAACCAGTAGTTCGTGAAAAGCCATTATCTTCTCTTCCCTGTCCATTTCCACTTTGTGTGAAGTAAAGGTTTTCTGGTGGCTAAAAAGCCAAACCAAACTCAGCCAAAACTACCCATCTGGCTTTCAAACCACCTATTGTTCACCAGTGTGAGTGTACAGAAATCAATTTCCTCCAAGGGGTGAGCAAACAGAAGTAATTCCCTGGAAATAGCTGTTCCCTTGTTGGGTAGAACACCACCTGAAGCTAGGGGAGTTTTACAAGGGCCCAGCTATTGGGCAGGCATGCTGCCTGGCACTAGTTATCTGATAGACTGCTGCTGACTGGCTTCAGCAACTGATGAGAAGCAACAGGAAGGAAAACAACTCACTCTGAAGTGGATTTTAACTCTGTATTCCACTCCTTCCTTTAATACAAAGGTCTCTTTCTTGAGTGCTTCAAGGTCACCTGTAAGGAGAGTATCAAGCCATTAGCTAGGGTTGTCACAGTGAGGAGAGACCATGCATGGAGGGGAGGATGGGGCTGGGATTGGTGTTGGTGGTGAGCATTTGTTTGAAGGATGGCAACACCTGCAAAACAAGTACGTGGAGGTCTGTATAAGCAATTGCACCATGATACCAAATACACAGAAATGCCTGCCTGTATGTAGGTGTCTGTGCCCACATCTATGAAGATAATGCCTGAACTAAAACAGGCCTGGGCACATATACATAAAGAAGTTTGTTGGGCATCTGCAGGAGTGTGTGCATGCTTCCATCCGTGCCCATCCCTGGCTTGGTGAGTGGAGGGTGTTTCACAGCTCCTGCCCAGCTTGGAAGGCTGCCTGGGCTCTGCAGGGATCTGCGTGGTTTTGGTTGAACAGGAAGCCTCTCTGCCTTTCTGGGCCGAGCTTCCTCTCTCTTCAGAAAAGCCCATATAAGGTGAAGCCTGGTTCTCTCCCCATGTCCTCAGGAGCCGGAACTGCAGTATTACTCGATTCTGAAGTTTCAAAACAGCCTGTTACCGAATGCATGCACCAAATGCATCCCTTGTGCTTGTGAGGTATCACTGAAAGGAAGTAAGCAGAGATGGCAGGAGAAACCCAGGAGCACCTAAAGCAGTCTAGATGAAGAAAAAGACGCTCAATATTTTCCTGTTACATCTCCTTTTTTATTCATATGTGGACACCTTAAAGTAAGAAACAAGGCTAAGATGCCCTCAGAGTTCCTCTGAAGCCCGCTGTAGCATCCCAAGAACAAACTCCCTTTTAACTTAAAGCATGCAAGGGTCTTTGCTTGTTCCCCTTCGTGACCAAGGACAGAGCCTGTGCCTACCTGTAAGGTCCATAGTGATCGGTCCTGGAGCAGAGTCACATACCAGGGTGAGTCGAGTGACCACCACGTTGGGAGCTGTTGGGTCTGCAGGTAGGAAAGTCAGGGGAAGCTGTCAGCTTGCAAAATTAAATGCAATCAGAGGCGAATGATGCTGAAGAAACAGGGATGCCTTCACACACAGAAACTGCATTTCATGAAACACCCAGTAATGCCATGCTTCTCTTAGCACACGTTTACTCCAGTCCTTTAACATGGATCCCTCTGGCCTCCATCCCAATACCTAGAGGAGGTCTTTCCACTACAGAAGACTTCCTTCTTAAGATCACTCTGAGCAACAAGACTCCCTTTCAGCATAGGCTGGTTCCCTCATACTCCTAACCCCACAGGAGTCCTCCAAGACTGACACACCGCCCACCACAAGTCCCTTTCTGATGCCAGCACTCCCCAGTAATTCTACTCCTAATGTTCAGAGCATCTTCCCTGCTTCCTTTACATGCATCTCTCCACCTGACCATCCCCAGTCCTTCAGCAGAAGCAGTGAATGTCCCTGGTCAAACAAGATCCCTCTTCTTTGAGGCAACCTTGCCTCATCCCCACAGCACCCAGTCCCTCCCTATCAGTGTGCCCCAGCCTACCTACTACCACAGGTCCATCTCCCAGCAGGGACTTCTTGTACTTAGCAAGACTTTCATCATCCTTGTCCAACTCTTGCAGCTCCTGCAGTGTTTTCTGGGGAGGAGGTTTGTAATTGAGTTTCCCATCCAGCTCATCATCATCTTCTTCCACATGAGGTTCTTGGGTCTTCTCAGTCATGGTCACTTGGTCTGAGTAACAGAGGAGGGGCAGTCAATGAGATTGCTCTGGACGGGGTAGTGTCCCCAGGGGCAGTCACTCTGGGCACAGTGTGGCTCAGTCTCCAGGACAGGCAGGCACACACCCAGTGCCAAAGGCAGCAAGGTTGTTACAGGCAAATGGCGACGGTGATCAGCTGCAATCCCGACACTGCTGTGCTGATATTCTGGCTTGAACACAGCCCCCCTCTACCCCCGCTCCTCTCTCCCTGCAGGCACCATGCGCACACGCAGACTTACACCATTCTTCCCTCCCAGGGAGGAGGTGCAGGAGCAGAGGCTGAAACCAGAGTGATTTACAGCCACTCTGCAGCACGCTTGTGGCCAGGCAACCCCGCAATTACAAGCCACTGTACAAGGCTTCAGTGCTCGCCAGCTATCTCGCACAAAGAGTCGCTGCCACACACTGGAGCACAGAGATATACAAATAAAGTCAGGGACGGATGTTTCATTCACCCTCTCATAACGGGTTAAAAGCCACATAGCAAGATCAAATACCTGATAGCTACTCCCTCAGATTAGCAAGTCAGCTGAAGCTCTCATGGAAGCAGACCCACTAGTCTATCTGCTGGCATTCCCTGAGCTCCCAGGAACAGCTCCCTTCAGGCACTGATCGGGACTCCTTCCCACTGAGGAACAAAGCCTGATGGTGACCACAGAGCAGCCATGCATACCTGTGCTGTTTCAGTGGGGCTTCTTGGGAAGGAGAGGCAGGAGAGCTGGAGCCTGCAACCACACAGCCAGAATGGTTGTAACATGCACCACGGAACACAGAAGGGCAGCAAAACTGCTTGGGTGGCATCCCAAATAGGAGCCACAGCAGGGAAAGATCAACAGATGGGCAGGGCATGGGATGGGGGAACAGGAGACAGGCAGGAGAGGTAAGCAGTGCCAGGACAGGTTACCCTTAGTCAGCTGCCTGCCTCATGGAGCCAGACACATGGTCCTAGCCACCTTCCCACTGTTCAGAAAAAGGCTGAAAAACAAAGCAGTGCCCCACTATAGTGGCAGTTGCCACAAACGGCCAAGCCATTCCGTGTTCTTTGGCAGCAAGAGGATCTGGTCAAGCTGCACAGATCATTCAGTTCACTTCCACTTATCCTTATGTTAAGTTTTCCTTTGAGGCTGTCCTTACCAAAAATTCCCCTTTTTCCTGCTTATTTGCAGTTTTCCAAACAAACCCTTTATCCTTCTCTGCAGCTGTGATCTATAACATTTGCCCTGCTTTCAAAAGTTAAATCAGGAGCTAATGGGATAGTTTTCTCCTTCATTAAAACTGAAAGGAAATATTTAAAAAAAAAAAAGGCAACTATTCAGGGTGAATCAGCAAGTGGTATCAGGCAACAGTGAGTAATATGCATACCTCCCAGAGCAATTGCAATGGGGGAAAAATAATCAAGGAGTGATATATTGGCATGTTACAAAGGGACAGAGGCATGTTACAAAGACTGAGCAGCACAGGAACAAGAAGACTTAGTTGGCCATGCTAATGGGAAATGCTTATTGCAAGAAAACTGCAATTTTGTGGTGAGTGCAAAACTAGTGCAGAGTGGACAGGTGGGAAATAAAAGGCAATCTCAACACAAATGGGCAGGAACGAAAGCAGGTCCTAGCAGCTGAATAACCTGAACTGAGTTCACACGCAACCCTACCTAGGAGTGTGAAGTACCCAAGTACTATAGGAAAGGCCCTTGAGCTTGTCCTCAAGCGAAAGGAAACCCAAAACTCTCTCAAAGCAATGATTACACATGCCCCACCACCCTGTGGCCCCAGCACAGTCACCTTAGAAAGCCTCACAATCCCCTCAGTGCCATTCCACACTCAGCACAGGACGATGATGTGATGAGCCATGACAGCCACTGCCAGGTGTCACCTTCCACCTGGGCTCCAGCTGCAGGTCTCAGTATTGACTCTCCCAAGCTCTCTCATGATACCAGGATGCATCTGGCACTACTACAAGAACACAGCAGAGGTGCCTGCCTGCCTGCCTGCCCCCATCCTTTCCCATCCGCCGCTTGTGGTTTAACACAGGAGAGGGACAGACTCAGGAGATGGAAAGGGAGATCTCTGGCTATATGCAGAGAAAAGACAGAGAGCCAGGACTGGACCAGCTGATTGCTCCTCATCCCTCAGACCCTGCCTTTGCGTTACAAAATTAAAAGCCACAGAGACCCTCCCTGCCACCCTCTGGGGGTGTCTCACTTGAGAGGGAATGCTTTTAGACTTTGAAAACCTCCCAGAAAGATGGACAGACAACCTGCCATGCCAACGGTAAGATCCTGCAGAGAACAGGACCAGCCAGGCTGTTTGGGATGAACAACCCCTGGCTCACAGGCATCTCAGGATGGCTCTGATCAGACCCCGTTCTGGCATTTCTCCCCAGGCCACGGACCTGACCCTGCCTTCTTGCCAAATTCCCAGGCAGAAGGTGGCCAAGAGGAAAGCTCCCATCTCAACTGCTCCTGCCTCTACTTGCTCCAGCTCTGGAGCTGGTCCTCTCTGCAAGCTGAGACACGTGCCTGGCCTCAGGCACCAGTGCCTCCCCAGAGAAAGCATGTTGCTGCCGCAGTCCCTGAGCTTCTGTGCCACTGTCCAGGCCAAGGACTAAGATAGAGCCCCCCATTCAGGCCAGGAGCCTCATTTAAAATGAGAAAATTAACCCTATCTTAATCTATGCAAGGAGAAATCCTTGTGATTTGTGTCTTGCCCTGCCACATTTTTCTTGCATTCCTGCAGCCTCAACCCACAGTCCTGCGTCACCTGCAATTCTGAGGCCTGGCAGGACCCATGAAAGAGCAGGGAGAGGGTAAGGGTTAGGGATGCCTGCCAGAGGGAGTACGCTGCAAGAGGCGAAGGAGGAATCATGCCCTGACGAGGGGTGCAAGCGTCTCGCAGCTGAGTTCTGCTTGTGCCGTGGGTGGGTGGCTGCCCTCGCACCTGCAGCAGGAGGGGGCAATGACAGGGTGGATGATGGTCATCTCCTCGCCCCCCTCCATGCCGCCATGGGGCACAAAAAGGAGTGTTACAGGAACAGCATTTCACTTGCCTTCTCTCTGCGCATCACTCCTCCAAACAATCCCCTGACCGAGAGCTTATCTCCAGGAAGCGGGCTTAGCAGGGAGGAAGTAATTTTCCGCGATGGGGAAGAAACACACCGGACTCAGCAGCGCCCCCAGCCCTGGCCTGCCCATCCCACCCCCTGTGGGGTACGGGGACAGAAAAAGCGCCCATTGCCCGAGGACCGCGCGTACCACCCCGCAGAGATACACCCGCCGCCACCGCGGGGGCGCCGGGACCGCTTCCCCTGCCCCTCCACCCCAGCGCCGCGCAGAGCCTCGGGTGGACAGGCTTCCCCCTTGGGTCCTGGCAGGGCCCTGCCAGTCTCCCCGGGCAGGACAGGGCATCGGCGCCAGCCACCGGGAACAAAGGCGCAAAGTTGCACGGCGCCAGCGGGGAGCGAGCCGGGGGTGCGCCCGCTGCGCTGTCCCTGCGCGGCTCCCCCCTGCCCGCCCCTCGTACTCACCGGCTGAGCGGCGCCTGCGGCCGGGGTCCTCCTCTGCTGTCAGCGCTCAGCCTCGAGCTTTGGCAGTTGGAGCAGGAAGGAAGTTGGTGAAGAGAGGGGAAAAAAAATAACACTCACACGCAGAAGGGAAAAAAAAAAAAAAAAAAAAAAGGAGCGCGGCAGCAGCCCACTCGCAGAGGAAGCCCTGCGCGGCCCCGCATGCTGCGGCGCCTGCCCCGCTTTGTCTGCGCTCCCGCCCGCTCGGCGCCGCGCTGCGCTCTTTTTTGCGCAGAGGTGCACAGGGCTTTGTTTGCGGAGCTGAGCCCGGCCAGGGACGCGGGAGTGCTCCCCGTGCACGGCTCCGGGCTCTCGGTGAGGGCTTCTGTGCTTGGGAGCGAGAAGGGGGGATGTCTTTGTTTTTCGCCGCAGGCTTTTGTTTTATTTATTTTCCTGGTGTAATTAAGGCCGATTTCAAAAGCTGGCCCTGATTTATACCGAATGAAATATGCGGAGAATCAGGTTATGTGTTCCTGCCTACGTGGGAAGATAAGGGGTAGTGCAAATGGAGATCATTATGAACCTCATTTTTCCTGCTACCTGCTGCACTTAATCAGCTTATTGTTCCCAACTCCCAGCCATTCTCACACAAGCAGTTTCAAAGATCAGCTACCTTAGGAAGAACAAGCTCTCATTCCCCAGAGTTGCTTAAATGATCCAAAAGATTCTTCACCTCTTCCTTTCTGAAATATCAGCAGATTTCTTCTTTCTTTTCCACTCACGTAGTGCCCACTTAGTTAGTTCTTCAGTCACATAAATCCTTCACGTTCACAGTCCTCAGTGTACAACAAATTAGATCACTGGTTTGCAACCGACAAATCTGGACCTGCAATGACTGATACACTGCTCTTAATGCACTTACAGAAGCAAAATAAACGAAGCAAATCTATTGTCTATGGGCTTAAATTCACATCCACATGTCCATTAGAAAACATTTATTGTACACAAATTTTTAGAGGTTGCAAATAACTGAGTAAAAGGGCTCTTCTTCGGGGATAAACAGGTCGCAGAAGAAGGGGACTGATTCTCCCAGCCTGACATGGCCTTCATTGAGGCTGTGGGTTGCACAGTGATTCTTAGCTCATGCATTTCAAGGGACAAACAGAGCATATGTCTGTCTGACAGTGGATTTCCATTTAGCAGGGTCTATAGCCACAGAAGCATTTTAAGCTTCCGTGAATTCGTTTCACAACCAAGAGACATTATTTTGTTCTCTTCTGCTCTTTTTCACTCCTACGCTAACCCTCCCCATGGGCCAGCACAAGAGATGTGAGTTGAATACAGCAGTGAGATGAGTTTAAACAGCACCAGGCAAAAATATGTAAGCAAATGCATAAGTATATACCAGTGAGTTCTCAATCCAGATAGGTTTCCCAAAATTTGTTCATAACAGACAAATGTGGCTAAACCTTTATGCCAGCACCATGGAAATGTCTGTGTGGGATAGGGATGGGGACAGAGCAAATTCTTTCAACTATAGTGCCACTTTATGGTGTCTCATATTGTTCACGTGAACAGTCCTGGCCTGGGAAAGCTGTGAAGAGTTGAATACAACTGTGGGGAGTTTTGAGGACGCCATTGAGTCTTGTACATCAACTACTTGTCTTAATTTCTTTCCTGTCTGGACTAACTCTCTGATTTTAGCAAACTTCCCAGTTCATACTGGGAGACCAAAAAATGGTTTAGATGAGAGGAGGTGTGGGTTGAGGTTACTGTTCACTCGTGATTGGGCTTGAAGTTTCCTTGGCTTTAGCGGCCTTGTAGAGAGAAACCAGTACAATCACAACTAGCATTATGGCGATCATTCTTGCTGAGGAATAGTTGAGATTAGCTTGGTCTCTTCTGTGGGTTTCTTTTTAATTAAACACCAGACTGCATGTGCCTTTGTGTTGCTATTTACACACTATTTCTAAATGCATGTAAGCATAAATCAAGACCAGTATATCCACAAATATGCATAAAGGTATAGGGGTATATAGCTGTGTGCCACCGTATGTACGTACAATCAGCCCATAAGGGCACATCTGCCTAGCATGCAGGGGAAATAGATTTTAGTCCTAGGTTAGAAATTAGCTAGTATGTAATCATGGGCAAATCATGCCATTGCTCTGTGCATCATCATCCTCTTTGTAAGCAGTGCGAGAAGGAGCTGTAGATGCTGGATACGCACCATGCCGAGCAGATGGGAACTTAGAAGCCAGTCGTCATCCTTTGGGTCAGCATATCCAGCATCCTGCTGGGGAACCACGTCACTGCTCTGCTGGAAGAAAGGAAGGTTTTGAACCATGCTGGAGCAGAACATCTCTGAAAGCAAGTCTCCACAACCTAGTATATAATCTCTGACAAACTGATGCCATGCAATGAAGATCATCTCTTGGCAGACATTGTCCAACTGCAGCCAACTCCTTTTTCTGTGACAGAAGGAGGCAAGGACAACAGCTAGAGTGTACCTGCTTTATTGCAAAAAAACATGGTAAAATTTCAAATATGTTCTTAATTGGAAAATAATATGTTCTAATTAAAATATTATGATTCGGGCTTACTTACTTTTACCCCACTGATCACAATTATTTGACCTAATTAATACGTGTGATCAACCACTAACGTCGAAGCTTATTTCAAAAAGCTTATCCAAATTTTTAAGAACATATCCTTCAACCACGCAGCCTTTATTCTCAGCAGTCATATGGGTCTGTAGCGCATTATTGGAAACAGCAAATCTTGACATTTTTTAAAAATTGTAAGACTAAAAAAAAAACTAGGTATGGCATTTTTTCCTGTTTGAATTTGGATTGCAGCCATAATCAGTCCAGTATTTCTGGATTTGAATTTTTTACAGTGGTGGTATATTGCAGCTTTGTGATGCTCAATGTCATTGTCATCTTCTGTGGAACAGGTGGCTGCATGTGTGGAACAGAACTATTTTACAGCCTTTAGAAGTGACTAATTCAGAAGAACTTCACCTGTTAGAATCTTTTACTTTCACTTACTTCTAATTTCCAAAACTGTCTAATTTGGAACAAAATTTCCCAGGCTGGAAGCTCTGAGGGGAAAAATCAAAAGAGATTTCAGTACAGCTAGGGAATCCATTTTTATAATTTTAAGAGGATCAACAGTGTAATATTTTTTAATGCTGTTCTTGTAAACTGGTTTGTTTTAAAACTACTAATTTGCATTTTCAGTGAACTCAGTATATAGTGCTATTAACTTAGATTTCTCTTTAATGAATAATGTTGCTGAATCCTGACACTGTCATGAGTTTTGCCTCCTCCTCAAGCTTTTTATAGTGTCCAGGAAGGCTACAGGTGATACGCTGGGAAGACAACCTCACAGTGCAGCAAATTCATGTCAACAAGTCCTGCAAGGTAAGTGTCACTTTTGGCTGTGGGTGTCCCCTAGATGATGTCCCCAGGTGGTGTCCCTCACTACACACAGAGATCCTCCTCCCTGCAGAGATGGGAGGAGGTAATCTGGTCCTAAGACAGTCACGAGGTGATGAGAACGGGGAAGGTGACAGATCAGGGAGCTCAGACACAAAATCTTTCTCTGCCATATGAGGGGGCATTTGCTGCATCACGAGGTGCCACCCAACTCCTTGGTAATCCCAGCACTGCTTTCTCTGCCTCCCATTTAAGTGAGATTAACAGGGGGATGCAGCAATGTAGCATGAATTCATTCCATTTAAATAACACAGGCACAAGTTGTCCCATGATTCGCTTTAAAAGTCAGCTTCCTAAGGTTGATCCTGCTGTGCCTAGAATAAGTGGTGCCCATTTTCTTCTTACTGTGTGCCACTCACTCCTCCTAAAGTCCTGCAAAAGGAGTGGGCAGCTGATGGGGTGGGAAGGAAGGAAAGGGAGAGGGGCTAGATACAATGCCAGGCAAGGGAGCTGGTAATCAGCATGGAGAGGAAGGAGGGAGTAGGCTCTTTGAGGTGCCAACACAGAGCCCCTGGTAAGGGTTTAGCCAGGCTTCCCAACGCCAGTCCAATGGGAATTGCTTCAAACCACTCAGCCACAGTACTTGAGAACTCTCAGATGGCTGAAGAGCTGACCCATGAAAAAAGAACTGCGTGCTCCATCTTTTCAGCTCCTCCAGAAGCGATTTCTTTGAAAGACGAGGGAAGATTGGAGATTTAATACGTGTCTAAGCAGCTTTCAGGCCTGTTAAAGTGCTAATCCCATAACCTCCATCTTAAGCCTGAAGGTGTGCAAAGGCTTCACATGTCGCTTCTGAGCAAGCAGGGAAACAAGAAGACAGAGGAAGGAAAAGGATTTGGTTGGAGATGAGAGGGTAGGGACAAAATGGAGCCAGTTTCCTCCATGGGCTAGCCTGAGAAAGGCTGAGGATGGACAGAGAAGTTCAGTGAAGCAGAGAGAGAGCTAAGCAGCTGCAAGGGTGTGAGTGAGAGGACAGGGGAAGAAGGTCCCTGCCATCAGGGAGCTGGGGTGTCTTCTCTGTGTCCCCTGCACTGCAGAGCCCTGCAGAGGAGAAAGTAACTTTTACTCTCCATTCCTCAGTAGATGCCGTGGCAGAAGTCAGTGTTCTCCAGGAGATGTGTCCTAGAGAAGTCACCCACCAGAGTTGGATTTGAAAGAGGACTGGATTATTTTAGGTCCTCTTAGAAAACAGGTGGTTATGTAAGGTCAAATCTCAGCAAGTGTAATCAAATCTCATTTCTAAGCTGATCACCAGGCAGGGTGTTAGGAAGTAGTTATTCAAGCACTCTTCCCTGCATCATGACTTTCCTCTGAAACAGCCAGAACCAAAGCTGGGACTAAATTAGGAGGAGAGCTGTTCCATCCTCTCCTCCTCTGCTGACCTTAGGAAATCTCCCTTGCCAGCTGCACCATGCCATTCCTGTGCTAAACACTACTCTTGACAGGGAACTTGATTTTATACTGGAATTCATGTCTTCTTGTCAGGCTGTGTCCAGACTCCAGCTAGCTCATGGGTGCCTTAAGTGCCTTGGTGCTTTACCCATAGCAGCACTCAGGGTGTGCTGCTCACAGCTATATAACCTCTCTCTGAAGCCATGAGACAGTAATTACCAGCGTCTCTGTGGCAACATTTTTCTTGTATTGCACTTGTGCCGTTCCCATATTATTGCTCTCACAGCCTTGCCTCTGTAAACCCCCACAGCCTTATTATGGCGGATTCTTGTGGAAGAGCTGGTGAGAGAATTGCTCTTCCTCCCACTCCTTTTTTTGCTTGTTTTGTAGATTTTAGTATATAAAAGAGAAAAAAAAATGTGGTGCTCAACAAAAGAGCCAACGGCTATTTAAATTCTCAGTAAATATTATTCAGTATCATATATTCACAGAAGCTTAACAAGCAATGAATGTGCAGCATTTACACGTGACAAGCGTTCTCCTCCCAGAGCTAATAGAATCACAATCAGGAATAACCAATATGAGTTTAAGTGGGTCTTGATGAAAAGTATATCACGCTAAGGGAAAGCATGGCAAGAAATTATCATACTCATCATTTTCACTGTCATAGCCTGCTGCATTGGAGAGAGCCCTCAGAGGACCATGCTCCTGTTGGACTCCATCCTTGCCCTTCCCAGATGGCCAGTGGGGAAATTTCCCCCTTTCCTCTCTGTCCTCTTCCTTTGTTTTCATTTTTCTCTAGAAATAACTTTCACCATTACATTCAAAGCATGCCCTCAGCTATCAGTGTGCCACTAATAAATCTTTGTTTATATGGAACTGTCAGAACATCCTTTGTGCAACATGTGCATGCCCCACATGCAGTGATGGCTACTAAACAGTTCAGTTAGTCTGTGATGCTTGACTGGACCAGGAAGCAAGCTGCAGTTCCAGGTTCTTGACACAGAAATATTGTTAGTTAGTGGCCTCCCATTAAGAAGCTTGAATGCGTTTTATAGACATGTGTACCTCCAATGGAAAGCAAGAGTGTAGAGGATCTAAATTTAAAAAAAGGTTGGCATCTGCCAGTGAAAGGCCATTAAAAACAAAACCAGAAACAAACAAACAAGCAAACAAACAAACAACACTAAGCTCTACACATTTGCAAGATCCTGAGGGGAGAACAGAAGGGTTAGTACTTGCAATACACCTGAGCAATAAAGGAGAAAATAAATTTTTTAAAAAATTGATTCAGATTTTCATCCTCTGGCTCTTCTTCTTCCACAGTTATTTCCACCAGGGATCTGCTATCACATGGCAGCTAGAGCATTTAGCATCCATGTGCCTGGGAGGTGAGCAGCCACCCAAGAGACAAGATAATGGAGCAGGAAGAGCTGCCTCCTCTGCCCATTAGTCAAATGTTCCCAAGTAGAGTGTGAGATGCTCCCCAGAAGCAATCATTTCTTTTTGAAAGCCTCAGCTGTTACGTGAAAAAAATCGTAATAATGGTGACAAAGAGCTGAACTGGATGAGACTGCACAGCAGTGCTTTTATGTGGTAGGAGGAGGAAAGATGTTTCATGATGTGAAAGTCATAGGAAAAGATGTGTCCCCTTAAGAAGAAGAAAGAAACATTTTACCAAAATGTTTAGAAGAGTCTCCTTTTATTGGACTGCTGGTTGCCAAGGAGAAAGAATTGATCATTAAAAAAAAAAAATAAAAAGGAGAAAAGAAGCTGTCAGGAAAGAGGACATCTGGAGCTGACTTGTGTACAGTTTCTTCTTCTTAACCCAGAAGAAGAAAGAAAGATCTAGAAGAAAGGTCTAGAATGATCTGATTTCTATTTAAATGAAAACACACTCTTGAAGTCTGTTTGTTTTTTTTTTTTAAACAAGGCAGTATTACTTGTCTGTTTTGTTCGATATGTGATCATTCTAGAGAGTGCTAATGGACTATTTAATCACTGTTTGCAGGTATATGGCATGTCATTCATACAGAGGAATCAATTATGGAAAAAGAAAATCTAAATAGGACTTTTGAGACAATACTGTGAAAACTGTATGATTCAAGTACATTTTTAAGAGCAACCACATGCTCTGATTTATGGCAGTCGTATAGATAACAAAATTAACTACCCGGGTTTGATAAATGAAGGGAAAATGCTAAGTTTTGGCTCGGTATAATAATGTTGAGCTTGTTCTGTAAATGTCATTCAGGAGCAAAATTGATCTTATAAAAGAAAAAGAAGATATTTTAATTGTGGGCAGAGTAAAAACAAGAAAGCAAGCACGCTTTCTAAAATGTTCTAACAAACTCAGTCCCATTGTGTTGTTACCAACAGCCTGGCTGCAGACATTAAGCAAAGTTAGTGCATGGAAAGGATGCTCACTAATGATACTGCTTTCTCATGGGACAACTCTGCAATGAGCGGAGGGATGCTCTCAAACAATGAATCACAAATCAGTTATAAAGGACTGAGCTTTTTGTGCTGCACAGCCAAGCACATCAGTCCCCACAGCAGATGTCTGGATGCCTGAGTCTCATCTACAGGTCTGTCAACTTTCTGTGAATCAGCTTCTGTATTTACAAATAAGGATGATGAAAGCTTCATTCTCTCTTTTGAGATCTGAGGGTGAAAAGTCTTATCTAAAGAACCAACCAAACAAAAAAAAAACAAACAAAAACCAACCAACCAAACAAAAAAACTTTCTGATTTTCATTTTATTTATCCCAATCAGGGAAAAGTTCCTGTAAGTTAATCAAATCATACTAATATAGCAGTCTTGTGAGTGTGAGATAGTAAGACTCAATTATCTGTTCCAGTAAAGGCCAGATCACTACTCAGAAGAAAATGTAACTCTCTGGCATCTAATGAAGTGTATGACAGACTACAGAGTTTTATATCACCTGCTATAGAAAGCCTTAGAATGTCCCAAAGCATTGAGGCCTGAAAGCTTGGGTCCTGTAATGTTGTTACGATATGCACAAATAGAGCACCCTTGACTGAATCAGAAAAGCAGGGACTTCATTTTTCTTGAAGAAACCTTGGCAATGGCCATTTGGCTTGAGGACTTAGTCATCCCTAGTGCTGCCTAGTTTCTAGCACAGACATGGCCATTGCTGATAGTTCAGCAAAACCTTATGGCTTGATTTATATTTCCTCAAAGGACCCTTTTCTCCAGGTTGATCATGCAAATCTCTCTCTAGAGCGCTGGCAGTGGAAAAACAGACCTCAGCCTCTTTAATCTCTGCCCCACTGCCAGAGCAGCCTCCAGGGCATGAGTAGAAATGAATATTGAGACCAGGCTCTCCTGCAAGCTGAGCTCTGGGACACTGAACATAACTTTTTATTCAGCAGCAGGCACAGACTCCTAAAGTCAACACACCCAGATTATTGCAGGCTGTTACATATACTTAATCCTGACACCAAAATAACTGGGTATGATTTCCTGAAGGAGAAATAATAAACCTCTCAATGAGGACAACTTCTCTGCATCTTTGATGGGCTGATTTGCATGTATTCCAACAACTTGGATTGGCGAAGCCCAGTCCTCTATATCTGTTTCTCTTTTTTTCACTAGCACAAACGGCATACAGTTTAGGAATATGATCAGCATTGGTGGCAAAGGATTACAGCATGCAAGTCTTCTTCTGTAGGTACCTTACTACACCGACTTTCTCACAGAAATGCTATTTATGTGACAACCTCTGATCTTCTAGAAGATCAATAAGCAATCTAACTCTAAATCCAGGTCCTACCATAGTCCTTTCACCAGAGATCAGAAGCACTTTGTATGCTGCCTGTCTGCAGGAGAGAAACCAAGGTTTAATTGCAGATGCCTGGTTAATTCTCTGCTCATTTCCAGTCAGGTGTATCTGTGTGGCAAGTGATAAAGCTCTATCAATAAGGCACAAAGTCTCACAAGTATCTGGCACAAACGTTTCAGAAGAGTTATTGTGGCCCACGCCAGCCACAGCCCTCATCAGCTGCATCCCTGATTCTGTGCCTCAGTTGGGATTTCCTCCCACAGTCCCATGAGCTCAGCCAGCCTCTGGAAAAATCACTGTCTTGTAAACTTGTGTTTTCTTTGTCATTCAAGTGAGATGCTATATCTGGAATAACTACAGTTTCCATGACTACACCAGCTCATAAATAGCGTCAGAAACCTTGGAGATGTTTTTTTAAGTGATTCCTTGGAATAGGGAATAATCTGGCCAGAGGTGACAAAGCTCATGAGTTTTCCTTTGAGACCACAACGACTGTACTCCTGCTACCCCTTGGACTCCATGGCTTCTGGTGCAGCTCTGGTCTGGATCAGATGGCAACTGTTGTGGCCAAAAATGTTGGCACTGGCCTTCCTGGGGCCAAGGGAGGAAAAGTCTCAGCACGGAGGGACGGGGATCAGGTACTCAGTCCCTGAGTAGGATTTGTCATCCATCTGGTGTGGCAGCCAGGCATAAGCATGAAGCAGGTGCCTGTTGCTCTGAAAAGAGGCTGGGCACCCCCTTTGCAAAGCAAATGCCACCTGCTTTGTGAGGGGAAGGGAGAGAGGGAGGATGTATGGAGAGAGGTCTGATAATAAGAACATGGTAAGTGGGGCCCTTTAGGGAGTTGCTGTCATGATTTTTCACTGGCAAAATGTAGCTTCATGTGACACCACGGAAATTTTTTCCCACACGACCACTTTCGTTAAAGAGAAATGAGACAGATTTCATTGGGAAAACAGGAGAACAAAGGGAATGTTTTGAAAGCAAACAGCCTGAACATGTGTAAATTTTTAAGGTTCAGAAAAGAGGAGTAGAGGGCTGTAGAGCTGATTTCCCCAGCAACTTTACCTACGTAGAAGGCAGAAGGGGAGGGGGACCGCCCGGAAACCTGTCTGCAGCAGATGGAGGCATGGGAATGAGCAGCGGGAATGGAAGTGCAGTCTGCTGCCAGCAGGCTGCACCTCTTTATATCCACACAAGCAGGTCCCTGCCCACAGTAATCACTTCTGCTGTCAGAAGAGGCTGAGTGCAATCAATCTCCACACATTTGTATACAAGCTGTAGTCATCACAGGGAAGAGAGGATGCCAACACGATGCTGCCTCCGTCCTCTCTCCTGTGCCCAGAAATTACTGCATAGGCTTCTGAAAGCTCTGTAATCATCTTCAAACATGTGGGAATGTAAGTGTGTTTGCTCCTTCTCTGCTAGATTGAAAGCTCTCAGCTGCATCTAGGATTTACTTCCCAGCTTCTCAGTTTCCACTCAAGGGCTAGGACCTTATCGATTTTTTTAATGTAAGCTAAGAGTCTCACTGAAGGATTTATCTTGTCTAACTTCACCATCTGAAAGGCGAGAGGCCTCAGCTCAGCACCAGCGCGGTGCTGGACTCCTGCTCACTGCCAGGGTCTGTCACGTCAGAGAGAGACTGTCCCTTCTTGGTCACACACAGTCACACCCCTGGCTGGCATGGCTGCTCCAAAATCCCCTCCTCCAGCCTCACCCAAAGACAAATCCCATCCATCCTACACAAACCCACACTTTGGTTTCCTTCTGCCCCGTGCAGCTCTGATGCTACTAGTGCTACTCCCTCTTCTGGGACCGTTTTCAACCCTGCCAGCCCCAATCTGATGCTGTGAGCTGGATGGTCAACAAGGGTAAGTGAGAGGTGCTTTGCCAAAACCAAAGGCCCCAAAGGATTGTTAACACTGTCACTGTGCCTCAAGCCAGACAGTTACAGTCCATGACTCAGATGCTGCTACAGCTGAGGATGAGTATGATCTTCCCGCACCTTTTTGCTGCACCCTGGACCTTCTCTTTTCATTCTGGGACTCTGCTGACTCCTTCCATGTCTCTGACACTGATCTCCCCGGCAGTTACAAAAGGCAATTAGAACACACTGGAGATACAAAGCACTCAGTAAAATAGTGTGCTTTACCATGCATGGAGTTTTGTTGGGTTGGAGTATGGGCTGAGGCACCAGCTTTTCCCTTTCTCAGCGGCATCCTCACAGTGCCAATGCAACTGGTACCCAGATGTGACCTAGCTGTTACCCTCGGCCCAGCATCTTGGTCTCAGAGGTGACAGGCCACCCCCTGGGCTGGCCACACATGAGCAACACAAAGTTTCCCCCTTCTTCCCCTGCCTTTCCAGCTGCTTCACAAGGGCCCTGCATAGCATCTCAGCACCATTCCTTATGACTCCTTTGAGCAGAGTCAGTGCTGCTGACATTAGATTGATTGCATACATTGCTCTGTAAGGTGTGTCTTCACCTTTGCAGCATTGTTGAGAAGTTTACTGGAAACCTCTCCAGGCATTCACCAGCACAGGGGAGAGATAGAGGATGATTAGGACCAAATCCTTCCCACCCTGACATGTGCAGACGTGAGCATGTGTGCATGTTTTCCCAAGCAGCAGCACTGCACAAAAGGCAGGTTATTTCTTTATTTCTCTTTGCTTCTCCAGAGATCTCACACCAGGAGCTCCAGAGAAGCCTCTTTTCTTGCAGAAAGCGTCACATCACCCCTCAGGAACGTGCCAAGGCTCTGTTGCTCCCCTGGACCTTGCCAGGGCTGTGCCTGCGCAGTGCTCCTCTCCCAGTGCTCCCCCCACCTCCTTGAGCCATGTAAGCGCCCGCCCACGCCTGGTGCCCTGATGTCACCTGGTGGCAGGGTATATCTGGGGGAGAAAGGGCACCTCGAGACTCTTTCTACACAGGCTGCAGGACGGGAGTTGAATGATTTGGAAGAGGAGCCTTTGGTAACGTAAGTGTTCTCCAGGAGCTCAAATCAATAGGGAGGGCAGGGGGATGAAAATGGAACTGGCTACAAAACCAAGGGGAGAGAAAAGTCCATATAAAACTCTATGGGGAAAAACATCTGGATGTTTGAAATTGGAGAGCACAAACAGATACGGTAGCTAGGAGAGGAAGTTGTGGTTCTTGCGTGTTTGTTTGCTGTTTCCTCTAACATTAGGGCAGATGCTGGAGCTCAAACCTCCTTGGCTGTACCAGCATCTCTGCTCTCTGCAGGGCTGCTCAGTTTCCCATGCTGGCCACCCCTTAGTCAGGGTTCCCTGGAAACCCCTTGGCTTGTGTCTGCAACTTGCTGAGCCTGCACATGAGCAGCACGGGGGGGGGGCTCCTGAGGAGCAGCTGGGACAGGCAGCTGATGTTTCCTGCTCTGCCGCCCAGCTGTACATACAGGAAACATCAGTGGGGAATTTGTAACCTGTGATGCTGTACCTCTGGTGTTACCGAATCCCTTCTTTCAACTGGCATAGTCTTTCCAATTATTTCCATCTGGGAACATAGTTCTACTTTAAATGAGTTTCTGTCTTTCAGAGTGCATTCTCTTTCACCTGTTCTTGGTCTTAAAACAGCTGCTAGAATGAAGGTTTTGAGATCCTGTGTAAAACACAGGAGCAGAAAGGGCTGGACCTTTGTGAACTTTTTCCATCACTGTGGTTAGCCAGCTCAAGCAACTGAGACTGGAGCTATGAGGCTCCTCAAAGGCACCTTACATTGGATACAATACTCCCTGTTGAAAGCCTGTCTGCAAGGATGATGCCAGTGGCTCTTCTGAGGTTGGGAACTGAGCATGCAAGAAGCCCATCAAAAAGAATGTGAAAACAAGGGTATTTTCTCCTGGTTGCTGTCTACTTCCCATGGATCCCTGAATGGAGTGCCATGGCTCATGGAGGTTCTGTGTCTGACACCCCTGGCACAGCATAAGACAAGTGCCCATGGAGAAGTCTGTATTTTTGAATGTTTTGGACAGGGGAAGATGAGTTCCTACACCAAAACTGCCTGAAGAAGATCAAGTGAGGCATCTGCATTATCGGCCAGGGACATTTTCCACAGAGAATCAGAGATTAAGGACAGGGTAGATTAAAGAGTCAGCATTTGTCAGTATTATTCAAGCCCCTTTAAATTCAAAGGAAACTAAAATAAGGATGATTAACCTGGCCAACAACCTGGAGGTGGGATTTCTGACGCAACTGAGATAAACCCATTAATGTGTATTAAGTATAATTAGCATTGCCACGCAAGCAAAGCTCTGACCCAGAGGATTAAACCCTGGTCTGAGCAGAAATGCTGTCAGGGGCAATTAAGTAACACCTTGTCAAAGGAGGGGGCAGAGGAAGTGCATAGCAGAGGATCTTGTGCCTCAACAGCCTCTGCATCCACAGCCATCAGCTCTTGCCCAGAAGCTGCACGCCAGTGCTGGCAGAAGCAGAAGAGCTCTGGCAGTCCAGGAAGCACTGGGAGGAAGCATTATAGCACTTGCAGAGATCTAGAGGAGACTCAAAACTTTTGCCAATTCGCCTCTTTGTTCTGATACCAAGGACTATCCAAGTAACCAGGTATGGTAAGACAAAAGGCTGTGAAGAAGCTGCTGTTGATATTTCTTTCATATCTGTGATCCTGGGGTGCTGGTCTGGCTGTGCGTAGGAGCAGTTGGTTTCCAAGATGTGGGAACCAGGGCAGGTTCCATTCGGTGGGTCAGAACCCGTTCCAGCATGAATGGAGAAATCTTTGACTGTGCACGATGGCAAGTGAGTCTCACCAGCTCAGTGGTGAGAGAGCAGCTTGATTCCTACTGCAAAATGTGGTTGTTGTGTGTCATTAAGGTTGCTTTCCATCCTCAGTCAAATCTTTTAGTGATGCATGGAGACAATAGGTAGAGGGAGCTTAGTAAGGGAGAAGTTAGAATTGTCCCTTACTAAAAGTTTCATTGAGTGCTCTTTTTTGAATTCATGCAGGTGAGAGAGGATGAAGTGTGATTTGGGCAGATAATTTTTCCTACGAAATCCTGGGTTATTGAGTAGCTAGTAGATGG
Source organism: Pseudotriccus pelzelni (assembly GCA_035584735.1). NCBI lineage: Eukaryota > Metazoa > Chordata > Aves > Passeriformes > Tyrannidae > Pseudotriccus > Pseudotriccus pelzelni. The sequence continues at coordinate 46,365,882 of JAWMRA010000041.1, read as the reverse complement.
ATACAACAACTTTGGACTGGGGGAAAAGGATACTCCAAGTACTGAATCTTCTCCTTAGCTATTCCTCTGTTGAGTCAAGGTCAGGGACAAGGTGTGGACCCTCAAAGACATTTTTGTGGTTAAGGTATCATGCCAGCACAGCAGGGGTTGGTGAAACAGGGCAGGAACTCAGCTGGAGATGGAGCTCAAATGCATCTTACAAATTTTGGATGTCAGTCCTAAGGGATGGAAATCTGTTAGCTGGTTTGTATTTTTCTGTTGTACTTTTGGGAGTAGCCCTTGAGAGGGGTGCTAGATATCTTCGATTCAGATTGATGTGGTGCTTAAAAGTAGATGTGTGTCCCTTGTAGTTCAGGAAGGGTATCTAACACAGACAGTAGGGCAGTACCATCTGAATTTGTCCCATCCTGAGTAACAGTGAGGCACCAAATTCTCTCTTTGTTTTGGAGCCAAAGTGCCTTCACCTCTCAGTTTGGCCCTAGAAAATTGTGAGTCAAAAGGTTTCATCACCAGCAAGGATGAAATCCAGCAGTGCAGTCCAAGTGATACCTACCACTGCACCCCCAGTCTCATTCTGTAAAAGATGAAGTTGACGGTGCTTGCCTGTCCTACCGCCATGCTGTGGGGATAAAGCTGTAAATACTGGGAGACTGTTCAGGTGCTTCAGAAATGGCAGGCAAAGAAGTAACTTCTACAGTTTGAGCTGATCTCTGTGTTTGTGGGCACAGTGTGTGCTTAGGAAGCGTTGTGTTGCTTGCGGAGGAATAGCATCTGTGCATACTTCAGCTGCAGACACAACCATCTGCTGCTCCATTTGGGGCTGCTGGAACCTGTCCAGTCTCTTGCTTGGGATATTACAGCTGAGACAGAAGCCTGACCACAAGCGACAGAAGAACTATCATTTGGAGCCATCCTACTGCCACCACAGATGGAAAGATGTCCTGGGTGAAGTATTCCTAGACTGCCACAAATACAGAAATATGGCTCTTCACCTTGCATGGATGTGCAAGTGACACAGGAAGATTGCTCAGATCATCTTGTTCCTTATGTCTCAGGCATTGCTTTCCAGCACTCTGGCTATTTCTGGACAGTCAAATACATGAACCCTCTTTAGACTAAGGAAAAGAAAATCTTTGATGGCATTTATAGTTCTGAGATTAAAAGTCCCAAGTGTCATGGCAGGTGATGTTGGGGATTAAACCGGAGTACTATGGTGACATAATGAGATTAGTCTTTAGTACCAAATCCTGAAGTTAATTCCATCAGTGATTACACCAGCCTGGATGCACAGGGACGCACACCTGAAGATAGGAGATATGTAGCAGTCATGGGGAAGAATGTGACTTCAAGACAGGCAGAAAAAAAATGCATCTATTTTTATCCATAAATACACTTGCTCAGACCATTCTACCATACTAACTAGCACAAAATTTAATGGAGGGATGGAAGCTCCCCTTTGGGCACTGCTGAGTCTTCTCAGGGAAGGAAGCAAAAAGTTCGGAGTGCAGCAATTCTGCTCTCTAAGGAAGGAGAGATGTCTTCCAAACAAAAAATTGTTCTCTGATAACTGTTTAGCCCCCGTGAAGTGGAGCTTGGCTCACGTACAGTGTGGTGAAGAGAGGTCAGCATATGTCATACAGTTTTCAAAAATACCAAAATGGCCACATCCTGGGGAAAGTTACTCTTCTAAATACTCTTCTAAATCCTGAGAAATTAACTTCTGCCTAAAAGACTGTCTCCAAGCCTTAACCTTCTCTATAATCTTTCAACATCCTGTGCTATTTCCCGTAAGTTTGGTATTGACAATCATGAACCCCTAACAGCTGCTCCACCCAGACAAAGCCCCCATCTAGCTCAACATCCCATGTCCATCAGCATTCATCAGATAATGCTTAGGCACAGGTGGAGTATATCATGATCATTCCCAAGGACAGGATATTTCAATAAGCCATATGTGCGTCTTTGTGGTTCCTAGTAGTCAGGTCCTGAACCAGTCATTAAAAGCATCAGCACTGCTATTCCAAGGCTAACTAGAAAACAAACAACATCAGCATCAAGTTTTCTGTTTTACCAAAACTGTGGGGCAAGCTGCTGCATCAGCCTATCTTCAAGCGTCCAGCTGTGTCTGAGACAAAAGAAGGTGTGAGTCCCCAGTGACTTTGTAAGTCATTGCACCGTGGGGTTAAATGTCTTTTTGGCCTTAGCTCAAGTGTCCTTCATTTGACATCTTAATTCTAGCATGCCAGATGAAAGGCAGTGATACCCTGCTTAATTTGTATGCATTACAATCTTTCTTTTTATCTTTAATATCATTATCTTTAATCCTCTCACAATTACATTTTTCCATAACTCCGTCAACTGACTACTGATACCTAGAAGAGATAAGCAGAGATAAGCAGAGTGTTGTGTCAGCCCTCGCTGTTATCTTGCAGACAGAGGGATCTGAGAGAGGTGCGTGCCTGCCGCACACAGCCCAGCGATGAGTGAGACCCCAGCCGCCACCCTCAACACCGGAGATGCTCCAGCTGGTTCCACCACACCACGCAAGGGGCCTCCCAAGTTCAAGCAGAGACAGACAAGGCAGTTCAAGAGCAAGCCTCCCAAAAAAGGAGTAAGAGGGTAAGGGAATTTTGGAAAGAGAAGAAACCATGCTGGTTGGGTGGCTCCCCACTCTAAGCTGGGCTTCTGCAATACCATCTTTGCTTGCGCAAGGAGCCAGAAGGCTTCCTCCTGCCCCCTGGTACCACCAGCTCTCCAACCTGGAGCTGCTTCCCTTCTGCTGCTGCCTACCCACAATTCTCCTTCCTTGGCTGGGGGTTCAGGGCAGTTCCCCTTTCCTTGCTGCTGGCCCAAATTCACTCCTTACCTGCTCTTTTCTCTCCTAGGTTTGGAGATGACATCCCAGGCATGGAGGGACTGGGCACAGGTAAGTTCTGCAGGATGTTGTTGTCGTCATGCCCTGCTTTAACACAAGTGCAGACAAACTTCATGATGAGGGAGGATTCTGGGGTGACCTCTTTCTTTCCCTGGTCTCTCTGCAGCATTCAGGGTCACCAGGGAAGGCTAGTACTACCTCTGCAAGCTGTCATGTTCATGCTTACGCTTTCATACGCTACAAGACAAAAAGGCCATTTAGACATGCTTCAATTTCTCAATACTCACATTTGGCTGCTAAAGTGCTTATTTGTTTTCTGCTAATACTCTGGCTAAGAATTTCAGCAGCATGAGGTTCTCAAAGAAATGCTAAATGCCAAGCTATTAATACCAAAAATCACGGGAACTAAATCCCAGATGGTTAAGTATTTGTGTTGTCATCAGAATCCTAATTTTAAGAATTTTATGTACCCATCTGGGATTGAGAAACATGCACTGGATGAGCTGTAGCCAGTCAGAGCTTTGTAGGTATTGATAACAAGAGTTACAGAACCTGTAGACCAAATTAATCAACATCAGATTCAAAACTGCACATCTTCAATGAGATCACATTTTGGTTACAGTTAGTTTATAAGAACAGGAGAAACCACATAATGGGAATGAATTTTTACACCAGTTTACATAGTCACTGAAGAGGCTGTAGAAAATGCTGGCCTGCTTTTTCTCACAGAGAGAAAATACACTGATCTGGTTTGGTCTGACAGGTAGTACCAGATCTGAAATGCTCAACTGCTCATTTAACCTTCATGTGGAGTCTCATTCTTCTTGTTTCCTGAGTAAATCAGCCTTTCCATTCATAAAAAATAAATACAAGGAATGCAGCAACCAGAACCCATTTCTCATTTTCTCTCTTTTGCAGATATCACAGTGATTTGCCCATGGGAAGCTTTCAGCCATCTGGAACTGCACGAGCTGGCCCAGTTTGGGATCATCTAATGTGTCAGCATCTCTACTGGTGTCACCTGGTGACTCCATAGATTTCAGCATGGTCTTCACCACCTTTGACACTTATTTTTGGCCCTTGCATCCACCCACTTATGGGCAGGGTGGGTTTGTAAGAGCTAGTTATGAGAAAGTCCTTTGCAGATTAATTTGGCAAAGAAGTTATTTGGGACCCTGAGCAGACCTCATGTTCCATGTGATGAAACTACTGAAAAAATGTCTTAATGACTCCCTGCACTATATTATTTCCTCTCTCACTGTTATAGATATTCAGTATTTATGGAGATACAGGGAGGCTGAATTTGAACTTCACCCCTGCTTAGCTGAGATATTGTGTGCATGTATGTCCAGACCTAATTATATCAAGACTATTCTGTTTTCTTCCTTCCTTCTCTGACAGATTTCTATATAGAATTTCCATGGGTGCCCATGTTATTTGGGCTACCAGTTATTTGCTGAGAGTACATCTGTAGAGAACAGCTTTAGAGTCACCAGTCCAGACATTAGGCAATCTTTCCTTAGGAGAACTTTCCCCAGGAGTTCACCATAACAAATGTGCTGCTAAGATTTACCTCATCAGCAAATGGGGAAAAGGGCTTGCAAATGCTGTATCTGCTGTACTGCCCACAAGCCATGAGCCATGAGAGTCTAGCTGTTATAATAGTGTTAAGTGAAAATGTGTGTGTCTGAGAGCAACAGCTAAGTGAATTAATCCTATTATTCATTCCTTTGTGGTTGCAATTCCAAAGAAGCAGCACTCCAAATGACGCTGTGTTTCCTCTCCTTTGACGGGATGCCCTGTATGATACTTGCACTGTCCCCATGCCCATACATATTTAGATGAGACATTTGCTCCCCAGGGCATGCTTGCTGCTGGTTCAGAACAGAGAGAATCATTATGATCTGTCAGCAGCCTGTGCCAGCAGTCCCACTACATGCAGCAGAAGATGCTATTGCATTAATTGCTCCCTCTTCCCTGTATTTAGCATGGGGTAAGTCTCCCCTCACACTGCCCTCCGTAAGCAGGAAGGCTTTTCTCTCTTCTCCCTCTGGCAACTTCAAATTCTGGAGCTGGTCTGGACAAGCAGGCAAATGGTGTCTCCAGAGAGAGGTAACAGCACAGCAAGTGGGGAGGCAAGAGAAGGATACAGGATGAAGTATATGCAGGCAAACACAGAGTGAATCCACTTAACCCTATTGGTCCGTGTCTACTGGTCTCCGATAGCCGGAATGCTGAGGACTGGTGAGGCACCCCTAACCCCTTAAATATTTGGGGAAGGCACCAAGATTCCCTACTGCCCTGCCACTCAGGAAAGGCTTTTGGTTTGTTTGTGGGCAAGGAGCTGGTTTGTTGCAGCTACATAATATTCATAAGAGGAGGTAGAATTTTTAATCATTGCCTTTAGCTTGACAAGCCTCATTGTGTAAGAACTGCCTCCCCCATCTTATCTTTCCTATGCTGAACATGTTCACGAGAGCAAGCAGTGATTGTGGAGAGGAGAGCAAATCCTGTCTAAACGATTGATCCCCACACATAAAGCATCATTACAAATCCATGGCAGTGCTATAGTTATCTGCTATCGTTATTCCAGAAATAAAACCTAGCAGTTTTTGGTTAAAATATAGCTTCAGCACCAAAAGCTAAAGGAAATTAATTCCTGTTGGCAGTCAAGAGCACAGCTTTTATTATTCAGCACTCCTGCCATTAGAAACAGCAGTAAACCACAGAGTGGTTCAGAACCACAGCACTCTCACAGCACAGAAGTCATGTACTATTTAGCTAATTGCAGCCCACAGTTATTTTCTTGGACAGAAGCAGTCTGTCCTTTCCACTTACCTCAAATTTCTCCTGCCTTTCTCACCTTTTAATGCTTTTCTCCTTTCCCTAAGTGTTCTTTATGTAGATTATGTTTTATTTAGCTTTTACTGTAGGGGACTGATTTCATTTTTTTCAAGCTCATGTGCTAGCCCTCTCTTTCTGTAGCGAAATGTAGTTCCTATGGCAATGCTCTCATGCTTTTCCTCACATTATGCCATCCTGTATCATATTGTCCTTACTCTACCTTCTCAGTCTGTCCTCTTCTCTCTGGTAAAAGACCCACTGGACCCAGTTTTGGATCCTGCAGGCTGGTTGCCTCTATTATAATTGAGTTTTCCCTTTTTTAAAGGTTTTTTAAGCAAGAGAAAAACAAGAGGAGAAAACTTTGCTCCGTTTTCATCTCAGGCCTTGGGAAAACGGTCCAAAGATAGTGAAATACTCTGTCAGAAAATACTGGAGTAAAAGCAAAATCCTCCTTAGTCCAGGAACTGAAGCATTTGAGCCAATGGGAGGGTCCTGGTGTAGTTCCACATCTAATTGCCATATCCCTAGTTCCCATCAGAGAACTACTCCATTCTCCTTCCTAGAGGAGTCCAACAGGAATTCACACACATCCCAGCCCTCATGCCTGGCTGTTGAGCTGTATCAGATGGATGCTTTGAGTCAACACAGTTTGTTAGTTATTTTAAAAATAATTTCTATTCATTAATAGGGATTGCATTCATTCCTTTACTTGTAAGGGATTTTGAGACTTAGAAGAGGAGTCTTAAAACACCCTCACTGTTATTTGTCTGAGGTTCTGAGTTTTTTCTAATGAGCTGTAATTCCTGAAAATTCCATTTTTCAGTGAGAGATGGCTATGGTACAAGAAAGCAAACGTGTTAAAGTAGCTTGTTGAAGGACTTCAGTCTATATACATTGTAAAATGTTATTCTCTGTTCTTTTACTATAAAAATATGTCAAAAGGAATAAAAAATAATAAAAAATGTTTTAAAAATCCTAGGAATGTAGTCTGACTTGCTTAAAAAAATATATCCAGAGAAAGGCAGATGACTTAGTTTTTCAGTCTGAAAGTCACTCACCACTTCTCACTAGAGAAAACCAGCTATTTATCTCCAAACAATAGACAATAAAGACTGACTTTGATCTCATCTGAGAAACTGTTTTTCTCTGAGTGATAACTGGTATATTCTCCCAAAAGTGGTGCACATGGTTTCCTTAGGGCTGAAATCTTTTGGCCAGATACCTCTTCTGGGAATCTTTATGCAACTGAACATCAGCATGTTTCTACCCTGTAGCAAAGAATGACAGATGTGAATGCAAACACTCATCTCCTCTTGCTTCTTGCTGTTGCTGAACTTTCTAAGCGTTCATAGGGGTTTCAAGTTTGCCGGGTTGAGCTGCCTCCTGGTGTAAGTCTCAGCTTTAGAAATGATTTCTTTTGTGCCATCTTTGGAGTTTTTTTCTTGCAACTCATCACTGAGTGTCCGATTCAAAATCTTGTCTTTGAGTGTTCTCTATCCTATAAGACACAAATGTGAATTGTCCAGGAGTTGCTTTGTGGGGGCTTTTTATAAATCCCTTCCCAAGAGCACTTTGAAATCCAGAAAAATATCTTCTTGCAACTTTAAAGATAGAATCCCATCCTCACTGACCTCAGTTTCTGACTCTACTGAGAAAGTTAATTAAACCCAAATCTCTGCAAGAAAAGAAGAATTAACCTTTGGAAAAGTGAGAAGCACTTGTCTTGCTTTCACACTTCCCCCTCCCCCACAATATCTAAATCACCTCAGGAATATCAATTAAAAATAAATATATTAAAAAATAAATAAACAAAAAAAAATTCAAACCTTCAGTGTAAGTTGGATTCTTCAGGAGATCTGAAGATGCTTAGTGCAAAATTCCCATCCTACAACAGTTTTCAAGTCAGCACATCACTCAGTATCAATCCACTCTTACATTTTCCTGTGGTATTGATCAATATGGTATGGATTAACAAATGTACTCGGACAATATCACTCTGTGTTTTGTAGGGCATTTTTCTATTTTAAAAATGGAATTTTGAGAGTTAAAAAAATTAATGTCAAGAGTGCCCACCACCTTTAGGTCTCCAATACCCTATTTTCAGACTACTTAACGTTTTATCTTGGTGTTTAAAATACAGCTGTCATTGGTTGTGGTTGCAGCTATAAGTTTTCATCAGTGAATCTCATTCTCTCCGAGTCAGGTCTTAGACAGTAAGATCCAGGGCCTCAGCTTGGAGATCTGAGGAACAACAAGTCTGTATTTTTGAGAGCATTTATGTAAGGCCTCAGAGGGTGGGGAGGTTATACCAGCCAACAGTCTGTTTCAGCATTACCACCCCACTGTGATGCAGATCTAGACAGATCTGAAAAAAAAGAACAGAAGATCATTCAATTAAAATAGAAGATACTATCACATGCTTTTAAACGTGCTCAACCCTGGAATTTGCTCATACCTGACTGCTTAACTTTGAAACCTTACTCCCAGTCCTTACAGTGCTGTCAGGGCTGTTAAAGCTGGGATCAGCTTGGTACCCTAATGCTGGGCACCTGCACCTCCAAAATTTGTCCTGACAGACCAAAGCAGGGAGCACTTATGGCTCTGAGCTTTCTCCACACCGTGATCCACCTGGAGGGAGTGTGACGGCTGAAGCCTCTGTGCTGGGAGTACGTAAGGATTTAATTCTATCAGTTGCAGCTTTTTTCCTTACATTTAACAAATGCTGTCACTTTTTATGTGGTTCCTCTTGAAGCTGAGCATAACTGTGGTGAGAATTTTGGTCCTTGCTGCTCCTGCTGGGAGAAAAGAATGCCTTCACTATGAGGGCTCATTGCCTTCAGGAATTTTCAAACACTGGCATTTTTCTGAGGGCCTCTCACATTCCTGGGGCTGTAAATGAAGTAGCTGAACATAATCACCAGCACATATGAAATATACACCAGACTATACATATGGCAGAGAAAACCAGGGATATGACAGAAATAAATGAACTATGCTGCCCTATGAAGAGCAGGACTTTAGTCAGAGGGACAGTGGGAGTGAAGAATGCTTTTGGCACCCTGGGAGCTTGGTCAAAACAGTGGTCAGCACAGGAAAAGTGCACAGGAAGGAAAGATTCCTTCAAGAACATTGAGAAGAATGTGATGAAGCCCCAGCTCTTCAAGCTTCCTGCCAAAGCAGTACACTGGGTTCTGCCCTGCAGACTGTGCGCAAAAGGGTACAGCAGATGGCCAGGGAGCCCTTGCAGGAGCTCTGAGCCCATTATGATGCCGAAGAAAGGCGTCTGCACAAAGCACAACCTATCTACAAAGGGCATCCACTGAGCAAGTTGAACTTGGTCCCTTCCAAGAGACATTGCTCTGTCTGGGAGACACTGGCTGCACAACCATACAGGAAGAAAGAGAGCTTGGTAAAAAACACATCAGAATGTGGGAGCTCCAGGCTACCAGCACGGTGCCCATGTAATCATAGGTGACAGAGTAGATAAGCAAGAATAGTATCAGTGGGAGAATCTTTGTCTTATGCTATTAGGAGAACTCAATAACCCGTGAGGGTTTTTTCCCTTCAGCTCTGGTTAGGACATTGGGAGCAAGAGCTGGAAATCTCAGGACTATTAACATGCTTTCCAATGTAGGCTGCTGGAACACATCACTTGGAAGTGTGACCTATGCAGGCTTACAGGGGGTGAAAAGGGGCACTGCAGGTGGGAGACAAGGCCAGTTCTTCACCCATACAGAGGTTTCTGCCCCACAAGTAACCTGAGGCACAAACTCCCATTTGCTTCATCAAAACACCATATTGGTTTTTGTAGGCACAAGGAGAAGGCAAACTCGTTTCCACATCTCACAAAAGATATCTGGATTCAGGGCAGCTCAAATCTGTACATCAGACAGCCACCTTACCATCCAGGCAGCTGCTGGCATGGCATAGCAGGCTTGCATCTGTCTGCACCAGGGGTACTGGCTGCAAGTCTGAAAGTAAGGGAAGAAAAGGCCAACCACATGGAAAACATCAAGTTACACTAGATCTGGCTTTAGCAACTGCAGTTTTTACCAGAAACACTCTCTGTGATCAAGGTCTTTCCATGCTACATTCGTTGTAAGTACATTACAGGGTACTAATAAATTAGTAATAATCCTGGACTCCAAGCCAATGTGTTCCTTCAGCCTGTGGATGCTGAACTTTACTAATAAGGGGGCACAGTACAGATGCAGCACAGTCAGTCCTGGAAATGTCAGTACATGGCCAGGTCACATATAGACAGCTGGGATGAGGAACACGCAGATGGAGGGGAAAGTCCTTTCACTCAAAAGTCTTAAACAAGAAGATCTGGTAAGCACGAGTCTCTGACAAGAGCAAAGGGAAAGCAAGTCAGCTATTACATTGGAATTAAATATGGTCAGCAAATTTTGGACTAAAACTGCCTATACCTAAATAGTACCACAAGGAGTTGTATTATGAGAAATCTGAGAGAATCTTAACACCATTGCATGCCCAACCAGAAGGCTACATTCAGTTCTAGGCATTTTGAGGATAGAAGCTGATAAACTGTTCAGCATTTTTAACTCCTGTAGAAAGGGGATGAAGAGAGAGTAAAAATGAAGAAAGGGGAGGAAGAGAAAATAAAAATGAAGTAAGGACTCCATAGTCAGCAGGGAAGTTGTTCCAGCATACACAGCTCCCTGAAACAGCCAAGTGAAGTTGTGCTTCCCACCTGGAGGCAGCCATAGGGTATAGATAACAAAGGAGGACAAATATTAGCTAGGATGAAACAAGGAAAAACTGAAAAAAAAAATCACAATTTCAAGTAGCTGTTATCAAGAAGTCCTAACAAATACCTTCCTTGGGAAAGCTGGCCCCTTGTCCCATGGGAACTGGGAAAGCTCTGATACTTAGTACATTTGTGACTGCACTGTAGAAGGCATCCAAGAATCCCCTGCAGAGAACATCTGGTACAGATCAAGCATAGTTCCTGCAGGAGTCAGGGCAGTCACACTGGGCCACCTCCATTGCTGCTGTCTCTCAAGCTATACAACAATGATGTATAGAAAGTACGCTTGTTTTTCGTATGAAATTCATGCGCAGCCATTACAACATCAAGGCTAAATACACAGCAAGCTCTGTTTAGCAGCCGTCTGTAAGTTTCCAATAGCAAGACATAAACAAACCAGTGAAGAAATAAAAACACATTGATATGATGGAGGAAAAATATTTGAGCTGACTTTTACCCCTTCTGCCTGATAGCTGTCAGGCGTTATTATTTCTCTGTGGGAACTCAAAAAAAAGAAGACGACAAGTAGGAACCCTTGGCTCAGACTCACATCCCCTTTATCCCCCAGTGATTCCCCTGGGAAAGGTGGTTGTACCTGCTCTTCACCCTCAGCAAAAGCCAGGCAGCCCAAGAAACCTCCTGCTGCCACAGGACTGTTCCACCATCAGAAACCAAAGTCAGCAGCAAGGGCCTCCCAGTCTCCGTGTGCGGCAAAAGTGTAGTGTGGAGATGTCTGCAGCATCAGTCCTCAGCAACCCCTCCCCAGGCTGAGACACGGGGGACATGATCCCCACCCATCATCTGTGTGCCTCCATTCATGGTCCCTGGCACTACATGCTCTGCTCCCTTCCCTGTCATCCTCCCTGCTCCTCTCTCCTCTCACTTCTGCCTCTTCCCTCATGTGCTTTGTCTTTCTTTTCTGCCTGAAAAGGCACTTCAGGAAAGCCTTTTGCCTCTCTCATCTGCTCACACTGACAGCAGCTGCTTCAGGTGTCCTCTCTTCTCTCTTCTCCGTGCTTCTTCCCTGCAGCACCGGGGGTCCTTTGCAGATTCTCTAGGTGCTAATGGAGCAACTACAACCAAAAACTCATTTGGAAAAATAAATATGAAAAAAAAAAAAATAAAAAACCTAAAGCTCAAAACAAAGAGCATGGAAATACATGAGATATTTTCATTTCACTGGTCAGTGAGAATTGCTTCTTTAGAAAATACAGTAAGGTCTATTTCTACATCCTACTGTTAGTGCCAGATTTCTCCACTTTGGAAGACACAAGATGCACCCTGCGTATAATGCTGTGATATGTAATTTTTTTTCTTTTCTTCATTTCCCTGAAAGGTGGAATAAAGATTTGCAGCTTTATCCCAGCCATGTAAACTCTTTGCATTCATTCATGGTAGTACCTAATCCCACTTCTAATCTTAATAAGCTCTTTAGTGCAATAATATCCTACGGCATTAAGGCATACAACTTAATTCCTTGAATTAAAGCCAAGATTCTCTTTGGAGTTTTTGCACTGACTTCCACAGGCTTTGGATCAGGTCAGACTCCAAACCAAAATAACCTACTGCAAACCACAGAACTACCTGACTGAAAAAGCACTATGGTTTTATATCCTCTTAACACAAAGTTTTGTCGTGTATATAAAATCTGCATTCACGGGAACTTTAGGACTTCAAGCAGTGTTTAACCTGAATAATTAGCTCCCCTGATCCCAAGATGCTCTTGATAAACTCTTTATGAAGGAATATTACCCTACCCTGGCCCAGGGCTGATGCAGTGATTTAACATGGGAAATTTGGAACCTGCTGGTGTCTACTCCTAGAAGAATCTCTTGATCTATCTAAATTGGTCAATTAAAAACAAGATTCACAAGTTCATGCAGACAGAAATGGTATCGAGAAATTTAATTTGAACTAAATTGCAAACAAGAGGAAGTTGTTGTAGTTATAATAAATTAATTACAGAGCAAAATTTAAATCACCTCATTTGAAGGTCTGAGAAAATTCATACTGTGAGGACACCTGGAATTTCTCTTTGAGCCCCAAATAAAGGTCCAAAGTGGTCCAGGGGCACACATACTCTGGCTTGCTCTCAGGCTGGAATTGTGGTCAGGAGCTACACAACAGTGTAAAAACCATTCTCTGCCCTTCATGTGTCTTCACTTTGACGCTACTTAAAAATGGGAAGGGAAATCTGTCTCCATGACCCCTTCAGTCTCTTGAGCTTTGTGACGAGGCACTGAATGTACACAATGAGGGTAAATTAGCCCAAGGCTCATAAACAAATCCAAAGCAAGGGGATTGCTATAGCTTTAAAAGTGACTGCTCACCGACTGGGTTGAGAAAGAGACCTTTTTGGCAGCTCCAAGTGTGAAATAAACTGGAGTTCATGGTGGCTTATGCTTGCACATATCTTCTCTGCTTGCAGGAAGCTCAGAGCATAAGCACAACTCATTGCTGCAGCGCAGCTGCTGTGCAGTACTCAGTAACCCAAAACAACTTCATTATTTTCTATCGGGGTCCCTAACCCCTTTTGGGTTTACTAAAGAGATGGCCAAAAGGCCATTTGATCAGACCCAGAAATGTCTTCATGGGAAAGCATTTCTAAGAGGAGATGAGTCTTACTTTCAAGCAACAAAAGTAAAGTCGTATCTGGCAGCTGGAAACTAGTGTTTGACAAATTCAGATAAGAACCACATTGCTAATTTCTGACAGAGGAAATAATGAAACTCAAAAACAACTTTCCACGTGATCTGTGCCCTGTAGGTCTTCAAACCAAGTCTGTGTGACAGGATGGTGGATAGATATGAAGAGGTTAATATCTGTGGCCCATGCAGTTCAGAGCTTTTGTGAACAACCACTGGTAAAGTTTTTAAGTCAGAACTGTACAGGATGTCATTAGGATAATCCCAGCTGGGTTTGACAGACTAACACCCATGCTTACCCACTGCTGCACAGTTAGGATCGCATGAGCAAGAGCTGTGCTTAAACATGATAACTTATATTCATATAAAGGTATTTGAAAGAATTGGCATGTATGTTAAACTAATGCCACTGTGCTTCGCATAGGCATTGCAAAATTTCCAGCCTATTGCTATGGGACAGGCAAGATAGGGCTTCATTGCTGCCTTCTGAGCGTCTAATTTAACTGAGAAATGTTCAGAAAAGCATAAGAATTAGAAGTGTCTACCAAATCAGACCAAAAGTTCCTCAGACACAATACTTCATCTCCAGCTGTGATCAATAATGGATGGAAAGGACAAGATACAAGAAGATGAACATATATAATAGCACATTGCTAACATATCTAGTGTTTCCATTTATTTGCTCTCAAGGACATTCTGAGCCAGAGCTGATGTCTCACAGTACTTGGTAAATTTTTCCTTCATGATGCAGCAGAGACACTTTCTGAACTTACAGAGAACCTTTACTATCTATGGTACCCTTAGTCAAGGAGTTCACACAACAAACCCATTCATACCTAATGAAGAAATAAATAGAAGCATTTTGCTCTCAGAATACATAAAAACCTCACCTCATTTTGCTTGCTGTTATGTGCAAGTTTCCTCAATATTTCCCTTGGAAGAGACAGTAGTACTATACTGACAAAAGTGAAGTTATCCTACTACTCTTGGTGTTCCAAAGCAGAGGATGCTGTGGTCATTCATTGTTTGGCCAATTATAATCAACTACAAATCAGGTGTTCCAGTTTAGAACACTGTTGCTTGAAAATTATTAAAAATTCCATATTCTTTTTAACCTAGAGAGATCTGTATTTAAATACAGTTACAAAACACAGTGGGAGGGTGGTTTTGCTTTTAAGTCAGTGTTACTTAAGAGCAGCATTCAAGAATTCAGATGGATAGGATATGGCCAAGATTAGTAGAGGTTACTGGAAGATGATAGTAAAGTAAAATAAATTTCTGCGGGCAGGTAAAATAACCTTCACAAGTACTGTGTCCTACCAGTAGTTTCAAGATTAAAAAAATACACTTCACAACCATCCCCTACACACAAGGTCACAAGCTCTGCTGTTGAAAATTAAACTGATCCCATAAGTCATCATACATTTATGGCAGCTGGTTGCAAAACCATCTTTCTGAGTCCTTCGGAGAAGCACAGGTGCTCTTGTGGTTTCTCCAGAGCATTGACAGCTGATCCCCACGGTAAAACCCAGCTAAGCTCATTGAAACAATGAGTCTGAGGGCTTTACTATGGAAAGAGATGTAAAGTTCTTAGCCTTCCTGAAGTAATTAGCAAGGAGGAACATCATAGAGAAGACAAGGTAGTTTGTTGGTTCAACATTTTAGCTAGCTGTGTGAAACCAGGAGACACTGCCTCAGGCTCACTAAAATATCTTAAGTGAGGAGATATTACATTTCATGGGTTACTCAAAGCAAGGTTATGGTGGAGAATTATTGCCTCAGAAAGGCTGGCAGGACACATCTAGGGCAGACACTGGGTGATTCATTTTTAGATGGGATAAATGTTTTCAGCAGGCAGGGTCTCCTGACATAGCAGAAGCAGAGGGAGAACAGCAGATTCCCGTGGGGATCAAAACAGAGAGATGCTAATAATTTATTTGTAGCAAATAAGGTTTAATTAATAAGTAGGTATCCAGGACACCCCTATTGTCTCAGTGCAAAGTCCAGCTGCAGAAGCAAGGGCACCCCTTGGACTTGCTGTCTGTATCAGTGAGCGCAGACTGTGACTGACCTGGCATTGCTTTTGTTCCAGTGCTAGAGGCAGCAAGGCTTGCAGGCATGTGAGTGGGCACCCTCTCCAATTCCCACTCTCCATGCACTGTACTCAACTGCCTCCTTTCAGCTCCCTCTGGAGGATGGTGATGGTGGTTGCCAAACACGTCCTGCTCTCCTGGGGCCCTCCACGTGCTTGTACTGGTGCTGCCTGCTGTTCATTCAAGGGTCACTGTGCCCAGCTTCCCCTCTGCACACAGTGCTGGGCACTCAGCTCTTGGCCATGCTGAATTTAAGGAGAAATTCCATAACGTAGAGATGTCCTTATTGAGGACGCAGCCTTGTATGGTTAGACAGTAATATCTGTGGTGTAGTGTGAGAACTGGAGCGGTAAATACAGAAAATAAGAGTGACTTTGGTATGTTTTCCTGCTTAAATTTTTATTGGACTTTTTAGAGCCAGAAATACCAGAAAGCTCTTTTAATGCCAGTGGCATTCTTTAAGAGTCTCTGTGAAAACTAAGCCCTAAAATCTCTGCCCTACCAGCTCATGCTTCTCAGGCCTTGATGTAAAATCATTCTGAGTGAGGCCGTGCCAAGTGAAGACCCTCCTGAGCTTCCCATTACTGGCACTGAAACACAGGGAAGTTGCCCATCCACAGAAACATCTAGAGACTTTCCCAAAGCTGACAGAAGAGGAATCACAGGATTAGTAGTACCTGGCATCTGGATGCAGAACCTACAAAGTCTTGCTGCCTCCCACGACCCATCCCATCATGCAGGAGGGGAGCAGTGCTGTAGTGTCTGGTGCCAGAAGCGGCACGGAGGGATCCAAGATGCTCATCCACAATGATGTGTGTATATCTCAAGATAAATTCCCCCTACATGAAAGCAGTGATCCCTGCTCTAGGAAATGTCAGCTGCTAGTATGGACTTACTTGGAAAAATGCAGTCTTATGAGTATCATCTTTTGGCAGCTGCTTCAAAAATAGGAACTTTGTCTTAGTGGAAGCAAAGACAAGGGGTTTTGGGGAAAATATATTGTACCTTTAGCACTATCAAGTATTATCCAAGCTCTCTACAAACTGCAGAAAAACAGCTGTTGGGTTCTGTTTGTGACAGTGAAAATCATAGGCATGACTTTGAATGACACAAGCACAAATAGCTTGTTTTTATTTATTTTGCTTTCTCAAATCTATAAAAATAAACAACTTCAAGACTGTGAGACTTTGCCAAAAGTTAAAAATACAATTGAAGAAGAAAGTAACTGCCACAGATCGTTCCTAACCCAAATTAAACATAAAAAAACCCAACCCAGCCACAGCAGAGTAAGTCTAGTCAGTGTTTTCTACCTACAAACTCACTTACCTCTCATCTCATCTCCCAAAGAAAATTTCTGAATGCGAAAAGAAATTAAGAATATTATTCATTATCGTACTCTAAATGTCACTTAGCCCTTTTGCTCTCTATCAAATTCTTTTTGCTGTTTATACCCCACTGGCTTGACCTAAAATACATACTTCCTGTCTCAAATAAGCTATGAAAGCATTTGTCAGGCATCACCCTGATTTTTCTGCTGAAGGACAAGCTGTGTCCCAGAAATCTGCAAGGCAACAAGGAAAGAGAATTTATAAATGATTTTCAGTCTGTGGTCTACAGTCCCCAGGGATTCCATGAGCTATTTCTAAAGGGCCCAGGAAAAAACAACCAAGGCAAGCAAGATGCTTGTCACTATGCTTTGGTTTAATGGGCGGCCCATTAGAAAAATATTTTTAAATGTTTAGGGAAAAGATAGAAGAAATCATCCAAGATCAGAGGCAGTCTGGAAAAGTCCATGAAGTCACCTACAGAGCAAGAACTTTCTGATACATACCTCTTTCTGGACAATAAGTGCTTCAACTAGCTGAAACATGAACCTATGGTGATTTTATATAGCTTCTCAGCAGCATTTTGCAGTCCACACAGAATTCTTGCTGCTGCATCAATTTCCTCAGCAGCATCCGTGCCAGATAGCTCAAAGCTGATGCAGTGCTTCATCGCCTTTTTAATGCTACTTTATTTGAACTGTTGTCATTTCAGTGAGTCAAGAGGCTTTGCTTTTATCTTAAAAGTAGGAACATTATTGAATTGTTTGGTTTTTGCATTATAGATCTGCTTTGCTGATTTACCCAGCCAGCCCTAGATCTTCTTGACTCATAAAGTATCACCAGATCTACTCTGCATTGTTACAGTTTGTGTACAGTTATCTTGCAACAGAGAGACTAAACTATCCTCTGCTGTGTTAGTTTGTCATGTTGTCTGTCATATCACAGACCTCTCTGGTGCAGAAACAGGCAACAGAGCACAGCTGCATTGTACAACAGAGCCTGGTGCAAAGGTTGCTGAGTTAATGCCCACCAAATTAGTTCTGCGTTGGGAAACTGCCTAACACCTCAGTACAGCAGCCTGGCCAGCTAATTTTCCCTGCAGAGCGAAGGAGTCACTAGCAAAATCGCTATGCTGTCCTCTAGGTCCAGACTGCTGCCTCAGCACAGCACTGCTCAGGTAATCCAGCTCTCACTCCAGTACATTTGAGCTAGGAAATACAGACGTGTCACCGGCGTGCTAGTCCAGAAATCACTGAAGGGATGCTGAGTATTTTCCACAGACCACATAACCTCTACACAGCATGTTTCCACAAAGAAGCGGAGCAATAAATAAATAAGTGATCAAGTAACAAAATATTTTCCATGCTCTTGTGCAGCAGCAAAAAAACACCCAAGGTCAGAGTGGTACGTTAGAAACAGCAGGTACAAGAAGCCACCACAAAATAATCTATTTGCCATTCCACTACTTGGTGTCATTTCCAGGTTGAGTCGGGTAGGAAAGCAGACTGCAAACAACTGGGTTAGTTTCAGGGGCATGGGGGAGATGGCTTTAGGCTATCATTAATGCTGTGGAAATGTATTCAAGTTCATAGTACTTAACAGGACTCAGTCAGGATAGGTGATCTCTAAACGCTCTTGTTTATTGATGGAGGACCAGAGCTTGCCATCAGTAAGCATATAGCGGCTGCTCACCTTCCTCCTTGTAAAATAGGTGTCTCAACCTTTCCCTCCCTAAAGCATCTTCCTCATCAGCTTTTTATGCTGCCCCCTCCTTGTTTCTGTGCCATTTTGGAAAGTTGGTCATGTTCCTCCCAGCTCTGGTGTCACATTGTTCACATTCAAGCCTGCATTTTACAGTTTTGGGGTGTAACCTCTGAGTTTAAGAAGACTTTTGGCTACACTGTACCTTACAGAGGTCTTCCTAAGACACAAGACCCTCCACAGACTCTATCCCAGGGCATCCATGTCCTGGATGGTTGAGTATTAAATCAGAGGCAATCTTTAGTGCAAGTCACAAACTCACTGACACTGAGATGCCTCAACTCTGCTACCATTGGTCTCCCACCAGGCCCTAATCACCCCTGACGGCAGCGCTTTCATTACCTGACTACAGCCAACCTCTATAGAGTTTTTAAATAGGAAAAAGTAATTATTATTTCATTTAAGAAAAAAACAGGAAAACTAATTAAGTTGGTTCCTGTTAGTAAACCCAAGTTTACAAAACAGCCACACAACCAGCAATGCCCAGTCAAGAGCAAGGAGGGTGGAGAAGGGATTGGGTACATCAACCTTAGACCCACTGCCATGTCTCTACCTTGTTTGTGCAACCTCCTGTGCTGAGATTCAAAGATAATGTCTTTGATTTAGAAAGCTTTTGAATCAGACCTCTGTAGGCTGAAAGTACCACTGTGGGCTTGGCCTGCATCCTTCCCCAGGGTTCACTGTTGGCAGTTATCAGAAACACAGCAGCAGGCGTGTGAACCCTTGTCTTTCTAAGCTATTTCAAAAGCTGAGGAAGGATTTCTCTTACTTCTGCTGCCCCTGTATTTAGAAAAACATTAGTGAAAATGTCCACTGAAAAATCTGTGAAACCAGTGAAGAAACAGCAGTATGGGTAGAAAACAGTGTGGGCACAAGCACAGCATTGGGAACAGCAGCAGGGATTAACCAAAGGGAAGGGAAGGACAGAGCAGGGAGGCAAGTTGTGGCAGTGGGGAAAAGGGAGAAAGATTATTATCTGGAGCTCATGCTCTGCCTCAGGTGTGTCTGGCACTGTGGGCACAGTCCTGACAGATTTATAGAACAGGAAAAATCCAGAGGAGTCCCTTCACTATGCCAGGCACGCAGTCCCTGCAGCACCCAGCCCTCTGACTGGGGTAGGGTTAGGCACTGTCTACGCATCAGCTTTCTATGCTTAGTTATACAGGCAGCACAGTACTGGTCTCCAAAGATGGGATTCATCTCTCCTGACTTTAGGTGTCTATATCATGACTGCCAAGGGGCATCTAGGCAGTAAAATCACTGCAGTTGAAGGATATATTCATATAACCAAACACAGGCATCTGCTTCAGCACAAGTCATGCCCTAGTCTCAGTTACATTGATTAATCCTGCATGAACAAGGGAAAACCCCTAAGGTGTCCAGCTCAGATGCAGACATTTACATGTGATTAGGGGTCAGTGTTGTACTCAGAATCTGAAAATAAAGTCGTCCAGAATGCAGTGAGGACCCATCCTGGCAAAACAATGACAGCAATAGTCACACCAATACATAGCTGGGGAATGTGGATAAAAATAAAACTACAGTAACCATTGGTTAAATAGAACAGTATTTACTGGCATTCCCAAAATATAAAAAAAACTTTAACATGGTTTAAAGCTTTGATGTGCTAAGCACTGCACAGCCATATAATAAAAAGACACTCCCTATCCCTGGAAGAGTAAGATCCATGTGTGGTCACCACCCATTTTCTCTGACTCCTTTTTTCCCCAACCATTTCCAGGAGTGTCTCAGCATCATCCATTTCTCTCAAGGGCTTGTGCTGGAATGCAGTAACGTGATTTTGGGAAGCATTTGTGTTAAAACAGGGTTGCTTCAGAACAGGGCATACATTGTTTGCAAACTTTCTGACATTGTAAGGCCAAGTTTGTACCATGACATTTCAGATTTCCTTCTAGGTGATCTTAGGTTGTTCGAATATGTCTCAAGAACTTCGTCCAACACTTTAAACAGAATGAGGTTGCAAAGAATAATATTATAAATATTCCCCAAATATGTAAGGAAACTTTTGTGTATATACAAGAACAGTTGGAGGAAAATGGGAAGGAAACATATTTACAGACCTCCTTTGCAACTCAGTAACAACAGGCTCAGAGCAACTTGTTAAAGAAAGCAGAAAAAATATTTAAAATATTTCTTACTTTATCTGTACACCAGACTTGAATTCAAGTGTGCATCAAGTACCCAGCTATCTTCAAGAGCTCTGTGTTCAGTCTTTAAAATAAAGTCAACTTGTCTTTTTAATTCACAAAGAAGACTCAAAATACACAAGGGTTTCTTTGGAGTTGCAAATGAAATCTTCAAAGAAAGCCCAGGAGGCTTATTAAAGTTTGAGCTGGGAAAAGGAAAAAATAAAAAAAGAAACCCAAGCATGGTCACAAGAATCAGTATTGGCAGCTAGGGATGTGACGCTGTGAGATGGCCTGAGAGAATAAAATATCTGGAAAGAACAGAAAAGAACAAAGCAAAAATAACTGCATTTAAAGGAGCTTGTTTGACCTGTAAAAATTCATAGAGATTTACAAAGTCCCATCAGTGAGCCACTTACATAGCTATCCAGAGAGTATATTATTTTTCATTTAGCTAAAAGTACCTAGAATATATATGTTCTTAAACAGTTTGCTTTCTGTAAAATGGAGGATGCAACTTTGAGAATTGTGGAATCAAAGGAGAACATGGAAATGAAGTGAGAAATAGGAAAATGTATCAATAATTGCATCAGAGAAAAACAAACCAAACTGTTACTTTCAGTGCTGCATTCTATCACTCCATAAGCTATATTATAGCCAAATGAAAGCAGCCGAGAAGGGAATCAGGTCAACTCAAGACATGATTTATTCTGAACCTCCTCTGTAGTGTGTTTAACATAAGCACATTTCACTGTACCACTAAGAATAGTCCTATAGAAACTGAGAGAAATTTAAAGCATGTGTGCATGTTTGCACTGGGTGAAAGTGATCTAGTGCAAACCTTTTCTCCATTTCTGCAACATTAAGTGACATTTAGACTTCTTCTTTGCCTCCAGGGACAGTCCTACTGAGCAGTGAATAGGTGTTTAAATCAGTAGCTCTGAGGAGAAAAACTTGCACAAAAGATGGACTTCATGGGGGAAGAAGGCAGTTCAGAGTGTTGGCTGTGGCTCCCAATAAGCAAATGACCATGAAAGCTGAGTCAATACTAGTACTGACACCGTTTCTCTTGCTTTAAAAGATTTAAACTGCATGCTGCAAAATGTTTCAGCGTTCAGATCTGAGCACCGTGCCCAAAGGAAGCTGCTGTTATTCACAGCACAGCAAGCATTTGTACATAGAAATGCAGGGCTTATCTTCACTGCAGATTTAAATTAACTTTGTTGTAATTGAATGTTGCCTTTTTACATCAAGTCCTGCTGACACACAATAACCTCACTCAAGTATGATGTAGAACAGATACAGGATAGAAGTAGATTAGTGCTGCCAGTGCTCACACACCTTTCCATAAATTTCAAGTATCAAAAAACCATTATATTCTGCCATAATTCACAGTGAAATGGTTTAGAGAACAATCTCCTCTATTTTTTCTGCTAATTACAACCCAGACCAAAATGATCAATATAGTTGTCTGCCCCAGTAATCCACCAGAAACTCCCCTTTCTCTTCTCTATTGCAGCATGAGCAACTGAAGTAAAAACATTATTTTTTCCCCAGAACTGTGGTTTCATGCACATTAATAGGGATTTGCACACTGCCAAATCACCCTGCAAGCACAAATTTAATCTTGATCATGTGTGGGCATATGACTGCACTTCTGTCAAATCAGACAGGGCACATGACGAAGTTTTCAGTGTCTTTTTCTATTAACATGAACTTTATGTCAGCCCGGGAGGGCAGATGACATCTGATCTCTAAAAAAGCCAGGCAGTGTAAAGTTAACCCCTCACATTATTCTGAACAGATCTTGGAGGGCAGAAGGAGTATATAGGAGGTCAGTACTCTGCATGAGGCTGTGCTGTTCTGGATGCCATGAGGAGATTACAAAAAGCAAATGGACTGAATGAGCCCTTCAAAGCCTCACAGCAGCACACAATCCTGGATGTCAGCTTACCCTGGCAATTTTAAAATGGATTTGCACTTCGCATTCTTCTTCGAGGCATGTCCTGCCAGCCTACGGGGCCAATAAGAGAGATGCTGTTATCCTTGACTGCTTTACCTCACAGGAGATTACCTCAAAGTGAAATAATTCAAAAAAATAGATCTAAAATAACCCTGCTTGTACACTGCAAGTGTTCCACTATAATATGCAAGCCATACAGGGCATATCTGCTTCCCTGGATCAAGAAGAGAAGCTCAGAGCCGTCTCCCGGCCCTCCCTTACAGACTGCTACCACCTCGTGGCCATTCTTGTTCCATCTCCTGGCAGCAGCAACCGAAATTTTCAAAAGTCAGTTCTTTTTTCCTCTTAGCTGTTTTTTCTCTTAGCTGTTCCACTAGAAATAAATGATTCTTAGGGAAAGAAGTAGCACACCCAGAGAACTTTAAGTGTACTGTGACACTGTAGAAAGAATAAAATTAAAGAAAACATGTCCAAAACTTCTTTTGTAAAGTTTACACATGGATCTCAAAATAGCACCTATCACTCGATTTTGCAAAAGCAAATACAACTTTTAAGGAAAGATAGCACAGATGGCTTAAAAACAAATTAATAATTTGTGAAGAAAGATTTCTCTAATATCAAATAACGCTTTAGCGCACTCATCCTGAATTCCTGCCATTCTTGATTCACTCAAAAACAAATTAAGACTGAGGCAGTGAAACAGTTTACAATATAAAGCTTAAAGAAAACATCTCAAATCAAGCTGCTGCTAACACAAACATTTTTTCCTAAGAAAGAATATAGCAATACATAACTTCTCACCAGAAGTACCCAAAGATTCCTGGAGATCCCAGACTGAAGTTTGGGCTGTGAAGTTTCCCCTGTAAGCTCCAGTAGGCGACAGTGCTGCCCAGTGAACAGGACAGATTTATAACACATTGGCAGTTCTTCCACTCCAATCTCTGGGCAAAGTCAATCCTGCCTCCTAACCCTGCCTCTCCTGTTAACCTCTCTAAAGGAAGGGATGACTCTTAGCAAAACATTGCACTAACACAACATGACTGAGATGATGATTTTCAACTACCGCAATGATAGAAATAAAAATAGATAATTGAAATAAAAGCACATGACTGATTTTATTTGTTTTGTGATTAGATTACAGAAATTATTGTTTATACAAGGGAAGCAAATCTGATCATTCAACTGGCATTTTGGGAAAAGCAAAAACTAATTCTGGAAATAACAGAATATTAATCAGCTAATATTACTTTTCACTCTACAAAACAGAATAATTTTAAGGCCAGTTTCAGGATTTTTTCCCCACTATTTGCTCATCTTACAAAGCTTTTCTTGTGGCACACTGTAGTAATATAGTTATATTAAATGCACAATTTTCTCTCGTCCTAAGTAAGGAAACGTTATGGTTCAGATTTCTTTTCTCAGAGACATAATTTATTTCCAACATTTTAATAGCATGTCACAGATGTTCCACACCTGTGTGCATCTCAGGACCACTTTCACTGCAGAGAGAAACATATAAATTGCATTCCAGAGTTGAAAATGCAGTGTCTGACTCTAGAGGGGGTTGTATACATAGAATGTGATAATGAAAGAGATGAAGAAACTTTCCTACATATATTAAGAACCAGTGTTCCCTCATTTCATGTACAAACTGATACAACCATAACACCTATTGCTGATATAGAAGTCATGGCATTTGTCTTGTGGCAGCAAACAGCAGAACTCGCATGACTGTTTAGTCCTAGAGACTATTTGTGGAGCTAGTAGGTGTTTTGTGATTACACAGATCAAGAGTACATAGTAGCATCACTACTGTAAGAAGTAGGTTCAAATTCTCCCTCTTCTACTCAGTAAAAGATCACACTTACCTTTGCTATAGAACCCACCAGATTTTTCTGCTTGTGCCTCCTCAAAGAGCTGAAGAGCAGCCTGTCTCAACTGTACATGGGGATGAGTACTGTCCACACAGAGAATAATGATGGAGTAATTACTATGGAGATTTGACCTAATTCTTCTTTGCTGGGAGAACTATGATAGTTATATTGATATCCTCTTTTTCACTCTAGGATCCAAACAACTTCACTCTAGGACCCAAATAACTGGGATCATTTCCATATGTTTGCTGCACCTTTTTCTTTCTTTATCAGTGTGCAGGTCCATGTTTCTTCTGAATTTACCATGTCCAGTGTTCTTTACATATGTTAGATATTTGCTTGTTCTCTTTGTCACACCTAGAAGGAGGTTTGTCCAGCTGTAGGTCTGCATTTCTACATAGAATTCCTTGTCACTGCTGTCTGCATAAGCCTACATTTGTAGCACTCAAAGGTAAATAAAACAGATTAAACATACATGTCAATGAGAGAAATTGCTGTCACAGATAAATTAGGGGAAACAAAGCTGCAGGCAGATAAAGTTCAAACAGGATAAATCTGACATGCCTTAGTTTGAGGTCTTACAGATTCAGTACAAATCTCATGTTCTAGCAATATCAGTACTGTATTGCAGGGCTGTACAGTTAAATAGGAATGTCAGCTAATAACTGCTTTCATGCAGTCAGTACAGTAGTCATACTGCAAACTTATTTTGAGATAGTAAAGACTTGGGCAGTTTTTGTGCTTTATATATACAATAAATTGCAATTTGGAAATCATAAAAAAAAAAACTGGGAATGCATAGAGATGGGACTGGGATATCTATGCTCTCATTCTGCTACCTTTGAAAATAAATCCTAGCATCTTGAATGAATCGGAGTAGGACTGCTGTGAGTAGTACAGTAAGGAAAGGCCCACAGTCGGAATGAGTCAGTGGTCAGATTATCTTTGACATGCCAGGCAGATGTCATGTCAGCTACAGGGAGACACTTCATTACAGACATGCAGCATCTGTGTGGTCAGCAATCAGTGACTTCACTCTATAGTTGAAGCACCTGTTTTCCTAATGGTACCAGCGGTGCCTAATGTTCATCACTGTCATCTGACGGTAAACAAGCTGTACAGGGAACAGAGGTGAGTTTGCACAGCAAAAGTTTGCACATGTACAAAATAATATGTCTTTTTATTTAGAGTTGTAGTGAAGATCTGTTCACAGATTCAAAAAATGAGTTTCAAAATGAGGTTTTCCTGTCCATCTATGTGGAACTGGTGTCATTGTACACTACAACAGGTTCGGAGATAATACAGCCATAGAAAACTCTTGACAAATAAGTTTTTATGTAGGAGAAGGTGGAAACAGTTTGATAAATCTTGCTGTGAGCTGTAGGTAGATGAAGGACTTGCTTTTCTTTCCTTTATGAATCTAATTCAAAGCCTGATGAAATCAATATGCTTTCTTCTGTTATTTTAAAGTACTTGGGAATAAATTATTTTCCTATAGATAGGGATAAAAATTAGTTACACAGTCATACATCTGTCTCATCATCCATAAGTTCTACCTGTACTGTTACTAATCCCAGAAGTCCAGCTCAGCTCAAGCCATTGTTCTCAGTGAATAACAATATGAATCAGCTTAAAATGAGTTTGTTGTGAAAATATGAGAGGAGAATGATAACAGTCAGAAGAGAAAGTGAAAAATATGAGAACTGTGTGACTGCAACATCAACACTGAAATCTGTGCTGGAAGAATATTTTGTTATCCTATCTTCTATAGTGTTTTTGCCAAAATTTATAAACAAAACCTCGCCAGACTGGATCAGTGCTTAATTACAGGCTTCTATGTCTGGCAAGAATTAATTGGACAGAGTTGAAGGGAGTTAGTTGCTTTATTCCACTGTCACTGTTTGAGTATCAGAGATATTTATTCTTTCCTGTGTTTGCTAAGTTTATCCAGTTGCCTTGGATGAACCTGGAACTTCTGGCAGTTGTTGTTTGTGGTCCTGGAGTACTTCTACATTGATAAGAAAGGATAATAACAGTTTTGCAATCCTAGAGTAACTAGTTGTGACCATAAAATTTTCAGAAGCACAAAACTGAAAGGGAGCTAGCACCTTTCTTGAGGTCAACACAGTTAGTAAAAGCTTGTAGTACACTGAAAAGCACTGGTACTTGTTCATATCATGTTTATTTAGAAGTTACTACTTGTGCAGTATGGGCATATTACCTCTGACGAGTAGGTTGCTATATTTGGTGACAAAGAAACCTGGTAATTGCTGGGTGTCTAGGAAGGAACCTCTGTCCTTTGCAACTGGACATGCTAGTTTATTGGAAGGCCTAAGATGTGGAGGAACACTCAGAATCCCAGCTCCCTGCCTTTTTGTAAACAAGGACAGGGATTTCTGTTATAGTCTTTTAGTTGCCGTTCTTTAAAAAGTGCAGCTTTCCATGTTCTTTATTAGTGACTTGAACTTCGTGCACAGGCAACTGGGAGTGATTCTTATTCAGCCTATCCAACTCTCCAACAGTGTATTGTGATATTGTGGCATTCAGGCTTCCTTAATTAAACTTTCCAGCCGAGGAGCTGCCTTAAGTATGGCCAATTGTCCCTTCTCTTCTGAGGAATGACATTCTGCAGGCAGTTACAGGCAGTTAGTAATTCTTGGGATAGAAAATATCAAGCTGCAGTAGAATACGGGTGCTTGCTTAGCACTGAATGTGTTCTCTAGGTGATAATCGCATGCACAAACTCAGCACCTTTCCTTAAGCACTCTTTTTTAAAGCGTACAGTGGAGAATGTTTTTAGAAGTTCAAGCTGTAATTAAAGATACCAGTTGCATTATTGATATGCTTAGTGGGAGTAGGCATCTTTTCCTGGCAGCTGCATAGACTTTGATTTATGGCAGTGTAGATCAGATTTGCACCTGATTCACTGTGGGGTGCTTTTTCATGGCAGCACACACTATTTAACACTATATCATACAGTGCTAACCAGCATCACGCTGTTTGTCTGCTCTCTGCCTACCAACACTGAATTTGAGTACTAGCTGGCCCACACACTGACCTCTACACAAGCAGACACACAGTGGTACTACTTACAAGTAGCAGTGATGCTACATCGCTTCACTATTGTCAGCTTTACCAAGTATAACAGCCTGTATAGACATGGCTTGTGGTACTCAGTAGCCAGTGCAAAGAGAGAGCATCAGAAATAGCTGGTGAAGGACAGGAAATTAATCAAGTATTAGAAAAACAACGTTGGGCAAGGCGGACATCGTTATTTCTCACTTTGGGTGTTCCAGTTATCCTTATTCCTATTCCAATCTGCAGGAGTATCTGAGGGCCATCTCTAAAAGTCAGGTGAAGTCCAAAATCTGCAAGATTCACATCTTACACCATTCACTGGCAGGAAACACAGTGTACGTTTTAATTACCACCGCCACCATCCCCCTCCAAAAGTGACAAGGAAGGCTGTGATACTGACAGTGAGGGTGCGTCCAGGAGAAACAAAGAGTTCATGGATTTCGTTCTTGGTAAGCAAAGCTCAACTCTGTAGGACAACTTTGTCTTTAATGTGGTACCAGTGTTGAATCCAGATGGTGTGATTGTGGGAAGTCACCACTGCTTTTAACAGGCCATGACTTGAACTGCAGACACAGATCTATTGTAGAAGAAATGTTATCCTTCCATCTGGTATATCCAAAACATGGTAAAAAGATAACCTCGCTTTCTTTACCTTTAGAACAGTTGATTTTCCTTTCCACTATATTTTTGTTAGTTTGATGTCTCTGTGTCTCTTCTTGTTTTGATATTGCTTACATCTTTGCACTGCACCCAAGCGTTTCTGACTGCTTTGTTTAGATTCAGTTGCATTTCAGAGTGGGTTATTTGCAGGTTTTCCTTTAATATACTTTCTCCTTTCCGGTAGAAAATTATAACTTTAAAGCAAAAAGAGTTTTCATCAAAACATTTTCAGCTTATTTCTCCCCATATCCTCTGCAAAAGTCTAGTTATCAAATTCTTTATTTGTTTCATTTGCTTCTTTCCTGGCATACAACTACTTTCCAGGATGAGGTTAGCTTCACAATAGATACCAGATGTCCATTTGACAAAGATTGCCAAATTTGCTTGTTTTGCTACAAATAGTTTTGACTTCCTGTGCAGAATTCCAGTCACAAAGGCATTGATACAACAGATATAAGCTAAACCTTCAGGTATTAAACTAAACCTTCAGAAAGTAAACTAAATCTCTCTAGTTTAACTTCTACAACAAATTAATACAAACCAAACTCTTGTGCAGAAAGTCAGTGTCAGAACTAGTACATTTAATGTTTTTCATCTAAGTGATGTTTTTAAATAAGTGATGTTTTAAATACGGTTTGTGTTCTTTCACGTGACTGTTCTGGCCTGTAGATCCCTTGCTTACAGGGGCTAATACAAAACACACATTTGAAAAGACATATGAAAGAACACACATGTGAAAGACTTGGAGTCCATAGGACAGCATTTCAATAATGCTCTCTTGAGCTACTGTGTAAATAACAAGTAGGTAAAGATCCTCATAGGCCTGTTCTCCTCTCTCAGTTAGTCCAGCTGTGAAAAACAGAGTAGTCTATAGGTCTACAGCAGTAATAAAGTTGATAATGGCTTTCTTTAACCAACTAACTAAATTTGCAGTGTTTCTTATTATTAGCTATGCCTGAAGGAACACAAGAAGGTAGTGAAACAGCAAGCCAGGATGAACTCCAAGGTCCTAAATTCTAATGTGTTAGACTGGAATTTCAAGTAACTTAGAATTATTCAGATATGCCACGATTTATTTTATGTTCTCCTTATCTCATAAAGAGCGCCAGAGGAAAAGTTATAAATGTTACTGAAATTAGACTTTTAATAGTTACACTTTTTAATTTAACACTTCTTAAAAGATTCCACACAAATCTTATAGCCAAACCTTAATAACCAGTTCACTGGAAACAGAGTTCTGTATCTACTCCAGGTGGCCTTCCTGAGGAGAAATGAAAATGCATTGATACAGACCTTGGTGTAGTGCGTCACTTAAATCAATAAGCTTTTTTTTGCAGCCTTACATTTTGCAAAGCAATCTAGGTCCAATATAAGGTGTATTGTTTGGTTTCGTGGAAACCTTTTTCATTAACCATGGAAGACACTAGCATGATTCAATTTAGCCAAAGCACTTAAGTTCAGGGGAACTGATCGAAGAGCAAGAATCTGTACACTGACCAAACAATACCTATTAAGCACAATCAGCTCCTTCTGTGCAGACTGTGACTGCAAGATCAGATGTGCAGGTGATTTTAGAGAGGTGGGCATTGTGTTATGAAGCGCTGTGGCCCTAAAGTGGTCATTTATTAGGGAATAAAACTTTTGTACATTTCTTTTTGGGGGAAACTTTATTATGTTGGATCTATCTCATCAAATTTAAGGTACCCAGAGTATAGAAATCAAGATCTGAGCTTAAAAACTGATGTTGAACTGCAAAGAAATAAAAAGAGACATGTGCATGAATTTCAATTAGTTATTAAGAAAAAATTCTTCACTATGAGTGTAATAAGTCACTGGAACAGATTGTCTGAAGAAGTTCTCACTGCTCCATCCCTGCAAGTGCTCAAAGCAGGCTAGATGGGACTTGGAGCAACCTGGTCTAGTGGAAATTGTCCCTGCCCATGGCAGGAGAGTTGGAAGTAAATGATCTTTAAAGTCCCTTCTAATGCAGATTATTCTATGATTTTATGATGGCTCTATCATCTTGATGCATCATCGGAGAATTAGGAGATGGCTTACTTGTTGCACACCTGCTAAAACCAGGTACTGAGGTATGCTATGACTTTTCCTTGTTGTTTATATCTCTGTCCTGGATGCCACTGGGAAAGACTGACTAGAGTTTAAAAAGCTCTATTTTGAAGAACCGTAGGATTAAGTCAGTCAGAATAGTAATTACCAAATCAATAGAGCTGCAGTCAAATAAACAGTGCAGAACAGTAGTATTAATTTTCCCTGTAGCTTAACCCAGATTGTCCAGAAGGTAGAGTTTTTGTTCCAAAGAAGGTGGCTTTTCACCTGCCAGGTTCTGCAGCGCAGCTGAGTAAACAGACATAGGGTCAGGATAAGCAGGGCATCAGCTTTAAGCAGGAGACGTATCATGCCCGTGTACTCTGATGTCAGTCATACTTTGCAACATCCAGTTCAGAGTGTTCACTTGTTGTGTACTCCTCTCACATGCAGGAAAGTCGTCACACTGGCACTAGGCGCCCATTGCCTACATCTAAGCTCACAGATACGTGTAGCCTCAGATTTAACAAAGTGATTTCACTGGAGGGCAATAAGACATTTTATTTTTCTTAAACCTTTATTTACTTGTTTTGCTGAAAAAGAAAAGGGAGTTGTAATATGTTTTTTTCTCCTTGTTTACTTGTTTATTTTTTGGTGCCTGTGATTGACGTAATGTTATTCAAGAGGTTTCCTGTGAATATGCAAAACAAACTCCTGTGAGCGAATGACTTTCAGAAAGCTTGTGGATGAAGTTTAGCCAACAATAATAGTTTTTGTAAATTGTTGCTTCCTGTTTGTGATATAAATACTGCAAATAAACAACAGTAAAAGAGGAAACTAGTATCTGGCCTGTGTCCTAGGAGTGTATCCAGCTGAAGCATAATACATACAGTCCAAAGCACTGTAATGTTTTGGAAAACATGCAGATGGGCATATCTGATGACTGGGCTGATGGAAAAATTGAATGATGTGGAGTTTTTGATTTAGTTTCAGAGATGGTAGTTTGAAACCAGGTGTAGTCGGATAAGCTCTGATGAGTGCAGGTGCGGTGAGGGAAGCTGCCACAGATCCCCTTATGTGCTCTGCCCCTCCCTGGAAGCATTTGTCCTTGGAGGAGTTACATGGAGAACACCTTTATGCAAAGTCCAACAATTCCACTCAGTCCCACTGCCACCCAGCATTAAGGCAAAGCTACTGGGTTTATATTTCAGGAAGGTGAAGTCCAGACAGATTTTTGACACAGCCAGACCACCTGGAGGGTAGTAACTTCTGATGGAAGGGCTGTAAGGGTGTTTGTCTACTTTTGATGTTTACCCACTGCTTGAAATTTCTTCCCACATTCTGTTCAGTGCTAAAGAACAAACCAGGAATTTCCACCACTGATGCCATGGTATGTCCAGGACTGTATAAGTAACAGAAAGTCAGCCGTAGTTGGTTGGATGGAATATCTTTTGCATGGTACAAGGGCTGGTAACAGAGAGTTGGTGAAAGTATGCAGGGAAGGGATGACTGTTGAGATAATTTTTTCTTAATGTACCCTCTGCTGTGTTTATTCTTATAGCGCTGCCTTTGGTTTTGCATTTATTCATATGTGAATGATGAATCCACATGGACACATTTCCTGGTGCTGGAATTTAAAAAAAAAAAAAAAGGCATTTGTGAAAGCTTTATAATGGAAATGGTAAGTGGGCTCTGAAGTTAACAACATGTTCTGGTGAACACCAAGTATCCTAAGCCTTTTAGTACATCTCAGCCCTTCAGGCGTTCTTGCCGCACCTCCTCATCTGGCTGGCAGTATGGCTGTGCATGGAGGTGTGACATGGGGCTGGCAGCTCTGAGGACTGGCAGCATGAGAAAAAATTGCCTGAAACTAAGAGCTTTTCCACTTCATTTGCTAAAAACACTCACCAGGCTAGTCGGTAGGATTGATTCCTCCTTCTTCCTGATGACCACAAGCACCGTTTCCTTGTGATCTATAAACTGTACGTACAAGCAAGGCAGGCAGGTTCACCTTATGTCTGTGACTAAGCTACGGATTCAGCAGGCTGCCACATATATCTCACTCATATCTGCTTATTGCAAAACATCTGTGCATCGTATTCATCCCAGGGATTGGGATTAAAGCCCATATAATGAGATTTATCCAGATAACATAGGAGATACGGAATCCTGTTGGATAACTGATTTGAGGGGATTTCAAACTCAGGAAAAGAATTGGAAGGGTGTAACACTGCTTAAGATAAGAGAAGTCCAGACAAACACAGAAGACCACCATAGAAAGTTAGGGTATTGTTTCTCATTCATTTAGTTTAGTCTTTAAAACTGGTAGACTTGTTTGGTAATATGCTTCAGGATAGGTAAGTAGACTATCAAATCGTTCATATCAACAGACATTTCATGTGATATCATGAGCCATTTTACAGCCACTTTCTGTCCACCCTTTTCTCCTCCTGCCACATTGCTTGTTGTATATTCCTTCCACTTATATCCCTCTGATATTCAGTCCCTGCCATATTTGGTCCCCAGACCAGATTTAGCAGAATAAAACAAGTCCATCAAAAAGAATGAGATGGTTTTCTGCTGGATTAGTAAGTTAAATCAGATCATGCAAGCTTTTTGGGGTTTTTTTTGAGCATTAGAGCCAGTTTAAGGAATGGAGTAAAATACTAGCTAGGAGTTTATCAAATGAGTCACAATCAGTGCAAGAAGCTTCTTACTTCTCTTCCTCTCATGCTTATGTGCATTTTCCCATGTGGATCTACTTCAGTGACTAATTTTAAGTGTATTAGATCAGAAGTTTATTAGATCAAAAGTCTTACCAAAATTTCTATTATTGTTTTTGATGAAAGTTCTTAGAGACATTTGAAAAAAGTGAATAGCAAGGAATATCATAGCTACAGTAAAATTTTGGACAGAAATTCATGCCGGAGCTGTACGTAGCCCTGAATGGTATTTTGTTGATGTTCAGCCTAGAAAACTATATGGCCTTAAGATGTAAAATAGAAGCATTGTTATTGTGGCCTAGAGAAAACTGTCATTTGGAAAGAAGACACATTGATATTTTTATGGGTAATATTCTTTCTATGTATATAAACATTATAATGCTGACTGCTTTATTAATGCTTTCATTAGTTCAATAGGTATACCAGTGTTTCTCAAGCTTTTTGCATTTTCTGCCAATCCTTCTTTTTAGAAGCCCCAACAATGGAAAAACAGAGCAGTGGCAATTAATGATGCTGAGAAAGCATGGCTGTCCAGGTTCCCAGACTAAAAATAAACAAACCATCTTGAGTAGGAAGTAAGGTC
The DNA here is from genome assembly GCA_035584735.1 of Pseudotriccus pelzelni. Taxonomy (NCBI): domain Eukaryota; kingdom Metazoa; phylum Chordata; class Aves; order Passeriformes; family Tyrannidae; genus Pseudotriccus; species Pseudotriccus pelzelni. The sequence goes on along the minus strand of JAWMRA010000041.1, from coordinate 46,332,494 downwards.
CCTTGTCAATATGATATGTTTGTATCCAGGTTCATAAGTACTTGCTGAACAGAACAGCATAAGGAATTCAATCTTGAGCAGCTTGCTTATATGTACTCCTTCTGGCATTGTGATTATCATGTTTATTTGCAACTGTTGGGGTTTTTTTTGATTTGTAACTATGATATTCCCTCAAGAATTAAAATGGCTACACACTATTTTCTGTGCAGAAAAAAAAATGTCAGGAGTGTCCCTCTCTGCTGGCCTCTAAGTCTGGGCACAAATCATTACAGCTGTAATTAGCTTCTGTGGGACAGGAGGTCCAGGTAAGTAGAGTTTAAGCACAGTTTAAGTATGGTACATGGGAGCCCCTGGTGGCCTAGTGGTTAGATTGCGGCACCTTCACCGCCGAGGCCAAGGGTTCGATTCCCAGCCAGGGA
>JAWMRA010000041.1:46276787-46331975 GCA_035584735.1 Pseudotriccus pelzelni | reverse complement strand
TCTCTGGGCCCGGCCATCCAGCCAGTTCCTGACCCAGCACAGAGTGCCCCTGTCCAAGCCATGGGCTGCCAGCTTTTTCAGGAGTATGCTGTGGGAGATGGTGTCAAAGGCTTTCCTGAAGTCCAGAGAGACACATCCACAGCCTTCCCCTCATCCAGCAAGTGGGTCACCCACTCATAAAAGGAGATCAGGTTGGTCAGAGAGGACCTACCCCTCCTAAACCCGTGCTGGCTGGGTCTGATCCCTTGTCCATCCTGTAGGTGCTGTGTGATTGCACTCAGTATGATCTGCTCCATAACACTGCCAGGCACTGAGGTCAGGCTGACAGGCCTGGAGTTTTCCAGGTCTTCCTTTTGGCCCTTTTTGTGAATTGGCGTGACATTCACCAACTTCCAATCATCTGGACCTCCCCAGAGAGCCAGGACTGTTGGTAAATGATGGAGAGCTGCTTGGCAAGCTCTTCTGCCTGCTCCCTCATCACCTTTGGGTGGATACCATCTGGTCCCATAGACTTGTGAGGATCGAAGTGGCTCAGTACGTGGCTAACTGTTTCCTCCTTGATTACAGGGGGGCTATTCAGCTTCTTATCCCTGTCTACAAGCTCCAGAAGCCAGCTGTGTAATGTGTCTGATTTGCTTAAATAGCTCCCAAGACTTTGGTTACGGATTATGACTCTATCAGCAAGAGAATAGATACCAGCAGAAATCAAAATTCTTCTTGCTCCTTTTTTTTTTTTAATAAATAGTTTGCACACCTTGGCTAAGGTACACAGAAAGCTTTTCTCACCACTACTAAACCAGCTTAGTAGACAGTCTCTTCTGAATATAAGTATCATTTGTCTTGAACAATACATGCGGGTTTTGTGAGGCAGACTCCACTTCCAGAAAGAGCTCTGATTTTCAGAAAACAATTCCAGGAAGAAATGATCATGCAGGAATGTGGTGGAAGCTGGCTCCTGGAAAGTTCTCTCTTTTCCTACCCACAGACAACAGGATCTAGCAGCCCAAACACTCCATCCAGCCTCTCTTACCTCCAGGCACACACATGTAGAAGCCCTGCTTGCTTTCTCCTCTCCCTTCCCATTCTTTCTCCATGTTGATGATCACTGTCCTGCTTACCCCACCCCACACCCATCATGCTTATCCTCCCCAACAGCTCCATCAATAGATAGACTTTGGTATCTGAAGCCTCAGGCAGTCAGGGCAAACCTGTACAACATCCCTAGTAAGGAGAATGGAAAGGCATATTGCATCCTGCCCAGCGCTCAGACACAATCATCCCTGCCTAAAAGCCTGGAAGAAGAGGGCAGGGATACTACCAGATAGAGAGGCAGCCAAAGGTGTGGAAGGAAGCCTTCAGAATCTGAAGGTCAGTTGGGACCAAGAGCAAGTCTTGAGCAAGATTTTGACTGGATCTCTCCCTGCTGGCAGCTGTGGCACCCCAGGAGGCATTACAAGCAGCAGCAACTGAGACCCTGCAGGGGAGGAGACACTGGGTCCCTTGGGGAACACTGAGGAGTGCTTCTGCCACAGGTACACAATCAGGTAACCAGCTCAGGCCAGTGAAATGCCACACTCTAGGAGTAACATTCCCAAATGGTGTATTTTAAACATTTAAACTTCTTAAACGTCACCTCCTAAGGGGACAGTAGCAGGCAATTCCAAAATGTCAGAAGTCAAGCAGATGAGGGCTAGCTTGGCTGAGCAGGGATCTTTTCTTGGAAAAAAGGAACGTGTATGCACCGTGGAAGCAAAGTCAGGTAACATGATGTCCTAGTTTTGGCTGGTTAACTTTCTTCACAGTGGCTAGCACGGGTCTGTGTTTTGGATTTGTGCTGAACACAGGGTTGATAACATAGAGATGTTTTTATTATTGCTGAGCAGGGCTTACACAGAGACTGAAACAGCTTCATGGCTAGCTGTCCCGTATGTATCAACCGCCAACACACAGCTCTCCTAACAGACCCACCACAAAGACCGCTAAAAGGACAAATCGTTCTGGATCTGGCCAGGAGGACTAAAGAAAAGAGAGTTTTGCCCCTTACATTACTCAAGGTTTCAAAGCTTTTCTGTAGCAGAAGACACCTTGCCACTTCCCCTGCACCGTGCCTGCATAGGCATGGTGTGTGTAAGCGAGGGGGAGATTGAAATTGGGCGATGCTGGGTCTGGGAAGCAGAAAGAGGGTTAGAAGTCCAACAAGGGCAATGTCAGTGAATTCTGACAGTGCTGTGGTACTGGGATCAGTGATGGGATTGTCAGTCACCTCTACAGAAGTGTCCAAACAAAACAAACTCATCTAAGCCCTCATGGACACACAAGCTACTAGAGTAGCACAACCTTCAGGGCATAACTTGGCCGGGTCAGTTATTAGCGCCGGTTAGCAGAGCCGGGAGAAGGAAGTGCAAACCTGCCCCCGACTCGCATTGTGTTGGCTGGGCTTGGCTTGTTTTCTTCCTCATATTTGGATGAGTCATATCAGGGAGGAGCACATTGAGAAGCCCTCAAAATCGAAACAGAAAGCGGACAGCACGTGACACAAGAGGGGCTGGCTGTGTTCTTAAGAGCCCAGCAAGATCAGGACCTAACAGCAGACCAGCTCCGCTCCCCAGGGCACGACCTTCGCCCTCTCCAGCGTCTCAGCTCCGCACCCAGTCAGATGGGCAGCCGGTAAGTATCCTCCACCGAGTCCCCCACCTTTTTAACACCGGGAGAAGAAGTGGTGTTGCAGGGTGCAAGTATCTTGGAGGGAGCAGGTCCTACCCCAGCTGTAGGACGCTTTAAGGGCAGTTCCTCCACAGTCTGTTCCACTTGGCGCTGGCTGATTTTTGTTTGCTGGCAATCCTTAGCTTGTCAGTGGCCTTTCTTCACTTATGGTTTCTCTGCAGCTACTCCTGCCTGAGGGGAAAGAAGGTTCGGGGAAGCCCAGGGGCTGGGGGGCGGGGCAAGTGTCTTGAAGAAAAAGTGCCAAGTCCAAAGTTGCTTTCCTTTCCCACCACTCTTGCACGGCATTTCTCCCCGCAGCAGCCAGGGAAAGGGGATGCGGGAAAGTCAAGTCTTCAGGGGGAGGCTCTTCAGTGCAAGAGAACATGCCCATTCCCTTGTCCCTTTACATTCAGCCCCACTGCAGTGGCAACCGGTGGCTCTACAGAGATATGTGACCCTGCACAGAGCCAGATCTTGTGCTGGAGCTGCATGCATTCCTGCCACCTTTGCTCAGGCACTCTGTCAGCAGCTTGTTGGAGAAAGCACAGCCCCAGCCTGGGAATGTGCTCACCTGCCTACCAGCAGCAGAGGAAAGGGCTGTGCAGTCTCAACAGCACAGAGGGTGCCCATGAGCCACATCCCCTTCAAAGACACCCCAGGGAGCTCCTGAACCATGCACATGGAGCCTCTCCTCAGGGGAGACTGAGACACAGAGCTCTCCTGTGGTGAAACCCAGTGTTTCCAGCAATGACTGTCCAGAAAGAAGGAGGCTGAATCCAGGCTGGGACTTGCTGTGCCATGCATTGATTCCTCTTTCTTGCACCTTTGAGGAAGACCCACAGAGTCTCCTGTCTAAAGGCATAGGCACCTCCTTAGAGGTGGCAAGGCTGCAGATGTTTGGGAAAAACCCCAGCTGTACACTGGGTGACAGCTCTTTCCTGTTTGTTCCTTGCTGCTCAGCCAGGCTGCCACCAAAGGATGAGCTGCAGAGCTCACAAATGCCACGCTTGTGGCTGCACTGGTGGCAGGGTACCGGGTCTTAACCTTCACTGTCAAATGATACATCACCTCCAGGCCAGCCATGTGTCCTCTATCCAGCTGGCACAAGGCATGCACTCCAGGCGTGTTTCTGGCCCTGTCACAGTCACACCGAGGGACAGGGATTTACCTTCTGGGCTGGCTGGAGAGGCAGCAAGAAGATGAGGGGCAAAGCTGCCTGAAATTTGGCAATAAACAGAGGTGCATCACTGGCAAAAGAAAATATGTCCTTATAGACATGGGCCTCAAAGCAAAAAAGAGGGCAGAGATACCCAGGCCCTCATAGATGCAGAGATCCCATAGCAGCACAGGGTCTCTGAGGTGGCTGTCCTCTACCCCTGCCATAGATATCCACAAACCTGCTAGGAATTTAATTCTCTGTCCCCTCTCTAGTCAATATGTGTAAGTAGGACAATTTTAATAGCTTTTATATTATATGGATGTTGGGGGAGTAAACATGAGATGATTGAAAAAAAACCCCTGTATTTCTACAAGCCTGCCTTCCTTAGGAAAACAGTCTAAAGAAAAAACGGTGGGCAGGCGAGGCCAGGAGTTGGCTGGGCTGTACTGGTCCCAGTTCTGAGTTCTAACAGAAATCCCTGGGGAGTTGGTCAGCTAACCAAGAGTCCCTTCTAAGCGCAGCTTGTTCTGAGGGCTGTGAGGCAGGACAGCAGGGAGAACAGTGGGCAGTGTGAGCCCTTGTGGAACAGGGAGAGGAAAAGCAGCAGTGCCTGGCTGCAGGAGATCCTGTGTAAGACAAGCAAATCAAGGATCAGTATCAGGGACAAGACAAACCGTGGTGAAATTACATGTGCCTGAGGTCTCATTCTGCAACACACTCTGTGTCTGATTTCCTGGTTGCTTGTGTTTTCGTTGTAGATTCGGAACAATGGGCAGCCTCCATGTGACCTTCCAGTCTCTCCAGAAGCCTGTTGTGAAGAAGACCTCCAAGGGAAGCTACAAGAAATGAGGGAAAACTGATCAGAGGAAGTGGACAGGTTGGTATCTGATGCTGTGACTCCCTTCCATGCTGTGTGTGTGCCGCTCCTGGCCATGACTGTGTGAAGGAGGAGTTTGGGACAGAGAAGCTTTCTGTGCTCATTAAACAGAGGTGCCCACTTCCAAGTATCCAGGGAGAGACAGGGCATGGGAGGGTGATGCTGAAGGGTCTCTAGTCACCAGCACCACAGCCAGGCACTGGGTACAAATTTAGTGGAGTCTCTCCTGGCATTCTAAAAACTGAGAGGCTGGGTGGTACCAAATCCGCAAGCAGATTTGGGTGATGACCTAGAGAACATCCAGGACGTCAGGATGATATACTAGGTAATAGGCAATAAAGGGGGGACAGTGGGACCAACGTGAACTTTCTGAAGGAAAGTGGTGAATGATTCTTAGGAGATAATGATTGTCAAAGGGGGGAAGAGTTATTGCAAAGCCTCGAGCTAGAGGCTGAGCTTGAAGCCAGGGTCTCCAAGCTCTTTGTCCCGCTTGTGCCTCTTTGCAGATCCAGGTGGTCTGTGCTGTGATGCTATGTGGATCTGCAGCCAGTGATACCCCTTCCTGATGCCACTTCCCTGTTTTTCAGTGTGAAGCAGAAACCTCCAAGAGGGCACTGAGGACAGTTCACATTTCTGGGAGAGGAGCAGTCTCAGGTTCGCCAAGCAGTCTGAGAGAGGAGCACAGAGGATGGCAATCACAGGTAAGTCTCAGTAGCACCCATGTCCCTGGGCCTCAGAGGAGGGTGAGTGGCTGCAGGTCGATCCAGGGTGCCTCTCTGAGCTGGGAACCTGCCTGTGCTGGCCACTGGTTCTCAGGCAACAAGGACAGAGGAGCACCATGTTTGCCAGCCTCAGTGGTGTGAGCAGAGCTGCAGGCAATCAGCCCTGGTGTGCTCAGAAGTCTATGAGCATGCAAGGACCTCAGGTGCTGGAAAAGGGTGGCATCGATGGCACTGACTGTCTCAGAGCTATAGGACAGGGGCAGGAAGGCAAGGGGAGCCCCGCAGTTCAGATCCTATCATACCTGCATTTTACTCAGTAGTCCAAAGATCACAAAGGGTGCCCTTGTCTGATCAAGACTGAAAGAAAAGTATTTTCCCAGAATAGCTTAACTCCTCCTCCTTTTAATCAGTGATCCAAAGATCACAAGGGTTGTCTTTGTCTAACCAAAACTGAAAGAAAAGTATTTTCCCAGTATAGCTGTAAAACCCCCTTCTTATCAGACAGCAGTTTTGCTCTCCTGCCATCACTGCTGTTTGCTGACAAGTGCCTCTCTTGTTCAACATGAGACCATGGTGCAAGGGGCATGTGTGGAGCTGAGTCATACCATCCTCCCAGTGCTGGTCCACACATGGGACATCATTAAGCCATCTTTGCTGTGACAAAAAATGCACCAAATGCACCCCCTCTCGACCCAGTAACACATGCAGCACAGTCCTAGGCAAGACTGAGATGCTTCAGTTCTATTTGCAAGGGGAGTTCTAGACTCCAGTGACACAGGCTCAGAGCACATCTTAGGAAGAGTGCCATAATAGACAACAACTGAGGGGTCCTTCCCTTTATGTTTTGCAACAGGCATCCCCACAGCAGGCTTTTCCATGGCACCAAGAAAGCATACAGGCACCAGGATGGGTCTGCTGCAACAGAGGTGTACGGGGTACCCACTCTATGTGCTGAGTCTCCTCGAGGCTGCTGGGACCTTGACCTTGATGGTCTATGCACTGCTGTGTGAAGCTGGAAACCTGGTTGACCTCCCTGACAAACGCATTGGCTTTTACAACTTCTGCCTGTGGAATGAGACAGCGGGGGAGCTGCAGTGCCTGGACTTCAAGCATCTCCAGGTGATGGGCATCAGCCTACCAGAAATAGCGCTAGCCAGGGTTTGTGTCTATACCTGCCTGGTCTTCAGCATCTTCTACCCCCTTTTTGTTGTAAATGTGCAGTGCACAGAGCAGAGAGAGGGGTGGAAGATGATCCTCATCATACTCTTTATCCAGATGATAATCCTATCTGGAGGCCTGGGTATGTTTCTTTTACAAACCTCACAGTGGATTCATCCCTCTGATTTCACTGGGGGCTTCCTGGCACTGCTTGGGACTCAGGCTCTGCTACTGCTTCAGATTCTCACTGCCACTATGTACCTCAGCTGGGTCAAGCACACAGACAAGTGTCAAAGGCCTTCTACAGAGAAGGTCCTGCCCACTGAGATTTGACAGTGAAGAAGATGCAAGAGCTACCGTTAACCTGATTTAAATTAGTAATCCCAATGCAGCTTTAGTCACTGGCAAGAATTTTATCCTTACTCCAAAGGCTCATGTCCAGCAACGCTCTGGCGTATTGCTGTGTGCAGCACCCCTGTGTCGAGTTGGCAGCAGACACCAACAGCCACAGCGCATGACAGAAGCTTCCCAGGAACAACAGTGTGTAACACCCCTTAGTATGGGGCACAGCATCAAAGCAAGAGCACTTCTGGCCCTGACCCAAAGGGCAGTGAAGAGATCAGAACCAGCAGACAGTGGACACAGTCCTCTGTCCGAAGCTAGTATCTAGTTTAAGTACAGCCAACAGCAGAGAAGGAAACAGGCATCCTTTCTTGGACGCCCAGAGAATATGCTCCTTCTCCACCTCCTGGACTAACCAGGGATGCCTTCAAGGTAATTGTGACTTGAGTAGCTGTGGCTTCATGCTGCCATCACAGCAGTAGCAGCCTCAGAGGTGCACTGAAAATACTCTCTTCAGCAGGAGCACCTGTACTTCACCAGCTGTGACAGTATCTGGAGTGACTCTGCCTTAGTTCATTAGGGTGATATACCCCACATCCAACCCTAGCAGCAGAGCACCTGGAGCGGCTGCCTAACAACTTGTTGAACAGAGCCCCAGTGAGGAGGGTTTCCATGAGGAAGCAGAGGATTTTGGTGCAGAGCCCCAGGTTTGTCCCCCAGTGAAATTATGGGGCTGAGCCCAGCACTCCAGCAACCTTTGAGATTCCAGAAGTGGTTCTGTGTGATGGCAGCTCACCACAAAGCCAGCTCGGGACACACACCACGCAAGGATGTGCTCAGGGAGCAGGGCTCCGAAAGATGTCAGGGAAATAGAGCAGGGAAATATGTCAGGAAATAAAGCAGGCTGGGGTGCAGCGCCTCAGCTAGGCTATCATAGCCAGAGCGCTGGATGGAGTCTCCATGCCATGTCTTTAACCTTGCACAAAGAAACACGTTCTTTGCCGCCATCTCCTTTGGGGACAGGAGAGTATGTTTTCTCTCCTGTTTCAGGTTTGGTGGGGATGTGGCTGGTGATGGTGGTTTGACTAATTCTTCATTTCAATAAAGGCTCTCCCACCTGGCCTCATGTGGTTTGTTCATCCCCCTTTTGGATTGGGAAGAGAATAGTGAGGGGTATTCATCCCTTCCTACACCCCCATGCACACTGCCAGGGGTCAGCCGCCTCAGGACAGTCCTCGCCTTGCCAATCTGCTCCCACTCATGTCTTCCTCAGCCATGGGAAGACTGATGGAGTCTGGAAGCAAATTCAGCATCAGGTCCAACGTGGACAGCCTGCCAAGCCCCACTGCAGCTGTCACAGAGGGACCACAACGACAAGGAAGTCCCCAAGGCTGAACCATGACTATGCAGCTCTGCAGAGCCAGCGAAGGCCTTCCAAGCCAGCAACTCCCCAGTCCCAACACTGACCCACCAAAGGGACACTCAGAGAAACCAGAATGTCTTCTTTAATCTATCCATGCTCTGAGATGCCAAACAGAAATGAACGCATCTTAATCTGGAGCCAAATCCCACCGAACCCTGCACAGACTGGGAAAAGTGAGTGCTTCGTTCCTTTCCCCTCCCTGGCCTTCACGGATATCCCACCAGCTCCATAGGCCACCAACACAGCAGATACACAGCCTGCTCCAGGCCCTCCTCCCACTGTCTTCAGCATCATGGGAAGGGACACTTGCCCCACTGTCCCCTCTACTCCTGGGGAGTCACAGAGGAGATGTTAGCTGAAAAAGATCTCCCTGACATATTTCAGAACGTCATCTTCAGAGTTCTCCCCTCCTGTGCTCTCTGTGTCGGCACCAGCACCAGCACCAGCACCAGGAGGGGACAGAAGCGCCGGACTGTGGTTGCTGCCTTCCCCCGCGTTGGCCTTGCTCCCAGGAGCCTCGTTTAGCGTTGGCTGGAGCTCTTGCTCCTCTCTGCTCCCAGACCGGGCCTTCTCTTCACTTTCCTTGCACTGTAGATTCTGACCAAAGGGAAAACAAACCAACCCGGCCGTGCGTGACTTCACCCCGGGAGCGCACTCGCCAGGCCCCACGTCCGCGGTGGAGCCTGGTTCTGCCCTGCAGCGCCCGGCAAGGGCTGCGCTGCTGGGATGGAGAGAAGGGGACCGGGAAAATCGTGCGGCAAGCGGAAGGGCCCCCCGACCCGCCCCCGGGAGAGGGGCCGCCCGCAGCCCCGCTGCCCGCCCGCGCTCGCCTACGGCCAGGGCCAAGTCCCGGAGGTCCCGGCTCACCTCGGCCAGGACCGCCAAGGCCACCTCCACCAGCTCCGCCTCGTTCATACAATACACCGCCGCCGCCCTGGGCCGCGCACAGGGGGGCGCTCAGCGCGGGCAGCGCCCGGGCTCGCCCCCCGCCCGCCGGCCCCGCCGCTCCCCCGCCCCGGCGGCGCTACCTGCGCCCCGCCGCCGCCCGCCGCCGCCCGGACCGGGGGGGCGAGGACGCCGCCGCCCGCTCGGCCCCCGCCGCCCCCATCCAGGCCGGGAGCTGCCGCCGCCGCCCGCCCGCCGCCATCCCCCGCAAGGACACGCCGCGGGAGGGGCGGTGCCGCGGGGACAGCTTCCGCCCGTCCGCCGACCCCGCTTCCTCGCTCCGCCGGGAGCGCGGGGCAGCGGGAAAGGCGGCCCCGAGCCGCCCTACCGCCCAAGTCACGACAGAGCCCCGTGCTTGGTCAGGCGAGGCGGGAGGCCACGTAGGCGGGCAGGCAGACAGTAAGGCCACGCGTCCCTCAGTATTCCAAGGAGGAGCCAGCCGGGGTCGGGGCCAGCTGCGGAGCAAACAGCATGTTCGGACCGCTAGCCGGCCATCCGGCCCCTGGCGCTCGCCGCTGCCGGGGCGCCCTCCGCAGGCAGTGGGGCGCAGTGCTGCCCTGCCGCGGGCGGGCCCTGCAGCGCGTCTGTGCGGGAGCGATGGGCGCTGCTCAGGAGAAGCAGGAGAGAGAGCAGCCTGGACAAAGGATAGAGTAAAAACCCCCTTAGGAATAAAGCATATTTGAAGATTGTTCTAGCAAAACAAGCCTTCAGGCTTCTGGCACAGTATCAGTGTTGTGCTAATGCCTCATTTTGCATAGCAGCCTTGGTCTGGAACATAGCTTTAATATTTTTTTTCCTTAGTAGTTTGGGGTTTTTTTTAGTCTACTTATGAAGCAAACCTTTAAGTAGTTTCTCTCCAGAACCTCAACTGACCCTTTGTCTGCGTTGTTAGAAGGTAACACCTGGAAGAAGCTAACATCCCTGCAAGTGTTCAAGGACAGGCTGGATGGGGCTTTGGGCAGCTTGGTCTAGTAGAAGTTATCCCTGCCCATGGCAAGGCAGCTGGAACTAGATGATCTTTAAGGTCCTTTCCAACCAAAACCATTCTATAATTCTGTAACTCCAAATTCTAAAATGCCTATGCAATGCAGTCAACCCTTCAAGGACTTGGAATGCAACCGCAATCTTTCTTGGCCTTTTGAGAGAATAACAAGGGCTTCCACTTGAGAGCTCTCTAAACTCTCAGGTCCTCAGACCAACCATGGGAATTTCTGAAGCCATTCAAAGTGAGCACTGGGTTTGAGGAGACATTACCTTGGACTGCCATGAAGAGAAGCTGCACCATGAGTATTGCATCCCACTGTACTTAGATGTCAGTCTGCCAGGGCACTTGGGGGGAGGTCAGATGAGACTGTAGTCAGCAAGTTACTCCACAGACAACAGGTACCCATAGCATGAACATGCCTGTAGTGAGGATTTCAGTACCCAGTAGTGTTACCCTTTAGCAGCTGTCTAAGAATACGGCTACCCATACAGCTCATGGATGGCATTTCATTTTCCAGTAGAGAGTGCTCTGCCAAGAAACAACAGATACCTACGATAAGGTAATACAGTACATCCAAACACAATTATTTTTGTTCATGGATGTCTGGTTCCCCCTGGTGTGCTGGTGTCAGTGCTGGAACACCGAGTGAAAAAGACACAAGGACCTTTTCCCCATGCAGGAGACTCTTGGACATCACTGTCCCAGCCACCCTCCATGTTTTGCAGCAACAGCTGAACAAAACACAGAGCTCAAGTGCAAGGGAATACTTTCTTTTTATGAAAAAAAAAAAACCCAAAGAAAAACCAAACTAACGAAATTATAACAACAAATGTTATATAGTAAGAATATTCTGGTTTCACGTCATCCTTTCCAGTTTGAGTCACCTTATCAACATGCACTGTGCTGCCTCATGCTTGCCTCCTCCAGCCTCACCTCCTTCTGCAGAACCCCTGACATGACTCCAACAGCCTTCCAGCCATGTGCTACTCAAGACTCCCTAACAGAGGGAAGCCCAGCTGCCATAATGGGTCAGTGGAGACTTATTTTTCAGTGCTGCCACTGATCCAGTCCCATGCTGGCATTCTATTGCACAGTGGTTTGGCAAATGTATTTGTCAAGAGGCAAAAAGGGACTTCACTTTGCCCTCTCTCCCACGCACTTTGTTCCTGCAGTTAACACTGTTTTTTCCAAGTCTGTAGTTCTTTCCTGTCAGTACTGTCCAGGTTAAGACTTTTGAGCCAGTAAAGTTGTTAATTTAATCTTCCCATCCATAGAGGCAGTGAGGCAGGTCCCGCAGTCCATGGCTGTGCTCCAATCCACTGTGACAACAGGAGCTCGGTGTCCTCCCAGGGAAAGGCAGCTTTCCAGAACCTTTTCTTCACCATTTAACTAAAAGAAGGAAAGTGTAAGATTTTGAGGAGGTAAGTTTCTGCAGTGGGGACAACACACCCAACAAGAAAGTCAAAGCCTGCTACAGACTCCGTATCTGATGGCATGCACAATTAAGCAGAAAAGCAGAGAGATATTGAGATATGTGTAGCACACACGAGAAAGGAAGTTTCCAGTCTCACAGCAGAAGCACATGTTCTCAAGCAGCTCAACTTCTGATGTCAGCTTACCTGCAGTAATTGAACAAGGCACGCTAAGAGCACACACTGATGAGAAACACATAAGCCTAAGCTAAAGCTCACGTTAGTTCAGGTGCTGTGGGTGCCCCAGATGCAAAGTAAAAATTCCATCTAATCTGCTTTGCAATGGCTTATACTCAAGAGAAAGCAACAGGCATGTGATCAGTAACCATTTGTTACTGAGGCACAGAAATTTGTGTACTTGGAACCATTCAGCCTTACGCTTCAATTAACTTCAGTACACAGTAAGGGGAGAATCAAGCTGGGTCTAACATAGCCCACAAGGCAGATTAAAGATGAGCATCAGTCACAATCCCACGTTTTGCACTGAACTGGCATGAGTCTGTACATTAAAAAAAATAATTAGAAAAAATAATTAAAACTTTGTGCTAGGCACTTGGACACTAAAAAATTGCCACAGCTAAACTTTAAGAAGAAGGAGCACACATACTCCAGCTACATACAGAGGATGCAAACACTTGCTACACACCACACTGCTAAAATGCACACTGTGTGAAACTGAGCAATAACCATCACAGGGCAAGGATGGGTAGGTTCTGCTTGAGAACTTCCAGTGTCTGCTGTTGCACCCTTGTAAATTAACAAAAACTTGTATGGATATGTAAGGGTACTCCCCATCACTTCTCAGACTTACCTTAAAAATCACTCCCCCGGTAGAAGAACATGTCAACATATAATTGCCCTCAGAGTCAAAAGCAAAAAGCCGTCCACGTGGGAACTGGACTTGCTTGTAGCCACTGTACCCGGACAGAACAAACGGACCCGTAGCTTCACTGGGAAGGTCATACTCAGACACCTTCAAGCCACTTTTGTGAATATTCCACTGAATAAACTAGAATGAGGAAAAAGTATGACAAAAGCCTATAATGAAATTAACTACAATCAAAGTAGAGTGGCCATTTGTTGTTTTTAAGCCAAACGCTATTCCTCACAAACAGAAGGTGGCATTTGGACATCTATATCTAAGTGACCATATTAATAAAACACAGGCTGCAAAAGTGGTAAGAATCCAGGCAAACCTATGCCCTACCTTCTATAAGCACTGCTGCCTATCTGTCCTTCCACACTGCATGCAGTACCCTGGTGAGAATTCACTTAGCTCTCCTCATCGAAGGCCCCATACCTTCAGCCAGGTGGCTCCCTCCCTAAGCCACACCTTTACTGCTGAAGACTGCAGAACTGCAGAAGGTGAAGCATTTATTATAAGCAAGAGAATGCTGCTGACAAGGAGATTTATGCAAAGTCGTCAAGGATCTGCTTCCCTGTGAATCCCAGATCTCAAATGCGGTGATCTCAGTGGCACAGAAATGTCATCTTCACATGGACTAGCTAGGAAGGGAATGTCACCAACAGCAGGATTTGCAGACAAGGTCCAAGACAGCTCCAGCTCCTAATATACTTTTCAGCCCCTCTCCCTGCAGAGACTGCATGGAGCAGGGTGGTCCTGCGGATTGGCTGGTACCTAAGATTACAAGTTAGCAGCCCAGAGATTGTCCAGGTTCTGAGTGTGTTTTTACTAGTCCCCACCATACAGAGAAGACTCTAGAGGCGATCTCACTGGCAGTAGAAGCTGACGAGTAGGTCACCCACAGCCTACCTTGCCATCCTCGCCTATGCTGTAGACTGCGTTCTCATCATAGCTGAACTCAACGGAGTAGACTTCCCCATCATGTGCCTTCCAGCTCATGGCGCACTCGTGCTGCTGCATATCTAAGGGGAGAACCAGTACTGAACGCTTTTTGTACTCATAGAGCGGAGGTGAAGACAGAGAGGCCTTTTATGTTCCTAAGGTCTCTGTCCCAGCCCTCTAATCCAGCTGGTGGGAGCCCAATCCAACTCCAGCACCCTGTGCTTATACTCCAGCATATGGCTTTCACTTGGGTGACAAAAATCATTGCCTGTAACTACTCAACTCTTCCTCCAGCTTTACAGGGCTGCTCAGTGTCAATTGCAGACATTATGCATCCAAGCCCCACTGGCACCTCTCCTCCCCTTGTTATCTCCATCCACCCTCACAGCTGCTGTGAGCTCTGTCCTCCCACAGACCTGGGGCTGCAGTCTCCAGCTAACACCCGTGCCAGAAGCACATTCCTCATTCACAGATGAGAGAGGCCCAAACTGCCTTTATTAAAAGGCCAGGCTGAAGAGGGCAAAGCCTGAAAAACAGAAATTGCTCAAGGAAGGAGGACTGATGTGAAGCCCATGCCTTCAAATGGAAGATCACACATTAGTTGCTTTCCTCAAGACTCAGCCTCTAACAGACGTACTGCTATCTGGTATGACCCAAGAACACATGGCTCAAGGGAGAGTTAACTCTCCTCCTGAGTAGGAGAGAAACAACAAATCCAGCTACACTTCCAGGGTCTCCAGCCAATATCCTCCAGAAAAAGTTTGTCAATTCACTCCTGAGAGCTACTGTGGAGGAGAGAAAATAGCTTCCACCTGGGTGTTCAGGCATATCTCACAGCTGCCTCCTGGCTGGCAGAAGGGTGCTAAGGGCAGCCAGCGGAGGACTAGGAACCACCTCACTGCCCAGTTTCATAGAATCTATTAAGTTAGAAAAGACCTCCAAGATCATCCAGCCCAACCATAACCCTAACACTGCCAAGTCCACCACTAAGCCATGTCCCTAAGTGCCACATCTATACATCTTTTAGATACTTCCAGGGAGTGACTCCAACACTTTCCTGGGCAGCCTGTTTCAGTGCTTGACAACCCTTCTGGTGACTTAAGTTTTCCTAATATCTAATCTAAACATCCTCTGATGCAGCTTGAGGCTGTTCCCTCTTGTCCTATCCCTGTTACTTGAGAGAAGAGACCTGGCTACCACCTCTTTCCAGGTAGTTGTAGAAAACGATAAGGTCTCCCCTACCACCTCTCCAGGCTAAACACCCCCAGCTTCTGCAGCTGCTTCTCATGAGACTTGTGCTCTAGACCTTTCACCAGCTTTGTTTTTGCTCTTTGGACATGCTCCAGCCCTGCAATATCTTTCTTGTGGTGAGAGACCCAAAACGGAACACACTGCTTGAGCTGCAGCCTCACCAGTGCCAAGTACAAGGGGACAATCACTTTCCTAGTCCTGCAGGCCACGTTATTTGTGATACAAGCCAGGACGCCAACCATGGCCACCTGGCCTCACAGCTGGTTATTAACCAATACCCCCAGTCCTTTTCCACCATACCAAAGAGACGAACAATCCCATCTGCAGCCCCGGTGACCAGCAGGTTGCCATTGTGGTTGAAGGCTGTGCAGTTAATAGCAATGGGCTCAGGCTCCAGGGAGAACTGCAGCTGGAAGGGAAAGTCTGCATTAATGCCAAGAAACGGAGCAGGGGGTGCTGAAGGAAGTGCCCTGTCCTCCAGGGGAGGGAGGAAAGATGGTATCTAGTAGCAAGAACTCCTCTGGTTTGGAGCCCTGCACCTCTAATGATTACAGACTTCAAGGTTAGCAGTGGCATTTTACCGTGACACTAAACCAGCAATTCACCTCAGCCAAACCACAGCTTTCTTGGCCATGGCCTCAAGATTGCAAAGGCAGCTTCTGAGAGGCATTAACTTGAGTATGTTGCTTTCTCCTACATGTCAGAGACAGCACTTCACTTAAAAACAGGGAGGGCAAGGGAAACAGCAATAACAAAACCCCTTCAGTATAGCTCAACTAGAAAAAGCCTGAGCAAAGCATTATTCAATCCCCACTTGGGATATTTACAGTCACAAACTGTGCAGGCAGGATAGAAACAAGGCTATGGACTATTTTGAAGAATCCCTTAAAAAAATCCAACACACCAATAAAACAAAAAACTTCACCCAAGGTCAGCAGCTACTTACATTATTTATTTTTACCCTGAATATGATTGAGGGGAAAGGAGAAAGGAAGAAAATGAAGGGTATTGAAAAGAAAGTCAGCATAATATAGAAAGAAGGCTCCTACGCATTGAAACAGAAGACACTCATTCTCAGCAAGCAGACTGAGAAAGAAAAGAAACCCAGCAAGTACCTGCTGCTTCATCGTCTTAGTGTCCCACAGGAGCAGCTTCCCAGGAACTTGGTTCATGCTTTTGCCCCCAGAGCTGACTACTGAGAAGTCCATGTGGGAGACAAGGCTCTGGGCAGCCGCAGAACAAACAAAAGAGGCACCACTTGGGCTGCAGGCAAGCGAGAGGATCCTGAAACACAGGCACATAGTCTGAATTGCCTCTCTCCAGCAGCTGCCTCAAGCACAACACTCAAATACAACCTCTCCCATTAAGACCCGGCAAGACAGGGTGCACTGTAAAGGAAGGCAGTCTTCATGTGCTTAGACAGATTTTGAGTGTCTCCCATTTAACTGGGCAGTTTCACACTGCTCAGAGAGGGACTGTTCTCTGGATGAAGGCTAGATAGTTCTGAAGTTGCAGAAAAGCAGCAGGAACATTGAGACATTCAGTGTCAAAAACACCACCATTTATATTTATATACAAAAAATCAGTATTCCAGAGTTACCTGGGCATGTCTTCATCAATGCTGATTTCACAGAGATTCTTCTTTGCTTCTGTGTCATAAAGACGAACTGTCCCAACTCCACTGCCAAGCAATAGCTTGAAACCAGCAAGGGGTAGATGGAAAGAGTGTGAGTGAGCAGTACAATGATGCTGTCCAACAACCACCAACACTTACTCTTTTTTTTTCCTGTTTATGCATTCAGACTAAATTTCACTCCATTAGGGTATACCTTGTCTTCCTGTGCAATCATGCTGAATAGGACTACCCCAGAGCCACAAAAGTCAGAGTAAAAACCCTGCTTTCTTGTGAGAAAAAGATCTAATAGGGACCAAGGTGACATAAACACCACTTTCTAGATCACGGCTCAACACTGTAACACGCAAAACATCTATGGAATCTCAATATCTAGGGGAGCAAGGAAAGAGAAATTAAGGGTTGTTAATTCTGTGCTAAAGAGAAAATCAAGCAGAGACCACCTCCTTCCATCCATGGAGAATTAAATCACCCAGAAGGGGTCACACATGCTTTATCAGTGGTGCTGCAATTTAAATTAAAATTTAAATCATGGAGAGATGCATTGTAAAAGAAAACTAAGCAAGCCAGATCCTTGTCACTTCAGTGCCTAATTTGCCCGTGAGTCCCTCCCACGTGTATTTCTGAAAGAAGGATCTTTCTATTAGCAAGCAGGAAATAACTTCCACAAAGCAGAAGAAACTTCAACACAACATAACAAGCAAAGTGCAACAACTGCATGGACAACTTGCTTTCTAAAAGCAAAAGAAAGAAAGAGACAAGCTGTAGCACTAGCTCTTCACAGGTGGCATTTTGGGGTTAGCAAGCAACAGACAGTCTGTGCCAGATTGTAAACAATATTGCCTTCTCACACAGCCCTGTCTCTTTGCCAAGGGAGGGCAAGAAACACTAGCAACAGTTCCAGGACTCAGAAGAATGCATATAATTTAAGGCTCCTCTCTAGTAAAAGAACTAGAGAAAAAGGGGTACAGGAAACATTTAAACTTATTTAAACAAGTTCCAAGCTCCTTATGTACACACAGACCCTCAGCTCTTAAGAACTAGTGTAAAACTGGCTATGGCCCTTTTCACACCTGCACAAGTAAAATGCCACTCACCATACCCCTGTTTGCCCTTCTCTGCTTCTGGCTCAGGGTATGAGTAAAGCTCCACAGCTCTCTGCTGCAGGGTTGTTACAACAGGCTGTTGTAACAGGTTGCCTCTGCCTGTTTTTACAAGTGGCTGTGCGCTCTACCTGAAGACAAGCACTTCTCTTAAAGGAACTACTTCTATCCTGCAGCTGTACCCACAATGCAGCCTGGGAACTTCTGTTTCAGGCACACCTGAAGTGGTGGTGAATTCCTTGCTCAAAACACAGAGTACACTCCCCACTCTAGTTTTTCTTAGACCATAGAGCCTTTGGTTCCCCATGTTCCACTGAAAGTGGAAACTAACCGTTGGCCTAATCTTATCCACAGTGCTGCTGTTTAGAAGCTAACATCCAACACAGCCCCAAATCATCTGCTGCACCTCTCAAGCCTCCACACGCAGATTACTCACCAGCCGATCACGCTTAGTCGCCCATTCCAGAGACAGCAATGGAGATTTGGAAATGGATGAAGCTTTAGTTTGCATTATGGGGTTAAAAGACCAGACTTTGATGACCCCATCCACATCCAAGCTGGCCACCCTCCGTCCAGAACAATCAACCCTGTGTGTAGAACAAAACCGATGGGATATTTTTCTCCCCCCAGTTCTTAGATGCAAGTAGATATCCCACTAATCCATCCTTTCCTGGCCATGTACCCGTTCCTTCTGCAGGAATCAGAACCTGCTTGCACCACCTCCCGTTCAGTAACTGGCACAATGAGGCGCACTAAGCTCCAGATGTAAAGCAAAATTCCCTTACGCAATACCATCCTGCTTTCCAAGGGAGTTTCTTCCTGGCTAGCATCTCCCAATCACAAAAATCTCTGTCTATTCTCACTGCACAGGCTATTTTCAGTCACACCAGCTTGACTGCCCTACAACTGAGAGTACATGCACAATGTGCTGGACAGAAGAGAGGCTGGAAGAAAGAGGCCAGACACAGCTGGTCCTTCTGCAGAGGCTTGTACAAGAAAGCCCTCTTCTGACAGTCCATTACCTGCAGTACATGATGGATGAATGGTGCTCCCCATACTCCTCCTGGCTCAGGACAATGAAAGGCTGTTCCTGCCGAACTCCCACAGCCTCTGCACTGCTGGCAGGCATTTTGGCTGAAGTCTCTGTTTGCTCAGCATGCAGCTCTGAGCATGGTTCTGTCTCAGCTATGCCAGTATCTGTTTTCTTCTCAGCACTTTGGCCCTGCAGGAAGAAACCCTGTGTGAAATACAAGGAAGCAGCAGCTCCGCATCAAGCTCCTCAGCCACCCCAGCCTGCTGGGAGAAAAAAAAAAAAAGAAGCTGCAACGAAACAGAAGAATTCTCAGCCCAACAGTCCTTCTTCCAGGGACCTTTCTGAGCACAAGAACATTTAACATGGCCTACTTAGTTGTAGAGTCCCTCATATGCCCCTCCATGTGCCCAGCCACACACTTTCCTGTAAGAGTTAAAGGAAACCTCATACTCAGCCAGTATCAGAGGCCCATTCAGATGCCATTAGAGCACAAATTCACAAGTAAATCAACATATTTCAAGGGATTCTTGCATTCAGCAATATAAGTTAAGTCCATATAACACGCAGTTAAGCAAACCTGCACAAGATCTCTTGTTGGATCTTAAGCAACAGTGGACGGATTTTCCTCATTAGCCAGAGATTTAGACTGTGTGCACTGGAGCCACCACTGCAGCCAACTGACTGATGACAACAGTAGAGTTAGCATATGAGTGCAAAAGCTTAAAAACCAATTTGACAGGAAAAACAGAACAAATTGAGTTTTAGAAGGTAAAGGTATTTGGATGAGACAAGATCTGCACTGCAGCATACAGAAATGCTAGGAAGCAGCTTAGTCCTCCCTTGCTACCAGAAGCTGAACAAGAAGCAGATACAGCACATAAGCCAGTAAAACATCTGCAAGTATTCTTTTGTTAAACCATCCTCTGAAAATTAAGTGTCCCAGAATAGTATGGAGGGTTTTGAATCCATATTCCCTAACAAATGCTTGCCTCATTTACAGTAGCTTCACATCAGGACCAACAGATCAAACACTGCATAATCAAATAATCTGAAATCACAGAGATGGAAAAGATTGGGAAATAAATCCAAGGATGATTCTCTCAATTAATGTGGGGAGGTAACAACCAATGAATGACACTAATGTGAATGAGAAAGAAACAGCGCCACCTTTCATTTTCCTTTTTGCTCACATGCTTTGAGAACAAGAGAAAGCTAAAGAGTATCAAGCTTGCCCAAAAGCACTAGAACCAGTTTTTACACCACCCTAACCTGGAACATCACAGAAAAAGGAAAGTCAAAGGAAACTTATTGGGAAATCAGGTTTTTCAATTTTCCAACCAATGTTTAGAGTGTTGTGGCTGAACCATAAAGAAAAAAAAGTTCCCTCAAGGCCTTGAATGCTGAGTGATGGAGTAAATTAAAGCTGTGCTCCCACACATAGAATAGCAACACATACTGGCCAATAGGACACAGTCCCTAAGCACTGTCTCTCCCCCAAGGCAGTGTCTCATACAGCCAAAATAAACATGGCTGAGATGCTGCCATCATTCCTCCTGTGCTCTGTATTCTTTAACAACTTGGCTGCTGAAAGCTGCACAACACACAGGTGAACAGAAGTGGTTTGCTAACATTCAGCACTTAAAATTCCAGGTCATAGTTTTATTATTTCATTAGATCTGAAAGCAGGGCACACCCCCAGGCAAAACTGCAACATAAAGTGCAATAAACTCCAAAACCAAAACATTGCTAGGAAAGATTATTTCCTCTCCTGTCCAGGAAAACTTTCTACCAGCTTTACAACTCTTCTTCCATTTGAAATGGAATTTGATTAACTACAGATATTAACCTTTGATACAGTTGGTTCCAAGTAGCAATTCAGAAGCTTAAGGGAAACACTTGCACTTGATTTACCACTTAGTTTTACAGAAATACCAGCCTTCTGCTTCCCACTCTTGCAGAGCTGACCAGTACCTGGAAGGTCCCTTTCGACAGCAGCTCCCTCCTTTCCTTCCCATGCTCTTGCAAGCGCTTCTGCCGCTGCTGCAGGGAACTTGACTCGCCTGAGGCTAAACCACTGAAGTGACTCTTCCCATCCTTAGAGCTCACTGTTCCTTCTTTTCCTTTGGCACTCTGGAAGGCAGAGAAACGATTAAGCAAAATTATGTTTGTGCTACACTGCAGAACAAAGAGCAAAAGAGGCAGCAAAGAAATCAAGCACCTTCAAAGGCTCCACAACCCCACAGAAAACCGTAGTTGTTCTTGTGCTGCAATCAGGCCCAGCATACGTTGCAAGGCAGGAAAGGACATGTCATTTTTTCAGGTGGAAGCAAAAGCTTGAAGCAGTGCCATGCAGCAAGTCAACCCCTTGAATACTGAACAACTTTCAGTGAACACAGTTGATAATTACCTGGTGATTTGTTGGTTCTTTCTTCCCTAGCAGCATACTGCCAGTCTGTGTTGGAGAAGCCCCACTTGGATGGGCTGGTCTGGAAGGGCCCTTTTTACTTTGGGAGAGAAAAGTAGACAAAAAGCCTCCCCGGGACTGAAGAGAATGTGCTGTACTCCTCTGATTGCAGGTCATATCACTAATGAAGAAAAAAAAATGGAATATGAAAGTGTAGCCAGGCAACCTGATCAAAGATCACCCAGCAACTGAAGCTGTTTGAACCACTTGAAGACAGATGTTCATTTCCAAGCCAGGGGACCACCATGCATTAAAAAACTCTTTGAAAACATCCTGTTAGTACCTGGAGCAGATCGTTATAATTCCTGTAACCAAAAACTCACTTCTGAGAAATGCCATGGAGATAGTGGGATCAACTATAGCTGAATCCCCAGTAGGGCCACCTAAACTCCTTCCACACCATCTGGTTAATTTAGAAATACCCTAAGGGAAAGGCAGGGGAATCCAGATTTCCGACGAATCTGTTCAGCTGGGATTCCCAGTTCAATGTTTCTACTTTGAGAAACATTCAGTATCCAGTGTTTCACCGAACACCCTTAGACAGGTGTTCAGCAACTCATGTTCAACAATTTTACAGCACAGGCCCTCAATATCTCAAAACACAGCTAAAAAAACATATCACAAACTAAACTCTGTAGCCTGACCTGTGCAAGAAGTGCAGAGCTATTATCAAGATAGTTCATTAGACACTTAAGTCTATTTAATCAGACTGCTTTTAGACTAAACCATTTCGTGTGTGGTATCTGCTATAACTTCTATTTGTCACTGTCAACAGGATAATTTTATCAATCCTCTTCCTGTCTGAATACCAGTGAAAGAAACACATGAGAAAGTCAAGGCCCCAGTGTTATTAATAACCTGTAGCTGAGCTACATATGCTTTCAGATCCTTTTAAAGCAAGGAAAAAACTCCTCAGTAACACAGTGAATCCAAACACACAGACTTGCTTTGCCTGGCACTGTACTGAGGGGAAAATAGAGTTTAAATAAAAATTAAACAAGATGTATCACTGTGTATGTTGCCTAATTTCCACAGATAGGCATACAATAGATGCAGCCACAGAACACACTTTTAACTGCAGCAAGTTTACTGGGAATTCTGTGCATAACTGAGCCTCACAGAACAAAAACTTCTTCTCCCTTGACTTTGCAAAAGCAAGAAAACATCTCCCTGTAACAAGAATCCCTTTGGGCCATGGAGTAACGGTATCTACAAAACAACACAGGAAACTCACCTATGGCACTGCAGGTACCAAAGTAAAATGGAATCAAGAGACAATCCACTTCATTTGAGCAATACTGCAAAGTACTGCACTGCTGCCATTGCCCTGGCTGCCCAGAACACCTTACTGCAATGCTGAGAGCAGAATCACTTCCACGTGTGCTTAGGCTCTCACTGGTATGCAAGAACCTCTCAAATGATGGGAGAGATGTCCATCATGAATTCCCCCATTAAATCCACTTAGGTTACCGGAATTTCTGCCTGGATGTATTTCTGCCTGGACTCCCAGGGCAGGGAACAAGGAAATGACCCTCCAGGATCCTCCCTGACCTAACGAAGGCAGCAGAGCCTGTCCCCAGCTCTTCCCCTGCAGGCACTCACAGCTCAGAGTCCCCTAGTCGATCCATGTTGGCCACATATGCAGGCAGCTTGTGGTGCAAAACTGCTTGTTCCACCTCCAGTTCCTCTTTCTTCATGCGGGAGGATTCAGCCTGCAGAGCAAACAGCTAGAACGAGAGAAGAGCCAAGTAAACAGAAGGTCACTGAGATTCACCTTCTTCCCACTCACTGAGGTTGTTTACTCCTTTTATTTCAACAGCCTTGGAAAGGTGGGGAAGGATGAAAATTGCTCTGACCGGCTGAGCACTACATGAGTCTGAGTAGTCAAAACAATCAGTACTTTGCACACCTGAAACTGGAGCCTACTTAAAACCCTTCACTCCTCTCCCTGGGCTGTTGCCACGGTAACATTAAAGATGCCGGGAAAGGAGGAGTCGGGCAGGGCAGAGCTGACCAGTCACTCTCCGTGCAGGCGGTTTAAGGCCAGGGCAATGCATGTGACAGGCAGTAATGACGTACGGGCATGGAGCCTAGAAGGTAATCTTCATCCTACAGCCAAGGGTTTGGAGAACTGGTGAACTGGCAGGGCTCACCGAGGTCAACACCACCAGGTCACCCTGAAATCCAGCTCCATACCCTGTGCAACTCCTTCCCAAGCACAACAGTGAAATTTATCTCCATGTTACAGAGAATAAACCACTTTTGGTTTTTCCCTTTAGCAGAGAGGAACCTCAGGATGCAGCTTTCTGGGACAGACATGGTTTATGCCTGTGACTCATTCACATGAAGAGTTCATCAGGCTTTTCTGTTTATGTACATTTGTTTTCCAGATATAATTCTTCTTTTTCCTTTTACCACAGTATCAGCTATGTATCAGCTATTCATGTATTTGCAGTGTTTCAGCAGTGTAAACAGAATCACTACCTAATGTCTGCTAGCATTAAATGCAGTATTTATTCACAACATTTTTTTATTTAAACCTGTCTTCTGTAGGTAGTTGCTTCCTCTTCTGACCTGAGCAGCTCTCCAAAAGGGGAAGTCTTGTTTTAACTCTGCCTATTTGTCAGAAAACCCTTATCCAGGCTGTAAATTATGTCAATCAACATATGCCAAACACAAACCATAGCTTTAATTTCACCAAGAGTACAGAATACAAAATTGGAGGAAATAGAAGAGCTATTTCAAAACATACTGAGCATCTTTGTAAAACCCTTCCGTCTGAGTTTGACTGATCCACTAACTTTATACAGTACGCAGTGACAAACCTTACTTTTCTTTCACAAAAAAAGCGCCTCCTTTTTGAAAACAATTATTCTATCTTACTTCAACATTTTTAGGACAGTGCTGAACACCTACTAAAACAGTTGAAACAGGAAGCACAATATACAACAGTGGTTTTTTTAACATGGGAGGTAAAGCATAAACCTACTTTACTCAAGTATACTTTACTCTTTCATACAGAAAGAGCTTTAACTTTGGTATGGCTGAGGAAGTGAAACTAAAGTTCTGCTTACATGAATAAGACTTTACTGAAACTGCAGATTTCATGAATCTCTCTATTAGGAAGTTATACTGGGAAATGACTGACCCATGTTACATATTCTTATACCCTCTCTCTAAGCATCTGCTGATAGTGCTGAAAGTAAGACATGGGGATGAGCAACATTTTCTCTGAACTGATCAACCCTTCTCATGGTTTCCTGTAAGGTCTAGAGTTGGGAAACAGACATTCACAACATTTCCATTAGTTGATCTAAATTGCTTTAAGTGCACATCAAATATGGTGAAGTGGCCATTTCAGAAGTAACAATTTCTGTCTCTCTGCCAGAATTTACTGCCCATTTCTATTGCCTCTATTGCTCTATCAGCTAAAATCTGGAAGTGACTGAATACTATTCACAAGTTACCATGCAAAATCAGCAATATATCCCTTCCAACACATTCTGTAATTCTGCGACATGCACCCTTAACCTGCCACTAGCTTCACCTTGTCTTGACTTCACAGTGTAGCAGAAAAGGAGTTAGAATAGTATTCAGCCACCTGTCAAACAGCACAGGGATGGGGACTGTCACGTCCAGCAGAGGGACAGGAATATCCTAAACAGACAATTCATAATAGGATCACAACCCTAAGTTCGCTGGAGACAACTGAAATATAAATCAAAATATAAAAAAGGACTTAGCAATCTGCCTTAGAATAACTGCACAGAACTGAATAGTTAGTACGTCCTTGAATGGGTGGAACCAACTTTTCAGAACTCACAGCATCACACAGTCAGCAGCTAATGAGTGACCTCAGTTCTGACCTTATGCCGCAACGATTCATTTTCTTCTTGTATGAGACTGCTCCTGAGACATTCAGCTTCAAAGTTCAGTATGACCGGAACTGGTACGGAATGTTAAAGAAAATCAATGCAAGAACTTGTAAGCACCTGTTTTAATTCTAAAAGCCAGCACTCCATACCAGGCATTTGCCTGTAGAAACAAAGCTGCCCAGTCCATACAATTAACAATAAGTATGTGCACGACCAGATTAGCAACACCTTAATTACCCAAGTCAACTCTGTACCTTGCTGTTGGACAAACTATTTCGCATGGACCTTGTAAGGATTTTTAGATTATTCCTTTTTACAGTCCAGAGCTGGAGGACAAGACAGGTTCTGTTACTGCTTTACTGTACACTGAAGAAACAGTTCATGATGAGCTGTATTCCAGCTGCAGTGTAAGCCTGCCCACCAGCAAACACATCAGGCCAGAATTCTATAGTGTGGAGCAAAAACTTCTGCCAACAATCAACTGCGCTATTGTAGTGAGCTGTCACTAGACATTGTTGTGCACATAATGTACTAAGAGAAGAGTCTAACGGAAGATGCCAGAACAGTTATGGACTGTGACCCACGGGTGCACGTCTGTTTTGTACTATGTCAAGCAAAGAGTAAAAGCATTTCAGAACAAGGTGTGCACAAGATTTCTACTCACTGGGACAGGGTTGAGTTCAGCATAAGCAACAATCAACACTCGTTTGTGCCCAGGGAACATAACATATCATCAGATAATTGAGCAATAACTATTCCAACATCCTCTGGAAAACACCAACTTCCCATTAAGTCTTGGCTCTGTTTTAAGCAATCACCTGAAAGCAGCAGGTTCTGTAATACTATATTCTTGGCATCGCTGTTAACAGTATAACACCAAGGGAGATTTAACTACTAGTTGCAAAAAAGGATATGCATGCACTGAAATAAGACACTCAGGAAGTTGTGCAGAGACACGATAAACGTATCTGCCCACTGGCGTGAGAAATAGGTAGCGAAGGTGGGGTTGGAGTCTGGGGCAGGGAGGAAGGGCAGGACAAACCAATCCTTCCACTCCACCTGGTTCTGGAGCTCGGAGGCCTGCTTGAGGAAAAACTCCTGCGCCTTGTCATTGCGGCCGTTCTGAAACACAGCAAGAAGAAAAGGGCTCATGCTTCCATTAATGCTGCCGGATTAGGTCTAGGAATACTTTCACCACCTGACACAGCAAGTGACTAGAGTTAAAAGATCCACAAGGGAACAAAAGAATCTCAAACATGCTAGGAGAAGCTCACAAATGCACTTAATCCAACCTTCCTTCTAGTCACCACAATCTTGTTTAAAGGCTGAGACAAATCAAACTAAACACGCTGATCTCCAGTTAAACCACCGCAGATCGTGCACTGACACAAGACATTAGTGTTCATAAACAGGACCAAAGTATACTTCAAATTACTCAAGCCTATAGCAGATGTAACCTGAAAAGGTTTCCATCCAATACATTATTCAGACAGGGCTGTCACACCTCAGGGTAAGCACATGGCAAAATAAAACATGAAAAAACGCACTTCTGGAAATGAGCATTATTTTGATTCCTCTATCAACATCAATCATCAAGATTTTTCAGTCAGGGACTGGAATCAAGGAGGAAGAATCAAGGGGAAAATATATTCCATTGACTTTCCTAGGGTTTCAACAAGTTAATCTCTGTTTCATTTTAAGCTCATTATTTTCTGTTCTATTCAAAGCAAGCAAAAAGATATTAACTTTCTCTCCCACATTCCCTTGTACCAAGTTGAACCTTGTGATCTCTGCCAGTATCCAAGTTATCAGCAGAGGCTAAGCAGGACTGAGCTAGCATCCTTCTGAGGGGAATTTGCCTTCATGTCAGACTGTGAACGTCTTGCTCTCAGCTGTGTTTCCCCCTCACCTGAGTTTCCCTATCCTTCACTCAAGCTTGTCATGTGAGTCTGCATCAACCTCCTTTCTACTGTACTAGTCATGACACATGACCTGCTTCCTCCTTACCCACCAGGCCTGTCAGAGGCTCACAAGAGTAGTTTATTCTCTGGTTTCAGAGACCAAGACCTTTCTGAAAGAGAAGCCTGAAAATCAAACACTACCTGAATAGCATGGACAAGGTAGTATCGGAATAAGCTGGTTTTGAGCTTGTTCACCGTTGGCCGGTACACGTCTTCCAAACGGCTGAAAAGGCGTCGGTCCAGATAACTCCAGTAATCCCGCAGGGCAGCCAGATCATAACTCTGAACAAACTGCTGCAGCTGGTCCACTATCTTATCCACCTAAAGAGGGCAAAACAGGGAAGACTGAAGTCATGTGAGGGCTCTTGCAGCACAAGAGGCTTTCCGTAACTTAGTGCTGAGAAGCTTTAACTGTGCAAATGGTACAATCCAACACTTATGCATTAGCCATTTTCCCAATCCTGGAAGCAGTCTGCATTTTGTGTTAGCATCCTTCCACTCTGCAGCACTTTTCAAATAAAAGAAACATGACAGAACATAACCAAACAGATTTTGACAGAAATATCACATGTTGTTGAGCCCAGTTGAAGGGTTTTTTTGCAAGTAAGCAAAAGTTTCCACTCCTTTGAAAAGTCAGTTGATAATGAAAAAAAAGTAATAATGTGATTAAATGTCGAAAACTCAAGCGCAGTATGTGAAAAAAATAGTACTGTTTTTAGACTAAAAGGAAAAAAACCCTATATTTAGCCAACAGAAGGAGGAAGTCAGTTCTGTTATATTGCAATCTTTGAAGTACCTTTATCTTTAATAATTTCATCTACTAACAAGGTAGACGTAAAATTTTGCAACAGAATTTTTTTATCATGAAGTTCATTTGAAAATAATTTCTGCAATAGGAATAAGGAAGAATGGTGGTATGGGAATAGGTTTTTTGTTCAGTGACTTCTGATGGCCAAGAGAGGCAACAGAAAAAAAAAAAACCAAAACACCTGTATTCCGTATAAAATTAAACTGAAGTTGTTTAATACGTAGTTTGCTCTCCCCTCATCAGTTACTATTTTAGGACATCATTCAGCTTCTATCTCTGCAGCTTCCTACAGATAAAGGAGATCGAAGTTTGTGATCCCAGCAGTTCCTTCTTGGACAATAATTCCAGTTAAGTCAACTGTTTGCCAATCTCTAAACATTAGCAAAGTGATGGTGTTTAAAAAAAAAAAAAAAGCAACATGCTTTATGAATAATAAAAGTAGTGGCTGGATTGCTGGTTAAGAAAAAATCTGAGTGCTCAAAGCACTACGTTCAGTGCCCAGAACTGCTGTTACACAAACACTGCAGCTCGCATAATAGACTGAAACTGTATTTTTGACGCTGGCAAATTCTGTGCCAATTTCCACACGTTTGTCAAGGTAGCTGGTGCTTGAGACACACAAATTAAGAAGCAGAGCCGTAAAGCAGCTGGACAAGAATCTCATGACCAAGAAAAGATCCAGGCAAAGAGATGTCTTCCTGCCGCTGCCCTCGTGGTACGCGAGTCTCCTCCGTTCCTCTCGACTCGAAGCCGAAAATCCCCCGGTGGGTGACAGGTCGGACAGACGGCAGTTCTGGGCGGGCCAGGCTGACCACCGGCGGGGGCGGCTGGCCGGGAACTGTGCTCCCGGACTGGGAAGCCAGGCGAGGGGACGAAGACCACCGTCCTGCGCTAACGCCGCTCCGCAGCCAGGCAAGAGAGGAGCCTTTCCCCGGCTGAAGTGCCCCGCCGGTCCCCAGCGCGCACACTGGCGGCGGCCAGGCGGGCCGGGCGGCTCCGCGGTGCGGGGGTCTCTCTGCGCGCCCGGCCTGGCCCCGCCACCCACCCCAGTCCAGCCCGGCGGGGCGGGGGCGGCCGCTCGGGCGGGAGGCGCGGAGGCTCCGAGGGCTGCCCCGCCGTCGTCAGGCCCGCTGCCCTCGCCCAGCCCCGGCAGCGCGGAGGGGCACTCGCGGCCTGCCCCGGGGACCGCGTCCTCCCCGGGGGGCACCCGCGTCCAGCGCCCCGCCGGGAACGGGGGCGCGGCCGCCGCTCACCCGGAAGCCCTTCTCCCGATCCGCCTTGATCTCAGCGTCCAGCTGCTTCAGGGCGGCGGTGAAGCCGCGGAAGAGCAGATATTCCCGCACCAGCTCGTCCGTGCGCTCCGCCGCCGCCGCCATGGGGACCCCGCGGCGCCGCCGGCTCCGCCCGCCCGTGGGCGGGATGGGGAGGGCAGGGCCCGGCCCCGCGCTGGGGGAACTACAACTCCCAGCATGCCTTGCCCGCTCGCCTTTTCCCGCCTGTTCCCTGCCCCGCTTCCCTCCCCGCCGGAGCTCAGAGCCCGCGTTTTTTCCGCCTTCTGATTGGCTGACGTCGGGCGCCGGCTGCGCCGCGATTGGCCGTTGGCCACGTGTGACGCTTGTTTCCCGGCGCGCGCGGCAGAGGCGCGGCGGCCGAGGGCGGGTCCGGGCGGGGCGGCAGCAGCGAGGGACACACCCGTCCCTGCAGCGACTGGCGGCGCCTCACGGGCTTCCCCCGGCCGGCCTGTCCCCTCCCCGCTGCGGAAGGAACAGCAGGGGCGGGTCTTCTTACCCCTAGGCTGTACTTGCGGTCGGTAGCGGGGCAGCGGGCATTGACCTTCCAGTGGAAGGCCGGGAAGGGCTTCCCAGACGGGTGCCTCAGGCTCTGTCGGGCCAGCGGGGCAGCTGCAGCAGGCCTGGCTGCGCCTTGATCTGGCCCTCTTGTGCAAGTGTAGGTCTGATATCGTTGCCTTCACGAATGTCACAGTTAATTGGGGAAAAAATCCAATGCAAAGAAGTCTGTCGTTTAGTAACATCGGTGGGAGTAGAGGAGTCAGTGCTTTGCGAAGGCACGTCCTGGATATTTGATGGAAATGGGGAATTGTGCAGGAGGTGGGAGGCTAGCTTCAGCTGTGTTGCAGTTTATTGTTAGTGGGTTAGGTTTTAGTAAGTACTCAACAGGCAGGTATCTCTCAAGCAAAGCGAACATTTCAAACTCCATAATTTTCTACAGAAAGATGAGCTGGAATGCCCTTGTCAGTCAGCTACTTTTTTGTTGTTGTTTTGGTCTATGCAGGCTGTAAGATTTCTCTTTCTTCACTTAGATATTTTTTCAGTATAAATAAATGTTGCATTGCAGCTTTCAACAGAGACACAGCTGGAGACTATAGGAAGACACATGCCAGAGTGAGTCCCAAACCCCTGACACACCTGTAAGAGGTAGAACACCGTATGGCAAAGCAGCACTTGCCACAGGCACACCACCGGGTTTCTCTGGCAAGACTCTTCAGCAGCTTGCGGGGAAGAGTTTTATCCCAGTCAGACAACTCTGCCTCAAAGGTGCGGAGCAGCGACTACTTCCCTATACATCACTGTAATACATAAGCATGTTCAAACTTAACCAGGTTTAGGTTACATTTATGAGGGTGACCACTGTATCTTAATGGGTGCTGGTGTGTGTGTGTGTAACTTCACTGTTATGCACCTTTCCTGGGTCTCTTCAAAGCTGCCAACTCAGTGTAAGCAAGTTGTTCAGTTTGTAGTTTTTGGGTCATGGGTTTATCATGCGCCTTGTCTGCACTGTTCTTACGGGCTTTTTTGCTGCATTTTTCTAGCTTTGCATTTTCTTTTATAGCGTTTTGGAAACAAACTAAGGGACCTCATGATGGAATTGTCTTGATTTCACAGCATTTTGCTCTGAAATCAGAATAGTGAGTTTAGGAACAGAAGAAGTTAGAGGGAAGGGAGAAATTAATTCAACCTTATGAGGTGCACTCTGTCTTCAAGGCACTGTCGAAAAATAAGATCAGGAAGAAAACCACCAGTACTGTTTCTTGGTCTCCTCTAAACAAATACACTATTTAATCAAAACAAAATTGTTTATAAAGACAAAATTTACTCAAAATGCTACTGAAAAAATTGATATTGCCATGCTGGAGGCAGAGGAATAAACATCAGGAGTCTTTTCTCAACCCTCCACCAATCCGTTTGGTTACATTGTTTACCTTCAGTTTTCCAGTTTGAAAAATGGAGAGGGCAATGATTGTTTAGGACAGGAACTGTCCTTGTACAGGGCTATGAACATGCCAAATACTTCTGTATGAGGCCCGTGCCTGCTCAGGCCCTTAGCTGAGGTAAGAGTTCAGTTTCTCATGTTCTGAGCAAGATGCAAGTTAAGCTGAAGTCACCATGATCTCAGAAGCCAAGACTAAACTACTACTTCCTTTGCCTAGTCTAAGGGGACTATGTTCACATGCCAGTTCCTAAAATTGCTTTTTCATAGTATCATGTGCCACTTGTGTGACATCTGGAGGCCAAGGAAGTTTAATATCTTGAAAAAGGCTAAATATAGAAGGACACTTGTAATCTTAGTGTTTAGTGTCTTGCTAAGATATCCATCATGAAAGCTCTGCAGGGTAGACTTCCCATCTAAGGTGATCATGAATGGAGATGTGTATGTTTAAATGCCCTGGTCATATGTTTTCTGTTATGTATAAATGATGAAGGAGTGACGTGCAGCACTGAAGTTATTCCAGTTTACATCAGCTGAGAGTAGAACATGCCAAAGGCTTCTCCTAGCAAAATTCTCATGGGAAATCATTAGTAAAATCTTATGCCTTAAGTTGGTAAGTATCCAACAAGGCTTCACAGCATGTTATTTCTGGACATGCTCCAAGAGGAGAATGATCCAAAAAAGACCATTTGGTGATGAAAAAAGAACAGAGTTAAGTAGCAAATGTCTATGAGACTGGGTGTTATGTGTATGTATTGCATAATATATACAAAATATTTATGTTATATATTGAGGTTTACTCTTATTAATTATTTTCCCTTTTCATACGTTTAAGGGTAGCTCATGAAACAACACAGTTGTTTTCACAGAGACATGGAAATTACTGAAGGTCAAAATGAAGGAAAAGTGAAGAAAACGATCAAGGCATGTTAAAACATGAATCTAGTTAGAGCAGAGAACAATCAGTTCTGTTTTCTTCTTGTTTAGTATCAGATTTTGCGTAAGGCTAAGACATCTATCCAGAAGTTGGAGCAAACCTTGTGTTCTTTGCTGAAGATGAAAGGTAACTATGCAAGTATTTGCTTGGACAAAGTGCCTGGGCTTGGTTTTTATGTATTTGTTAAACAGACAGATAGGTGCACAGCTGAGCGTATTAAATCATCACAGCCAGCTGTGGCTGTAGTTGTAGCAATAAGCAAGGGATAGCGAAAAGTCTGTCAACGCACTAAGCACTGCATCTCAGAAATCCCCCTTCTAACTCAGCCTTTCCTACCCCCTCCCCAGCCTAGGCGCAGAAAGGAAACAAGTATTTCCTACAGTCCCACGGCAGCAGGCCCGAGTGCCCTTGGCACGCTGCTGCCGATTCGCCCTCAGCGGGTGTGGGCCTGGCGTGGGTCCCCAGGCTGGATGCTCAGGCTCTCGCTAGGAGCCTGCCGGAGCATGTGTGCTCCTTGCGGCCGCAGCAATGCGGTGCAGTGCGAATCACGGCCGGCAGGAGCACCCAGCGGTGCGAGCTTAAACTGCAGAACAGCAGGCTGTGGTGTGAGGTAGAAGGATCTCCTAGTGTAGGAAATGGAAGCCTCTGATTAAGAGTTTAGTCTGATAGAAATGGCTAAGAGGGATGCTACAGTTTTGGTTTTTTTCCGCTTGGTGGGTCCTCTTCACATGCCCTCCTCTGTCACAGCCTGTGACACTGCGTCACACGGGTCAGCATGTGCTGTCAGCAGCTGAGGCAGCTCCTGCTGTGGGGCTTCACACCCCCAACAATGAGCCTTCTGTGTATTGATGCTGGCCACTGCCTCCACTGGCAGCAAGTAGGGCTAAAGGCATATAGGGTAGAGGGTTTGGACCTATTTTTTTGTCCCTTCAAGTGTCCAAATTCCTGTTAACTAGAAAAAAAAAATTGCTATTTATGCAACTTGCACGTCCGATAATTTGCATCAGTTAGAAGTATCAGTGCTTAGAATGAACAATCTCATCTGAAACAACATCTTTGGATGATCCATAAGAGTCAGTCATAGGTAGAAAGAATATTTTGACAGAGCAAAACTGAAGGGGTCACAAGTGGTGAGCCTGGCCATGAAGGAGCTTGGAGGCAAGCTCCCCCTTGAGTTGATTTGCATATATGTAAAATTCATACTACCTGTGGCAATCACAGCTTGGATTGTCAGGGTTTTTTACACGCAATTTGTTTATTATATGGTAATCACAAAACACTGTATTAACTAGTGCATGCCTGAACTTTGATTTGCCTGTTGTTTTGACCATCAGTTCTGTCAGATCAGTGTTCTAAGTTCCTCAGTGTTCATAACCTCCCAATGATGCTAATCACACTGTAGGAGAGGCAGGGATATCTTTTTTCACATTATTTTTGCCTCATGAAAAGCTCTGGCTTGTGAAGAACCAGTAACTGAAAATACTCTGTTTGCTTGGGGCTGAGGGTGGGTGAGAAGCCAAAAGTGCCACTGATGTAACAGTAACCTTTCTGCTGACAACAGAGAGCTACAGTCTGGAGGATGGGAACCCATCCAGCTTGGAAGAAGTCAGGGAAGAATATGTCAAGAGGCAATTCAGCAATCACAGGTAAGGGCTTATACCAGTCAAGAAGAGACGATTGTGCTTTGCACTTGCTTCCATCGCAGCATCTCTGAACGCCTTTGTCATTGTTACTGTATTTCCAAGCAGAGGTCTTTCACCATGAGAAAAGGATGAAGAGATTTCACCTGGACCCCTGTAATCCCATGTAGTACACAAACATTCTAAGCATGTTGTTGGTCTCATTTCCAGTTAGTGCTTGTGTTTTCTTTCCCTTCTGTATAGCTGATCTCCACCAAGGACTTCTCATTCTCCTGCAAAGCAAAAGGAGGAAAAGCTGGCTTGGGAAGAATGGCCCTGGACTCTGGAGTGACCATGACACGGGCCCAGTTAAGAAGTTGTTCATGTGGCTTTTTTTCTTTTGTGTTCTTTCCAGCATTATATCAGCCTCAGAAGACATGAGTGAAAGTGACTCTGCCATCTGGTATTTGATTCAAGAATGTGAAAAACAAGCACTGGAAGAAGATGGGAAGCCAGAACTGATCCAGTTTTCAGACACTTCTTCCCCGGATCTGGTGGAATTTGAGCGGTAGGTGCACCCCACGTTGCCTTCAGTTTTTTAACTTGTTTAAATTAACACTGTGCATCGAGTCACTGCTGTTCGTGCAGCCCTGCTGGAGCCTGAATCTGCCTTGCACAAACCTTGTGCCAGCAACTTTGGCCCTGCTGGTGATGGAGCTGATCACTTCCCAAGTCCCTTACCTGCGATTTGTATGTGAATGGACTCTCAGCATCAGAGCAGTCCCCAGTTTTTCAGGCCCTGATAAATCCCTGAGGATTTTTCACCCCTTCTCAAAAAAAAAAAAAAAAGAAAATTTCTTTCAAATGTTTCCGTCCCTGTGTGGCCATGCTTTACCACTGTCCGTGTGACTTTCAGAGAAAAATGGAACATACTTGCTAACAGCAGTGGTTTAACAGGCAAGCTCAGGTGAAATAGGAGCTTTTTAATCCAGGATGATTTATGCAGGTGCGTGTCCCTGTGTGTTTGCGGTATCAGTAGTCTCCTAAAGTTGTATCCCTGCAATGGGGCTGGATTGTAAGAATGTAGGAATTGCTGCACCAGATGAAATTGTCAAAAGCCTAGCTGTATGTCTTCTAGGGAGGTGCAGGAACCAGAGGCAGAGCATACTTTTCTCCACAGTGATGCTCATTCTGCCTCTAATAGCGTTGTTATGAGAAGCTTGAACACTGTTGCCCCTTCCTGAAATAGACCCTTAGCTCCTTGCAGCTTGGAATACTGTTTTAGTGGGATCAGAGCAGGCTAAGGCTGCATTCAACTAAGGAAGATCTTGTTGTTCACAGCCTGTAGGCTGCACACTAGCGGTGGTCTGGAAGATATCAGAAACATTCCTCAGAATGTCTGCAACACGGGGGAGGAGGGGAACCTAAACTCTGGCATGTGTGTTACACTTATAACTAGTGGATGTGAGTCCGTAACCCCCTGTAGGATCAGCTCCCAAGTGCCTGCTGCAGGACCTAAAAATCAAAGACTGCTGTTCTCATGTCATTTTAGTCAGAGGTTGTAATGGGTTTTTTCAAAGTTATTAATATCTTAAAACTGAGTATGTTATACACCACGTTCTTCCCCTTGCTGTCAGACAGCACTAGGAGGTTTTATCCTGATTTTCCAACAGAATACATGATTATTTGATTGTAAAGATATGAAAAATAGATGAATGGCTAATCTCTCCTGTACCAACAAGCAGTCAATTTCACCCTAACCATTCCAGAGTTAAGAACATGCAGTGCAGGAGAATCCACAGCTGACATCTTCTTCCACAGCATCACCCACCATAAATCAAAACTTGGACAATTCATTTTCTTTTGCTTGGAACTGCTGTTTATTTCTAGAATTCCCTTGGATTGCTGTGTTTTTCATCAAATGTAGCCTGCAGCTGTGCCAGCAGGTGGCACCAGCCTCCCAGTATGGCTCCTTTCTTTGCTCAGTGAGAATCGGAGGTGCCTGTAGTAAGGTATCGTTAACAAGACCTTGAAATGTGCTGAATCGAGATTTTCAGGGTTAGAAAGCTCTGCTTCATCAAAGACTGCACGACAGAGCTGTAAACACCTGACTTTCCCATTCTTCACTGACAAGGTAGACCAGGGCCTGTACTCTGTGAACTCTGGCTCTTACCCCTTAGTCTTATGGCAGATTGTATTTGGTTCATAGCTATTTCTTGTTGAAAAATGATCTTTTATAACAGGCATAAAACAACAGGACTCCTCAGCAAAGCAAATGGCAGTCTTTTGGTGATTGTTTAATCACATTATTTGGGCAGCATAAGAAATGCTTTAAGCTGCAACAGGCTGAGTTTTTTCCCCACGCGAACCAGCAGGAGCTACATTGGTATGTGCAGTCATCTCTTCATGGCCATATTTGCTGGAAAGAATAGTGACTGCCTGGGCCAGGTGTTTAGCATGAGATCAGGGATAGTAGGAGGGATTTTAATTTGGTGGAATATGTGGTTGTCTCCTTCCATTTGGGAAGGAAATAGTTGAGTTGTGTTTCAAGTTTAATTTCTTTAGCAGAGCAGTCTAATGGTGATTCGTATTCTTCTTCTTGAGAAACTCTAGATCCTTTGTTTGGAGCTGGACATCCAGAAACCTTATCAAGTGAAATACCTTACGTGAGAACGCTTATTCCCCTTCCAGTATTTTGTCTCCAACAATGGTAGAAAATACTCCAGAGTATGGAAACTGGAGTTTAAACATGTTTATGGGTGTGTACAAAATTATCTTGTCAATATTGGTTTGCTGGAACAAATATTTAAAAACAGTAAAGAGATGACTGAACTCTTTTGAGTTACTTTGTCGTGCAGTACTGTTCAGTTAATCAGGAAATGTGCTCATTTGGGACACCTTCCAATGAATCATTTTGAACCCAAATGTAGTAAAAATGACTGCTGTTTATAGAACTCTTGGTCTGTACTCCTTTGATTTTGTTATTTTCCTTTGAGAAGCTCTAAGCATTTAATTAACGTAAAGTAACCTTCAGTGTTGCTTTCTGAAGTAGACATTATTATCCTTGGTTCATTGTGCCACACAGTGCTAACAGTACAAGCAGGCTTGTTCTGAGATTTAGTGACTGGGTTGGAATTATGATACTTTTGTTCCATCATCAGTTTCACTACAGACTGCTTAGAATTCAGGCTTAGGGATGCATTTCCTCAGATGTAAAACGCAGGAAATTTAGCTCCCATGCTTAAG
Organism: Pseudotriccus pelzelni; assembly: GCA_035584735.1. Lineage (NCBI taxonomy): Eukaryota > Metazoa > Chordata > Aves > Passeriformes > Tyrannidae > Pseudotriccus > Pseudotriccus pelzelni. The sequence goes on along the minus strand of JAWMRA010000041.1, from coordinate 46,295,224 downwards.
TCAGAGCATCCAGACCTGGGGTAGTCTCCTTCTGTCTGCATCTATAGGTACCTAACACATCAGGGTATGACCTCAGACAGTGCTTTAAAGTGTAGCACAATGCTAGTAAATGTCTAAAAAGTGACTTACAGTGCAAAAGGCTCAGGATGCAAAGTCAAGTAGCTGAAAATTGATTAAACTCCAGAACGGGGTCTGCCTGTGCAACAAGTACAACCTGCAGTGCCTGGAGCTTTTGTTGTGAGGCAGTCCTGCTGAGGCTGTGGCTGGAGCCTGCTTTCTGCAGATAAAATCTTGGCAGAACAGAGTTGCTAAAATCTTCAAACAGTGTTGGACAATCTTCAGTAATTGTGTGAAGTCTTAGGGGGGGAGTCAGTGAAGCAGTTATGAATCAGAGCTACTCCTACTACCCAGTCTCTTGCTGATTTTCAGTAGATGGCTGCGTCATAGCCTGCTCTTAAGAGATGCTCCCTTTCCTTTCATTCCAGATACCTGTATTTTTATAAGCATACAATGGACCTGCTGATAGAGCATGGAATTGTTTGCACTGGAGAGGTGCCTCTTCCTGAGGTCTCCACAGCTATTTCCCATTTCTGGCAAGAGCTTTCTGAAGAAAGCAGGGACAGCATCTTGCAGTACTGTAGTCAGAGAGATTTCCTCGTGGATCCCAAGGCTTCTGGCCAAGAGCCTGCATGCACTGAAGGTAGTGTGAGGGACAACGGAGGTAACAGTGAGGAAGCCAGTGGTTCCTCAATCTCCACACCAGAGGAAGTAAGTGCTTAGTAACATACATAGTCTGCCTCTGAAACTCCAAGCCTTCAAATGCTAATTGGCTCTGCAGCTTTTAATTGAAAACATGCAGTAGTTGTGACTAAGTTGTCTCAAGACCACCTGAATGCATAAGTGGAGACAAAAAGCAGTCTTTGAGTAAATGTCCGCACTAAATTTTCTCTTTATAAGATACGTAGCAAGCTGTAGGAGTGTAGTAGTAGTAATCCTGTGCTGAGTAACAGTTAAATTTACTCATAATTTGCTCCAGGGGCAGGGAGCAAGAACGAGGGTTCCTGTGCTCTGCCAGCTCTCTGAGAAACATAGAAGATCCAAGTCCAGAAGGAATACCCAGTTTTCCAAGGCCTGCTGTGTTTTGGGTTGGGTGGGGTTTTTTCATCAAAGCACTTGGTAGCAAAGAGACCAGTTCAAGTGGTACAGGGCCATTGACTGCCCGTACCACGCACCTCCGCAGAGCCAAGAAGTCAGTGATTGAGTAGACCATGGCATTTGTTAAAAAGAGATTGATGAGATTGATTAAGTAAAAGCTGATTCTTTAGAAATGGTTCCTGGAGCACTGATTGCTGAAGCAACTAGCTGCTCAAAGAGGTATGTGTCATTGTATTAGCTGCAACAGAGAGACAGATGTCCACCTTTAGCATATAAGGAAATTGCATTGATAAGTTCTTTTTGAGTCACAGGACACAACTCATGTTGCTCATTGCCTTAGGAAATGTCATGGGGATGTTGCATGGACAGCACTTTCTGGCACAGAAAATGTGTGAACTGCATTTATGGCAGAGTGAACTAATGAGCTTATTGGTCTGTCACAGAGGGTATCTAAACTCCTTTGTAAAGTGGGATCAGATTTGGGCAGACTGGCTGGTACAGCTGAGATCTCCAGCCATAAGCAGCAGTCCACAGTCAAGTCTCAAAAGCACTGATACAATTCATGGGTTTTACTGATTTTTTGGGAGATGTAATATTAAGTCTAATTCCAAGAGGTTGAAGCACAGGCTTAAGGGAACGAACCTTATTCTTTATTATTCCTGTCTCCACAAAACCTCTAGCTGTAAACATACCTGTTAAATGTAAAGAAAGAATATAACGTTTTTGAAGACTTTATAATTAAAAATTATGCCCTAGGTAAAAGTTTTAGGTGGCTGGATATGTTGACATCTGAAGTGATTTCTCTGCTAGGTAATGTTTGAAGATGCATTTGATGTTGCTGCTGGTTTCCTTGACAGAAGCAAGACTCAGGGAATGTCTAGCCAGAGGTAAATTACAAAGCCACCCCTTTTGGTAGACACAGTATGTTAATAGCCCACTGTCAATACTCCACAGCAAGTATTCTGCGGAGTAAGACAATAGCCTAGCTCTCTTTTTTGTGCCTAATTTTTAGTAAATGGTTAGAATAGCAGCCTCCAGCAACTGTGCTCACAATAATACTTCCTTTTAAGGTGCAGAAGTGAAACGACTAATGGTCATTTACAGCAGAATCAGTGAGAATCACTTATGAAGAGCAGCCTGTCACTTCAGGATAACTGGGGCCCTTCTGATTTTCTTCACTGCTCTGCAGAGCTTTCTGTTTTTTCAAGTTACTTTGTAATGTTTTCCTTTTCTCTCTCTCACCAGATCTGCGAGGACCATGAGGCATTCCCTGCATAAATCAGCTAATCATAAACTGTACTCTTATTTAATGAGACAAAAATTACAATTTTTTAACATTTTCTCTCTTATCTTTTTTTAAGTACTCTAATTCAGTCACAAGGAGGCGATCAGGTTAAAGTGTGGTTGACCTGAACAGTAACACCAAAGAAACACAGGGCCTGTTAAATAATAACATCTCTTTCCTCTTCAGGTCAGATGAGTTACCTTAAAGAGAACATGTCAGATACAAAGCTGGCACTACCTTTGATTTTTCCCAGTAGACAAAAGAAAGAAAACAGTTGCTTTCCCCAAGACGAAAATCACGTTATGATTCATCTTTTATGTATTCTTCCTACTTAAGTCTTTGTTAGGATTGTTTCTCTTTGCAGATAATGTTTTTAATCTGTAGGGGTTTTAATCCCATTTTCTACTTATATTTCTACATTTCAAGTGCTCTTTAGTGTGAATCTCTTTCTTTCACCACTGTTCCAGATTGCACTTCCAGAAGAGAATGAATTAAAACGAGGTTATTTTGGCTGTTGATCAGAATATACATGAATGGATAAAAAAGCTTGAGAAACATTTATGTATTAAAAAACATTTATTAGGTCACAGTTGCCATCTGCATTTAAAATAAGATTAAATATCCCTTAATACTGCAATGTGTTGCCATCATCTTAACAGTCTGTTTTAGGTCCCAAATCAGATTAGTGTTTCAATAGTCAACATTTATCCTGTTCCCTTCCCCGCCTATTGTTCTGTGCCTTATAATTCTGGACAGAGGTGTGATGGCAGAACTTTGTAAAATCCCAGGAAGAATTATAGAAATAAGGTCCAGAATGAATAGCTTAGCTTTTTGCCACAGTTACCTGAGTACAAACCTACATGTCATTTCACCACCACAGGTTACTTCACTCACTCAAAAACTTTACAAAAGAAGTTCTTCCAAACAACCCTACGAAATACATTACCAAATAACCATAGTTGCTGTCTGTTTTAATGGATATATACGTGGATATATATGTGTCAGTGGATCTATTTGTTGTGACACTGGTTTCCTGAATTGCTGTTCTCTGTTCTTGCGTATCGTCCTTGCACTTGTGAGACAGTATCTCAAGAATACATCCATCACCACTTCTCTCTGCCTTGCTTGACTATTGTCTTTAACATCAGAATCATCTTGAAAACAATTTCTTTTTTTTTTTTTTAATTTATAAGTAAAATGTGGAGGAGAGAAAGTAAATAGAAGGGAACAGGAAATTAAATGCAGTATCTGGTTCCATTTTCAGTTCAGGAATTGCAAGCTGCAATTCTGAACATCCAGAGGATCACCACAGACTCTATCTGCTGGTCACTGACTTCCTAAAACGCCTCTTCTTTGCTAATACACAGTTTTTCCAGGTAAGCCTTGCCAAAGGATTCCTTATAGAAGGACCAATGTATTTCTGTCATTATCAGAAAGGGATTTCTGTATTCTGTGCTTGTGATCATATTGTCCAGAATTATTACAAATAAGAACTTGGGGTTCATCACTTCAGATGTGTCAGTAGGATTGCCTTTGTAAGAAGCAAAGTGTGAGAAGCTATTATTGCTCTGAATATTATTCAAAATGGCAAATGACATGAGAAATTTTTAATCTTTTATTTTTATTATTGTTTGCCTGAAAGTTCCTTGTGGAAAAGCTTGGGTGATCTCATCTGAGCAGGCAAAGCTCACTTCACAGCTCTCCATTAACCCCCAGCTGCTTCATTCTGAGCTCAGTACGACCCACCTTCTGCTTGTCTGGGTGCCAGGTTCCCTACCCTGAGACCTCTACTGACAGGCCTTAGGAGCAGGATATCTGTGTTCTTGAAAGAGCTGATAAGCAGTTCCTGAGCTGCCTCTTGACCTCAGCCTACTGTTGCAGGTATGCTGAGCCAACAAGTCCCTGTGTTTGCAGTGTTCTTCCTCCCCTTCTCATCTTCCTGCCAAGAGGTGGCTCAGAGCTTGCACGTGGGTGAAGAACCAAAAGATACCCCTCAGCCAGAGCATGCTTGTTTTGGTTCAGAGTCAACTGTACCTCCACAGTAGCCACTGGGTTGCTAGTTTCTATTGCCTAGCTCCCACCCGGTCTCTGGTACTTTAACAGATGCTCCTTTGAAGGAAAATAGAGGGTTTGTGATGAGGGATAGTTGTAACAGAAAGCAAAGCAAAAATTTGTGTTGCAACACTATCTGAATCTATAGTGACTGCTGAGTGCCATTTGGTTCCTCCATCTCAGGGAGACAGTAGCACTAGAGGAGGTACAGAGAATGCCAGCAGGCACAGCAAAGACGTTGAACAGGAACTTTAGAGTAGGATTTTTCTACAAAAAAAGACTGAGGGGTACTGCAAGAACATTTTGTTCCTGTGTGGTGTGGATTTGGTACACAGAATGATTATTCATTGTGTCTAACACCAGAAGAACTAGAAAGCACACAATGAAATGAACAAACAGCATGTTAAAAACACTTGCATTTACAAATTACCGGATTTAATCCCAGGGGCATCAATCCGTGGGCAATTGCTAAATCTGAAGGTCCAAATACAATTTCCATCTCAGGAGGTCCTCACAGCAGCTTGCTGTAATGTAGGAGCATATATTGTGAAACAGAGCACACTGCCTATGCAGTCTTTGCACTTTTTGTCTAGACTTCCGCTCCTGGCTGTTGTCAGAGAGCAGGCACTGATCTATGCAGCCCTTTGGTCTGTGAATTTCTGTGTTCTGCATAAAGGCAGAGCTCTTCTTGTGTTTATGTAAATGACCGTGAACTGAGCAGGCCTAGAAAAGAAAGGAAAGCTTTAGGCAAGATATGGTATTTTCCAGTTTTAAATTTCTTTTGTCATGCCTGGCACGGTCTCATTTTGTCCTTCTGCTTGGTGCTTCATCGTTGAGCCCAAGTCCATCTCACAGCTCCCGGGTGAGGTGGTATGGGAAGGGGTAGTGTCTCTTTCAAGGTTTGAAGAGGCACGTCTAAATTAAGACTAGGAGAATGGGAGCAATGGGAAGACAGGCAGCAAAAGAACCCAAAGTACTAAAAATTGCCAGTTGACTCTACTCCGTGGATCCGAAAGGAAATAAAAGGCTGTGCACACTTCTTCTATGCAGGAACTTTTAGTTGTCTGTGATAAGACAACAAAAAGGGAGTTTGAGCAGAAATCACCAAGGCTAGATAATGTGAAGGTCACAATCTGTTTTGATTTAGACTGCAGTACAGCACATCTAGACAGTGCTGCAAGAGGCAAAAAAAAAAAATTACTGACAAGATATTTTTTGTTTTGAGAGCAGAAATTTGGATCCATCTCAAAGCAAACAGATTGAGACAGTTATGAAAGTGGTTGCAGAGCAGGGATAGAAGATGTTCCAGCTAGCTTGAAACACATCAACTCAGGCAGCAGCAGAGAGATCAGTATAGGCTACTCACCTTGCCCGAGAATTTGGGCTGCTCAGAGCATCAGAGACTCCTGGACTTAACAGGGAAAGGAACCCATCCTGCTTACCTTATGGGTATGACTGAACCCCTGCAGACCATTCCCCTTCCCTTGATATGGTATCTGTGCTGGCGCTATGCTAGCCCAGCAGTTTGGACAGTGCTGGGATCTGAAGGTTAAAGTAATGTCCCACTACACTGTGCACACGCCTTGTAGAAGACACAGAGGTGGGTAGCAGGTACAGTAAGTACTAAGGTAAGGCATGTGGTGTGCACCCGACTGAAGTACCAAAGGCAGCTTATGGTCTCCTTTCCTTTCATCTGCAGAGCTGATGAGGTGATGGGTTTGTTTTATTGCTGGTCATTCATGCCAGTGCTATGTTATGCCATTTCTAGTAAACTTTACAGGTACAAAGTACTGCTGTTGGATTGTGTGTGGTCACTGTTTCGTAGTCACAGAGCTACTGAGCGCAGCTACTCTTGAGCTGCTGCTCTGGCTCTCAAGGCTGCCGAGGGCATGCACCCCACTGGTATAAAAAACTTCAGAAGGACTCGCACAAGATAAGGGAGGCAATAATTTGGACAAGGAAAGGGAGAGCTCTTAAAAGGGCGGTGATGCAAAAAGAAGAACAGGAGCATGCTTCCATGGTACATGATGGAGAAATAATTCTGAACATGAGATTAGTTAAGCAATCTTGTCATTTTTCAAGAGCTGTTGTCTTCAGGTCATATCATAAGAGAAGCTTAGCAGCAAAGGCAGTAAAGAATTAATTTAAACTGAGGTCCAAAGGTTTTGCCTAAATGGAAGTCAGTGGGTTTTTTTCTAAATAGTTCTGAGCACCTTTGTGTCTTCAAAGGAACAGTTCCTTTTAAAATTATGGATTTTAGATGAGTCACTTGACAAGCAAGTGGGATTTAGTGCTCCTTAAGCTATACATTTTTAAACAGCACCTATTTTTAAAAGCAGTCTTTCCCTAAAGAGTCTTGCATCAATGCAGAAGGTGGACTAGAGGGACTGCAGGCTTGAACACTTTCATCTTCCAGACTTTGATTTCTCAAGAGCTGCTTATTCTCTGTAAGCTGGTGAAAGAGAAGACCACTTCCTTCTGTTGCTAAAAGTGGAGCAAAGCCTGAAGTAGGCAGAAGTTAAGGCCTCAAGGAAGCTCTCATATCTTCAGAGCCTGTTATGTGACACACTTGCTACCACAGTCAGTAACAGCTGTCTAAATGATGTAAACAGACACAGAGTGGAGCCTGGTGATTTTAGAAGGAAATTGGTTGAAAATCTGGGCCATTCTTCATCAGGCATCTCAGGCACTTGACAAGTGCTGGCTGCTGATTCAGAGAGGAGGGAGGGCTCACGATGCAGTAGCTGACACATCAGCTCTTGATCAAACCACTGTATATTTGAAACACAATCAACTCCACTGGTTTTTAATCCTGCTTGACTTGGGGGGGGCTTTCAGGAAGAAGATCTTCCGTACGATTATGAGACTGTGATGCTGAGGTGCACTGAGACCTTCGATGATGAAGATTTCTAAACAATATCTCTCTTTGCTAATGTTTTGCCAAGCAGTGCCAGGTACACCAGGCACGTGAAGAGGCTTCACCTCTTTCAGTGAAGCACCTCTCTGAGCAGTGTGTGGAGACACTGTGTTGAAGTGGTTTGTTACCACTGACTTCTCCTTCCCTCATTAGTACTTCTTGATATATCAGTTGAGTAATTTATACTTTTTAAAAGTCTTAAAGGTTTTAGCTATTTATTATATCTTAATGAATGCTTTTATCCGTCGCTATTTAATGTTAAATGTCGCCTCACAAATAAACTGAGGCATGTACAGTTAAGTGGCCTTGCCTAGGATAACCTGTGGAAGAGCAGCAGAGAGGCCACATCAGTGGCAGCCTGCACACTACCATAGGATGTGCAACCTGTAAAAATCACCACCCTGACAGTGATTACTTTTCTGGTGCGGGTTTTCAGCTTGGGCTGATGAGGAAAGATGGATTTCCTCACAAAGAGTGGGATGAGGCTCTTCTGTCTCTTTATGAGGACAGCAACAGTGGGCACCCACTCCCAAAAAGTGCAGGCACAATAATACACTTTGGATTATTTACTTTTGCAAAGTGTATAAAGCTGAGTGATCAGCCCTGTGCTCTTCTTCCATATCTAATTCTTTGATGAGTAGTGCTGCTCAAATAGTGTCCTAGAATTAAAAGTGCTGTGAAAATGAATAAAATCCTTCACATCTCAAGAGCTATCATTAAAGGCTATTCTGCAGACTTGAACAAATTGTGTTCTGACAGTGATTATGTTGAAGTCATGCTAACAGCCATCACAAACAGAGAGGATAGAAATTTTATTTTAAAACCTAAACTAAAGCTGGAATGCCCAGGTATCCATTGGTCTTCAGCAGCCAGGCTTTTAGACTGAACCCAGGAGGGCTGGGCTGTTGCCCAGCATTGCCTGGGTGCATAAAAGCATGGTACATTCAGGCAAACACATGTGGAGCCTAGTACTGAAGTACAAGGGAAGAATAAGGGCTACACAGCCCCTTCTGTCCTATAGTAATAAGTGTTTACATTAAAGGTTCTGCCTCTTTTCTTATCTTTGTGTAGTTTTGGGGGGACACTTTAGTTTTTCTCAGCATTGAGATTGCTTTTTCTAAAAGCTTTCCACTGCAGAAATCATACCGACTTTTCTCCTAGAATCATAAACGTTGGAAAAGACCTTCCAGATCATCAAGTTCAGCCTTTGAATGAACACCACTGTGGCCACTTGAACATATCACAAAATGCCACGTCTGCTCATTTTTTTAACACTTACCAGGATAGTGACTCCATCACTTCCCTGGGGAGCCTGTTCCAGGGCTTAATCACTCTTTCAGTGAATAAATTCTTCCTAGTATCTGACCTGAATTTCCCCTGGCATAACTTGAGGCCATTTTCTCTTGTACTAGGTGCTTGGGAGAAGAGACGGACCCCCACCTCACCATAACCTCGTTTCACTGGTTGTAGAGAAAAATAAGGTCTCCCATAAGCCTCCTTTTCTCCAGACTGAACAACCCACCTCCCTCAGCCACTCCTCCACTCATAACACTTGTGCTCCAGACCCTTCACCAGCTTCATTGCCCTTCTCTGGACTTGCTCCAGCACCTCAATGTCTGCATTGTAGTGAAGGGCCCAAAACTGAACACAGGATTTGATGTGCAGCCTCACCAGTGCCGAGTACAGGGGTGTGGTCACTGCCCTGGTCCTGCTGGCCACACTGTTGCTGACACAGGCCGGGATGCCATTGGCCGCATTGGCCATCTCCTGTTCTATTTGCCACACAACATTTGGTCAGGTTTGTTACATTAATGATTCTTTCACTGTGTCCATCTTAATTACTGCATCATCTGAGGTCAAACTTGGCAACACTGGCACGTGCTGAGTAGATAAAGTTCAAGGGTTAACCACCTTTTCTTATGCTCCCTTTATCACCTTTTGACCTTTTGAAGGCCAGTCCAGGACAGAAGTTAAACAGTGGAATATTTCATTTTCAAATTATTTTCAGCCTGCCACCTACAAGAGAAGCCAGTTTTAAATGGACACCATACACTATGGTAAATGCATTCCCTTAACCGTCAGACATGAGAGCTTCCGATGCTTCACCAGGAGAATTTTAGGTTAAGACTAGCCTGAACATTCATGCAAAACAACAGGTGTGTTGAGTTAATGTGAAAACAATACCTCCCTCAAATAGTAGCAGGCTTTGTGGGCGGTGTAATGACATTAAGGAGAAGATGAAGAGCACATTACTTTGGTTTCTCCTCTTGCATGATCATAGTTTACAGGAGCACAGGCCTGTGTGTAATGCGGGAAGGTGGTTTCCTGTCCTGCAGAGCCAACTCTACACAGACAATAGCTGTTCTGGCCTGGTGTGTGTGAGGTCTGCTCTGCCTTGGCAGGGAAGCGGCCCTAATTCCTGAGCACAGTACTGTTGGGTGTGCACACTTTACACACTGAGCAGTGCTCAGTGGTTGGTCTGATGGAAAGGCTTCATAAAAAAGTCTGGAAAAAGGCAGGCTAGCAGGCCACTGGGGCAATGAGGTAGGAGGGAGCTGGAGGCAGAAGGGCAGCGGGGATGGAGGAGTGGGAAACATGGACACATCAGTGGAAGTGCAGCCATTATAGGGGTTTGGGCAGACCAAGGTGAATAGGACCGAGGAGGACCCAGTACATTACAGCTGCACAGCAGTGTGACAGCCCGTCACTTTACAACACACAGAGCATAACAAAGGGCAGTCCTACTGCCCAGGTCATGTCTTCTTGTGAGAAAGCTGTGAAAATGAGCCTCTGATTAGCTACTCTAGAGCCAATGCACCTACCTACAAGATACCCATCACTGTGTCTCCTCAGCCAGAACAGCAAAGCACGTGTCTGGACTTCCCAATTAGCTGTCTGCGCCTCTGCAAAACTGCAAGCAGAGTGACCCCACACCTGGCTGACATCAGTAAGTCTTGCTGCACTCAGGACTCAGTAGCATGACAGGGAAATGCAGCTGACAAGTAGCTGGCTGTTGTCCAAGCAATCTGGAGCAGTCTTCAAGTGTTCAGTTCTACACTTGAGGATCGTCTGATCTTCATTTTTTTCACTAGGTAGCAAATAAACAGAAGCTGTTTTGCTGTGGTGCAAAGCCAAAGCTATTTCCAAAACTCAAGTGGTCACATGCAATTAGGAGGAGCAGTGGCCCTGCAGACTAATCCCTGCCTACTTCATTTTAAAATATGGAATTGTCCCCTTGCGGCAAATATAAAAGGATATAAGTATATAACTAACATATCAAAGGGGGAATTTTAAAGGGCATTTAGGAGCCTAAAATTGAAATAGGGACGTAAACAGCTTCTGAAAATCTGTCTTCTAAGCCTTAGCAACAGCAGATGCAGCTGCCCCAGACCAGCAGACCACCACTCCCACCACCACTCCCTCCCACCTCCACAGCTATCATCTGCATCTCCAGAGTTACAGGATGTGCCTGGGTAACTGGGGATTGGGGCCCCCTCATGCCAGGATCTGTAAAGTCATGCCCAGCTCTAGGGAACTTGCAAGCCAAATACAAGATGGGGACATACAGACATGGCAGCAGGCTGGGTGTGCAGAGTGACAGCACAACAAACAGTGTTCTCCAGCCTTGGGGTGGGCAATAAAAAGCCAGTTCTAGACTGATTTTTGTAATCAACCTGTGCCAATGGTATTTTTTTAAACAGAGCTAAAGCAAATATAAACCTCTGGCACTTGCCAGCATCCTAACATGTCTTACAGGGAGATGTAAAAAGATATGTCTGCAGCCTCCACAGAGCTAACATAGAGTAAAATTACTGAGGGATCCTCATTTGTGGGGAACACACCCTATTGGTGTGACTTCTGTATCTCATCCATTAGCTGTGTGTCCTGTTCCCATTTAAACCTCCAGCCTGTGGTGGGTTTGGCCAGAAGCAGCCTGGCAGCCTCAGCACAAGACATGGGAACATAGTGATGTAGACTTCCAACTCACTTTCACACATGTGCTACAGCACCAGTAAATTTGAGAGAGATGATGAGTGAGGCCATGGATTTGCCTGCTAGAGAGAGCAGCCTGGGAGCCTAAGCTGGCTGTAAATGAACTTAGAGATATAGTCAAGGTTGGGGATGATAAAGAAGATACCAGAGCTGAGATGCCTGGGACCTGTCATATCTAAAATCTGTGATGGTGGAGGAGGAGTCAGATATACTTCAATGTACAAATCATTTTTTCTCTGAAAGACATAACAACTCCAAGACACAACAATTCCAATATAACAATTGCCCACAGAGGCTCTCCAATCTGCCCATAACTATTTATACCATAATGTTTCTTTCTTTAAGATCCCAACAATCACACAATTGATCTATTCAGGCTTCATTCCCTCTCAAAGCAAAAAAACACGTATCTCTTACCAATATACGAGCCACCATCACTGCAGCTGCAGTGTGGGACCAAAGACAGGGCTGTATAGGCTTTTCATTGAAACCACACAGTTTTGTTCAGTCTTGAGGCAAGAGCCTGAAGGGGCCATCATACCGTGGCCTTCAGCTGTCCAGTTGAGGGTACAGAGAAGAAAGGGTCAGAATCTTCTAGAAGAAGAACCATGAGAGAAAGCAAGGCAACAAACAGAAGGTGAGGCATTACGAATTCCAGTTAGACACAAGGGAAAACACGTTACCCTGTGAGGGTGGTCAGACCTGGAAGAGGCTGCCCAAAGAGGCTATAGCTCTCTATCCATAGCTCAGCGGGACACAGTAATCTGCAACCTGGTCTAGCAGGACCATCTCTGAGCAGGGCCTGGCCCAGATGACATCCAGAGGTCCCTGCCAACCTGAATTCCTCTGTGATTCTTTGAAAAATACTTTCCACTCACCACAGCAACCACCCTGAGAAATATCATTACAGCGTACATTTTATTTATTAAAAAAAAAAAAAAAAAGAAAAGAAGGAAGTATAAATCTTGATGCAGCAAACACAAGGTTATGCTACAGCAACAATTACACATCACCAGCAACCAGCACCACATGTGACCATATTCTTTGTGACCATATAGGTTAAGGCTGTCTCTGCTGATAGGGAACAGGAGCAAGAATCTGCAAACATGTTTTCCAGAGAAGTGCTTGTCACCACGCAATCACCACACCAGACTGAACACGTACAGTGGGGGTACACAGGACATAGCAGTTGCAGGGATGCAACAGATTGTGAGCAGAAGAGTTTTCTCCTTCATATTTTATGAGGATTTCTTCATCTTTGTTGGGCAGGGTGCCTATGGGAAACTGGCTCGCTTGATACTGCTCCCACCACCCCAGGTGGAATACATTTAAGTGAAGCTGGGTTAGGCCAAGAACCTAAGTAAGGTCTGTAGAGTCCCCCTGTGGTCTAAGGAGGGAGAGGCAGATTCAGAAGTCAATCCATCCCTTACAACAACATTCATTTGACTGACTAAATTATGGGAACATGGAATGAGATGAATCATGACCTAGACGTGCCTGCTCCTTCCCCTTGGCCAGGATGAGGTATAAAACACAAGCTGGAAGGTGAGTGTTGCCATTACAGATCTTAAAGGTGGCAGGGATTAGCCTCAACCCAAGGGATGCTTGCGAGTGTTACAGGGCCCACATCAGGATGACTTCTCCATTGGCTCCTTGAGCTGCCAGATGAGGGGACAGGGAGCCCTCTGCTTCAGCTGAACAGCTGCTCCTTGGGGTGCCCAAGGTTCAGTGCAAGGAAGGAAACAGAACATCTTTCCCCGGCATTTCTTGGGCTTTGGTGTTCCCTGAAGAGGGATTAGGTTCTTCCTAGAGGTGGCCAGGCAGGAGGAGAGAGGAAAAGAATGACTCCCTCAAGGTAACCAGTGGTGCAGGGAGCAGACCTGAGAAGAGGAAGACAATATTCTCTTGTTCCAGCCTCCAACAGCTGCCAGGTCCTGCTCAAATGACGGGGGCTGCAGACACTATTTCAGACCTCTGCTTCTGACATGAGTTTACCTGTGCTGAGGCCAGGTCCTTATATCCTTGTTTCAGCACCAATCTCAGAGTTTCTTTCTGAGCTTGCTTTAGCGGTGCTTTTTTGTCCAGCAGTCTTCAGTTCATCAATTCTTTTGGGGCAAGCAGGGAGATACTGAAACCAAGAGACAGCACAGTATTTGGTGCCTATGCCAAATGGAAGATCATAGACCTTGGAAATGAGCTGAGAGCTCTCCATCCCTCCCTTGTGGCTATGCTTCCATGCCAGGAGCCCCCGCTCCTCCTGTGTTCCTGCAACAGTAAAAATGAGATTGTTGTGTTTAAAACAGCAGGTGTTTGAGCACAGGACTACTTTGTGTGCCTCACACCCACTTCTTGATTCCCAGCAGGCCCAGCTCAACATACAGATCCCTTGTACTTAAACCCTTCTAGCTCCAAAGCTCTTTAAAAATATTCACTAATGAGCTTCCAGACAATACATGGCTTTCTGCAGTGGCTTCCAGCTAAGCAGTCTTCTCCACTGCTTTCCATGGGAATCAAGTATACCAAGACAAGTTTCTCACCTGCCATGGGGGATCCAAGTACTGTTCAAGGTAGGTCATAGAGTGAAGTGAAAGCAAGGCTGGATGTTAACTGCCCAGATACTTCCGAGTGGATTTAGCGAGCGATTACTGGTCAGTCACAGGTGTTTACCCTAGCCAAGGAATTCCTAAGGGCCCATAGCTGTTGGGGCAGCTGAGTCCCTCTTGGGAATGAGCACACCTCTGAATTCTGCCTGGAGGAGCTGAAGGTTGAGGACTACAGGAAAATTAATGAGACAAAGGGAGATTGGCTTTCCAATAAGCCTGAGACAGTAGAAGAATCTGGTTAACAGATTCCTGCTCTTTTCCTGTAGCAGAAAAGAGGGTTTCCTCCCCTGTTCTTATGCCATTCCTCCCCAGACTTGATGAAAATCTGAGGTTTGTTGTCCCTCTGAGGGACAACTGCAGGTGCTATATCCTCTCTTTGGTCACCAGATTTTCCTATTGCTTTCCACTGCTGTGGCTCCAGTTCAGCCTCAGTTTTAGCAGCTCCCATAAGTAGGCATATGTTAGCTGCTTCCACTTCTTGTAGCTGCCTTTCTCTCTCACTTTTACCAGCAACATGGCTCTAGGCTGGCATTTTCCCTAAAAGACATGTTTCCCAAATAAACCTTTTCCTCAGCCTGGGTTGTTCCTGAAAAATTAGTTAATTTTTGTTATGCTGCCGTTTTCAAGCCAGAGACCATTTCAGTGACATCTCCTGTTCCTCACCCCTCCTTGGGAGGAGTACAGCCCCATGGTGTTTCATGGCTGGCTAGCGCAACTCCTGCCCATAGAACAGTAGTCACAAAGACAAGAAATACCAGGAGGCAAACCCTAGCACTGGCACAGACCAGTAGTACATTTCAGCAAATCCTACCTGGAATGGTGTTATCAAGGAAAAACCCCAGGAGTCCACCCACAAACATGCCAGTGGTGAGAAGCACCTGGATCACCTGGTCAAGCTGGATGATTCCTAGCAGAAAAACAAAAGCTTTGGGTAGTGGTGTAGGGAGACACGTTTTACCAGCAGCATACCTGGTGCCAAGAGGCTGCAAACTGCAATACTTGCTTGGACTAGACTTGCAAATCCCAAAGAACATAAGATTAGGCAATGAAAGGGAGATTGATCTCACTGCCAGTTTCAGACCTACAGTTTTATTCTACATGATTATTGACTGACCTGCAGAGGGCAGGAGATGACTCATAAATACATTAAGAGCCTACTAACAGTGCAGACCACAGCCCTGTCCCAGAAAATGCCATCTTCTGCTCCAAACACATTCTGCACCTCCATGACATAACACCTAGCAGTTTCCTACAGGAGCACGAGCTACAGTTCCCAAAGAAATATGAATATATTTAGCATGGGATTTCACCACAAGCTAATCAGGTGTGATGTTTCCCCTAGAGGGCTGATAGACACCAGCAAAGCCCAGTGGCACTGAGCATCTGATAGACCATCTATAGAGTGTGCGATTTGTGGGCTGAGCTCTTTAAACAGTTCACCCGGCATGCCATGTATACTTTAAGAGAAGACACTACGGCCTTTGTGATGAACACATTAGTCACACGAGACACAGTGAAGGGGTTACTGTTGGAGAACAGGAAATTTCAATAAAGTGAACTTGATGAAAATTAGTAGAGGAGTCTGATCTTGCATTTTGGAAGCGCAAAGTTTTATAGTGTATGAGCACGTAAGAAAGCCTCATTCATCAAGACCTTGATCAAGATTCAGCCCTGGAGTTTTCTCTTTGCCCCACCTGATGACTGTGTCCCAGAGAAGTGCTCTGCAATCCTTAGCTCAAGACGAATTTGGTGAGGTGCACTCACTGATCAAAAGCAGAGATATCCCAACCAGAGGTGTGCATCAGAGCAAAAGGCAAGAACAGCCCTCACAGAAAGAAACAGGACACAGTCAAAGCACAAGTTTCAGGGTTTTATCAGGAAAATCTGCATTTTAAAGGATTTCTCTGGATCAGCCTTTGCTTCAATGTTATGCTACAGAGAATGCTTTTGATGTCACTTCTTACCTGTTTCCAGCAGTGAACTATTTTTGCTTGCCCAGCTGGGAATCGTGAGGCCAGAAAATATAGAAAATCCAAAGATAAAGATGTTTCTTGAGGAGTTCATATCTGTATACTGCATAGAGAAATTGTATACATTACATTCAGAATTATCCAAAACTGTGGATTGTTGTTGTGCTCATGAGACACGGTGGGATGCAAACACTGCAATCAGGAGCGGACCTGGCCCTGGTGCTGCTGGGGCCTTTGTGATCCTGCAGTCCTCGGTGCCAGCCAGCCCTGCCCCAGCCAGGGAGCCCTCTGCGGTTTAGCCCCTCTGGGTACATCCCCATATCTTTACCCAAGGAATTGTCAACACAATTGTTTGCATTTGCTGCAGTATAGTTATATCTGACTTGAAACTGAAGTCCCTTCCTCTAGGGATGAAACAGAGCTCACACAGCTGTTACCTGCAAATTGGAAATCCCCACTGCCGTGATAACTCCGAACATCACGAGGAACATGCCCCCGATCACAGGGCTGGGTATGCTGGCAAGCATCGCCCCGACTTTCCCAAAGATGCCACTCAGGAGCATGGCACAGGCACCAGCAATGATGACCATTCGACTCCCTACCTGGGGCAAGAGGAAGAGGAGGCAATCACACACCAACCAGCAGAGAGAGGTGAGGGATGAAAGGCTCCATCACCAGCCTGTTAGGCAGAGGTTGCAGTTCTAGTCCAAAAACTCAATGGCACATTCAGTTGAAGGTTTGGATACCACTGCTGGTGAGCTGGGGTGTGGACACTGAACGGGAGCCATCAGTATTTGTGCACCAGTAAATATTTATAATGAAAGGCACTCTGAAAGAACCACACCTATTTCCTCAGTGTTATCTTTTTTTCCTGCTGTTGCCAGGACTTCAACAGTTTGCCATTAAACAAAATCCTCTGCAAACATTTTATAATTCAACTAAATATCTTCATACCTCCTTTTAAATGGCTGAAGAATGTCATATTTACAGGAAGGTGTTTTTCTGAATGCTTTCAGTAAAAACATTCCCAGTAACTAGTGGTGTCTCTTTTAGGTATTTCTTAAACCCATCCCTTTAAAATATTTTGAGTCTTACTTGACTTAGCGTACATGGTGAGAAAATGTCCCATAATCTGGTGACTATGAATCTGGGCAGCATCCCATACACACAATATACGCAGCAAACTACATGTCAGGAAGGAATTGGCTCAGGTATATGGTTAGTATGCACAGACTTCCTAGTGACACAGGCTAAACTGGACTCCATGCAGACATCCAGACAGTCCTTGGTGCCAGAGGCAGCCACTTCAGTCAAACAATAACACTTCAATCTGTGAAAAATGGTTATTGTGAGTGAGATCTATAAAATCCAATGAAATAAGCAATGTTATGGAGTGGAGGCTGTAAGTTAAATTCTGCATTTACTTACTGAGTCACAGCTCTTCTGGCATGGCATTGCTTATTTGACAATGATTTGAAAATATTGTTCAGTTGGCTGCTGGCTGTACCTGTCCTCTGGCTGGAGAGCTTGGTGAAAATCTATGATCTGATTGTCCAGCTTATCTCTGGAAATTTATTTCCCTTGTAAGAGCAATTAAGATACTCGAGGGATTCACAAAACTTTATAGAGAGGTAAAACCACAAACCTTTGCCATCACATTTTATAATCCCAAAGAAATAGTCTACCTTTCACATGACTGCCATCCTTGGTTTACAAAAATTCTGGAATTTGAAGCCCTATTAAATATTTTCTTTCTCCTTCTTTCTTTTCTTTCTATTTCCCTTCCTCTTCCACCTCCCCTTCTTTCCCTTTTCTTTTCCTCTTTATAAATATATTTAGGAAGTCAGAGAGAGACAAGAGACAGTATTTGATAAAGTCAGTTCTCAGGAAGTTTCCAGGTTAGCTCAGATGTAACATGCTCTCTTTACCCTTACCTAAGCCAGGTGCCACGAGTGAGTGCACTAATGCCACATGTAGACCATAAGCAGAGAAAGAGAGGGACTGGGCACCTCTGTTAAGTCATCCATAGTGCTGCTGAGGTGGTCACTGATGGGCCAGGGCACAGTTTTCCAGTGTGCCTTTCAGGGGGTGGGCTAAGGTCACATTCCAGCTCCAGCATACACCCGTGTGCACCAATCTTTTGTACATACACCCGCAGGGGAACCCTCTGTCATGGGTTTGCAAAAGTCCCCACTCCTTGGGGATTGGAATTGGTTTGTCCAGGTAATTTCCGGACAAAGGCCAATCAAGAATTTAGGTGACGCCTTTGCCAATTACATCTTCTAGAAAACGGAAGAGAATGTTGTGGCGCAGAAGAAATTTGGAAGCCATGTAGGAGGGCCCCCCAAGGGGGGCCAGGCCTCTCTCCTCCCCTGGCCCTGGGCCGGGGGCAGGGGTAGAACTGAAACCCTCCTGACCAGACGTGTAACAGAGTGAAGAAAAAAAAACTTAAAAGACAACTT
>JAWMRA010000041.1:46172552-46275394 GCA_035584735.1 Pseudotriccus pelzelni | reverse complement strand
CAAAGGGGGGAGGGATGTTTCTGTAAATACATAGTGCTTTTGCTTAATTAGAATTGTTGTAGATGTAGTTGTTTAGTGTTTATTTTTGCTAGTAATAAATCCTAATATTATTTCTCCCCAATCAGATCTCTGTCTGCATAAACCTTCTCTCACCTTAGAGTAATTTGTGGGGGTGTGGTAAAAAAAAAATTGTCCCTAGGCAAACCCATGACACCCTCCAGGAGCCACCCCAGCCACCCCGCTGCAGTGAGGCTCACCTTAGTGATGCCCAGGGCTCCCACGTTCTCGCTGTACGACGTGGTGCCGTTCCCCGTGCCCCAGGCCCCAGCCAGAAGGCAGCCGATGCCTTCCACCCCAATCCCGCGGCTGATGGCGTGCTTCGGCGGCGGCGGGGCCCTGGACAGGCGGGCACAGGCATAGTAATCTCCCACGGACTCCAGCATGGAGGAAATCACTCCAGCTAAGATGCCAAATATCCCAGCCAGGCTGACTGTTGGCATTCCCCACTGGCCTGCAAGTAAAGAGCTTGGTTCAGGTGTGTGTGGGGGGCACATTTGCCCTGAAATATATTGCAGAGGGGGGAAGAGCAGCAGGAATGTTTGCGGGTGTTTGCCTGATTTTGGCATTTTGTCTCCCCCTGCTAGTTGTAAATGAAGGTGCAAGCAGGAGCAGGCAGGGGAAGGGAGGGCAGTGGTACCTGGGTAAGGCAGCCGAAACCAGGGAGCCTGTGCCAAAACGTCCCCACGGGTGTCCGTGCGAGCCACGTGTCCGTAGGCAGTGGGGTCCACAGGGAGGATGTTGGTCACTGTCAGCACGTAGCAGAGCAGCCAGCTCAGGGACAGCCCCAGCAGCACCTGCCCATCAAACGCAGCAGTGGGGTCTGGTTAGGGCATGGCTGCGTCTCCAGCATGGTTGTGGGGGACAAGCTGTCGCTGTCTCCCTGCATGACCCTTTCCCCAGCACGTGGAATGGAGGCAAAGAGACAGCAGGTGCTCCTGGTGGCCCTTCCTCCTTTTTTCTCTCCCTCCCCAGGGTCAGGGACATGGGCACCTTTCTCTCCTATGCCCCTTGCCACGCAGGCCTGGCTGGGAGGCAGTAACTCATCTGGACGCTTGTGGAAAGAGCCCAGGCAGGCTGGGGCAGGTGAGGCCAGTCACTCTGTCACAATCACCCAGTGTCTCCAGGAACCCCAACGTACCGGAAAGATCTGGAAGACGTAAACTGGAAAGAAGTGGCACTTCTTGCCTTTCTGGTAAGATGGCAGCAGCACAGGGACATCTTTCAGGTACTGAGAGAACAGAACTATGAAAAAAATAGTCCTAGGAGGAGGGAAAGCGAGACCATGAACAAAGTGGGTACCCAGCTGCCCACCTGTCCTCACATTAAGTGAAGATCTGCTACCCAAGGACCCAGGACTCCAGAGCACCCAAAAAAACAGGCTTTCAGTGCCAGAGGGTGGCTCCCCACTCTAGCAAGTCAGTGGTGGAACAAGCTTTCCATCATACTCTACTGATAGATCCTGCACATTTGCAAATATCTTTCCCCCTATTGTTTCAAGACTGACACCCCAGGTAATGCATCAGTGAGTATGACACAGTGGGAGAACGCTTAAAAATGACACAAAAGCGAACAAAAGACCTGAGAGACATGCAAGGTCCGGGCAGGGCCTGAACCTCTGTGTAATTCAGATATATGAGAAATACAGGATTTATTGATTTCCTGATTTCAGGTTTACCTCTGCTGCTCTGCGAGTGTCAAAAGGCTCTTAAGTGGCACAGAGTAAAAGAAGAGGATTTGGCTTGGCTGTGCCAGTCCCTGTTTTGAAAGAAAAAAACGTGTTGGGACTGTGAGGCTACACGTGGTGCCCACAGGGCCCTCCCAGCCAGCTGAGAAGGGGAGAGCACAACCCTCTGTCTGCAAGGACTGCGAGGCACAGGGGTCCCCCAAGGCAGGGGTGCTCCTGCGTGTCCCTGGCAGCACCTGGGGCTCATGCTGGTGGAAGTGACCAGAGGTGCAGCTCCTCTCCCACCCCTTGTGTAGGTCACATCTGTGAACAGCAGCACAGATGGGTGCACTCACAGCCTGCCCCACATGTGCCTTTCCCCCCAGGAAGGCAAATCGGATGAAGCTGGATGCTGCCAAATGTGGCAAGAGGGCAAGAACTTGGGCATCCCACCTTGACTGCTGAGGTGGTAGAAGACATTGGACATTTTCTTCCTGTGTGAACGAGGCCTCTGAAGGGCTCCTCATTTTTTCATAACAAGTCTAAATTGTATACATTGAGTGAATTAATCTGGACAGGGTTCGATGAGAAATCAATTTCACTAGATGAAGTGCACAGAAAACTGGTAGGTTTACGTGTGTGAAAAGGTGACAAACCATAGGTGCAATATTCAGGGACAGACAGAAGAAAATGCTATCCATCACAATACAAAGCACTGGATGACTGGAGGCAGAAAGTCTGAGGAGGAACTGATTTCCATTTTTGGTTTCTAATGCTACAGGGCCCAGACAGACTGCATGAGTGCACATTTTGTGCATTTGCATGAACAAAGGTGCTCAGCAGCCTTATAAATCACCACAGAACCCTTGTCTGTCTCAAGGAGGTGTCACTGCTTATTATTCAGGTTGCCTGACACATTCCATTAACAAACACTATTTTCAGCTGCTTATAATTCTAGCTAACTTTACCTATTTGGGATGAAAATTTCCATGGAAAATGTCTGCCTCAGGCCAACCATTTTTTGAAAAATATATACCAAACCTATTTCTAAGAGTGATATTCAGTAAACAGACATAGTATATAGCCTGCATTGAAAAGGTCATTTTGCCTTTATCAGTAGCAGGATTTGCTTATGACCTGGAGAAGAAATTTGAGATTTAGTAGGACTTCTTTGGGGCAAAGGATATTGCTGAGACAGAGATAGGAGATAGTTCAGAAAAGAACATACAGTTTGAAGAGGAAAATTCAAACTGGTAAGCAAAGGGGTTAGAACAAATCACCAGAGCTGGAGAACAGGACAACAAGACAGAGATGTGATTGGAAAAACAATGGTGGAAAGAAAGATGAGTTTCAGGCAGGGTTTGGAGTCTTATGGGCTGTTGGTGGAGACCAGCTAAGTAAGGAAATGGGGATGGAGAAGAGAGGTGGCTTTTGGGGCCTGGGAGGGCAGGTGCAGGGAGGAGAAGAAATCAAGAGAGAGAATGGACCGAAGCATGTCCCACAAAAACATGCTGCCTTCCCAGGGCTACACTCAAGCCCAGGTCCTGAGTCTCCAAAGTCAGCTCTGAAAGCACCAGCAAATGATGGAGCACATAGAGAAGTTAACAACCTACTCCTCTTGCAGCCTATCCCAAGCTGAAATCTACTTTAGGGATCTGAAGGTGGCAAGTCTGCAGGGCAACCATGCAGTGGCATCTCTACTTTTTAAATTCATTTTAATTCAAGGAAATTCCACCACCCAGCACACTCTGTACACTCATGCAGAAGGGCACACACACAAATGTCCCTGAAAGAGCACTCACTGCTGCAAAGCCACACGTGCAGACAGACGTTTCCAGAGCCGCCCAGGCCCTCTGTAGAGAGAACAACTACTCCTCCTCATGTGAAAACAACACATAAAGCACCAGCTATTTCAGCTTAGAATACCTGACTGAGTGCTCAACTTTGTCATTCTAGGAATGTCTTTTTAACTTAAATGATGGGTGTGCATAGACAACTGTGACAGAGACTGCCCACACACTGGAAAGACTTGTTTCTCTACTGACCTATGAACTTTGAATTTTTACAAAAATCAGGTTTTTAAGCTCATTTTTGGGTCTTGCTTTGTTGCTGAGGGGTGGGGAGGAATGACTGCGTCACACAGCTGCCTTGCACAAACATGTCACAAGTCAGTGACAAATAAACCTCGTACCCACAGAAACTCTGCTACAGGCTGTGATGCTTGGTTTCATATTAGATGCAAGATTTGTGTATGCTCAGTTTTCCCAACAAGAGGGAGAGACTTACATGAATGCTATGCCCCAGTGCTGCCCAGCCTCATTCCCAGCAGACTCAAAGAGAGGTAGTGCAACCAAGGTGATGGTGGGGGCAATTGTCAGGGGGCCGATGAACCTCATCAGAAATCCAATCAGGCCAGAAAATCCAATGAAGATTTGAAAGCAGGAAGCCACAATGATAGCTCCTTGCACCTGGAAAAATGGAGGAAGAAAACAGAGGTTGGAAGACCCTTTCCTTCATCAGTCAGTGCAAATCCAGCGTGAGAGCCAGGCTCAGTGTCCAGTCACAGAGTGGCATGGAGGTCTCCCACTGACAACAGTAAAACCTGGCTGAACATTATGCCTGGGGATGGACCACCAGAGTAGCAGCACAGCACCTCCCTCTTTGGCTGATGAATATAGTCCTCACCAGGGCTAATTTTGTTCCAAAGATCACCTCCTCCCTGTCCTCTTGGTCCACCCAAGCATGCATCAGCTGCCCTGCACTCTCCTTCCTGCTCCCCCCAAAGCAGGGGAAAACCCCTTGCCCTGAAAACAGGAGCAAGGCCATGATCTCTACTGTCTCCCTTCCGGGAAGAACTTGAATCACTTCAGCACAGTGGTGGGGCAGGTGAGTCATTACAGGCTCTGTTTTTTCTGAGTATCAGTTTCCCTCCGGGAACACATTTATCACTCTGAACTGCCCGTGTTTGACAATCACTGCTAAGGAGCCAGCAATTACATTCTGAAATGCTACTCACTTCAGCGTCAGCTTCAGGCAGGGGACTCAGGGATAAGGCTGCTCTCTGCCTTCTCAGATTTGGTGATAAGCCCAGGTTGGGTCCTCTGTGGTGCTGAGCACCTTCCCTTCCCCAACTCCAAAGGGAAGAGAAACACAGAGTCTGGGTGAACCACCCAACCTGAAAGGAGAAATCAGCAGTGTCCTTGTGATAGATTTATGTGTATCAGCGGAGAGAGCAGCCTGTGCTGCACAGCAAATCCTTGGTGAGCTCTTAATGCTTCCCAAGTGGTTTGCAAAGCACACCAACAAATGGATGGACAGAGGCAAATTTAGCCACTTGCCCTAATAAGACAATTGATGTAGAATGAGGCAATGAGATCCCTCACCTTTCCTTCTCCCTTCTGACTACCTAAGATGCCCTTTTCCTTAATATTTACAGTAGGTTTTGCCTTGCCTTTCTTTTTGCTAGGTTTCCTGTGCTTAGACAGGGTCCTTTACTTGGAAACATTTTTCCTCCTGTGCTTCCTCAAGGCTAGCCATGCTTCATGGAGAAGGGATCTGGCTGGACCAGTGGAGACTTTGCAGGGACCATAAATCACATGAGGAGGTGTGCATGTCTCCTGTTCAGCAGCAGTGAAGCACCTGCTTTTTTGACAGAGAATAAAAGCTTAGGAAGCTGCAACAGGAAGAAGGCCAAGGTCCATTGGGAATAGAAGTTTCTCCAGCAGTGATGGCCGTGACATGGTCAGGCACTTTCCTGAAAGCAAAGAGTCCTGACACAGAGCAGGTGCCACTGAAAATGTAATATACCTCTCGCATCCGTGTCTGCCAGACTTCAATGAATTCTGGTGAAGAAGCATTCACCAAGGTGGCATTCTGTGTCCAGGCAGGGCACTTCCAACTGGGGAGAGACAGCATTGCCAGGGTGGGGGTCAGAAATGCGAAAGTCCCTCCTTGGATAATAGGCAACCTTGAAAGGAGCAGAGGGAAAAGATAACAAGTGAGAATGCTACAAACTCAGCTCCATAGGGGTCAGAGAAAGGAAAGTAAAATAAATTTTAAAATCAGTTTGCCCATGGCCTCTGACAGTATCTTTTGAAATGTTCTGGCAGGTCTCCATCACTGACCATGGGTGGGAATTGCAGCCCATTGCATGCAAGAGAAACAATGTGGGTGAAGAGCTGAGGTTTGAACACCAGCAGTGGAGGGGCAAATTGGTGCTACAGTCAAATGCCGCTACCCACATTAAGGAAAAACAGTCCTCCTAAGGGCTGATGAGACCACAGACCTGCATAGAGCAGAAAAACAACCAAAGGAAAAATCTGGAGGAGGGGAGAAGACCAAGGAAGAAAAATGGTGAGACTGAAGAAAAGCTCATCATCAACCCTGGTCTGAATCTTCCCAATATCTAGTTGCTCTCTCCATCCCCTTCAGCTGCCTCAGTTTTCTTCACAACCTATTCATAAACACAAGGACATGCACTGGCTACTGCCCATGTCACAACCATCCTCAGCCTGAGGGCAGTCGAAAACATGACTTGGCTTTTAGTACACCACGTTTTAAAGCCAATTCCTCTGCTGTGTTTCCACTGACGCTTGAAAGGAAACCTGCAGGGAGGGGTCTGGGGCACTGAGTGGGTGAGACCTTGGCTCTCCCCCCATGCCATGTGTTTTCTGGTTTACCATCTCTCCAGGAAGCCCTCAGGTTAGCAAGGAGCTTGTACCTCCAGAGGAGCTCAGCACTGGTTTTGTGCAGAGCTTTATAAAGCAGAGTGATGCTCCTATGAGTTACACCAGCCTCTTCTCTTTCCACACGTGAAGAAATGGAGACACAGACCTAAAAGGCCTGACTGGCTCCTCTAAGCCCCACATGCTTTAAGCTGCCATTGCAGTGCAAGTTGTCTTAGCTGTTCCTCTAGTGTACTTGAAAATCCCAAAGCTGCCTGAGGGCTGGCATAGCAGCCCTGAAATAGAAAGGGAAACTTCTGAGGTGCCTCTGCTTCCTTCCCTTTAGGAAGCATCCCTGGTAGGAGCCCCAAAAGCAACCTCTGCTTGTGCCAGGATCTCTCACGGCACCTCCTCTGGAAAGCAATGGGGCATCAAGCTGGGTGAGTGCTGTTGCGGGTCACAGATTTGCCTGAAACAGAGGCGTTTGCACCATTCTCTGGAAAGCACCTGAAAACAAGAGATGGCGTAGCCGTAACATCATCGTGTCTCTGTCACCTAAACCAGATACTTTTACCACTGCAACTACCATGCACAACTGAAGCACTGTCGAACCTTTGACAGTGAGTCATATTTGAGTATCAGTTATCTCTGGAGTCACCTACTTACGGTATTTGGCCAAATATGTTGCAGCCTTCAAACAATTTTGCTGGGCAAGGCAAAAAACAAACAAACGAAAAGAAATAGAGAAGGTCCAGTGCCATGACTTAAATTAACAATAGATTTATAGCTTCTGCTGTGTTGGTCCTTGAGCTATTTCACAGCCAGTGCTGGCATGTGTGGGCTTGGAGCAAAATGAGGTGCCAAGGTGATGCTTATGGGGCACACTGAACTCTTTCCAGTGGGGTTCGCAAGAGGAAAGCTCCAGGATTAGGGAAGGAAATATTACGCTCTGATAATGTCTACATGATGTCAAAGCATTTACTAAGCAGGGCTCACCATCATGGCAAATGACCTGTGTTTCCTCTCAGGAGCTTCTTGGATAGTGTCTCCAGTGACTGAGACTCGTCGCTGCTTTTTCATGCTGTGTAACGTGACTGAGCTGCAGGTTGCAGTGGGTCAGCTCTTCCCTCAGCTATTGCTTCTGGAGGGCTGCTTCTGATGGGAACCTCCCCAACTTCATGGCCAGTTCCCATCTGTCTGTTCTTGTGCCAACACTGTCTTTTAGCCAAAGGGGTTTCTGCCCTCCAACTTCTCTCCCAGCTCACTTACAGGCTGCAGCTGTCACCCACGCCTGAGCTGCCACTTGGCCACACTAACCAGGCCAGCCTCTGCAAGAGGAATGGTTCAGTCCCCCTTCTCCATGCCACATTAACAGATCGTCTCCATGCCTCTTCTCCTGTGAATTAATCCCAAATATGGACACCAGGAAGTGTGCAGAGCACTTAGCCGACAGCTCCCCAGGGCCTTGGAGAGTGGCACAGAACTTTTCCAGGGAAAAGCATCCCTCAAAACTCATTATTTACCTCTTTTCTGTCTGTCTTGTTGGTGCATTATGGTCATCAACTGTTACAGGCTTTCAGAAAACAGTAAAAGGAGAAAAAATTATCTGTTTCCAACTGTCTGCTCAAGTTTGTCCCACCTTTCTGGTAGGAAAAAAGGCAAACAGCACCCTCAGCAGGGCAAAAGCCATTCAAGTTTATCCATACCACTTCATTTGATCTGTTGTTCCTCATTTCGCTATTCAGCCATGGGAGAGGTTCCCTGATACTCTTCCATCCTCAGCTCAAGGTGAGCAGGGGATGTCACAGCTCTCAGGTATTCACACAGGCATTTGGAGGATGCCTGGGAGAACTTCAGCCTGAATTACACAACTACAGTCATGCACCCCAGCCTGAATTTAGCTGAAGAACCAAATTCTCTCTTTTTAGTGGTCAGGGTACCCCCCTTCCTCCACTGATCCTGTAGCAATGGAGGAGAAGAGGAGCACCCTCCAGGAAGAGTTTGTCTACATCCACTTCTTTAGACACAGAGATGCGGAAAAGTTTCAGTGGTGAAAGAAATAGGAGGAGTTAAAAATATTTTGTGGAGCTGACAGTTGACCAGTGCTTTGAAGGCAGAAGTTTTAACCAGGTCCCTCAGATTCAGAACCCAAAGAATGTGTACTTTTTGCCTTTGAAGTGAGAAACACAGGTTCCCACCCTACTGGAGATAAAAACAGTCTGCGGAAAGAGAGAGGCAGCCCAGAGTTATGACAGGGGAAATGGAAGAAATTTTGCAAGGTCTGAAAAGATACAGGGTCTTTCTGGAAACGAAATGTTTCTCATTAAGTGATTCATTTTCTAGGTACTGTATGGCAACTCCATGCTCATCTCACTACTGTCTCTTAAACAGCTCATCTGCAAAGAGGATTTACCTTGCTTACATTCAGACCACGAATCCTTGAGCATGGGAAGTGGCACTGCATAACAGGACATGCTGCAGAGCTCCTCCCTAAGCAGCAGCAGATGGAATTCAGTTTCTCCTAATTATCCCTTCCCCTAGAGTTTCATATGGAATCTGTGCTCCATTGATCCCAGGCACATATCAGAAGGCTCCTGCCTCAGCCAAAGGGTCCCTGGGTAAAGGGCAAGCAGATACTATTTGCTGCATGTTGCAATGCTTTACTGTTTTGAGGACAGATTCCTTACAAGCCCAGGAAGAGGTGTTTGAAGTATCAGAAGATGCAAAAGTCAGAACAGCGAGGTAGCCCTGCAAAGCTCTCATGTACAGTAATTTCAGGGTGCTTTGGCATGTGCCCTGATTGCCCAAGGGTAGCAAATGACTCTCACTGATAGATAAACTTTACAGCAGGGTGGTGGCCAAGCACATAGTAACTGCTCAGCACAAAGTAATTGCTCACGTGTCCCAGTTCTTGCTTTTGGCCTACCTGACTCCGAAGAGGACTTGCAGCAGGGTGCAAATTCCTGAGACAAAGAAGATGGTGCTGATCAGATGGCTCTGGGTGAGTAAGTCGTGCTGGAGGCAAAGCTCTTTGGAGAGGATCAGCGGGATAGCTACAAGACCTCCCATGGCTGTCAGGAAGTGCTAGAAGACACAGAGAAAGACTGGGTGAGGAAGGACACAGAACTAGCTTTATATTATTACTGTGCTGTTGAGGGAAATCTGAAAGCAACTCACAGATTTGTGTTTGGGTGGTACAAGTATTACCCATTCTCTCTTCTGTTGTAGCAACCTTAAATCTCTGTTAGGGGCTGTTCCAAAGTACCTACAAGAATTGCAATGTATCCACTCAAATTTCTCCTACTTTTCATGCCCGAAGGCCTTTGTAGTGCTCTGGACTCCCCAGCCCATTGTCAAACACAACCAGCTAATCTGCAGCACCTGCAGACAAAGCTGTCAGGGCTACTCTTCCAGAAAGATGGGTATGTCCCAAGGCAGAGGGAGAGAGCAATCAGGCAAAGTAAATGCAAATATTTAAGTCTCATTCACACCACAAATGATAACATCAAAAGCTGGCACATTGGAGCTACAAATTCTTTACCATCAGTAGCTTTTCTCACACAGTGCAGTTATGGATAACCATAAAAACCGGATGCCAAGGAATGGAAGAACTGTATTTCACAGAAGAGTCACAGACATATTTCTACAATGACCTTTAGTTAATGACTAAATATGAAAATAATTTTTCAAACTTACTTTTGCTTTAATTATTAACCCTGGTTGTGAGCTGTCACCCTGGAGCACAGTGGTGGAACTGGTGGCACTCAGAAACTCACTGTGTTCATTAGAGGCATGTTTTATTAAAATTATGGTGCTGCTTGTTCCGAAAACCTTGAGTTGATAACACTCTAAATTTGAGACAGCCATTTAAGGAAAAAAGGTACAAAATTCCAAGCACGGTCCATCATTACCTTAATCATTCTGAGGTCTCTCTTCCCAAGGCTCCATACCCAGCATGGCATTGGTGGCATTGTGTGGTTTATCACTGCTGGGCATGGACACCAGCCAAAGCAGTGTGTGCACTTCTGCTTAGGTTTTGTTGCTGTGGGAAGGCAGAAGTTCAGAAGCCCTTACACAGTTTACCTTCAGCCGAGGTACACAACCTGTTGTTATTAATTCTTTGGCCCCAGCCTTGGGACTCTGCCTTACCATTTGCACTTCAAAGGGTGCAATGTAGCTGTGGGCACAAGGATGACAGTCAGCGCTCAGGATGTGGTGGGAAGGACTGGAGTTCAACAAGATCCAGTCCCACAGCTCCAGTTGTGCCCAGTGAAAGTCAAGGACTCCCAAATTCAGGTTTTACACCCATTAACTGGCTGAATAGCTGTGAAACTTCCACCCACCCCCAGCCTCCAGCTGCTCCCCTCCTCGCACCTGAATGCCCAGCAGGATGCACAGATACCAGGGAGGCACATCTGTGACAGTGTAGGCAAGCTTGATCCCACCATGGCCAGTGCCCCCACCTTCCTCTGGGCCCTGGGCAGCGCAGTCCGGTGAGGAGCAGTAGTGGCTTCCATCTTCACCCTGGACAACAGGAGAGACCCTTTGTTAGCCACAGCCTGGCCCTGCAGGCACCCAGCAGCCACCTCTCTTGGAGCCACACTCCATGTCTGGCAGGAACACCTCCTGTGCAGCTGTCAACAATGCTAGGGTGTCAAAAAAAAAAAATTACCAAGAAGGGGAAATTAAAACTGAGATACAAAACAACTACAAAACATTTTTAAATGCACGTGCTTGTCTAGGCTTGAAGAAACATTAGAGGGTGTCTCAACCTCAGAGGGACATCCAGACAAAGTGTCTTAGTATCATTAAAGCCTAGGTAAGGATGAAGAAACTGCAACCAGAAGCAAGGGAGAGTGTGCAATGGGTTTATCAGCAAAAGGTGCACTGTCCTCTGGTCTCTGCCCCTCCTGGAAATTCCACCCAAACAGCATTTTTGATAAAATATGCTAAAACACCTGGCTGCCACTGATTACTGAGTAAAAGCATGCTTTATATTTCATTTCCTTGGTCTTCTCTTTCCAATCCTTACCAGTGTTCTGCCTCAGTAAACACACCTGCATTTTGTCTTACTAGAAAACCTCACTCGTGCAGAGGAAATGGGTAAAATACAGGGACACTAGGGGATGGGAAATCCCAGTGTCCATTCCAAAGGAGCCAACTGAAATTGCTCCCCAGGAGGGCTCAGATCCCTCCCCTCCCTAAGCAGCTAGATCCCCAGGGCTCCCCTAGGAGCTGTATGTCTTGTAGAGTTTACTTATATAAAGATGCATTTTGCCAAGGAATTTCTTTGTTCAAGATCCCTCCCCAGAGGCACCCAGAGGCTCTAGCTGTTTCTACCATAGCACCACTCAGATAAACTACCTTAATGGACTTAAAGCCTGAGACTCTGCTATGAGGTACCTAAGGAAGAGAAGCTTCTTTAACAAACATGGTGTATTTACTCAGCCTAGGCAAACTGGGAACATTACAGATACTTAAAAAGAGATAGGTGAAGGCAGAGTTAATTCCAACTGAACTCAGGCATGAACTTCAAGAGCAAATGGCATTTCTTAATAACTCCCTGTGGAGACACTTCATTTCAGAACAAGAGAGCCTGAGCCATGGATTAACAAACGTACAGCAAGGTGCTTAAGACTGCCCATGCATGGAGTTATTTGGGGACAACTACTCCTGAATAACACCATGGGTAGACGAATGCTAAGCTAGGCAGACAGCAGTAAGCTCCTTTCTTTTCAGTGCAGTTTTCCTTGTGTTAGCCAGGAGGCATATTCCAGCCAGGCAGAGCCTGTGCCAGCAACAGTCCTGCATGATCATCACATGAGGGCCTGACCCTCCCCAAGAGCTGGAGGAGAGTGAGCAAGCAAGGCTCAGCAGGGGAAAGATGGAGTGGAGATAACAGGAGGAGACAAGATCAGAGGCAATGGACTCAAACTGAAATGCAGGAGGTCCCATCTTAACATCAGAAAACACTTTTTCACTGTGAGGGTGACCAAGCGCCACCCAGCTTGCCTAGAGTGGTTGTGGATTCACCGTCCTTAGAGATATTAAAAAACCGTCTAGACACAGCCCTGGGCAGCTGGCTCTGGGTGACCCTGCTTAAGCAGGGGATTTGGAGAAGGTGACCTCCAGAGGTCCCTTCCAACTTCAGGCAGCCTGTGATACTGAGATGCTGGCAGGAGGACAAGGCAGGAGCAGTGTGGAGCAGGGAAAGGGAACTACTGCTGAAAGTTGTCAGCCCAGCTGCTCCCATGAACCCAGGGGACCAGGACACTTTCCATGTGCCTCGGGCTCCAGGCACAGCATCAGGGTCCTCAACCACATCTTAAATACGTGCATCAGGAGGGCAGTCAGAAACTGAACTGCTTGAACCAGAGGCAGAAGACAAAGGTCTTCTACCTTCTTTGGGGTGATTCAAACCAGAAGAAGTCACAAGCCTGATATGCATTATGGCAGAGCAAGTAGAAACAGAGACCCTGTTAAAAATAATGACAGAAAACCTCTGACTCTGACCACTTCCCTGACCCTCTGCCCACAACTGGCACAGCATTCCCACCTCCACTGCTCACAGCAAGCTCAGCCAGAGCTATCTAAGAAATGCGGGACTTGTATACTGGGAGATTAAATTGCCTCCTCCAAGGTTCCCCAGACAAGTGGTCTGTGCCAAGGTAGCAAGATGGTTGCAGGACCCCACTCCTTCACACCTTCTGACAGAAAAATAAGCACCTTTTTTATTTTCTACTGCGGGTGATCCCTGCTGTGAGGTACTCTGTGCCCCAGGCTCTTGCTCTATGGCTGTTATAGACAGCAGCATTCCCAGTGCACCGCACACCCCTGGATTGCCACGTCATTTACAGCTTTTATTTCCCTTCTGTAACTCCACAGGGTGCCCTTCCCCACTGACTCCCAAACCCCTTTTTCACCCACTTTTCTGAAAATTCACCCCACTGGAAATAGGTTCAGAAGACAAAGAAACACATTTCTTACTAGGCTAACTTTCTACTGTAATTTTACTAATTAACAGATAAAATGCTGTACACAGGCACGCAGCCACAGGGAGCCACGAGATCACTTGCTTTTTAGTACAGATACACTCACGCTGCTGTTCATCTCCATTATCATTTTAGAAATAATAGCAAGGAAAGAAGTTAAAAGGGTGCCAGAGAGCAGAAAGTACGCTGAGGCTGCAGCAGCAGCAGTCGGCTGTACTGAGGAAATCATTCCTCGGATTCTTGTCAATAAGGGCCAAGACAGACATTACCACACATCGGAATCCTTGCAGCCAGCCCAAGCCCCCAGTTTTCCCTTTCTCCTCCTTGCACAGGGCTCGCACCTGTTTGTGCAAGAATTACCCTTCAGAGAGCAGACTCACCACAAAGCTGGGGTTATCTAGCCCGTTGAGATCTTTGTCTGAGAAGGGGGTCATGCCTTCCACTTTCCTTCACCAACTGCCTTGAAAAAGAAAGATCAGTCAGAAGAGGAAAGCCTCCCAAATTCCCACTCTTACCAGTCAAAACAGCTCTAAAGAAACGGGTTGAGAAGCTGGACTTCAGGAGCCAAGCAGCACTCAGTCCTAGCTATTCATGTGAGCTGTATTGCAGAAGCATTTCCTTTCCTTTGGCTTATGTAAGTGACTCCTTTTCTCCAGCTGATTAGAGGACCGGCATTCAAACCAAACTGGAGAGCAGCCCTTCCCTGGAATGAGTGAATCAGTAACTGATGGCAGAAAAAACTTGATCCATAGGTAAGGATGCTCGAGGGATCAGGTGTCCTGGCACAGCCTTGAAACTTATTGCTTCATAGCTGTTTCAACAGCAACTTTCATTTTCTGTGTGGGTTGGGCCTCTTTGAAGATCTTTGTCCTCATCTTTAGGAAATTCAATTTCTAGATAGTTTCACTCATTTCATATGTAAACTACTGTGTATTTTGGCCTAGGCATAAACATCATCATCTTGTATGATACGCCTATTATAGCATGAAAAAATGTGACTTTTACTGGGAACTTATTTAAGGCAGCAACCAATGATCAAGTGTTTAGATATATTAGTTGTTTAGCTTATTTAAGTTTTAAATAGAATGAGTCAGAGTTACAGTATTGTGTGATTTAGAATGCTGTTTGCTTAGCTTTGCTTGCTTAGCATGGGTAGCTGGGGATACTGAAGCCTTGAGCCATAAGCTGTGGACTTTCACCAAGATATGCTTCTGGCTGAAATAAAATTAATTTTCCTAGTAACTGGTACAATGCTGTGTTTTGTCTTTAGTATGAGAAGAATATACTGATAATACATGGATGCTTTAGTTTTAATCCTGAGTCGAAGACTTTTTTAGTTAACCATGTTCTGTCAGTGAACAAGAAGTGCAAACTGCAAGATAAGAAGGCTACAACCATCAGCAGAAACTCAACTCGATAAAATAAGGTAACAGCTTGCCTGCATGTAGAGAGAAAAATAGTGCAGTAAGATATTAGAAGACTCCAGACCAAAAGCCACCATTGGACTAAAAAAGTGCATTAATTGCATGCGTGGGGTAGGTGTGATAGTGATAAGCATGTAATGCCTGGGTATTTGTTCATGGTCCTTCTCTGAAGACATTCAGCTCAAGCTGACCTACTGCTGTACCACTCTATTAAATTGTTTATTTTTATAAATTCTGATGCCTGACACTCTGCTATGGGAAACCTGTGGCTGAGACTGAAGGAGGAGGAAGTGTACCTGAGAGTGGGGGGGTGTGTGTGTGAGGAGTCAAAACGGGAACCTGTCAGCTCACTGGAGCTGCTCACTGCAAAGGTACTCTGGTCTCAGCAGTTATAGTCTTGGGTGGAGGTGGGGTGTGACTCCTTGAATGCTGTGAGAATGCTCAGGCAGCGTCTTCCTTCACACAAGCCATCAGAATGCGACATCAGAGAGGTACAGAAAATGTAAGACTGAAAAAAGATGGCTTCAGGTCATCTGATTATCTCCATGCAGCTAAGATTCACAGCTGGTGGCCATCAGATGGCCCAAAGCATAGTTACCCTTTTCTTAACAAGTAGCAAATGGTGTTAATGCACCCCCCACCCTAACCCTACTGAGATTACTTTAATTTAATGGCTTCCTGAGGCAGTGCACTTCCCAGAACAGCTGCAGAGAACTCCTGCAGAAAGGGGCATGCTATCACCTACCCTCAGGTGATACTACACCACGCATTGAGAACATCTGATTTCGACTCAGGATGCAGTGGAACTGAAATAAGCCCTGGTCCGTATTCCTCCTGGAGAGTTTTGGTATTCTCAGCCCTTCTCTTGAGACCAGGACCGCGTTACAGAATGGGACAACCTCATCCTAAACACTGTCAGTGAAGTTATGACCTACTGGACAGATAAATTCTAATGCATCAAAATCATTGAATCATAGAATGCTTTGGGTTGGATGGGACCTTAACGATCATCTAGTTCCAATTTCCCTGACATGGGCAGGGATACCTTCCACTAGACCAGGTTGTTCAAAGCCCCATCCAGCCTGGCCTTGAACACAGTGATCACATGTTCACAGCTCTGCCAGGTTTCTTCTCTGAAGCCCCATTATATGGGAATGTCCGCATATTTTTAACCACAGAGGGTGCATTTCCAGTCTCCAATCTGTGTGAAAGTTATCTTGGCACAAGGCCACTTTTCTTCTGCAAGCTTTAAACAGGAAATCTTCCTGGTCAAACTACCCTGGACACTTTCACCCTCAACTCTACCAATTCCTAGCACAGAGGACCAAAACCAGCCAGTTGTATAGACTTACTCATCTCTTTTTATCTAGTGCAGTGCGTGGTTGCAGTTCATTGCATATTTACTGTTTCATTACATATATCAGCTGTGTCCATTAAGCAATACCAGAGAGGATGCACCATTGCAAGGCTCTAAGAAAAGAAGCATCAGATTTTCCTATTCCTTTTTTAAGGTACATTCCTGCTTGCATTCCTAGATGGTAAGAGTGCAGTTCTCCAAGCAGTCGTCTAAATCCGACCATTCCAATACTCCTCACTTACCGTACCCTATTGCAAAAATCAGTCACTGTGCCTCACAATCTGATTGTGACTTTTCCTTACACAATATTCCTCTGAGTTAATCTGTCAGTAGGAAATAGGTCCTACACAGCCAAAAGCCTGAACATCAGAGTAGGCCTGTTAGGAGTGAAGAGTTTAACAGTACCAGTCTCTGGGCAACAGAAGGTTAATAATCTCTAATCTAGATGAAAGTTACAAAATAGTATGATGTACTTATGGGGTTCTTGTGAAATGGCCCAGTGTGGAATATTCTGCCTTTGGAAATAGGCAAGAAAAATAGGAAGTCTCTGTGTAATGCACATTATTTGTGTACATCACGTATATATGCACATATTGATATTTATGTATATGTAACAGGATTAGCAATAAATTACTAAACTATGAAGTTTTTCGGAGCAAGGAATTTTTCAATTAGCAAAGATGCATGCTTAAGTAGTAATGCCATCAACTACTGGTTATTGATAACAGCCTAATCATTATATGAACAGCTTTTAGTGTAAATGAGGAGGTACCCACCTCTTCAAGATATTTATTCAAGTTATTCAGGAAATAAAATAAAAGTATAATACAGCTTGCCTTTAGACTTGTGCGTCTGGCGTATCTCCTACTATCAGTCAAGTTACCTGGCCAGCTGCTCACAACAATAAAGTCTGGCTCGGTTTATGCCCCTGGGAGCAGAAGCAGCCAACTATCTGCTGAAAGCAACTAATCAAGGAAAACCTTGGGAATGTTGGAGACCAAGTTCAAATATTCAGGTTTGACCCCAAGTCTCCTGTATCCACGAGGAGAACCTAGACCATCTGTATCCTGACTCTCGCGACAGGGTCATTTTCTCTCTTATCTACATTCCACCTTCCAAGTCTTTCCAGGGCGTGTTTCATAATGAATCAATCCGTAATGTCACCCTGAGATGCAAACCTGAACTGTCCCTGACTATGCCTCCTCAGCCAAGGAGCTTCCCCCACTCCTTAGGTGTCCGTGCCTAATTGCAGTTGGGGTGACAGCAGTATGGCAACTTCCAAGGCCCGACTGGTTGATATAGATGTGGCAAGTGCCTGCCTCATACAATCCCTAGAAGATCTGTGTGGTGACAAATCTGAACATGCTGACAGATTTATCCAGTACCAGTGGCTACAGGCGGGTTTGGTAGCTGAGAGCCCTCCCTTTGACCCTCTGCAGTGCAGGCACTGATACATGAGCTCCCTTTCCTTCAGTGGTCGTCTCTAAAATTTCCAGTGCACCTTAAAATCCAAGTCCCAAACGGGATAGATAAAGTAAGCCCTTCTTCTTTCCCAGATTCTAGAACAGTCAAGAGTGACTGGCTCAGCTGAATGAGAGGCATCCCTCCGTGTGGGGCTGTGCACATGTAACCCAGGGAGGTGCAGATGTTGTAGTCAGTCATGCCAAGCCCCTTGCTGAGAGGGCAGGTTCATCCACAGCGCTATCACAAATCTGTGGCATTGAGTACTGGAGCTGGATAAAGGTGGGTTTAGAGAGAACTCAGGGCTATGAAATAAAAGTAGTGCAGTATAGAAAATGGATGTCATGGAGACATTGCACCTAAAAAAGTCCAAACACCGGAATCATCTTTCTGGTAAGCAGTTTGCTCTTCCACAGTGCTAGCTCTGCTTGGTTTGCATGAAGGATAGACTAGCAAGAGGGCTAAGCGAGTGACTTGCAATGACTAATTTAGTTACAAAACACCTCTACGTCCTTCTGTCTGCAAAACTTCTGCAAACAAAGAGGACCATCTATGGTCACTCACTTGAAATTAGTATGTGTGTGTTCACAAAATCATAGAATGGTTTGCATTGGAAGGGACCTTAAGCATCACCTAGTTCCAATTTCCCTGCCATGGACAGAGACACCTTTCACTAGAGCAGGTTTCTCCAAGCCCCATCCAACCTGGCCTTGAACACTTCCAGGGATAAGGCATCCACAATTTCTCTGGGCATCCACAACTTCTCTGCGGTTCAGAGTTCAGGAGTGGAATTATTCATCTTCTGAAGAAAAGTTCTACACCAGTCACTAGGTGGACCTGGGTCAGTCCAGCGCTTTTAGTCATGCCCTGCTGAAGTGCACAACTACTATTTCCCATGAGAAATGGGATCTCATCTAGTAAGTGCAACTGATGTAATACACTGCAACGTACTTGGGGTGTACAGTCAAGTTTCCTCGCAGAAAGTTTCCTTCCTTTATTTGATTAAAACACAACAAGGGAATAAACATGACCAAAGTAAATCCCTTTAACAGCCAGGATTCATTTCTTTCTATTTGTGTACCAGAATCTCTATGGCACAGCACAAAACTGAGTGCAGAGCTCTAGACAAAGAATTACCTGTCTGCTTCACCTTCCTCCTCCCATGCCTCTCAGTTGCCTTTTCTCCTCTAAACGACCTGGCATACAAAGACAACTGAGGCACTGAGGCACACACCTACATTCCAATTGACAGTTCCCCGTGTAAACAAGAGCGAATGTCCCAGGGAAACTGCACAGGCTTCAGTCAGACAGCAACACCCACCCAGCTGGGTGCAACACTTAACGCTTCCCTCACTCTTTTCTGTCAGGATCCCTGCAGTTGCCCAGCTCTCCCACCAAGTCTCCCCTGAGTCAGTCCCTTCTTCTTTCCTCCTGTCACCATTCATCCAGCTGAACCACCCATGAGGTAGGGTAATATATATACATATATACACACATATGGTGGGTTTATTTTAGAACAATTTGGTTGCAATGGAGAGAAGCTACGTAGCCATTTTGGTTATTATCTTTAGAAATATAACAATATAAAAGTATCGCTAAAGAAGTGCTTGTTCTTCTCCAGGGCTGGTGCTTTTTCATGTCAAAACAGCACAATAGCAAACTGCAAAGCTGACACAGGGGCTGTGCCGAAACAAGGAGAATGGTATGAGGATTTGGGCCATGACAGGATGGAAAAACACCTAAGGGAGATTAAAGTAGAAATCCCAGTGTCACTGTGCCATGCTGATGACAACACACCTCTGCTTGGCTGCCTGTGCCACAGGAAGGGAGATGCTGCTTTCTCTGGCCAGCTGCACCAACATGAGGAGAGGCAGGGCACGGGGTTGGGACAAGGTAGAGGGTAGCTGTGCACCATCCCCCCCAGGGCTGGGGGCATCCTGGCCTGGTGGTAGGGACCAGGATTGGTGGGACAGGTCAGACAAGGGAGCTCCAGGAGCTGATCCCAGCTGGGGTGTCAGCTTTAAAGCTGTAGAGCAGAGGCTGGAGGAGAAAATTATCAAGGGCAGGGTGACATTCATGCAGGTAGGAGCGTGTGAGAGGGACACTTTGGCAGAAGCTAGATTTAAAAGTCTCAAAGTCACACAGGAGAAGGTAGGGGAAATGCCTCTTTAGTCCGAGTAAGTTTTATCCCTCAGTGGAACCTCATCAGCCAGCAGGGAAATCTGAGTGCAAGTGCAAGTGCAAGAGACGTTTGCACCAGCTTTGAATACCGTCAGCTGAGCTTTGCTTTGCAGGCTGCTGTGGTGGAGAAGCAGCTCTTGAAGGAGCTCAGGCAGAGGGAATCTGCCAGGAAGGTCCCTGCCAAGACTCTGGAGCTGGGAGAGCTGCAGCCCCTGCGCCACACCAGCTTCCCTGTTAGCTCCCCTTCCTTTTAGCCTTCCTGACAACGAAAGGGCTTGCTGAGCTAAGGCATGGACATGCTCCTTTCCTGAGTCCAAAGTCACTCCCTGAAGGAACATTCCGGTGCCCAACTCCCCAGCTTGGTGCAGGTGACTGCCTCTGTAAAGCAGGAAGCAGGGAACAGCATTGAAATCCCACTCCGGCAGGATATTGATTTTGTAATAATAAGCCCCTTTATCTCCCTCAGCCCCAGGACTAGCTCTTAAGAGCATTAGTAGAGGAATAATCCATGTCATCTACTCAGCATTTTGAGCACAAGCATGGTTATTGTGTCCCAAGGGTTTTGCTGAGCCTGTTCATTCCCTGGCACGCGTGACAAGACTTACTGCTGCTGACCCCTGAAGGCTGTGCTTGCAGCATGTGCTTGGTCCCCAGCTACTTAACGTTGGGACATACCCAGCAGTGGGGAGGGGGACTGCCTTGGCTCTTCCCACTCTCCTCCAGCCGACGGCAGCAGAGGGACCAGCTCATAAGCAGGAGGAAGGTGCACGGGCACCGGCCTCAGGGTCAGCAGAGGAGCCACTTCAGGGTCAATCGCATCAGACTGGACAGCTGTATTCCCAAAGTCCATGGGGTTGGCTGCAACCCAGCTCCCAGGAGGCTCCAAGGCAGGCTCCTCTGCCGTCAGTGCTACACCGTCACACAGCCCAGCCTGCCTCAGAGCTTTTACCTTCATTGCACAAACAAACAGCAAATTCTCTGCAGTCAGAAGGGGAAAAGAAACAAAAGAATACAAAAAACTCCAACAAACCAGCAGTATTCACTGAGCCAGGGAGAAACACACCTCCTTGGTCTGCTCTCCAAGGGGAGCCAAGGAAAGCTCACTGTTTAAGAAGGATTAACCAGAAAAGTAAAGAAATTAAAGTATTTTCTGAGCAAGATCATTATGAGTTGTGAGAGGTTGAAACAGGTTTTTCCTGAGAAATCAAGTAAATCCCTTGGAGAGAAGCCCAGAGGTACCAGCACAGCCAAAAAAATGACTGTATGAAAGATGGATGAACAAACAGAGTAGGATTAAGGCATTGCCATCTCCAAAGTCCCATGGAAGTGACAAGAAACCTCTCTGCAAGTGCAAGCAGGGTCATGAACTACTCCAGGTGGGAGCAAGAGCAGGTCCCAGTGCTGGGGAGGAAAGGCAAATAAGGTCCAGCCACTGCCTGGCCCCACAGCTCCCCACCTCACTGCAGACCAGCTGGGAACACTGTATTTGTGTCAATGCTATTAATGAATAACAACTTTTAACCCTTATACCTGCAGCAAGTCCCAGGTTGCCCCAGGGCAGGCAAGGATTCAGTACAGGAGGGCAAAGGAGACCCCCAGGGCCAGGGGAGCTCCAGGGGATGCAAGGAGAGGAGAAGACAGCCACAGCAGGGGATGCTCCAGAAGCCACTGCAAAGCCCTACTGGTCACACAGTTGGTGCACTGGCTGCTGGGAAAAGCCTTAGCACAAAGGCACTGCCTGCTCCAAAATAGCTTGGTCTCAAGTGCTCAGGCAACGTGGGGCACCCTTTCTCTTCAGGGGTGCACACAAGGAACCAGGTAAGTAAGTAAGAGCAACCTACATTCCAGGAGGCAAGAGCTGATGGCTGCTACAGTCCCTCCAGCTACAAAACATCATAAAACATCAGAGCCTAAAGTGACAGGCAGAGATGCCAGGCAGACGGAACTCCAAGGAAAAGAAAAAAACCAGATTTATCTGCAGTTCCCACAGTGGCAAAGCTGGCAGAATTGCTGTTATGAAACCTTTCTGATTCCCATGGCTTATATCCCGCTCCACAGCAAAAAATCAGCCCTAGGCTCTGGCAGGAGGGAAGAGATGAGCACAGGACAGTCTGCAGCTCAAGAGTCTCAGCAGTGAGCTCAAGCACGGATTTTGGCAGGTAGAAGAAGAGGAGGAGTAGAGTTCCTGTTCTGCAGCTCCAGCACCTGGAAAGGTGGTAAGAGCCAGTCTCTGCAAGAGGGAGCTGTAAAGGATGGATCCCAAGGGTTTGCTGCTTTCTCACTCCCTTTCCCACACCTGGTTTCTTTCTCTGTGGGGCTCTGGAGTCGTTCAGTGGAGGAGCCAGAGCAGAGAGCAGGGACAGCGAGGGACAGGAGCAGGAACACAGGGCTTGTGCCGACGCAGAGAAGAGGCAAGCCCCAGGGAAAGAGCAGCTGCTAGCTTTGCTGCTCAAGGCTTAATGCCCTAAGAGCCCAGCTGACTCCTGCTCAGACGCAAAGGGAAATCGCAGCACTCGGGACGCC
The DNA here is from genome assembly GCA_035584735.1 of Pseudotriccus pelzelni. NCBI lineage: Eukaryota > Metazoa > Chordata > Aves > Passeriformes > Tyrannidae > Pseudotriccus > Pseudotriccus pelzelni. Next base: position 46,253,069 of record JAWMRA010000041.1, on the reverse strand, counting down.
TAGGCACCCGAAGGTGCTGTGTTTCCCCAAACCATGGCAGGACAGAGGTTCAGGAAATGCATCGCCCTTTGCCTGCTACCCTGGAGCTGCCTGAGCTTTGCCTGGAGTGATGCTGCTGGGCCCAGGACCGCCTCAGCCGGTGCAGGACACGTCAGAAAGGGGCTGCCCAGAGACGTTGCCAACGGGACCGACGTGCACAGCAACATCTCAGGTACTTAAATGAGTGATCTCCCGCCTCTCCCTCTGCGGGGCTGCTTGGGGCCCCTCTGTGCAGGCACGCAGGGTGAAGGGCGCAGGGACCTGTCGATGGAGGGATGATGGTGCTTCTCTCGTTGGGCACAGAGGCGCTCCCAGGGCACATGTAGGGGCTGCAAGGCTTTGTGTGGTCCTTATGGCCACAGCAGCTTCTGTGATCTGGGAGAGATGTGTCGTGTCAGAAGCAAAGTCACTAGGCACAGGGAGGAAATTCAATGCTTGGCTGTCTTCCTTTGAGAGTAAACTCCTCCTCTGTGTTAACCTCTATGGACATCATGATGGGCCAGTTCCCTGCCAGGGGTACGGGTGCACTGAACACATCCCTGTCCCTGCAGGCTGAGCTGGGACCCTTGGGAAGAAATTGAGACTGTTTTAAAAGCACAAATTATCTCCAGCTGCTGAGGGTGTTTGTTTTTTGTTTTTTTTTAATCCACTTCCCAAGCAAGATGTGCCGTTCCCCAGCAGGTGGGACACGGCATCAGGGGTGCTGTGGGGTGACTGCCTGCAGCACAGAGCACCCCATGTCACACTATTGAAGCCTTCACCTTCCCAAATCCTTATGAGTTCTATGTTGTTTCCACAATGCCTTTGGGAACAGTCCCTGGGCCTCCTTATCTCCATATCACGGTGACTGTTGGGGAAGGTGCTAGCAATCAGCGCTGGGCAATTTAACTGTAAAGCAGAGCCAGTCCAGGCATTCAGCAGCCTCCCTGGCACCGCTGAATTTATTCATATAGACAACTGCACTACCTGTTAACTACTGAACCTGGAGAAAGTCTGATCTTAACCTGATTTATTTCTTATCATCCCCACTGGAGGAGAAGCCTACATCATCTCAGCAAAAGCAGAGACAAACCAGACCTCTCCCTCATCTTAGCTTTACTGTTGCACTCAGGATTCCCCGCAGAAGCTCCCCCTAAGCTAGATAAAGCACGTTTCTGCCTTTTAAGCTTGGTAGTTGATCAGAGCATTTTCCTTTAATTCGGGATATTGGTACCCATGGTACCTGTTACACAAGAATCTACTCATCCACATATTCTTGGCCCTGTGGTATTTTTTTGTGGCAGTGCACAGTCAGACTGGCGTTCTTTTGGAGCCTGCCTCACTTCTGGCTCTCCCCAGGTATTAGAGCTATGCAGAAAGGATGATCTAAGCAGCTCTGAATAGCTGTAAGTTACAAATTGGGGAAAAATTCAAGACTGAGACCAAAAAAAAATCATCTCTCTCTAGCATGGAGTAGTATTTTTATTGCTTTGACTTCCAGCTAACAATATTGTCCCAGAATATTGTGTTATTAAAAAATGCCTGTCCTCTTCTTTGCACTCCTAAAAATTGCTCTCTGCACAGTGTACCTTTCCAGTCCCACTTCTGCTGTTCAGTAGTTGCTCACATTAGACAGTTTTTAATTGGAAGACTTATTTTCCAGATAAAGCTGCTAGACTTCCTTGTCTTCCCTTTAGAACTATGATTTAAAAAAATAAATAAATTTTTAAAAAATTAATAAATCAGAGACTTGCAGGTCCCACAGGAGTGACACAGGGGCCAGACAGACTTTTTAAAAGCATCACTAGGGAGGCCTTAACATCACCTGCCCTTAACATCTCCCCTTCTCCCGCAGTGCCATGCACAGCTGTCCCCCCGCCACGCTACGGATACTACTATGTGGACAGAGGCTCGGGCGTCTCCTTGGGCTCAGTCCTGGTATTCTGGTGCCAGGAGGGATACCAGCTGGTGGGCAGCGAGAGGCTCGCCTGCCTCCCCCGGGAGAGCACTTCGTCCTGGAACCACCCCCCGCCCCACTGCCAGGGTAAGGAGCCCGCTGGCATGACCCAGCCCTTGTGGCCACTTACAGGGTCTCAGGGGGGTGCAGGTGCATCACCACCCAGTTGCTAGCTCAGAAGGGGAGGTGCAGATCTGGCCATCACACAGGGGCTCCCTCACTCTCACCAGGTTGGCAGGGGCAGGAGCAGGTGATGGGGTACCCCGGCCACCCCAAAAGGAGACAGTGAAGGTCCAGCTTGACTCAGTCATTTGCGGTCAGTCAGCATGGGTGAAATGCTTCAGCGAGGTCACTGCAACAGCGTTTCGTGGGCTGCAGAACACGGGGGTTGCCAGAGGGTGAATTCATCTGGCATCAGCTCTGGAGGTAACCAGACCTTGTCTCACTCTCAGTGCACAACTGGTGCTCAAGTCATCAGGGCGAGTCAAAACCTGACACCGCCTGACACCCGGCTGCACGTGCTGGGCACAGGGACTCCAGGACACTTTCAAAAGCTTTCACAGAAGGAGGAAAACTGAGCTTTGCAATAACCCAGCACAGGCTGTTTATGAACACACATGCAGAGAGTGTGCCAGATGAAAAGGGCCCTTGCATTTTCTGTGGTACAAGCTCATCAAAGGAATGGTGTTTATTATACTGTCAAAGGAACAAAATATATTGCTTTAAAAGCTTTTTCACACACACTGTGTATTGTGTGCCTACATAAAATAATTCCAGGAAAATTGCCCTCAAGAAAGCTATATGTTTTTGCAGTTGCAAGCAAAACCACAGAAGCTGCAAATGCTACATAGCCTACACGTGAATGAGAATCTAAGACCTGAGGTCTTTTCAGAAACAGTTTACAGGTAATAATGTACTGCAATAGCCAGCCAAAAAACAGTTTGAAATGGAAAAGGTCTGCTGTATTCACTTTTCCTGCTTCTCTTCCACTTAGGCAAGATAAGCAAATCCATTTCAAAAAGGTATCATCTCACATGTCAAATTAGGAACCAAAGTGCTTCAACCATAGGATACCACTGCAGGTGCTTCAGCTCAGCACCAACCCAGGTAGCTTGTTCTTTAAGCATGAAAACAGAAATAAAGCAATTGATCTCAATCCAGAGCTGTAAAACCTGCTGATACACAGTCAGAGTGTCTTTGGTTCATAAAAGTAAACCCAGCAAAATAAGAGCAGTGTACTTTGCTGCAGTAGGTTACAGGTATTCCGGTAGTAAAACATTCATAAATCTCAATAGCCAATCCTGTCTCCCCAGCCCTAAATGGAGGCTGCAATTTGTGCACTGCTTAATGCAAAAACAAACAAACAAACAAAACCTCATCTCCAAATTTTAAATCACTCCTTGGGTTCTCCAAAATAAATAGGTTTTAATACAGTTTTAAGGGCAAAAAAAATCCTCATCAACTTGTTCTCTTTAAAAAAAAAAGGAAATCTCTAATTTCTAAAGAAATCTTAGTTTGGTTATTTTTAACTTTTTAACTTTTTTTTATTATTTTTCCTTTTTAACTTTTGTCCTTTTTATTTTTTGCTTTTGCACTCTTTTCCTTTTTAGCTTTTTTCCCCCCACTAAATATTTAAGCAAAAATGCACATCCCAAGTAAAAAAAAAAAACCAAAAAACAACAAATAAACCCCCAAGCTCCCAAAACAAAGAAACAAACAAGCAAAAGGGGGAAAAAAAAAAAAAGAAAAGGAAAAAAACCCACACCAAGTTACCACAATTTCTTTTAGCTTTAATCGGGGCTTAATCCCAACTACCTTCATGTTTCACACAAGACACATCAAACTCCTTTATCTTTTCAGTATAAAGTAATCACATGAGACTAATTATCTGAAGAAAATATGACGTTTTAATTTGATTTCTTTTTGTTTGTTTGTTTTATTAACTTTCTGGTTCACTGAACTGGCGGGGCATCACCCACGTTCACCGTTAGTTTCTGTAATGGTTATTAACAAATACGCCCCGTAGCATCACTTTGGGGTTACCTGCAAGAGGGGCGAGGGCCGGGGGGAGCAGGGGGTCCCTTTTGCCCCGGCGCCCTCTCACGGCCCCGCTCCTGCCCCGCAGCCGCCCCGCAGCCCTGGGACAGCGGCTCCCGCGTCGCCGTGGCCGCCTCGCTGCTGAGCGGAGCCGTCATCCTGGGACTGTCCATCTCCTTCGCCGTCTGCTGCTGGCGGGACAGGGCGAGGAAGAAGCGCGGGGGGTGAGTACGGAGGTGCTGGGGGGCGGTGAGGCGGCTTTCCGAGGAGTGAGGAACAGCGGCGGGAGCTGAAGGAGAGGCGCTGCTGCCATCTACTGAGGCACGGGCTGCGCTCACTCTGGTGGCCCGCTTGTTCTGTTCCCTTGCACAACCCTCCTGCTCACACGCCTGAAACCATCAAGCACACACGCCAAAAAAAAAAAAAAAGTTAAAACGCTGCTCCAAAGCCAAGGTATGCTTGACGTCGGAAGGGGGTTCTGGCTGTGGGGATGCTGATGGTGATTGCAGAGAGGGCTCCTTTTACATGCCTGGGGAATGGGACACCATCCAGAGGCACCCAGACAAGCTCAGGAAGTGAGACCATGGAACCCTCATGAGGTTCAATATGCTCAAGTGCAAGGTCATGCACCTGGGTCAGGGCAACTCCCAGTATCACGTACAGGCTGGGGAGGGAAGGGATCAAGAGCAGCTCTGCAGGTGAGGACTTGGGGTGCTGGTGGATGAGAGGCTGGACATGGCCCAGCCATGTGAGCTCACAAACCAGAAAGCCAAGGGTACCCTGGGCTGCACCAAAAGCAGCCTGGGCAGCAGGTCGAGGGAAAGGATTCTGTCCCTCTTCTCCACTCTGGTGAGACCCCACCTGGAGTGCTGCATCCACCTCTGGGTCCCCAACGTAAGAAAGACATGGACCTGTTGCAGCAAGGCCCAGAGGAGGGTCACAAATACCATCAGAGGGCTGTAGCACTTCTCCTATGAGGAAAGGCTGTGAGAGTTGGCATTCAGGTTGGAGAAAAGAAGACTCCAGACAGATCTTATGCCTTCCAGTACTTGAAGGCAGCCTCTAAGAATGATGGGTACAAGCTTTTTAACAGGGCCTGTTGTGATAGGACAAGGGGCAACTGTTTTAAAGTGAGGGAGGGTCAATTTAGACTGAATATAAGGAAGATGTTTTTTATAATGAGGGTGGTAAAACATGGGAACCATTGTCCAGCGAGGCTGTAGATGCCTCATCCCTGAAAATATTCAAGCTCAGATTGGATTGGCTCTGAGCAATCTGACCTAGAGGAAGGTGTCCCTGGTCACTGCAGTAGGGATGGATAACCTTTAAAGGTCACTTCCAACTCAAACAATTCCATGATTCTGTTAGCCTGGCAATTTACAAAAAGCTCCCCAATATTAGAGGAAGAAGGGACCAGAAAATACATGGAGGATGGTTGGTGGGAATATCTCTTTTCAGAGGTCAAGTTCAGTGCAACTGCCTGCACACAGCCCAATGTGGGAAAAGGAAAAGCATTCTTCTCTGGAAAGGACTGGGAGAAAAGACATGGTGGGGAGCAGGACTTGGTGAGCAGAGGTGTCGGGACCACACTCATCACCTCTGCAGCAGCTCTGCTCTGTTTTCCTTGCCTACAGTCCAGCAGAACCATTTTGGTATCCTGGGCAAGGGATTACAGCAACAGGGACCACACAGGAACCTACTACCTAGGAGTGCAGCTTTAACTGAGAGCCTAACTCCTTATTATCAGAAGTGCACAAGGACAAGGAGTAAAAAACCCTGCAAGCAAGAGAGAAATCTGAGTCTCTCAGCAGGCACCAGCCCTACCTCTTCCCACTGGCCTGCTCTTCCCCAGGCTGGCTGCTGGTTTGTCAGCATCCCTTTTCTGCAGGGCTGAAACAACTTCAGTGCTTTCCTCTAGAAATGGAGGGAGGGAGTCAAAACCATTGGGAGACAGCTTTGCTTTAGGATACGAACATGCCAGGTCTTTCCAGGGGTGTGCGTAAATGAAAATAGGCAGCCCACAAAGTGCAAAGAAAGCATCTGCATGGGCATTTCTCACCACTTTGCAGGCAGCAGCATAGGAGGAAAGTCAGAGGAGGACGGAAACATGACTCCTCCACCCCCGAGAGGGGCAGGAATGCTTTTGGAAGACTGAAACACTACCACCGGCGTGATTACCACCTCTCTGCTCTCTCCAGCTCTGTGTTCCCAGGGGCATTTGCGGGCTGCAATAACCTGGCTTTCCAAAGGTATTGCTCAGCACCTTCCCCTCCCGCCCTGCTGCCACTACCCCCTCCCAAGCTCCTCACACAGGGGCAAGAGCTGTTCCCAAACTACCTGGAGGCAGGAGCAGCCAGCTGGAAAAGCTCACATTGCTTGGGCACTCAATTGCCTGCTTCACCCTCTGATACACTCCCCACCTCGCCCCTAAGAGCAATGAAATCCTTGCATCTGCTCTTTTTCAAGGGGAAGATGTGGCAGAGGGCCAGGGCTCCTCTGTGCCCTGCCTAAGCATCACCCGGCTGGGCTGTGGGCTCCCATCAGTGCTGCGGCCTCCTCTCACTACCTCCCTCTCCCTCTTGTCTTTACCAGTAGCCCGGAAAACCAGCCAAAGCCGCCCTTGGAAAGCTGGTGCCCCGACGTGCAGGCTCTGCCCCAGCTGGTGTTGCAGCCCAGCACAGCACCCATCACCGCCCTGCCCAGCCAGCTGCCCCGCAGCATCCTGCTGCCCACCATGGCCTGCCATGCCGACCTCCCCAGGGACTTGCTCCCCCTCTACTACAGAAGCTACGAGGAACACAAGGTCTTCAGCAAGTTTGAGAACCCGGTTTGAAGAAACCGACACTCAATTTTTCTTCCTTTTCTTCTTTTAACATTATCAATTCCTTGAGCTCAGGAAAGAATTTCATGAGAGCCAATAACTGCACCTGTGTTTTCAAATGGAGAAAATCTGACACTTCATGTTGAAAGACTTTTTCTATATATAATCCCTTTATTTCCCTCCCCTGTCCAGCAGTGCACATTTCAAACAGGAGTTCCTGGGCTATAAGCTTCTTAATTGATCATTTTGGCAAGACGCATAAAGTCAAGTCTGAGCTTAACCTACAGGCTGAGTATGTGCAGACTTACAGGTTTTGAACATGAGTGATTTTCCGTTTAGAGCTCTTTTAAAGGCTGAAAGTGAGCACAGCCAGTTATCAGGAACAAAGAATCTGTATCTTTAGATAACTGGAAGCATTTACAATTCATTGCACTTGAATATAGGCTGAGATTTAAAGGATTTTTTTGTTGGTATTCAGAACTCATCATACTCTTCCATTTCTATACAGACAGTCTTAGGCTTGGAAGATACAGTGACAAGTGTGCAAAGATAGCTAGCCAAGGGGAAAACGTGAATTTATCTTTAATACAAAGAACCTAGCACATCTGAGAAAAAAAACAACCAAACAAAAAACCCAACCCCAAAAAACCAAACCAAACCAAAAAAAAACAAACAAACAAATCAAAAACTAGCTGAAGTGCCATCAATTGCATTCAGAAAGCAATGACTCCTTATTTCTGTCCAGGATTTCCTGGGTGGAAAGTACAGGGGCAGGTTCTAGGCAGAACATGCAGAGCCCAGCCAGGTAGCTTCAGGACACCTCGGCCCGTTTGCAGCACAGGACAGACCCAAGGCACTCTGGGCACGCAGGGCTTGTTGAGGATTGTGGCATCACGTGTGCAGAGATGCTGTTTGTATCTCAGGAGGCACTGTGGTGTTACTCAGAGGAGGTGCTGGCAGCCCCAAGAACTGCTGCATGCATGGGGGCAGGAATAAGAATGAGCATCCCCAGCATGTCCAGCCATTCAGTGCTCAAGGATGCAAACTGCAATAGTCAAAACAATCCTGCTACAAAGGCTAGGAGTTTTAGTCTGCTGACCTCTTTCTGTCAACATTTGCATCACATTTCAAGGAAAGAAGCCTTAAAAAGATGCGAGGTAGCACTTCCTTGAGATAAGACAAGACAAAAGCAGATGTTGGAACCACTGCCACCTCTCCCTGGAAAGAGGGTTAGGGACACTTTTTTTCTATTTCTAGTAACAATAAAGGAATCTATCCCAATTTCACCTGCTTTGTAATTTTTTCACGTGACTAAGTTATGGAAAGTCTGTTTTGGGGGCTGGCTTTAATGGGGGAGGGAGCAGGTGGTAAAGCTTTAACAGATCACTTGAAAAAGATGATAATCACAGTGGCCCATTACCAGCAGCTGCACCACAAGAAGGAAAAAAAAAAATATTTCATTCTCCTAAGGCAACTGAAGCCTTAGAGAGGATGGTGAAAACAAGACCTCCTCCATGCTTCCCCCTATTCAGCTTACTTCCTAACCTTACCTTTATCTCCTCCCTCTTCTTCCAGCCAAGTCTAACACACAGGGAAGGGACTAATCCTGTTCTAAGGTAAGCTGTTCTTCAGTCCCCTCCCAGATGCTCACAAGACTGCTCAAACTCCCCATGGAAAAGGTGCTCTGCATGCAGAGCCAGTCAATTTGGGCAAGTGCTACAGGTGTTTTGGGCTCTCAGCAGCACATTGGTGCCATACCCATGGACTATGCTTCCACTTCTCTTTCACCAAAATAGGCTTCATGGCCAGGAATCCAATCCAGGAAACAGGCTCCCCAGTTTCTTGTTCCTGTAGGAAGGAGTTGGTTTTTAAGAGACAAAATCAGGAAAAAAAACAGAAGGGAAATTGAAGAGGGTGGGAATGAAACTTCCTATCTGTCTCTCTCTCTATTCCTCTCCCTTGTCATGTTTTAATGAATAAAAGAAACCTCACTACAATTTTCCCTCTCTCCAAAAAGGTTTTTGCTCAAAAAAATGCATTTGGGACTCAGTTTGCTGTTCCTTGGATCTGAGTGAGGTTTTAAAACCAAAAGTGAGATTTTTTTTTTTTGCTACATAAGATTAAACATTTTGCTACATAAGATAAAACCTGCTTTCACTAAAAACTGAAATGATTGCATTTTAGATATAAAGATCATTTTCCAAGCATGTCCAGCAAGGTGCTGATTTTGAAGTGTCATATAAAAAAAGTTAGCATTTCCAATAAAAATACGCAATAGTTTTTCATACAGAGAATACTGTCAACTTGAAACAAGCATTTTATACAACTGGTATTTAAAAATTATTTACTTGACAAAATTGAAAAGTTTCACTGGAACAACATTTTTATGACTTTTTTTTTTTTTTGGTGCATGTGTGCAAAGCTCAGCTTCCTAACAGAAATACTTGATCCCAAAACATTGTCAGACAGCCAAATTCCTCCAGAGAGAAAAAGCACGGCCAGGTCTTCCTCCAAAGGCATCTCATGTAGCAGAAGAACCAACAAAAAAAAAGATGGGTTAAGGGCAGGAAGCCCAGCTGTGCTACAGGTTTCCCTATCAATCCCTTAGTCTTTGCCTCAGGTCCTTGGATCAGCACAGCAAAGAGCTGAGTTCAAGCATGAAGAGCCACACTCAGCTTCAGCTGAGGAAGGCACCATCAGTAGGGCAACAAGAAGCACCATTTGCATATATCTACTAAATGAGGAAGGAGAAGGAAGGCCTTATGAGGCTTTAAGTAATTTGTAAACCAGAAGTAGCAAACCTCATAGGACTATAATCCCACATATTCTTGCCACGTTATTCGGTGGTTCCTGTTGGAACCACCATCTACCCAACCAGTCTTCATCAGACCAGCACGTGAGGTGCTGCCCTCTCCACCATTTCACCCCTGCAGACCACAAGAGAAACTCCAGCTTTCTCCATGCTAAGGAAAGGGGTTTCCAGCTGTTTAAGATCCTGGCCTCCCTACTGGAAGCTGAAGCTCCGAGAGGTTAGGTTGTAATATTTTATGTAACCAGGAATCATAGAATGGTTTGGGTTGGAAGGGACCTTTTAGTTCCAGCCCCGCTGCCATGGGCAGGGAGAGATTCCACTAATCCAGGTTGCTCAAAGTCCAATCCAACTTGGCCTTGAACATTTCCACAACTTCTCTGGGCAACCTGTTCCAGTGCCTCACTATACTCACAGTGAAGAATTTCTTCCAAATATCTAATCTAAGCCTGCCCTCTTTCCATTTTAAGCCATTCCCTCTTTGTCCTATCACTACATCAAGTGCAATATCCAATAATGCAATGCATTACACATCATACTCTTTTTTCTTTTAATTTAAATTATACCCATACAATATCCAACAGAGAGGTGGACCCTGGAACTGAAGGAAACCATCTGAAGAGGGATGGAGATAGCTGCAAGGCCAGCTCATTGACAGTTCTGTCCCAGGCAAACCTCACAAGCAGTCACTCTCTGCTCAGTGTCTGAACAATGAGAGAAAGCACCCTGTTTCTTTTTTTAAACAGGATTTGAATCTTCAGACTCCACATTGTAAACCTCAGCCTGCACTGTTTATCTTGAAATAGCTAAACAAGTTTTGGTCACAACTTTAAATTCTCCAGTGAAGGTACCAGCCTCCCGTGACTGTTGGCACTGGCATAAGAGGTCTCGGACCCTTTCTGAAGATCTGGGCAAGGTTAATGCCAGGACCTGTAACATCCAAATGCTAAAGGCACAAAACTCCAAAAAGATATCCATTGTGAACTTGAAAAAAATGGCCTCTTCTGCCTGTACAAGTTTTCTAGAGTAACATTTTAAGTGCTGTAGGAAGAGGAGAGAGCTGAGCAAGTCCCACCCTCTCTCCAAGCAGTGCTGAAATGGAGTTGTATTTGTCAAAATTTTAAGTCTGAGGACTGAGGAAAAGAAAGGGCAATTTAGCGAGATTTCACAGGAGACAGCAACAGTAACCATGCAATGCCTGTATCCCACTGAAAGACTCATCTGTGTTGCAGGAGATGCAACCTCTTGACCACCACATATCAGGCAGATCACTGTCCCGTAGGTTTTAGACTTTTCTGTCCTGCTTTCCTCCCCAGTGATACCACCTCTGTTCAAATGACTTCCACACCTAAGTCACTGTATCAGACCACCCTAAACCAGCGTTTTCCATCAGCAAAGCTGGTAACAAATCCATAGCTGCCAGGACCACTCACCTCACCTCAAACCTGCACAAAGCAGCAGCTCACTCTGGCTCCCCCTACTTGTACAGCAACAACATCATTTGACCATTTCCATATCAGGAGATGCATCTTCACCACACACACAACAGCATTATGCCTAGGGCAAAGGGAAGCCCTAGAAAGAAAGGAAGATGATGATCTCACCCATCTACAGTGCTCTTGCATGTAGGTTACAGCATACTGAAGCTACACCTTTTCTTACACTGTAACCCAAAGCCATGATGATGCTTCACCTTTTTCCTCTTTAGGAGCTTTGTTTATAGTCACTACCATTAACAGCAGAAGACTCAAGAGCTCCTTTCCACCAGTGGAACATCCGAAAGTAGGGAGAAAGATGCTCAGATCTGGACAAAGAGGAAGGGGCAGAAGCTCTTGCCATTACTGTATCTGCATTCAGCTTGAAGAGATGACCATAAACCAGAGGAAAGCACTTCCACAGCCAGCCATGCAGCCACATGCTGCCAGAAAAGATGTAAAGCAATAGCCACTCTTAAAGCACGGATTCAAGCCAAACAGCACTTTATATTATGCACACTGAAAATTCATGTCACCGGCAGCTGGACTGGAGGAAGACTTCATTCCTCTCAGGAAGTTACAAGAACCTACACCACCCTTAAAGTACAGCCGGTGACAATTCCAGTCCCCTAACCCTTGAAGCACTGTGCTACCTCTCAGTTTCTTGACACACCTCAGTTCTGAGCAGTGTAGTTGCAGCACTACAGCTTTCCCCAGCGGGAATCTGTCCTAGGCAATACAACACCTGCCATGCAGCGGATTTACATGCCAGAGACCAAGACCAAACCCAAGCTCAAGGCAACTTTCACATGCTCTGAGGAGAGGGATGAATAAGCACCCAGGTTTTACAAGCTTTTCAAGTGTATTTTTATGAACTCCCTTGCAAGACTGAAGACAGAAATTGCTGCATGACCTTTTCCCCCTCACCAGAAAAAGCCAAAGACCTCCACAGCAGCACAACCAGCTCTACCAAACTGTAAAAAACACAAACTAAAACAGAGCAAATAAACCCAGAAAGCCTAAACCACAAAAAAACCCAAACAACAAAAAACCAAAAACCACAAAACACACCCAGACACAAAAAACCCCAAAACAAACAAAAACCCACAAATCACTCTGTTTTTTCTAAAATTCAGCATCTTCAATGCTTATGATTAAATGAGCATCTCAGGAAAAAAACTTGGACAACAGAATCTGCGATGGAGAAGAAAAAAGTTGAGAGTTCAGGAAGTAAAATAAAAAACTTCATCATTAAAAGCTGCCATGTCATGGGAGTTGGCAATGGTGTTTTAAGCATGGTTAAAACAGCCCTGTCAAGACACTGCATTTACAATAGCACATACCTATTGACACCTGTTTTGCAAGTAGGAAGTAGAAGTTCTAAAAGGAAAGGGAATTTATGAAATGGCTTTTTCCCTTACCTAGAAGGTGACATTTTATTCCTTGCTGTGATCTCGAAAAACATAATTCTCTTGTTAGATATTAAAAAAAGTTGAGAAAAAAAAAAGGAGCTGGAGGCAGGAACCCTTTCTATCAATCCAGCACTGCTGACTCTCAAATTACTACATTTGAATCGCGACTTCTTTGAAAATGCAACGCAGCTTCTTGCACCAACGCTTTCACGGCTAACAACTCCCTTCCTTCCCTCAACACACACTCATACCCATTCTGGAGGAGGACTCTGGCCCATCCTCTTTCTCCAACTTCATCTTCACCAGACACCGTCTACCAACTGTGTTGCTGGTCCTCAGTCAGCAGCCTTTTAGTCAAGCACTGTTCTTTGCTTAGTGAAAGAAAGAACTGCCAAGTGTCCCTTACAATATACAAAACAACTGGCCATGCACTGAGACAATCACATGGTCAAAGCAGACACAATGATGTTCTCTTCAATAAAGCTTTCTGTGCTGAATTTCTTGTCACAAGAAGAGTCAATCATCAAAACAATACAAACAGGACCCACCAAAAAACCCAACACACCACCTCAGGAGAAACTAGTTGAGCTAGTTGAACGGAGTAAAATACCAGGTTGGTTCCCAACTGGGGGTGTGCAGGAATCCACATCAGACAGTAAATGAAACTAGGTTAAAAGTGGCAGAAGCTGCACCCAAAATACAATCTGAACACTGTGGTAACCTAAGATTATCCACCAAGAAGTCTTTCTTGGGAAAGCAGCACCATAAAGAGAAAAATCATTCCAGTTGCAGACCTTTTCCTAAAGGCTGAGTTTGTTGCTAGGGCTGACTACAGAAGCTGCTGTATGGCAGCAGGGAGTAACTGCTCTCCTGAGTGGCTAAAGCATGTTTTCCAGTGGTAGCAGACCATGGGCACAGGTTTCCTGCAGCACATCCTAAACTGCAACAAAGGGACTAATAAAAAACTGAAGAAGGCAGCAGCTTCAGGAATTGCTGTGGTACATAGAAAGCAGTTAGAGCTACTTTGGGAGGCTTGCTTATTTTCAGGGTCAGGAAGGGTACTCTTCTAAAAGAGAATGTTAAAAAGTGTCTAGCAACTGGTAAAGGAGACACAAAAAAAAAACCCCAAAACCAAACCAAGGACGATTTTTACATGTTCACCAGCACGTCCAGAAGACTGTTCCTGCTGGGCTGCATGTCCAGTGCAGGGGCACCAGCAGGCACTGCCACAGGAGAGGCCGTTCCCAGCCTGGTGGTTTTTTCTTCCACCACCAGCAGTCACAGGGGAGCATTGTACGGGGGACGGCTGGATGACAAAAACATCACTTGCTTTTCGGAGGAGCACTGGCATCAAAGGGTGTGCACATTCTCCCAAGTAACCAGGGCATGCAACTCAGCAACAATACTCGTTCAGAAACGGCACACAACAGTTCTGTTACCCAGACAGTAAATACAGCACCAAAATCGTACGTTAGGTAAGAGAAGAGCAAAAGGGGTGTAGTTGCCAAGTGATGCTTTGCAAAGCAGGGTATTTAGAATCACTTTATGCAGATTCAATACTTGGTTCCTCTGTACAGTGACCAATTCAGGACTTGCTCCCACTCCCTGAAAGGCCAGTCTCCCTCCGTCCCCATTTAGGTGTTCACAGTTCATCAGTGGGAATTTCCTTCCTTGTCCCTGGCAGCAGTAAATGTTTTTTGGAAGACTGCCAGCCTGAGCTATATAGCTCACACCAGGTGAGAAATCCTTCTGCACAGGCGTATCTCTATGATTTCAGGCTGTCTGCCATCCTCATGAGCTACATCAATCACCACCCCAACCATGAGCTTGCTGGTTTTAAGTATCTCTGCCTGGAAATATAAGAACTTACTGGAGACCTTCTGTACACTAAGAGCTTTTCATCCCCTGCTGTGCAGCGATACTATTTTACACCTTTAAGTGAAGGCGCTGTCTAAAGCAGGGAGTTTTAACTAGAATTCTCTGCCACAACCTTCAGGCATATTGTTGCATGCTACCTATCCCAAGTGCCATGGTATTTAATTCCGAAAATAAACAAGTTTTTCATGGTTCAGATTTAAAAGGATATCACCAGTAACAGAGATTGACAGTAATGAGTCACGACAAGAGAATCCCTTTACAAAATTTAAAGTGTGTATGCTTTTTCCACCCTTCAGTACAGAAGTTACCATGCAAAGCAGTAATTTCCAACCATCCAGTTTTGATGAATAGGAAAAAAAACCCAAAACACACAATGACATATGGTTTTATCAGATGCAGTAATTAAAAACCCAACATTAAAAGAACAGAAAAGCAAACATGAAGTCATCATCAAGTTTTCTGTTTTATTTAAGATTTTAGTTTTAATTCTGAAGAAAGAGGTACATTTCCTTGGTTTTAGTTTTAGCGTCAGGTTATAACCATGTTTATTTATCTGTTTCTTTTTTCCTGTCTTTTCAATACTGCACAAACGTCCAGAAACTACAGGGTTAAGTAAAAGCTGCAGGCAGAGGAGGTCAGAGGTTGCTCCTGATGGTGATCATGTGGCCCCAATGCAGTGCTATCCCAGAGTGCCCTAATCACGTGAATCTTTCTTTTAAAAAAAAAAAAAAAAAAAAAGAAAGAGAGACTGACAGAGGAGACAGAAAGACTGAAGTAAATATCACTCGTGTTTCAGCTGCTTATAATTATATTATGTATATGCTAGGTATTAAATCTGTGAATACTTTTAAAACATTAAAGTTTACTTTAAATCTAAAGCCAAAATTAAAGAAAAATCTTATTCTCCCCTCTTTAAACCACTCTTTAGCAACATGCCAGTTACTCATAGCTATAAGTGTTTTGTCTTTCAACACACTTCATCTCAAACTCTGACTGATGCAATAAAATCCCTTGCTCAAAAAAAAAAAAAAAAAAACAAACACCAACATAGCAATTTCCCTGTGTAGTGCCACACAATGCAAAATAAACGCTGGGCCACTGTTTGCCCCACATGTTCAGTAACTTCATTTAAATTAAATACCTTTTTCATGCTTCCTGCATTTGATTCTGCATTGCATTTTTTCCCCTACTGCAGATTGACACTTTTCCACTAGGCAGAAATACTCATGTGCAAGAGACATAAGACAGTAATATTCTCCTTAGGCATTGAGACTGCATTTTGCTTTCTCTCTCTCTTTTTTTTTTTCCTTAGAATGGTTAGAAAATATTTCAAACAGTGTGTTCCAAACACTGGTTCTGCAGAAACTTAACAAAAAGATATGGTCATGACCCTGTGATGGCATTGCATTTGGGGGGGAAGTTTGATCAGGAACTGGATTCTTCAGAAAGAAAGATATGACAGGGAACAGTAGGTGGGCATGGGAAGGAGTCAGGGTGGGACACTTCCTGCATTTCTAACGTTTTGGGTCTTATTTTTCTTTTTCTTCTTTTTCCTCCTTTCCTAATGACGATCCAGCGCTGAGCTCTGTAGTAGATCTGTGGGGGTTTTACTGGGGGGTCTGAAGGCTGTCTGAAAGCCTGGAGGTGGGGAATGGAAGCTGGTGGGGTTTGAAGGAGGAGAGTAGGGATTCCAACTGGCTCTGTGCAGAGGGATCTGTGTGCCGAAGGGGTTACTGTGGTGCGTCTGTGATGGCGCTGCGCTGGGGCCGTCCACCTCTGTGAGGGCCTGAAGAGATTTTAGCCAATGTGGAGGATTGTCATCTTGAAGGGTGTCTAAACTGTTTCCTGTGGAGGCTGGGATACCTATGAAAAGAAGAAAAAAACGATACAGGCAAGTCAGCGTAGAAGCAATGAGTTGAGCATGAAGGAGGGCAATTTAACCTAACAAAAAGCAACAGTGAAAGAACATGATTAGTTTGTACAGAAAATGCATTTACATTATTACATATAATTACCCTGCCCGCAAAACATTTAATATTAATTCCAGATAGCAGCAAGTTCACCCTCAGAGCACTTCTTCATAAAACACACATTTTTCTATCAAACATCCTTCTTAAGAACTGCATCCCTGTCAACATGATCTTACCACACCAAGCTGCCAGTACACTGCATGCTTCACCTTCTACTCTGCCTACCTGAATCATGCTTCAGTCTCTCTAGCAGGGAAATGCAACCAGACAGCCTTATAAAAGAGAGCTTTATAAACAAGTGGAGTACGTCCCTTTTTAAATAACAAAGTCCAGTGCCTCAGGACCAGCGGCGCACATACCGGACACGCCATCCAGCAGAAGGGACACCTATAGATTGACCGTATAGAAAAGCGCTGTTCCACCTGACTGCCTGCAAAGGTCTTGGGCATGCATTGCAAAGGCCTAAGTGATGCTCTGTTATACCTAGTGGTTCCACAAAAATTCCTGGACCCTTGAGGTTTTGTGGATGGAAGCTGGAAGAGACCACCGCATACTGTCTTTTTTTTTTTTCCAGATGTAAATCAGTTTGTGCCAAATACCCATCTGATGGTTTGCCAGTGGAGCTGAAGGAGTGAGAAACGGTTACCTGTGATGATTGCGGGGTCCATCCAGCTGCCAGGGCTGTCCCAATTCAGGCTGTCGGTGGTGGCAGTGTTGGACGTTGGTACACTGTGGTTGGCGTTGGAGGGGGAAGAAGCATTGGGCAGTCCACCAAAGTTGATGTTAATGTTCGGTAGAAGTGCCCTTAGCCCGTCCTGCCATTCCTTCATATTTAAACTCTCTACAGAACTGCTGTTGTCTGGGAGATTTACCAACAAAAAAAAAATGAAAGATAAAAAAATAAAAAGCTGAAGTTAGAAACAGATGTCCTTCTTTGGTGGGGTATGGGATTTTGCTTTTACTTTTTAAGCTAAGCATTTAATACTTTCCCTGTCCAAAAACTAGGGTCAAAGTTTCCATGATTGATGAATTACTCAGAGGGGCAGGCAGGTTTTAAATCAAGTATAAGGAATGGGAGAAAGATTTAACTCCTCTCCCAGTATATATTTCCCCATGTCAGTTCAGAGACTCAAATAATCAAGGACATAGTGGCTCTTCCTCTATTACTAATAGGAGAAAATCTACCAGGGACTTGATGAGAATACCTCTGTTGCAACTTGGCTGCTTTATTAATGGGCAGCAGGCTCAAAAGGGTTGTTTTGTTTGATGCATATCGAAATGAAGAAAGGCTAGGTAGGGCTTTGCAATAGAAACCGGACATGAGAAACCAGGGAGGCGGAGGAATATCACAAAAGTCTTTTGTTTTGTTATAGCTTGCTCATTCTCAGCCCTACAGATGTTCTTCCGAAGGAACCCGTAATGAAGTTGAAGGGAGTGAAATTTCCTCTTGCAGTTGAAGAACAGTAGTGAAAATTCTTTAGAGATCTTTCAGAATAATTCCCGACACAGCAATATCCTCAAAACTTTGGTTAGAAGCAAACCAGCTGGACACCGAAACAGACAAGTCTCAACTACTTGCCTAAATGTTTCAGGACATATATTGATAAAGGACAGATTAACATGGCTATTAGCACTACAGCAAATGATCCCTGAACACAAAAGTTACACCATGCTATCTAGAAATAGACTATAAGGTTCTATGATCCATCATTTGCTTTAAATATCTCAAAGCAAAACAAACCAGACACAAGCATTCTAGTACTTATCAGCCAACACAGAAAGTTCTACTTTATTAACCTGTGGTCAATTATATTTGAAAGGAAGTGTCGGGCACATCGTCATCTTTTTGACATGTACCTAGAATACTACTGGGTTTCTTTTTTTAAACATCTCTGCTTATCCTAACTGAAGAAAGGACCTTGATGTCAATTAGAACTGTTATAGAGAGATATACAATACTGCTACTTCATCAACAACAGAAGAGATTTAAGTCTTCATGGAAAATTAGAGGATATCACTAACTTGCAACTCTGTGTTGGAGAGCAAAGAAAGCAGTCTCAAACGCTATCAAAACCTGCCCTGGCAATATTTGTAAAGCTGAATGCTCAGAAAGAAGAGAGGCCTTGAGCAATTGCCTTTTTGTAACTACAGGGGGGGAAAACTCTAAAACCAAACAGAAAAACTACTTCTTGAAATCCTGTGCTTCCATGTAGAACTTTCCTTCTCCAGGCCAGAAGTTTTTAGAATAAACTTTGTATACAAAGATTCTGCTTCTGCACAGAATTACAGCAAGCACCTTCAGTCACATATCACAGCGACATACTTCAGTCCAAGTCACCAACTGAACTTCAAAACAAATTATTATGCAAATCTGCTCTACCTACTTTGCCAATGACAGCTGTTGGAGCAATGCATTCATTTCTAATCCTATGCATGCTTAATGCAGCTGTTCTAGCACAAGCATCCATCTACACACAGAAGTGCCCCCACCTGTCACCTAGAACATCTGTGGCCAAACAGACTGATGCTGCACATGGAGCGCGGACAGTGATAATGGCACAGATACAAAGAGGGTACCAAGAAAATCCGCCTCTGTGTCTGGGCAAGTTCGCAGAATACATTTCACGGCAGACAGTGGAAGGTTTACAGTCAACTCCTGACTGTTATCCCCACTTACTGGCTGAGATTGGGGAGCCACTTGATCTCAGAGGTTATGGTATGAGGTACCTCCACCAGGAAGACAGACAACTCCTAAGCATTCCCATAAACAAGGAAAAGACAGGTAAAAACCAGGCAGTAGAAGTAAACTCAAAAGCCTGCCTGTTACTACATGCATCATGTTATACCAAAGGTTCAAATGTTCAGTATGACAGGAAGAAAAAACAAGCCCGAAGGAAACCAAAGCTTTCCCTCAAGCAAGTAACAACCTAAGATCATCTTTTCAGTAACACCTTAGCACAAAGATGCAATCAAGCCTCCAGACGCAAGTGTGACTGTATCTAACAAAGCGTGTAGCAATGTGCTCTGCGGGGCATGGTGTTCAAGTCCCTTTGGATGAAAGCAATGCAGGCTTAGCAGCAATTCATTCTGTGTTTATTTTGCATCAAGCCATACTGCATACAACTGGCTTTCACTTCAACTTTGATTTCTCCTCCTGTAAACCAAATCTACTTCCTGTTCCTTCCAGAGCTCCTACTTTTTCCTTTGCAATTCTAAAGCACAAAATAAATGCTTTGAAGAACTTAGTGCAATACATTTTTCATCAAAACCTACAATCCTGAGGTTAAATATAACAATTTAAAAAGTATTAGTCAAAAATGTCCTCAATACATTCACAAGCCTCTTGAACATCTATAAGCCCATCTGCGACAAGTTCTAAATTAACTTTTCAGAACGAAAGTAGTCAGCTCATGATCACTGCAACAGATTCTGCATGGTACACCATTAGTTTCCACTTTATTTTCTCACTGCTGTTTCTAACACCTTGTGCAAAGAAACACAGCTCTGTTGAATTACTCACTTCTACTACAATGCAAAAAAAGCACACAAAAAATGCTTACTGGGTCTATGCATGAGTGAACATAGTGATCTTAATACCTGTGAGCTGAGGGTTTGCATACTCATGATGGTCTCAGCCATGAAGATTACTAACCCTCAACAAGCCCTCAAAACTCATGTACAAGAAAATAAATGTGTAGTAAACTACACACCTGCAACATGACATTGAGGAAGTCTAATGAAGACAAAGCCTGCAAGATGTTATAAGAAACAGGATAGGAAAATAAATGTTGTAGGGCATTAAGTCCCCTTCTTGTTAGGCATTATAAGAAAACACTTTGTCCTCGGTACCAAGTGACAAAACAGAAAATTAAAAAAGAAAAATTTTGTCTTTTCCAGACATCTAGGTCTGTGGGGCTGAAAGGCAAGCTAGGACAAAAACACTGACCTCTCACACAAAAAAACCCACACAAGCACCACATCACTCAGGTGTCTGTAACAATTTTTCAGCTTAGCTAATAAATGCATCAAAAAAAACCAAAAAACAAACCAAAAAAAACCTCACAAAATCCCACACAAAACAAACACCAAACATGATCAAAGCTTTCTCAGTTACTGGCTATGTTAAGTAAAGCACCCAGATAGAACACAGGCAATCTCCAGGCACCATACACCAACACCCAAACCGAACAACTAAATCAGCATGTCTTTGCTGGAGTCTGACAAGTTTTAAACAAGAGCCTAAGTGAAAACCCAAATCCACTCCAAAGACAAAAGTTATTTCACCATGGAGCTAAGTGCCATAGTTAAAAATGAGAAGTAAGATCTTAGTTAACACAGATCTATTAAAAAGGGCATTTGTCTCTTGCCTAAAGATCAGGAGAAAAAACCTCACCAGGTGAATTTAGTACAGATAAGTAGAAAGAAGGTCTTTAATGAAGGCCTTCTGGCATGAGGAGTACAAAGGCACGTGCCCATGTCCAGGGGTTCTACAATTTCATAGTATTATCCATCCAATCTGAGCACTATCTGCCCCCCGGATCCTCCCCAAATCAGCCTCCCTGGCACACCCTCCCCTGAACTGAGTCAGCGTTCCCAAGACCCCTTTCTTCCTCATCTTTCTGTTCTTCACAGCACGTACTGTCTTTGGAACTTGGCCAAGGTTCCGGGCTTGAAGGTTGCTTTGACTATGGGAGTATCTTGTTGTTCAGGCCTGGGAGGCATATGTTAAACAGAATGTGTTTACTACAGTTCTGCCTTGAAAGGAGCCTAAACAAGCCTGAAGAATTTAGAAAATTTGATATGAAGTGGGGAATAGGGTTTGGTAAGTGTGAACTACTATTCTAAAGTGTGACAGACTAAACAACTATATTAGAAATCTATATTTACTACACAGCTACTTTAAAATCTACAGAAAGCTAAAAATCCTAAAAATTCTGAGGCATCAGCCTTTTCCTACTTCTAAACGTAATTGTTTGGAGGGAGTAGTTTTATGACTACTAGCAGACTTCTCAGTTGGACATCACAACTAAGCACATAAGAACCAATACACCACTGTTTCCCTCTTTCAAGGAGTGGAAATGCCATCTCCTTTCATAACTTCATCTTAATTTAAAGCAGCGTGTCCACAGACAGTGGGAAAACAGAAGAAAACAGGGTAAAACTCAGCTGACTGCAAAGAAAATATTTTATACACCAAAATAAATACGAGATTCTTCTCCTCATGCCCCAGCATTGTCTCCCAGAAGAGAGAATAACCTGGTGAAGCATCACTGAAAGCACCATTACAAAAAAACTTGGCCCAAATACATATCCTGAACTCCAGTCTTCTCTTGACATGCATTTCATAATCCTGTCTGGTCTAGCAGAAACTTGTGTTTACAGGGGTGAACTGATCCCACAGTTCTAGCACTGAAATTTGACTCTGTCTGAGGTGATATGTCAATGTGAAATAAAAGTACTTGCATGTGAAATTTTCAAAGTCAACCACTGCCTTAGACTAGAAAAGGAAAGAAAAACAAGCTTCAAAAAAATAACTTGTCCATCCAATTTAAATAAATAATTATTTAAAGTTAACATTTAAAAAGAATACAATTGAGAAGTCTGAGCATTAATCTGTACAAAAACTAGTCATTTAATGAATTTCTAAATAAACTAATTGCCCTGTTATTACATCCTACCAGACAGTCTGGTAGCATTACCTCATTATTCTCTATCTACAATGCTGTAACACTATTCCTTCAAATCAGGCAAAGCAGTGTGTCTTTGGGGGAGAGACGGTGAAGAGGATGATGGCCAAGCCAGAACACTGTTCTGTTGTACATAATCAATGCTTTGGAAGACATCTGCTGCACTGACACAGGATGTTTTGTGACTTCCAAAATTCTGACAATGACACTGCAATGTAGACCCAAAGGTGTTTCAAATTTGGCTGTCACAACTGTGATGTTGATGCACTTGATATTTTTATACTGAGGGTAATGGGATAGCACAGCTTACAGTTTACTTGGTGTGAGACAAGCCCACTAAAATGAATGTCTACAGTGACTAGACCATTTCCCATTATTACCCCAATTCTGATACAAGCCTATGGTCAAATCCACAGCAAAATTCACACTGTACATGCTTAAAAAAAATACGACTAATAGCAAAGATCACAAGACTGTTAAATGTAAAGCATGTCTATTTCGTTGTTCTGCCAAAATGATACTCCAAACTGTTACAAGAGCACTAACCGTGTAACAGCATTAAATATATTTATGCCAAGAGTCCTATAGATTCTGGTCCCATCAAAAAGCAAGCAGTCCTGCAAATCTGGATTGCAATTATTTATTTATTTTTTTATTATTTATTTATTAAGAACACATCAGTATGCTATGTGTGTGACCAAGACACACAACTGTGTCAACTAAAGAAAAGCTTCAAATGAGTAAAAAAAATTCAGAGGAAAATTATCATATGAGAGAAAAACAAACTTCTTAGCGATGCCACATACCTGACTGCACAGACTAGTAACAAAAGAAGCAGAGACCCTCAGGGTGTATTTGGTAATAGAATAGCTATTTCAACAACCTGGCTATAAAAAGGCCCCTGTGAAATCTTCAAGGACACTGTACAGTAACAGCTTTGAAGCCAAAGAAGCTTGAGGAAAAAAAAAAAAGAACAGGAAAGACTACCAGGAACAGTTCACCAGGAGCCTTTCAACTCAATTAGAAACAAATGGGGCCCCCCCAGAGATGCATGCCCTTTGAAGTGACATCCCTGGTCTGGGTCTATGCTTTGTGCTACCATGTCCACAGATATCACAGACAGTACGTGCTTTCCCTGAAACAGCCTGTTGTCCTATTCTGAGAAGTGACAGGGGCTTCTCTATTTTAATTTCAAAATTGCTTTCCTCTACAGCTACTTCTGTTTTGCCATTAGTTGTCCAATATTTCCCTTTAGAGGGGAAAGAGAAGGCAAGGACCATTTGCCACATCCAAAACAGAAATTATGCTCATCACATTAGATAAACTCAAAAGCCTTTCATCTAAAACTTATATATTTAACCATCAACAAAACACTTATTATAAGAACTGTAGCCATGTCACTTTAATATGAATAATAAGCTTCTTTCCTCATGGACTTTTTAAAGCCATGAATTAAGTCCCAGTTAAGCTTCTACAGTCTGAAGGGTTTCACTCTCAAATTTAATTGATTCTGTGTATCTATGATTGCTGGAATCCCACAATGTTTAAACCAAATAATGAAGTTTCATCCATTCACAGAGGCCTGAGCATGTTACTGGCAGATTAAAGAAGACTGAAACTGCCCCCACATTTAAACAGCGGTGCTGCCCATCAGGAATGCAAGTAGCCACTTCATTTTAGGGAGATATCAAGTGGCAGGAGAACTAGAAGACAAAGCCATTTGCAGGGAACATTGAAAAGCCTCACAAACATTGTCTATACATGGGAAACAACTTGACAATTCACAAAAACATCTTTCGAAGTGTCATTCCATAGTGTGGATTTCAAATGAAAGTCTTATAAGCTCTATGAGCTAAGGAAAGAAAAGAAGCACACATTCACACGCATTTATGTACATACACACACCTACAAAATCGGCTTTAACTGACCCTCAGCTTTAAAATAATGGAAGTAAAGCACCTTATATCTCAATTCCACATTGATTTCCATGGTTATATTAGTTTCACCCCAATTTAAAAGACAGCCATTTAAACAAAAGCACACTATTCTTCAATCTAAAAAAATCAATTGCAACTTAACTTGCCAGTTGTCCAAGCTATCAAGTAGAAGAGGAATATATTGAATTCTAAAGGATACACTTAAAAGGGGAAGTAAGTTTTTCTAAATAATTTTCTTTTTTGATAAGGATCTGACAGCACAACTTTTAAGCTTTCTGTGACTAAGTAAGTGTTATGAGTCAGAAAATGTCATTTATTTTCAGGGGAAATCCCTTCTACAACATTAGTATGGGGACAATATGAAGACTCATATTTGCTTGCATGTACTGTGTCAGAATTTTATTAGGTTTCAGAAAAGCAATTTTAGATCAAGTATTCTGGCGAGTTCTTGTGAGTGACTTATATTTGCCATGGTTCAAGAGACCAAATCTAATACAAAATTATAGCAGCCAGCCACCCAATTTTAAGCTATAAGCAAATTTCAAATTGAGTTTCTAACTCGCTTTGAAAAATATGCTTGACTTATTAGCAGATGATTCCAGCATATCCCATTATTTTTTATTACTGACTTTTTAAGAGTTTATTACTGAAGACACATAGTGGTCAACTGCAGGACTTGAGTCAAGCTGGAGTCCAATGTACTGCATATAAAACAAACGATGTACTGGGTAATTCTTCCATCTTAGTCGATAAATCATCTCTTTTTTTGCATGAGCTTACAGCTAAGAAGACAGCCAGTTCTTGATGCTGATAATCTTAAAAACTTCCTTGAATCTAAACTAAATCGCACAAAGACTTGAGATACTGAAACAAAGGAAACAGATACTTGAATCCTACTTACAAACCAGTTTGATTAAAAAGCTCAGAAAGCATGCAATTCCATTTATCTGAGGAAAAAAGTTCATTTTACCCTAAGCTGCTTACTCTCACATCATGGAGGGTTCAGCCTCACCAGGTTACCCTGTCTGTCAACAGAACAAATAAACTTGGACTTCAAATGAAAATCCTGTGTGTGCAAGTGTACTTGTGGGTACATGCATAGACATATGCATAAATTAAAAAAAAATTTGCCCTATGGGCAATGAAATAACTAGAAATGGCATAGAAAAAAATTTCAGATCTTCAAAGCTGTATTTATAATTAGCAAGAGCCTATCCCGTTATGCAGATTCTGGATTCCAGGAATATCCAACCAATCAAACAATCCTCTCACCCAGACTACAAGACCAGCATTAGCACAATGAAAGCATGCTCTGACAAATGATACATTAATTTTTAATTTTTCCACATCTGTAACAACCAATGAAGGCTAATACATATTTGTAATTATTTCAATCATTCTCTGGGAAAATTATATAAACTGCAAGAAAGCCAAGTTTTCACTTTCCATGACATGAAATTTATTCTGATTACTAAATGCTGTCTCTAATAGAGGTGACCCACTTTTTAAATACAAGTATGTTTTTTTAAATAATTCCTCTGAGGACAAACTCAGAGTTCAAATGAGGCTGCGATGTAAAACGAACCTAGAGCTGGCAAAGAATGGAAAAGATTAATTTTCTTTTTGCCCTCAAATGTGATGTGGCATCACTGGGAAGAGAAATACTTTTTGTAAAGTTGCTCTTTCAATGGCTCTTACACCTTCAGGATATTTCCTTTATGCTCCTCCCCCAATACAATTTTTAAAAAATTACATTTGCTTTTACTCAACTGTTTTTCAAGTTGGTGCATTTCAAAAAAAGTTTACATTCGAAGTCTACGAACTGTTTGTACTTTTTGCTGAAATGCATAAGTCATAATTGATATTTGGTAAAATGGACTTAGGAGTTAAAATTTCAGGTCTGCGCCAAGGTACAGCCTCTTGTTAGACACCGCTACTAACAGCTGGCACTGCCAAGTGCACCGATTTCCAGTCCTTAAAAGGAAAATGCCAGGTTTTTAACATCACTGATATAATTGCACCTTTTAACTCATGCTAGTGGTTCACTGTATATTTTGAAGTGCCAGTTGGTATTTCAGAAAAGCATCTAAGAGAACACAGCAGCCCAAGGCTAAGAATCTGCCTGCTGGAGAAGGGAGACGCTACACCACACAACAGAGCGGCCTTGTATGCTGCTGCAGAACCATCCCAAGATCTTATGGGTTAACTGTGAAAGGAAGCAACTTTTCTAAATTTTGGTGTACCAGTCCTAAAGAGGTTCTGTAAGCAATAAATGCAATCTTCCATCTCTAAAACACAGGTAAAGCCGCAACCATTAGTGCAGCTGAAGCTCCTCTGGTGACATTACTACAGATACAAACAGTCAGAAAATTTGATGTGAAGTATCTCCCACCTGCTTGTTTCTCTTTCTGGGAAGAGCTACTAAAAAAGCTGTCAGGACTGATACAGTCTGGGTCAGCTACTCAGGCCTCTTACTTCAGCCAACTCCACATTTATTTCAAATCTAGTAGTGTTAATGAGATTAGTCATTCCTCTGATACATAGCAGCCAGGAGAAGTTTTTTGTTCACATTTTGTTCACATTTTCTCCTTCCAAAATAAAATTACACATTTAAAAATAGCCATCTTGCTACTCATAAAAGCAGGATGCCTGTCTTTCACTGCCATGACTAATACTCTTGCAATCAAATATTTTAAAAAACCTGTAAGAGCTTAAAACCAAGAGAGATAAAGACACACATATTTATGTATCAAGCCTTATTTGAAACAGTATCACCTATACAATCATAGGGAAAAAATCCACAGGGTTTAGAAAACAGTTGCAGTATTAGCTCTGGAAGGGAAGGGTGGGTGTGTGAGATGAGATTTGGGTACAGATGGAGAAGCAGCAGGACAGGTGCGGCAGATGAAGTTCTCAAAGAGATCATGACAAGATTACACTAAGGAAGCCAGATCTTAGCAGTAAAAGTAGAAAGTGTACAAAGGAGTTAATGGACAAGACACCAGAGGTAAGAAGAGAAATATCCATAGCAGATTTTAATCCTGACACTGATTTAGTATTTTGGAAATTAATCTGAAATTTATTTCAAACCTAACACCACCACCATGAGTGTACAAGAAAACACCCAAACTTCTCCAAAGAAACAGAAATGAGCAAGCTAGAAGTTTATTTTCAAATTGAATTAGTTCCATATTGTGCCAAACACTTCCTTCTTCATCAGTGAAACAGAAAATTAGTTATGATGGGAAATAAAAGGAAAATGAATCTCAGGGTAGAGATACACACAGATACACAGTGTCTCCTAAAGAAGAAAGGTGGAGATCTAAGAACCTCCATGGAAAAAACGAGGTGCAGTGAACATAAAGACTGATGAAAAGAACAAAATATTCAACGGCCAAGGCTGCACTAACAACAGTCATCTTTGTTGAGGAAAACAGGATACACAAGGATCAGAAAAAGCAATAATGGAAGCAGCTGAGGGTCGTTTACAAAAGGTACTTTTCATTTTACAATTTCAAAGAGGTTTCAAATGAGGAGTGACCCTGTTATCAGGGCAACATATACACTTCTGAGAGGAGCTGCTCTGCACTCTGGAAAAGATACAAGCCTTTGTAGGTACCATGCGTGGCACCTCTAACTATTAATTTTATCAGCCAAGATTTTTGCCAGATTTCCTATTTTCAGTACTCATACCTAACCAGAGAAAGACTTCAGCTGTAGGCAGCCATAGAGCGAACCAGGGAGCACAGAAGACCGCATTCAGCTGTCATGCTTTCTGCCCAGCTGCTGTCAGAAAGCCAAAAATCAAGGAAGACCATCAAGTAAGCAAGTGGTCTTCTTTAAAGGACAGAAAATTAATGGACTAACACATCTCTTACTGTTAAGAGTAAGGCAATCAATACTAAAACAGGCATTATACCTTTCATATATTGTCAGGTCAAGAGGCAAAGTGTAGGAAAATGCTCCTTTGACCATGGCATCCAAATAAAGGGATGTGAGGCAGCAATGTTTAAGGCACAGTGATTGTTGCAAGGGTAAGTAATTAGATGCATTTTGTACATAGTATCTGCAGAAATTTAATTTTTACAACATGCTGAATTCAACAGCCTCTTTTAAAAAGGCACAGTAGCAGAACATGCCCAGGACTCCATGTCATATCCTGAGATCACAGAAAAGTGTCAGCTGCTATGCCACAAATTCTTTATTTTTTTGTTCCCAGTCATGTATAAAACCAAGGCATGGGGGGAGGAGGGGTTGGGGGATTTTTTTGTGTTCTTTTGCAGTGTGGTTTTTTTATTCAGGAGATAGAATCAACTCAGAGGGAGAAGATAAAGTCAAAAAGACCAAACCAAATAAGAAATGTGTGCCTCGAATAGAAATGCTATTACATTATGAGAAAACACAAAGTCAGACAATGACTTAATATTATAGGGAAAGCATGTCAACACTAATTCTGCCATCTCATTCCTTTTTATGCTCTAAATAAAATCTTTAAATAATATGATCATAGCCAATGATATAAGGATCTTCCCTTGTATTACTAAAAACACTGTTCAAAAGGTATCATTAGACAAGAAAGGATTTGATGTTTACATTTAATAGCTGGGGGCGTAGGGGCCAGAAAATTTAAAGCAGTAGATGCAACACCATAGATTGTTCAGAAATGGAAGAGCTCAGGACTTAAAAGAAGTGGGAAGAAGTTGGACTTTCTTAATAAAACCTTAATTGCTTTGTCAAGTACTTCATCCTGCATAGAACTTACAGGAAAGTTGGACGACTTTTTCCTAATACTTGTAACTCTCTGAATTTGG
This sequence comes from Pseudotriccus pelzelni, assembly GCA_035584735.1. Classification (NCBI taxonomy): domain Eukaryota; kingdom Metazoa; phylum Chordata; class Aves; order Passeriformes; family Tyrannidae; genus Pseudotriccus; species Pseudotriccus pelzelni. Next base: position 46,224,257 of record JAWMRA010000041.1, on the reverse strand, counting down.
CCCTATGCATTTTCTATGTAACAAAATCAACAACTACCAACCATTCAGTAAGCGCCAGAAATAAAACTATGTATTTCTATTTTCACATTAATGGGCATACATCTCATTTTATAAGCACCTGTCTCAAAATACACTTATTCTGAAACCTACTTTATGATCTCATCCTATACCTATTATTTTTTAACACCCCACCAGGCAGTAGGGTAGCAAAGATGATAGTGTGTTAGTGATAAAATTACAAAGAGTTTCCTGTTATCCTACAGTAATGTAAAAATAAAGGCACCCACCCACCCACACTGCTGTCAGTGAATCAATCTTTCCTTTGGCATTATCTGAGGAACAAAGAATAGCTGCTGTCCAATATTCTTAGGATAGCTTGCACAGAATCTAGGCTAAGATTTCTTTTAGCAGGAAACACTGCCAACGAAGAAGTCACTGAACTTTTCTCCTGAAGCACAGTTACAATTATGATTACACAGTAAACCATCTAATCAATCCCACATCACAGAGCAGCAACAAGCCTAAACTGTCCCTGAAAATGACAACATGTAACATCTGCTACAGTTTGCAAAATCATACTGTAGGGTGAGGAAAAATAATGCTACTCTGGGAATCAAAGAGTTCATTTAAATATAGGCTGGGGACAAATGTATGCCTGATGAATGTAGCACATTTGAAGTATATGTATAATAAAACTATGAAGTCAATTGTGTCATTTCATTAGAAACCACAGAATTAGTTACTAAATATTACTTCTGAGAAATAGGCAGCCAAATTCCACGTGAAAATTATTTTTAAATGAGTTTAAAAAAATAAAAAGAATGTAAGTAGTGCCTGTGTCCCTCCATTTAAATTTGGTGCATATCACAAAACAGCCCTAACCTGGAGCTGTGAGGTTATGAATATAGCACAGCTCTGATTCTCAAATACACAAAAGGTAACTTCAGCAAATTACATTTAACATGTCACACACATGTATTTCTTGGTTTCTTTTGCTATTACATCTGAAACAGACGAGTTGACGACATTTACTAAAACAAGGACTAACAAAAGAGCCAAGAAAAAGGAGCTTCAGATGTACTACCACTAATTGTTCCACACCGCTAAATAGCTATTATGATATGCACTGCCTTTCTAGTAGGTCAACTAGAGTTAGTTATAAAGCACAGTAATCAAGTTTCATAAACATGAGTTCTCTGTACTTGTACACCATTTTCCACTTCCAACACCACCAGACAGCTGTACTTGTAAATCGAATGAGGAAACCAGGAAAAGTCTGTAATTATATCCTTGATACTGATAAGATTAAAAGCAAACGAAGAATAGGAATTGTTTTTTACAAAAAGAATACGAAATCAATTTGTTGAGAGACCTGTACACTAGATACAGATTAGAAAAGATAGAATAATCAATAAATTGGAAACTATTAAAAGTCAGTACACAAAAGAGATATGAGGTCATGTCCTGACTTTCAAATTATTTGTACATCTCAAGCAGATAGGTCAGTAAAGAAAACCCTAGGCACTAAATAATACAAATCCATAATCCAGCAAACAAAACCAGAACTATGAGAGTTCAGCTGATTTTTGGCAGCAGGAAAAGAAAGAGGAGTAATCTAAGTTTGTGCAAATGACTCTTTTTTCAAGATATATCAAAGCTGACACGCAGATCTCCTGAGAAGTGTTTGCGCTGCAGCAACTGCTGCTATCTAATTGTCAGCCAGGCAACTAACTGTTTTCTATAGCAAGAGATTAAAACCAACTCAAAGGAACTTTCCATAGAAACTAAAGCAGACATTTACTTTGTTTTAGCACTCTATTTGCCAAAAATATTTTGAGATCAATTGGTTCTAGCAGTTGCATACAAAAAAAGACATAATTAAATATCTGTTATGTTGCCTTAAAACATATGGTGGAAGCAAATGGCCTGGGCTGTGCATCAATCAACACCACACAACTTACTCTTCAGAAGGTGTACAGAAGATCTACAAGTCTTCTACAAACACAGGAAGGTCTACTTTCAAACTGTCAACTGCCATTAAAGTAAAGCAATACTTCAGCAAACCTGTATCAATCAACCTGTACTATGAACAGATTTTTTTCAACACTAAAGGATTTTTCTGGTCCCTTTAGTCCATAAGATAGTCTTGTTACTGGCCTCTCAAACTGTAAATGTTTAGAACAGAGTGGTAGAGTTGAAAGGATGTCTTGCTCCATTTCTGGAAATTCTATGTAGTTTAGGGGAAAGTGAACAACACTGCACATTGAAGCTATGGATACTGCAGGTTCTACTCCATGCCAAAAATAACTTTGTGGATTTTTTTTTTGTTTTCTTTTTTAGTGCAACCAGTATCAGTCATTTTAGGCTTAAAAATTTGCCACTGCCAGTATAAACAGTTTTGAACTACTTGCATTTGTAGTCTGGACCATGTTTATACTTTGAATCAGCCTGAAGACCATACAGCAGTCATGTAGCTACAACAAGCCTTCAAAGAGTACAAAGTACAGAAAAGTAACAGCCAAAATTAACTCTTCTACTAGAGCATCAAAAGCACACAGTGACTTTTTCTAGGTCACTTTCTTATAGTATAGCTACTACTTCTAAAACCCGGAAAAGAAAATAATGCTGGCACCACCTCAAGACGACAAAGAGCTAACAGACTTCCTACCTGCAGTTCACTATACATTTAATACAATTTTTTCCCCTGTTACAAGAAGAGAAGCTGCATGGGCCAAGCTAATCAGAAACATGGAAGGACTTCAAACTCCATAAGTGAATTTTTAATCAAGACAATTATTGTTACAATTAGCTCCTTAGTTGTAACGTTTGATGCAAGAGCCTATTAATCCATTCAGGGCAGCCTGAACTGGCCTGACTGCACATTTATTTTTCTCCAACATCACAACCCTCACAATCAGGATGAATCCTCTTACACACATTGCAAGCATCCATTCAATGGAAGATTAGCATAATATTAAGGCCATCTGAAGTACAGAAATGAGCAGCACTGAATGTTTTATTGTGTAGCCATTTGGTTATGCACAAGAGGGAAAATCCCAGCCAAGACATCTGGCACAAATTACCATCATTACAATTTTTTGCACGACTTTAAGAACTCTGGTCAGCACCTGCATGTCAACAAGAAAGTCACAACGCACTTCCAGGGCCTATTCTTAAGGAAAGCCAGTTTGGCAAGGCTGAAGAACCAAAATACCAATCTGCTTTGGCACAAAATTAAGCGGGCACAGAATACTCCACCTTCCTTATAAAGCTCAATATTACAAGGCTAGATATCCAGTTATTTTCTTTTTTTTTTTTTTTTAATGGGAAGGGTCTATTTAAAACAATATTCCTCCCTCTGTTCATAAACCTAGTATGACAGTTAAGAGATACCACTCTACCGCTTGTAGCTGGCTACACTCTCTTCCTGTCCTGGCTCAGAGAAGCTGAGAGCATGAATTAAGTCATATTTATAGCCATCCCAATTCACCTACCTGATATAGGGATCCCTCCCAGACCTGTGCTGTGTTGTGGTGGGAGATTCAAGTCCAAGAAATTACTATTTGAGGTGGGATTTGCTGTGTGGTTCAAGTGCATGATGCTATTGCGTGGGAAGGCCATCCAAGGATAGCGAGCTGCTTGGCCTGGAAAACTGAAGGAGTTGTAAACTGCTCGATGTTGCTGAAACTGTGGGAACCTCTGTGGCATGACTGGAAAGGTGCTACTGAGAGAGTTGGCATTTGTGGGTGCAGCAGGATGCAGGAATCCAGAGCCTGGCCCTTTGGCAGTTGTAGTGTGTGGGGTAGGGTTCTGAAGAGATGTGGGCGAAAGGGAAGGTTGGTCTTGGACTGACAGTTCCTTCTCGATCAGGTCTGCTAAGGCTTTGCGGGTGATGTCAAAGGGATCAAACCCTAAGTCGTCCTCTTGCTGTTTGGAGGAACCAAACCCAAAAGCTGCTTGCCAGTCTGTGGAGGAGGATACTGGTATAGTTTCTGTCAGAGAGGAAAGGAACAGGATTTAGAACAAGAATTAGTAGCTATCTATCCATATAAAAATTTCAGTCTGTGTATCTGATTGTGGTCTGTTATCTTTCATATAATGCTTCTTTGTACATTCCCCAAAGACACCTTATTCATCAGCTTGGAATATCATTTTCAGAACAAACTGTCATAGACTTCTACTAAAGGTGAAGTGTTAGAATTACCAAATAGTATTTTTACTGCAGAAATGCTCTGTTCCTGAGGTACAGAAGAACCTTATCAAATAACTATTTTCAGTAATAACACAAAATAGAAACACACCAATATAAACTCACTTAGAACCTTCTTTATACCCGTATTAATTCATGGAAGTGTGAACAAGCAGAGTTTAAATGAGGTTGTTATTCAGTTAAATATTTTGCTTTCAGTTTTAAAGTTGAGCAAGAAAGGTGAGTAGGAGATGTTCTTCCTCAAAAGAACGAATCTCTGAACAGTGATTTAAAAACCAAAACAAACCAACAAAAATCCCCTACTGTCTACCATTATGAAAAAAACAAGCCAAATTCTTGAGCATTAAGACACATTGATTAAAAAAAAAAAAAACCAAAACATAAGGAATTGCATTACAAGATACTAAATATTTTGAGAATGTTGCAAAAAAAGGGTTATCAGAAATTGCCTGCATTTTCAATTAATACTTCATTTCATGATACTTTTAATTTTCTTCTTCAGGTTCAGTGAATGCTGGGTCTACTTTCACAGTATTTTTCCTCAAAACTATGGTCATGCAAGAGAAGTACAAGGGCAGTATCACTCGCAATGTTAACTCCCTCTGCTGGTAGGGACCTGGTCTGCTGCTTTAAGTAGGTTCAGTATCCTCTCTTAGAAAAGAAATTTACACTTCTATTTTTACTCTAAAATCCATGGCAATACAGAGTTGCTTGATCAACAAAAACTTGTCCTCTGCATTCTTATTTAAATCGCAACCATCATTTTATATTAATTACCATCTCTACTACCTGCAAATTGTCTCTCACTGCTACTTAATCCTCACAAAATTGGTACATGAAGTACTTTAGCAGCAAGTAATTCCCTTGGTAATAATGCTGCTTATAAAGAGATAATTTAAAAAATAATATTTTTTACAAACAAATTATGACATCCAGAAGCAAGATAAACATCAAAAGATGACTAATCACTAAGTAAACAAACATTCTATATTTTACTGATAATGTTTCATTTAATTTTCTAACAATTCCCTCAGATATAATTTGTAAGCTCTTAAATACTGCTAACTGTTCCCAAGACTATATCAATATACCTAAAACCATGTTTCATTCATATGTGGTATTTCATAGCAAAGTACCTGGACAAAAGAGGTATTTTTCAGTTGATGCAATTAACCATATTTTTGTATCTTTTGAATTTACAGATTCTCACTTCAGAAAAGGAAAAATTAGGCACCTTCAGGTAACTACACAGGATACTAAAGAAGATTCTGAATTCTACAGAACAGCTTCTGATATCAGAATTACAGATTATCACACCGATATATACTGATTACCTCTATTTTCTTAACTCTCAATAAAAACCTCTAACATCAAATATTAAGTGTCACACCCTATTATTTAGACAGGCATGTTGCTAAGAAAAACTAAAATAAGCAGACTAGTAATTTAGCCATACAGATTAAAAGGTCTGTAAAGATTCTTTTAGAAGAAATACTTAGGTCAGTGCAATTCATTTGTAGATCAGTGACAAATTTTAACCATTTGTGAAGGGTGAAAGCACAGTATGGAGCAAATCCTAGAGTTTTAGGTTCTGCACAGTTTTAAACCTCAGCTGCAAAAGCAAGCAATACCCAGCCATGTAACCTGTGTACATACCTGATGTGAAGAGGCTCTGTGGTTCTGGTGCTGTGGGCCAGTCACTTGAAGTCTGTGGAGAGCTGGGGAATGGAGGAAGCCCACTAGGGATGGGATTAGGGTGCCGAAAGTTGTCAGAGAAGAGTGACTGTGATTCTGTTACAGCCCCTTCAAAAGGAGACCGCGCACTGTGATTAGATGAACTGATGGGTATAACTGGATTGGGTTTTGTTAAACCAGGAGGTGGTGAAGGTGTGTCACTGTTTGTTATCTACAGGCAAGAGAGGAAGACAAACAATTAGGAAATGAGTGTTTATATATAAAATATTTTTCACTAATTCAGATGAAAAATTTCCTCAAAATTTTTGGCTACAATTAGGTTAGCTATATAGCTCAGCATAAGGCCAAACAAAAATCAACTTAGCAATTGCATTTTTAAATATTCTTTAAAATTATAATATAATTCAGAAAGTACTTGCTTCTCCAACTGCAAATTGCAGGAAATCTTCAAACCCAATTGTTACTTTCACAGTACTTATCTTTATGTCTTACCTGCTGAGAGCTGTCACCATTTCCTATACTGAGGGAATCTGAAGGTTTATCGATAGGGCTGCAAAAGTGGGAGGGGAAAAAGACAATAAGACACTCAAGTATTTAATGTGAAAATCAACATTTGCTTTCACAGTTGAAGAAAAGCCTTAAAATAAAAATATGACAAAACTGTAAGTAGGAATTAAAAAGGAAAAGAGTCCACTTATTTTTTATGAGACTGCTTTTTTAATCATAAGCATTCCAATAATTTGTCATATACTGTAATGCTTCTTTCTACCACTCTCCACTCTGCTTGTTGACAGCCTTAAGGAACAAAAAAAAAGTTCTGAACATGTTCATAGCAACTCTATGCCATACAAAAACCCAGGACTCTACTGCTATGGCAGTTACTTTGTAATAGTCAGTTCCATCCACGATACTACTGGAGAGAAACTTGTGAAGATTTATTTTCCAAATATGCAAGTTTTCCGTTCCCATGCAAGTCCTAAATAAATCCGGGGAGAGAAAACATTAAATTAGCTAGTCCTGGTGGCAAGTTAAGCTTCCCAACAGCTTTTAACTAGCAGAAATTAGTCCCAAGGTAAGAAAACTGAGTTTTGAGATGACAGAATAGAAAAAAAGACATAGCATAAAAAATGGCCCAAAGTAGAGGGAATATAAGATACAGCAGAAAACAAGCTCAGAAAGCTATTCGCTCCAGATTACCATGACTTGGTTGATATGGCAGATCTCCAGATTCAAGATACTGACAGGCATTTGTGAATTGTTCTATTTATGCTAAATAGCACACTAATGAAACGGTATTAGTTCAAGTTCACACTAAAATCTTTGCTTTACAACTTCAAGGTACTCTCATTTTTATCTACCCATAAGAGAAGATGCACAAGCAACAGGCTGTGCAGACCAATATGCAGATTCTACAAACAAGGACCAGAAGAACATTAATTTCAGTTCCATTAAGAGGCCACAATGGGATACAAATCACATTACTGGCATGATGTGTTAGTACAAGACAAATATATGTAACACTTTCTTAACTGGGTGCAGACTTCAGATTTTACACACCCCTGGTTTTGAAACACCCCTTGCTGCTGCAAAGTTTAGCTACTGCATACAGCCATATTGTAAGGTCAACAATTACAAGATTGCTTCCCCTCATACTTGTTCCCCTCATCCCAAACTGAATAGCTGAAAGCCAGCAGAACTAATTCTCCATTCTAAAAAACTGTAGGAGTAATCTATCCACAATTTTTTTTCCAAAAAAGACTGAATGTATCTAATGGATAAATGAAGCTGGAGTATTTATGACAATAAAAGAAAAATCAGAAGAATATACTTGCAAACAAGCATTACTCCAGTGAAGATTTACAAATACTTTCTACTCAGTGATCCAACAGCACGAATGAAGTTCTTCTATTTGAAACAAACTGCTTTTGGTTGCTTCTGAATAAAGCAAAACCGTTTGCCGTAGACTCTTCATTACACAATAAATTCTGATTGCAGAGCTGATATTCCAGTCAAATTCTTTTCCTACATCTAATGAAGTCACAGTGCTGCAGTTTCAAATCTATGTCCTAAGATAACTTTTAATGACAATCTGGTGGAAGTATTTATAATACCTGAATCTGCCTAAAGAGCCTTTAGTTGCAAGACAGGCTTCCAGCCCTCAGGAGACTGCTACAATATTTTTACTTACAGTTAATACATTATTTTCAGGGAAAAAAGGAAGCTGAGATGCAGTCACAGGCTCTCCGATCACTCCTGAACACGACTACCATTAAGCCTAACAAGAAGGTACCACTTTCAGCAACACAATGTTATTGCATTGGTTCAATGTTGATTTAAAATGAAGACTGGCTACCTAACATCCTGGCTACCTACCAACATCACCCCTTGAAATATTAGGGTTTACCTTGTTGCTTTCCTATCCAACCTCAAGGGTCCATCAAAAACAAAACAGCATGACTATAGACTAAGATTGGAACTGCGAGTGATGCTTAAGATGGAAGAGGACACTAGCTCTATTTAAGGAGGGCACCAAAGACGAAAAAAAAAATGTTGGCTAGCAGTAAGAGGTTATTGCAAGCAGATGAATTACTTCTCTGCACAAAGAAGCCTCAGTTGAATTTGCTGCCCTGTTGTTCTGTTACAGAGTGGTAATTGGGGAACCCTTACCTCTGCAGTCATGTTTCTGGAACACATCACTGTAAGGAAATGACAGATATTCAGCCCTAACATTTAACTTCCCTCTATTGAAGCTCTTCCAAGTGACAAGCCTTCTGATGTACAGCAAATAGTGTGTTACTTTTGTGGAAGCTTCTGTATAGAAAAAAATGAAGGGATCAGCTCTGACTGGGACCATGCAGCTGTACAAGCTGTTGAACCCCTGGTTATTCCATTCCCCTCAGCCCTTACCTACAACATTACTTACTAACTTAATTTTAGGGTTCTCCTGCACAATCTGCCAATTTCAGGCTTTTTGACATGGGCTATGCTAAGCACAGCATTTTGTGACCTGATCAGGATTTGAATCCAGTCTCCAACCAGAGAGAGACTGGAGAATCATTCCCTCCACACCAATCAGTGAGAGAGAAAGCAAGCTATCTGAAGTATAAAAGGCAGCACAATTACCCGAAATCTGAGTCTGCACCATCTGGAGTCATGTGTTCTGGGTCTGTGCCATTTTCTAATATAGGAGGCGTTTTCCTGTGTTCCATTGTTAAGCCGTTGGCTGATTTACTTGAACTCTGTAATGATGGCCAGGCATCTTTGTTATTACTGTTGGGTCTGGAAAAAGGCAAGAGTAAAATAAAAAAATAATAAAAAAAAAGAGTTCAAGTTATGAAGAAAGTGTTTTAAAAATTGTAAACACTGGGGAAATAAATCCTTGTGCCAGACAATCCATAAGAACAGATTCATCTGGATATTATTCCTCAGATTTTAAATTTTAAAAAAATAATCAGTGGGATAAGTAGGGTAGAGAGAAAACCAGAGGGAATTCTGTTTCCTTTGCTGAATAGATAGCTGTTCTGACAATGCTGAAGTCCAAACCTGTCCATTTTGGGGGAGAGGAAAAATATTAAAATAAAAATTAAAAAAGCCATCAACAGTTCAAGTGTCCAGACCTCTGCACACCTCATTGGAATTACTGGCTTTAACCCATAAGTATTTTTAAGTTCTGTAAGTCATGAGCTAAATCTTTTTTTTTAATACGTTTTATATTCCAGGCCCTATCAAGCCTGGCCACAATGAAGTTTATGTTTTACATCTACACACGACTCCACAGCTTTGCTAACAGACCATGAGACCAGTCAGACCACCACACTGTTCATTCAAGTTACTGCTTCCCTTCATTTCCAGTTTAAAGCCATAATTACTTTCTTTTTGTAAAGTAAAAATAAAGTTCATTTCCGAGTGCACTTTAGAACTGAAAGAAGTTCAAGAGAGGACTCAAAGCTCAAATTTTGCTGAAAATTGTTACATTCCATACAAATTGAAGCAAGATGGAATATAATCTGTAATTGAATGCATTCAAATACAGTGTTTTCTGCTAACCTTGCAATTTTATTATAAAATATCTGCTTTTGTGTTCTTGAGTTCTTTTATATTAACTTGAGCTTTTCATTTGCTTAATTAGGAGCTGGTTTTAGTGCCGTCTAAGGAAGAAGCTTTCACAAAAAAATTTTTCTAACATATGTCCCTCCTAATGCTGCCCTTCCTTAGTATGTTCTTATTACATGGTCCAACATTTATTCTACATCTTTGGGTCAATTTAGTAATTTCACTATCAGAATCTGGAAATTCCTGTAGCTGCTTATAGCAATGTGTTTCTTACTGCCATTCAGATAAAATAAGTAGTAGTAGCTACCCTCAAATCTCAGTTAGTATATAACATTTGCTGTTCTGTGTTCATCTTTTCTTATATTATGAAATACGTACACAGACGAGAGCCTTGACCTGAGGTACAGAACTCATCTTGTCTTTGTACATATTTGGACTAAGGGGTAGCAAGTTCATCAGACACAGAACATCAAGGAATGAAGACATCAGCAACTCAATGTCAATCATTTAATATTCTCACCCATACAAAGGTGAGCTGTAAGCTAGATATATCAAGAGTTTCAATCTATTAACAGAGTTATTTCAAATATCTAAATTTATGTCCACTGCAGTGCATAAATGCATATAGCTATCTCTATACTAAAACTAACTTTAAGATGTGAGTTAGAAGTCAGTTTTGCATCCAAGGAGAAAGGCAAAGAAACAAATTGGCTTATGTTTTGGGATGGGGACGTTTTGTGCACGTGGTTTTTTTTGTTTGTTTTGGTTAAGTTCAAAGCTACATGCCTCTGAAGGGCTGTTCTCTAAAAGACCAGTAGGTGCTTAACAAGCACTTCCACTTGCGGCATAAGAAAGCATTAAATTCAGTTCTTTAGGAAAATGTCATCAGGAAAATAAAAAAAGCTCGATCTGTTTTAAATGTAGAATATACCTCCAACTGAAAGAGAACAGTCACTATGACTATCACATGACATACCAAGAGAAATGTAGACAAAGTGGCACTGGGTGATTTCAACAGTTGTCTTCAGCAGAAAGAAAAGGTCTGCAAACAGGACCTTTCAAAATAAAAGACAACTGCAGAAAAAACACAGTTTAACAAGCTGTTTTCTCCTACTGGATGTTTTTAATTAAACATCTACTACTTAGAACTCAACTTCTGTTCGATTCCAGAATGAATCAAATCCTGTACCCCAGAAACACAAGGATAACCACAGATTTGTCAGAGGCTCTGACAAACTGCCAGAAATATTAATATATCAACGAATCAAACAAAACCAAGAACCCAGCTGGGTAGAAAGCTGTGACAGAACAACCAGCTCAAAAGTTACATTTTGTACTGATGAGATGGGACTTGAAGGAACATGTCAAAAATCACAGCAGCAAGAAATTCACTTTGCAACCCTAAACGTGGTGCCTAGCCATTATTAAAGAACAGAGTCTGTGTTGTGATGACGCTGCTCAGTGACAAGAGAAATTAACTCCAGACCACTTGTTGCCTTTAGAGTAACATGCCATTTTTTCCATAAGTGCTAAATGTTAGGACCACAGACTGGCCAAGCTCCAACTCCTAATTGCTCTCCAAAGGCTTAAAAGTTTGCTGCAGCTCCAGATAGAGCATCCTTCCCTTGATGGTATAATTGTTTTGCTGGAATCTAATGAGGTTTCAAATTAAAATTATTTCAGACTTTGAGCATAAAATAATCAATACCCAAGTGCAAGAACTGGTGTATTTGCTTTATTTGCTGCACTTTACCTTCCAAGTCAAAACTGAACCGGTGCCCAAGAAATACAGTGGCACTGTCCTTAACGGGAAGCCCCTATCACTTGCAGTCAAAGAGCATATGACACTTCCTCCAGAAGTGAAAGAAAATAATCCCGATACACCATCTAGCATACCAGTTCTCAGAACTTATTCAAGCTCCACTGGTAACATATTAGATCCAGTAACCATTTTCTTGCTTAGACTGCTGTGCACTGGGCAAACTACTGTTTGAAAAAATCAGTAGTGGATAAACTGCTACACAACAAAAACTCTGATTACAAGACCAAGGTGCACATGAGGAACAATCTGACTTTAACATTCCACTCTGCCCATCTCCTTTGATTTTCATCTCTCCATGAAAATAGTACAAGGAATGGAGTTTTTATTTCTTTGTCTTAAATATGACATTTGAATGAATAACTAAGGTCTACTGACCTTAGACTTTCATTTATCTTTGTGTTAGTATATTCTCATATGGAGAGAAGTCTTTTCATAACTTATTGAACAAACTACTGCAATGGAACATTATATTACCAAGCCATAATAAGCGATATCTGCAATTACAACATAGTGAAAAAATATATGGACTGCACTATAAATCATGATGTAAAAAACAAATCAAGACTACAACATGTCCTAGTCATGAGAGCACAGACTGCATTCACAACACCACCATACCAAGAAAGTAGACATCTGTTTTTTAGCAAATATTATGCACTTCTGCAAATAAAACACATACAGTCTTTTTTCAGAATAAGATTATCTTGTTCTGAACTACTGATCCAAATGCACACAGCAGAAACACATCTTCCCTGAGGAACCCTCACATTCACTTTGTATTAGAACAAAGTGGTGCACATGTCCTGGTTCCAGCCAGGACAGAGTTAACGTTTGCAGCAGCCAAGAGTGGGCATGGCCAGGACCCGGAGCTTATTCTATACCACCTCCTCTTCCAGAGATAGGGATGGAGTCCCTTTTGGGTCATATTGCATGGTAGGAGTGGTCAGGTACTATTCAGGTTTTCTGCAGGGTAAGCAATCACTAGTGAATCATTTGCCTCTTTCTTGTCTTAAAACAAGATGGTCTTAAGCTCTGCCAGGGGAGGTTTAGGTTGGATATTAGGAAGTAAGTTTTTACAGAGGGAGCAATCAGACACTGGAATGGGCTGCCCAGGGAGGGGGTGGACTCCCAGTCCTTGGAGGTTTTTAAGATGAGGCTGGATATGGCACTTAGTGCCATGGCCTAATAACCACAGCAGTGTTGGATCACAGGTTGGACTTATATCTCGGAGGTTTTTTTCAAGCCGGTTGATTCTATGATTGTACCCTCTCATCAGTATTGTTGCTGTTACTGTTGGTTATTTCATTGCTGTTTCCAGTAAATTGTTCTTATCTCAACCTGTGATCATCACCTTTTGTGCCTCCAATTCTCCTCTCCAGCCTGCCAAAGGGGAAGGGGCAGGAGGACAGGGAAGTGAGAGTGGTGTACGGGCTTGGAGTAGTTTCAGTGGGAACACTAAACTGGAGAATACCATTCCTAAACCACAGTTTTCTCCACAGAGAAAATTTGTATCAGAGTTTATCACATAATAGGTACTGAAAAGAGCAGGCAACTTAGGGGATGCAATAGGAATAAGAAAGTTTTCTTTGAAATAACCAGAAAGCAAGCATAGTCAGGCAGTCCATCATCAGTACTTACGCATCATACCTCTGCAGTGCTGTCACTTTGTTCTTGTTCTTGTCAACTGTACCCGTAGATAACTGGAGAAAGTTGGGGTTTAGTTTGTATAATTCTTGCAGTAGTTTCTGTTCATATTCCTGGTGCTTACCCGCCTAAGAAAAGAGAAACTCACTATGAATAAATACTGGTTTAATATATATTTTTATAGTTATAATACAGTTACAATATTTTTATATATAATATACCTATGTACATCCCAAAGCTTAATAATTTAGCTTTCACAACTCAACGGGTCACTCCTGTCAAACTCAAAACAGTGCTTCTCATTCTTAGCACAGATCTAATCTCAACAAATCTAAAGCTTGCCTAGAAATCACTTGGATGTACCTACCAATTAACTTCGGAAACTTCTAAAGAAGAAAAACAGTCACAACTTTATTAGAACCTGATACTCAGTTCTAATTAGAAGCTTTGCAATATACCTTATAAATCATGAACAGCTATATCTCCAAGGCAGTCTGCATTTGATATATCAACCATACTGAGCTTTTCAGAGGATGGGAAGGAATGAAGAGTTCCTCTTAAACCGAAAGTTCTTCCAAAATGGAATTAATTTTTTTATCAGCTTAATAAAGCAGCTGAGGTGGTCTGACTGTTAACTATGATGTGACAAACAGTATATTCTAAGCAATAACTGATAAATCATTCTTTTTAATAACTGAAAAATTGAAATATCCTTTCAATCTATTGAGAAAAATTTCTTGCTTTCAGAAATTGAAGAGGTCCAATCCAACTCCAGAATATTAGAATTTGGCAAGGAAGAGAGTATTTTTCAGCCTAGCTTGCAGATAACATTCTGGGGCTAAATATACAACACAAAACCAGCAAGATCTATTCCCACATTTAAAATGACATCTGAAACAAATTCAAGAAGAACATGGATGTTTTTTGTAGGTTGTTATGACACTTTAACATAAGAATTTTTACTTGCAAGTTAAGTATTGTTATGAGTTCAATCAATGCAAAGTAGAACAGTGAATTTGAAGTTGTCAATAGCTTTTATCTACAGTTTCCAGATACCAAAACATGTCCTTTGGCAAAGGAAACAAGTGCCAAGATTGATGGTCAGGTCTTCTGAATCTTAAGTCTGTAACATGCAAGTTATTATCTATCACATCTTTAGTACTGATTTAAGAGTTCTCACACTACTCCTATATCTAAAATTTAACATTTTTTGCATTATTTAATTCCCTTTATAAAGGTGCCAGGTAACACATGAAGGGAGAGGCAGCCTAAACCATACTAGCCCTCTACTGATCTGTGAACTGGCTGTTACAGTTCAGAGAAGAGATACTGAGGTTACTGCAAACACATCTCTGAAACTGTTAGTTAATTATGCACTAGCCACAAAAAATGTGCTGGTCATCATTGGAAAGGGCATTTAAAATAAAACCAAAACAAAATGGAAAAGAGCACATACTACACTACATATAAAACACTGAGGACTAATAAATTTTGCCTCCCTTATATTATGCATCTGGGCTCTGCATCTCAAAGAGGTCACAGAAGATACAGAGAAGGGAAACAAAAGTTATTGCAGAAAAGGAGGAACTGTTTGACAAGTTTACAAACCCCGAGACTGATTTGGAGAGAACGGTGAGAGAGATTAGATCAAATTTTGCCACATCACAAAGGCAATGAATCAGGTGAATAAGGGTTTTTGCTTTCAGTAAGTACTTCAAGGCTAATATTAAGGGAGACTTGACAAAACTAACTGGACAGCAGTTTAACATGGGCAAAAGAAAGCACTTTATAAAACAGCTGGTGAACTCCTGGGGCTTGCTGCCACAAAAGTCTATAGGGCTGACAGTATGAGGTTCAAAATGGATTAAACAAATTCATGTCTGACAGCTCTATAAAAAACTAAAAAGCCTAGACAGGAAAATACCCTCAAACATGTCTAATATAACAGATCTAGGTGGTGGGAGAAATACAGCGAAACCAACAGGGAAGGTGGCCTAGTTTGCAACTTGTCCTTGAATGTAACCTTCTATTGCAATCAGACTATTCATCTGAACTGGTAAGGTAATTTTTTAATTTATGAAAATGTAGCTGAAGTCCTTATAAATAACTACTAAGTGTTTAACAGATATGAACATTCTTCCTTATTCTCTGGCTTACATCAGCCTAACACATCAAATAAATTCTACTAGAACAACATTTAGGCTGCCACTAGGGGTGGGGACTCCCTGCTTCATGGACAGACCACGTGCAAAAATTACAGCACGGATGCAAGGCTGGCATGTTGAGATTTGAGTTTAAAAGCTTTACCATACCTCGTGTAGAAAGATGGAGGCAAACCCAAAAGGCCTCAGAATGCACTGCATTTGAGACAGTAAATCTATCCATTTATTTGGTTCCCTACCCCAGACAGTAAGCATTTTGATGTTGCGATAATAAAAACAATCCCAGCATCATTATTTAGATGTTATTATAGTTACTCTCAATGTTTCATTTACATACGGTTTCTATACACTTCACAGACTAAAAAGGATATCCGAATTCAGACAGCATGGTCCACCACAGTACAACAGTCAATCCATCATAACTGCTCACACACACAGGTGCTACACCAAAACCCAGATGTGCACTAACTCCTTTCACAGAGATCTAAAATAACATGTTACCTTGCACTGGTGTGAAAAAAGGGCAGGTAGCTAACTCAAGGTGACTTGAATTCTTGGCTAAGATTTTTATCTCCACCTTTTTGCCTCATGAGTACTCACTGCACTTTTCAGACTTTAAAAGCAACATGCAATGAAAAAATTGAACTAACTGCTCTTTTCCAATATCCAACTGGTTAATCACCTTTTGGATTTCCAAATTAATTTCTGTCATAACATTCAGCAAAAGGCTACACTACACATATCTGACTAAATCACTCACAATAAGACATACATACCACGTTTCATGTGTTTCCCATTCATTAGACTTACCTGCATTTCTTCTTTTGTGAAACTGGCTGCTTCATCACCTAGTTCATGTAGATACATGCAGTCTGGTTTTGGACACTGCATATTTTTTAGAAAATAACTGCAATATTTTGTTGTACCTAACGATGCCTAAAAGAAGAAAAAAAATCATTACTTAAATACTGGACTTAAGAATGTCTTTTACCACAGAAGTTAAGAAAAGCTGTATTTCCCAAAAAAAAGTCACACCAAGATCTGGAATTCCATCATAATGCAGTTTTTGACACAGATAGAATAAGAAGTCCTCTTGTAAGAAATATATATACTTGAGGCTTAGATAATTAGTATGCACTTTTATTTTCATCCAATCTATATAAGTGCCAAAATAAGAGCCTCAGTACATACTTCCATTCATAATCATAAGGAGACAAATAAGCAGCAGGGTCAGGAAATTAGTATTAACCAGATTTTCTATAGCCACCAATTTGACCAAGTCTGCCTGAATACCTGTTTACAGACACCAAGAGGACGAAACTTTGATTTCCCAGGGAGCTTTTGAGAGGTGTGGTATACGGACTACAGAAACCCTTTGTAAAAGCAGTCAGGTTTTCACACTATACAACTAAACACTATACAACAAAAAAACCACTGTGAAAATGGAGAGGTGGTGCATCTCTGTCTCAAACTTTTGTTTTAAGAAGTTACCTGCTAAGTCACCAAAATACTGCCTGCTAGAAGCTCACTGAACTTCCACGTTGGGATTAGTGTTAGGAAAAGAGGTCAAAACCCAAAACACTTTATTCAGCAACACAAGCGTATCCTTGCAAACAAAATGCTGTACTGTGCACTGATATTAGTGTCCGAGAACATACACGTAAGAATGTAAAAATATTTCCACCTTAAGTGTTCTGCCGTCTACCACCACATTATTGACGCACTGTATGGCTCTGAGGGCATCTTCTGACCGGATGTAGGTTACATATGCACTGGCACTTGGACCCTAGAAAGAAAACATGCACTGTTCATTCTTTTTCTTTCCCCAGACAGGTCTGATCATTAAGTTGCCTTTTTAGCTGCTCATTTCATAAACTGGTATATTCGAGGCTCAATGTTTTTAACAGGAAACTGGCAAAAAAGGTAGAATTCATAAAAGCTCATATGCAAGGCATAAAGGATGGAGAAAAAAAGAACTGTATTGAAATGTTGCTTGAAAGTTCTAAAAATACTTCAAGGCATTTTATCCCCAAAATGCAGGTTAGTGAATAAATGCCATACTGCTACTTCTTCAAAAGGTTCTCCCCGTCTCCCAATTTTCAATCTTTCTGCATTGCATCTCGCATCCAACTTTGAGAGTCTTGTTGAACAACGCCTCAGTAGCTTAAGTAATTTGATTCTTGCGATGTTGTTTGTTTTGGGGGTTTTTTAACAGTCTTTAACCTGTTGCTAAATCAGAAATAGGGAGCCCTGGATTCACTCTGCACACCATGTGTTCCCTAAAGAAATTTCAGAAAAAAAAAAAATCACAAAGGTATCTGACCTACCTGTGAGCCTGCATATGACGTGCTGTTATTAATGACAACTTTGTGAATTTTACCAAACTTCCCAAAATATTCTGGTCGTTTCAACACCTACAAGAAAAGACATTTAAAGTGGTATATTTATAATTCAAAGAGAGGTATACCCAGTCTATGAAACTTTCTCTCGTACAGAGAGAAAGAAGGCATGTAGATTCAAGTTCCCCCCCCATATAAAACATGGTTACTTGCAATACAGAGTATGCTGCCACTGCAGAACTTTAATGATGGATATTTTATGTTGAAATTTAAAAAATTTTTTCAGTACTCCGATTACTCTAACCCCACCCTGGCAAGATACATCCCATACAGCGTGAAACACTCCTGTATTTATCCATTTCAAATTTTGAGGGGAAAAAATAAATCACATTTATTCCAGTTTCAAAGTAATTAATAACATTAAACTTCTATTCAGCTATATTAATTACTAGGTACAAAATGCTGAATCCTGACTTACTTGCCCCACTCCAAAGAAAAAAAGAGTAAACCAACTAGCTCAATATAGTATCAAGTATACTGCAGATTATACTCCTGATAACATGACAGCACAGCCTTCGCAATTTTTCTAAGACCCAGCTGACAGAAGAAGATCCAAAGATTCATTTCCAGAAATGGCAAATAGTAGCCAACCTCCTTTTTCAATCAATCTTCGCTTATGAAGGAATTTTTTGCCTGCTTAAATAGAAAACTTGAATACACTGAATACTTTTTAGCTCATTTCTCTCAGGCTAGGTTTCTTGAAAATCAAGTTATCTTGGTGCTACATGCAATATTCAGTAAGTACACATTATCTTCTGCTATGTTATTGAGAATATTGCTACCAACACACCTAGTACAGCACATCCCACACTCCCCCCAATAAACCCACTTCTAGTTACTTCAAGTGTTCAGTGTGGAATTATCTGAGGTTTAAAAAAATTAACTGTATTTACTACTATTTCTCTTACAAACTCTCTATCTGGTCAAAGAAATTAAATGCATTTTTCAACAATAAATAGCACCAAGCCACTGCTGAGCAGCTGCTAGCAAATACTCACTGCTATATTTTAGTATATACTGAAGTGTTATACACCAGATCCTCTTAACTTTGATTTTTCTCTTCCCTTCTTATCCCTTCCCCCTTTCACTAAAAGCAGCTTTTTACTTATGTTCTTGATCAGACTACCAAAATACAGACCATTCACTGAGTACTCAGAAACAGCCACTTCTGTTTGAGTTCTCTAGACAATTTAGTTCAATAATGTAAATTCAGCCTGGCACAGTAATTTTGAAGATATCCATCTTATCCTGTGGTACATTTCCTCCATATTCTAATTCAAGATACTCTTACTCAATAGCACTTATTCCAGTGGCCACCTGCAGCTGACTGATGATGGAAGTAAATAAAACATTTTAAACACAATCAGTTGTTTTCTCAAATTTTTGATGACGCAGAGTAGCAAGCCAACTCTTTCCCGAGTCTTCCTCTTATTCATTTTTTCCCCTCAACTTCTTAAGGACATCACCCTTATGTTCCTTCCACGTTACATTTCAAGTATTGGCTTTTCTATTCTCTCCTTACAGGTTTGTGCTACACTTCATATCAGTTCTTTGGAACACAACCAAGCTCCCATTCCAGAAATCTTGATGCATGACACAGCTGTATAGTGCCAACAGATCCAACCTAGGAAAATGAGTACCTAAAAAATCCTCAAGCACATTTTTAGCTTAAAACCAAGCTCTCACTATTACACAAATACAAAGAACAACTTCCCTAAAAAACCAGTAATTAAAGAAATCACAGAGCTTCTGTACTCCCTAAAACACAGACAAACACCTGTAGAAATTGTTTTGGAGGAGGGAGAACAGTAACCTTCCTTAAGAAGAGGGGGCCTCGTGAACACTGAACCTTTTCAGTGCTGCTTCACATTATATACCCTGCCGGGAGACAGACAAGGGTATTCTAACATTTCGTGGCAGTAAGTTAAGAGCAAGATTTGCAAAGGTGAACCATTTACCTCTGGATCCGCTAGGCGCTGAGATAGCCCTACCACGAAGACAAGGTTCTTCTGTACAACCCGTACACTGGCCAAATGTTTGCGGTTCTCTGATATCTTCTGTTTCCTCTCATTTTGTTTCTGTTTCTTTTCGTTTTTTATCCTCTGCAGCTCTTCCTGGGAGAGTGGTTTGTACACTGCTGGGTCTTCTGGGTAAGGCTAAACATAAAAAATAGCATTAAACTCAACCCATATAAGGAACAACACATTTAAAAATCATTAATCACGATGTTTGAATGCAAACATTTCTTTATTCTGTTATACGGATCTGATTTTTACAGCCACCCACATTATAGAGGCATATTCAGTCCTTTGGAAAAGGTGAACATCTTGCATATTTTCATGTAATTCTCCTATTTATAGACATAATATTGATTTGGGCAATAGCCACATTCTAACCCAGCTGCCTAGTCAATTTGATAACATTACAAGCAACTGCAACATGACAGTCAACACATCCTGTTAAAATTTCAGTAATAGAGCATACTAAGCTGGGTGAAAGCATGCACTGTGTCTTCACTTTACATTTAGTTGTCTGATAGATTTGGATACTCAAGTGTACTAAACACTAGTAGATAGGAAAATAAAACACAAATGTAGTTTCAGTGGCCCTCAAGTTCAAGACAGTAACACCATTACATTGCTCAATCTTTACATGGTTAACTTCTAACGAAGAGACAGATGTCAATACAGTTACTGCATACTGACTCAACAGTATTCTTGCCATGCCTGTGTACCAGTTTGAAACTTGGTCTCTCTCCTCTGGACAAAGGTGCATTTTTAACCTCAGATTATCATCTACAGATAACTCCTCAAACACAAACATAACACTGTAGATTTTAATCTCAAAAGCATCTAGCAGAAGTACAAGAGTCCTCAGAGTTACCTACAAAGACTGCTCTACACACACAGAGCATTGCTATAAAAGAACTATTTTGGACTAGTCTTCCAGACTACACTGCACTGTCTTCTGCCCCTCATTAGTCCTTGAAGCAGTCCCATATTCCTTACTTGTCCCAGTTTTTTCAGACTGAAAAGTTAGGTTTCACACTGTATATAAAAAGCAATGCTAAGCACAAAAGCAAGTACATAAAAATGTATCTCAAACAAAAAGAAGTGTTTCTAAACATTGACATGAAGTAAAAAATGAGAAGAGTAGATGAGATGTGCATTAAAATAAAGACTTAAGATAAAGAAGTTAAGCTCAAGCCCACCAGTATGTTGAGCTAAGGTCTTGGCTTATACTACCATAACCAAAGGTTTCAGTGTGCAAACACAATGAAAATGAATTTAACTTTTTCCTGACTGTCTTCTGTTAATGACAGAGTATAAAACTAGTTGTCATACTAAATAAACTAAGAAAAATCTACAGCAGCAGACAAAAATAAGGTTTAGGTTAAAAGCATATATTCCTCATAGTTGCACGATGTTACTCCAAGAGTCAAAGTGCTCAGCCCTGATAGTCTTTTGAGTACATCCTCAAACAAACCACAGTCCATTTTTCAGCTTAACATTCAGCATCATTATGCTGTATTTGTGACAATCTACTGAAAATATGCTGCAGTCAACTTCAGCAGATGCCATCTCACAGTTGAACATCAAGTCCTCTGGAACATGCTTTTAATATCACAAAGGAATTTAAACTTTTAAAATACTTTAGCCATAGCCAAAGGTGTCCTTAACATGCAAATACAACAAGCAGTCAAGCTATCCTTCAAGAACAGTCAAAGCCACACCATTTCTCAAAAAGATATGTTATTCTAAAGTAACACTGAATACTTTACAGGGATTTCAAATGTACTTGATGAACACCAATGACCAATTTGACACCAAGAAAACTACAGCAAACAGTGCCACAGTTCATCAGCTTCTTTCTTGCCAAGTAAATCCCCATTCATAGCATATTCTCAAGTCAGAAGCAAGTTAGAGAGTATGTGCCTTCTCTGCACAGCTATTTTCTTCTGGAGGTCCTGAGTACGTGTCAGGAAACATCCTGGGTAAGTCAACCGTAACCCTGAACAGAACATATGTCCGTAGTAAAACTAGTAGTTTGTATTTGTACAGGAGAGCACAAGAATTCATAGCAGGAATGCAACTAAGCAGCAGCTTCAGGATCAGAGAAAAGAAATGTCTCCACCTCAGCAGAAAGTAGAAGGCTGCTTGAATAAGGATTTCAATCATTAAGAACCAACAGTAGTTGTTTTGCCACATGGCTAACAGCACTCGTTTGACCAACAGAATCATCAAAAGTTCTCATTACGTACAGTTCAGCTGTATTATATATTCAACGTTTCGTATGTTTATCACTCTGACATGTTTAATGTTTCTAAAGAATATGACTAGTTGGATACCCTGACTTGCAGGACCTGTAAATGAATCTGTGCACACCTCTTGAATATAAAGAATAAATCAGAAACAGTTGTAAGAGATGATACATGACTTTCCCATTGATATCATGTGTGACATGGTAACAGATTAAAAGATAGTGTACATTTGAAGAGGGGGAAAGGCAGGTAAGCACAGCATAAACATTCCAGCATTAGAAATCATTTTTCTTCCAAAGAAGGACAAAGTCAGTCTAAAAACAGGAAAAACTATTTCATCTTCAGAATGCTTCCCACAGTTTTGAAGTTCATGAACTCAGATGATGGTTCAACTACAAACAGATGCATGCAGTGAAGACTGCTGGAACATCACTGAAGGATAAGCAAGGTAAATTGACTGCTGGTACATCTCACAGTACCATTCTGTCTGTTGTTTACTCTGTATCTAATCCTACAATGCCCACTTTTTTTTGGGGGGGAATAAAATGCTTATTTAACCTACTATCATTGATGCCTTAGCTGGTAGAGGATTTGAGATCCAAACAAAATAGCTACATCAAGTGTTATTAGCATTTGTGTTTTCAGATGCAAGACGTTAAGAGATGTCAAAATCACTGGTTCACTGACACCCTCCACTTAAGCTATGCAAATTCTCTTCAGCAAAAACCTGAGGCCACCTGAACAAGTGTGCCATCATGAAAAGTGACCAAATTTTGTTTACACTAACTGCAAGTTGCTGGTAGTCCTACAAGAACTTCATCAAAAGTTAGGATGTCTCTTCTGAAGTCTCATTTCTTTAATCAGAAATAGCCATTGATGAATTCTCAGTCTTCCTGACTGAGTTTGTCTTGTCACTTAAGTTTTATTTTCTTTCAGACTTTTTTCCCCATTTCCCAAGTGTGGAAAGCTGAGCTGGGATTTATCAGGCACTTTGTTTTTGCCATTCCTAGATGAGTCACATTTCTTCCACACAGTGGATGTACCAATACTTCCCACTTGATGCCTTGCTACCAAGTAGGTCCTGAAATGAGAAATGCAGAGAAAGTCAATAAGGTTTATGCATAGTATACATAATACTACTTATATATCAAGAATAAAAAAAAAAAAGGCAATTTCCTATCTTTTTCAAAACATCCATTGTTGCACTAAACTACTCAGTTATGGGATTAAAAGCACCAGAGGAAACAAATGGCATTTGGAGACTATGCATTAAGACAAAGCATTTCTTTTACACAGAAGTAGTAGGAGAAACATGGACAAAGATGTGCATAAAGCACGTTAATTTCTTGGTCATACATGTAGCAGTTTACTATTTATCCCCATCTCTAAACACAAGGTGCTAGGAGAAATAAAGCTCGCTAAGTCAAGGAACTGGAGCAAAAGGCAAAGCCACATTGCAGGAACAACTGTGTATCAAATTATATTGTTTGGTGGAAGCGCAAAGCAATTAAACATGAAAGAGTTTATTACTGGATTTATTTATTACTGAGCTTTATTATTACTGGATTTAAAAAGTGCAACAATGGACTCTCAAGCCTGAGAGTGCTATGCTCTAATAAAGCAAGTGAAACGGTATGTGTTATTCACATGACAAACAGTATCTAGGCTACTGAATTTCAAATAAAACAGAAATATCCCTTTAATGATAAAAATCTCTGGCTTTACAACCAGAACCAGCAAGTCTGTGACATGTAAACAAGCTTTTAGTTATAGAAATCTCTTTTGAACACACATGTTTTCATTCTAATTTGACTAGTTAGCAACTATTTCACTCACAGTTAAGAAAACAATTGACTAGGAAAAACAGGAAGGCTTACTTAGCATCTTTCAGAATTATAGGTATAGTCAATTGTAAGATATCAAGAACTCAGAGCAGGACAGTTCTTTTTTTAAAGTCAATATTTTTTTGTAGGTAATGAATCAAATAGAAACAATTTCCCTGTCTATTTCACAAATTCAGACAAAGTTTAGAAAGCTTTTAATACGATAACACTAAGAAGTACCAGTTTCCAACCAGTGTTCAAGTTTGATTCACACTAGCACGTTTCACTCATAAATCAAAACAAAGCAAGTGTTTGTGTACTACTGCTATTCACACAAGGAAACTTAAGATGAACTAAATCAATCGACTGCAACCACATGAACACATTTTGCACATGCAGAAGTTAAACTCTGTAAGAGTTCATGTAGATGTACTTTCTCATTGGTAGAAAAAAACCCATAAGCTAACATCTTTTCAGTTAGACGTACATTAAAGAAGTTTAGCAAAATAATGGTCTGCATGCAATGCACAGTTAAGATCTACCAAAGTAATGGCATAGGTGCCACTATAGCGTATAGCCAGACTATTTTATCACAGACTTGTCCAAAATCTCCCCCAAAACCCTTCAACCAAAATCCCTAGACTGGGAACTTGTTCATTGCTCCTCTCCATAGACTGCTCAAATCACCAGAGAAGTCACATTGCACTCAACAACACCGGGACAAATAGCAGATTATTATGTAATTGTAAATAACATACCCCGTCTTGTTTTAATATATGTTTATTCACAGTTCATTTTGCAGTAAGTATCCTGCACTGGTACGCACATTATAAAAACATGACATACCCGTTGAAACCACTGTACCTATGATAAACTTTCCCGCTAAAATTTTGTTGCTTTGCCATGTTCTGTGCTTCAACATTTTAAGTGGCCACAACCAATACACACCACAGCAGATGTGAACAAGAAACTGCTCTCAGATCTTTCCCCAGAAGCCTTACTACACACAGACAGGAACTATTTAGACACACAGAACACAAATACACATACCTGGTTCCTTTTGTCCCACACACTTCAAACAGTGGCTTATTTAATGCTGCAGCTCTGCAGCTCAAAATTATTTTTTTCCAAGATCCTGGTGGCGTCTGCATCGCAATGTCTTTGTCTATGCCACGAAAGAAGTGTCCTCCCTCCGCCTTCAAGTCAACCTTTTACAATCCACTGATATAGGTGGAAGTCTGTTCAAGAATATCTCGCAGCTCATGGATAAAGAATGTATCAAGAACATAATGGTAGTTCATTGTGAAAGAAGAGGTCTTCTGTCACTCCTGGCACAGTCTGTATGCTTTACTCCAATTGTAGCACTCATTCCAGCTTTCCACATGAAATGGTTTTTCTAAGCGAACTAACTGTATCCAATTTGTCAAAGTATTTGCACATCCAGTGGTATGCCAGAGTATTCCACATTTAAAAGCTCAGCTGTGGCAGTATCCATGTTTCAAAGAATTCAGATATCCAGAGGCAGTGAATCATGCGGCTTCTTTGATTTTTCAATTATATTCCACAAATTTCCAATAACAAACAGGTGGAAAATAGCATAATAAATCAGCATAATAAATCCAGGTAAATGAAGCCATTTGCAGAAATAAGGAAATTCGAAATCTCATGTTATAACAGAAGAGTAGAAATTCACTTGTACTACGGAAACTACTAGTACAGCATATGTCATCTACAGCAGGTATCACACGTGGAGAATTATTTGGTTGATGACATGTAGATCTTCCTTGTAGAACACAGAGCTAAAATATTGCAGCAAATTTGCAGAACTTTTTAACAAACATATGTTGGTATGGGATAGCCTTCAGGCTTGCAGAGGCATCCAAACACAGGTTAGCAGTGATAGCTAATGTAGCCAAAGCCTTAAAGAGCAGCAAGAAAATATGACTGGAAGTGCTTAAAGAATACTGTGGCAGCGAATAAGGGTAGTGAGACCAAGTAAGATTACTTGGGGTCTGAAAAGGAAGCTGTAATATGAGACAGGAAGACAAAGGTATAAACTGAGGACAGGATCATGATTGAACAGCAGGAGAAAGAGGAGACATAAGTAGCTGCAATTTCAAGCAGATGAAGGCCAGGCAAGAAAGTTACAATCAAGGGAAGTCATTAAAGACAAGAGGATATTGAGAAAGAATTTATTAAACACTGAAGATAAGGAAATTAGAAAGTTAAGCAAAACACTAAAAGGAAGAATAAAATAATTCAAAGAAAATAACAGGCAACTTAGTGAAATTGAGATTTACAGTTGTGGCCAACCAAAGTATCAGCCAGACATCAAGACACAGATAGAAATTAAGTACTATCTTCAAGCACTTGGCAACAATATCAGAATACTAGACATATAGACTTAGTCTAAATTTGCTAATGCTTTAAAGTTTAATGCACTGGATATTTTTCCAAAAGTTTTACATGTTTAGTATCCACTTAAATACAGATTAAAAGCTCCAGTTCCACAAAAAAAACAAGCAGGTGCTTTACAAGCTTACGTCAGTCAGCTAGCTCAGTCAATTTAGCTAAACCTTAGCCTTCAGCAAACCCTGGAATCCTCACTGTTCTTCCTGAAAAGACTTTGTTAATGCATGAGCATCCCAACTCAGAGTTTTATTTTTGGCAGTTCTCTCAGTATCAGCACGCCTTAGTTCTGATCAACAGCTACCCCTACTAATGCAGGTCTGAATTTAATAGACTTCATAACAGCTTCAACGCACAAGCAGACAGAATCTGAAAGATCCAACACCTCACCCGTGATCTAGGCTATGACTAAATGAATGTTTCCCTTAACGAAAAGGATGTCTTTGGTACCAACACAATGCTAGAGGCCTTGCAATATATGCAAGACAAGATGCTGTTCCAGGAATTTACCTTTCTGCAAGCAGGACAAAGTCCATTCTCATCAGTGCGGATACGATGCCAACAGAATCGACATATTTGGTAGCCACAGGTGCAAGGGAAGAAATTGATGTCGTCAATTTCCAGAGGCTCCATGCAAAGAGGGCATTCCACAGGGTCTTCCTTAGCGTCAGGGCTGCGAGACATCTTTATATGTTCGCAGAGCAGCAAAAGTTTATAATAACTTAATAGACCAAGAAGGTCAGCACTTGAAGGTCTGCAAGAGGAAAAAAAAAAGTATTATTAATACTGTCGACAACTTTTCTTTTGTACCGTTCAATATTTCAGTTCAAGTCACCATTTTCTTCATTCATTTCCTGAACTCAATCATCTGAGTATGTTCTTACTCTGTCAGTTTAAGGACGCAGCACAGAAAAGTTACTTTCAGACTCAAAACAAGGCACTTGGAGTCACCACTGAGATATTCAATCGATTTAGGCATTTTCTTTTTACTTTTTTTCATTTAAGTACCACTCTGGATATGTGAAAGTATCTAATCTCAGCAAGCTGTCTCTATCTGCTGCATGAGACATGCATGTAGATGAGGCAGAATTAAAGGACAACAGTATATTTTTTAGATGGACCACTGGAAGACAAATAAAAGGAAAAAAGAAACAAAAATGAAAAACCCACTGAAAAACACTGAAAAGATGGGACTAGAACTGACAGATGGATGGTCATACTAGCTAATGAACTACATCACTTCTGTAGAAATAAGTGAGCTCTAAAGTTTTTTTAAAATCCTGAATTATTTTTGCAATCACATTTTTCCCAAAACATCAGTAATGTAATTATAATTGAACCACACATATACAATCTGGAGTCCCCCTCTACTTTCCCAGAGAGTTTGCTGTTTCATTACTAACCATAAGCCAGTAGATTGTATAGTATCCAATCTTTCTCCAGGCTTTTAGAAGGAAGTCTAGAAAACAATTCTCACATCCACCTACTTGAAGAATGATATTTAATTCTGTCATTGGAATTAAGATGACTGAATGTTTTGAGATCAAACCCTTGCTCACAGTTTTCAGCATGGTGTGATGTTAGCCTTACATAGCTTTGGTTACATACTTTAACCACTCCCAAAAAAAAAAAGAGAGAAACACCAACCAGTACTGTTTGGATCTTCCTCAGCCGAAACCATACTTCCTTGCACAAAGTCTACCTTACAAAGCCCACCTTACAAAGCCCAAGAGTTCCAGTTTGAGCTGGAACCTCCCACCTTACAGGATAGGATCTGTTTAGCATCAGTCTGCAATACTTGTCCCTGTCCTGCACACCTGTTCAGAAACTGAAATTCTTCTGCAAGCAGCCAGGAAAGAACCCTGAAGAGGAACCACACATATGCACACAACCCAAGCATCATCCAAATACACAGCAGAGAGTATATGGCTTTGTTTGGGAAAGGTTGCATTGTCAGTAGGTTAACCTGTAATCCCAGGCTGATACCAGAAGCTCAGACTAACTGCAATTTCAATGAGTTTGGTAGGGAGTTTCAATGAGTTTGGTAGGGAGCATATCATCTAAGCACAAAGTACAGTTCTGGTACACATATACCATTGCCTGAGAGAGAAAAAGTTCCACTGGATGACCACTTAGGAGTAAGGATGACAGAATGGCTTTTAGATACTGTAAGCTTAATTTCTCTATATGGCATGCACTAGTAACAACATTGTCCTCCTTCTAACTTTCACAATTATTAAAATCAAAGTTCGACCTCCCCAATATTACAGTACCTTTTACTTCATTATCTATGCTTTCATTCGTGCTCTATTCACAATCATTTTGACAGTCTCAAAATCAGGTTCTGGAACTTTACCAGTGTTTTCTACAAAGAACACTAGAAGAATCTGACCTGAAGGAAGGAAAGGATTAGTTTGTTTGAGAGCTTTGTCTTGTTTTTAAGTACACGTCCCCACTGCCAGAAGAGTGGGAGGGACCCTTAAAGGCCACAGAACTTTATTTAATTGCTTATTATGCAGATAACTCACATTTTTACAGCAGTCCGTAAACATTTCCTGTAAACTTTTCACACTTGTATGGCAGCAAAACCATTATAATACAAAAGTGACTTTAAACCAAAGCACAGATGAACTCCACAGATTTTCTTCAGTTTAGATTTGGATCTGACTTTGTCACTGACCTCCCAACAGCAGGTCAGTAAGCAGACAGCATATTCCCTTCTACTGCATACTCATTCCATCACATGTTCAGCAGCTCTGAGCCTACCAAAACACAGAAGTTAAGCTATACTAGTACTAGTGAGACTGTAATTAAAAGCACCATTTTGAAGAAACTTCCACCACCACAATAAAGTTACTTAACTTGGGAAGTTACTATTTGGAATCTTCACTAAGAAATGTCATCAGCTGATATGGGGAAAAAAGCATGCTATACTAGCTAGTGCCTCTGGGACAGGCAGACAAGCTCTAACAAAACTGCAACATGATTAACATTTATGAGCTGTTTAAGTTAACACTTAAGAGTTCAGCAGCTGTTAGCAATAATGTCAATGGTTTGCTTCAGTCAGCAAATGGCTCGTTATTTTACAACAAGAAGGAGCAGCTGTGTGCCATGTTTCTTGAAACTAAGAGGAAATATTTATTTACTTGGTCACAGACCATTCAGGCAACCCATTTAAAGATTTGCCAGTGAAGTGTGTCTCTATTTCAGAAGGGTTTATATACCAGGGTCCGTGTCTGAAATCTTCATCAGAATAGTGTTTGTTTTTTTCAAAATCAGAATAGCATGCATAGTAAGGCATCATTAAAACACTCTGCATATAGTGTGTGCACTGCCAAGAGACACAGAGAAACTGGTCAGCTTTAAGGCTATTCCAAACAATTCCAGATTAGTGTCACAGGAAAAGTAATGCAGCAATAGCAAAAAACAAAAGGTAGTCTTACATGTTGTGTTTAATCCAGAGTATCTGGTCTTTCGAATCAAGTTCAAAGAGATTAAATTGATGGCATCTCAGGAGAAGAAAAGGAGGAAGGTTGCACACATGATATACACAAGCAGCTATAATTTGTCCGTACACTTTCCAAAACTCCAACAACTGCAGTCAAACACAGCTCCAACAGTTCCACATCCTGTTTACAGGAGGCTATGCCAAAACATTCACACAGGGATGGAGCAGAGGTGGACAATGTCCAGCAGCATGTTTCAGATACAGTGATTTTGTAATAGGTAATAACCAAACGACAGAAAATGCAGTTGAGTGCTTTATCCCTTTTACTATACCAATTAGTTAGTTCTTTCCCAAAAAACAAGCAAAATGAAAAAAAGGATATTTTATTAACTTTTGTAAGTGCTTACTTAGTAGATGACAAATGTGTCTAATCTGCTTCATCAATTAACTTTCTCTTGATGAAATCCTATAAATTTTGCAGTCACGAAAGAATGATCCTACTCTTTGAGGGTACTCACCTAAACACGATTTTACTTCTAATATAGATAGCGATTTCAGTCCATTTAGGACGCAGATGTTTGTTCCCTTTCCCTTTTGCACTTGAGGTGAGGAAGTTTAACTTCCAGCAGTTCATCTTCCATATTTAAATTTAAATGGGTCATAAAAAAATGGCAGGGGAAAAAAAACTAGCTTGCTCTTCATTCTTTTTCCCCAAGTATACCAATCTGAGACTTGACACACTCCTCCTGTTCTCTCCACAGCAGACACCAGAGTATCTTCACTTGTAAGCATTTTAGTAAACATGTCCCTTAAAGTTTAAGTTCTCCTCCAGGAGGACAGCTAGCTCCAGGGAACAGACACATTTTCGCCCTCACACAGTGGACTGAATCCAGCCTTGCTACTTGCTTTAAGATAATAAAAGCAACACAGACAAAAGTCCTCAAAATCTAGTCATGAAAAGCTTCAATAAGGACTCACATCCCAGAAAATATTTGGAGACTTTGAAGGAAAAAACCCAGACATGTGTTAGCTAATGTTTCACTTGAGTTCAAACATACCTGACACTTGAAGTGAAACAGGTCGGAGTCTATGCACTGGACCTTTAGTAAAGGCTCATTAAACTTACGCAAACAGAAACTCCTATGTTTTTTCACGGCCTTGTATCTCTTGAAACTCATCAGCCATGAGAAGTCTCAAAAACACGGCACAGATGCTTGCCTGCCTAATGCTACTGGAAAGGCAGCCCCTCCCACAAGACCCCTGCTCCCCCTCTGCTGAAGGATCAGTTGTCTTTCTACACTTCACCTCTGTGTTGATCCCACTTAAAAGCTGGAGGCAGAAAGACAAGCAGACTACAAGCAGCAGCTATAATAGGTTCTCTCTTCCTTGAATCAGGGGAGCATCAGCAGCTCTGTCAGTACAGTAACCTCCTTTGGGCCAGCATGGGGCCACAGCAGCCTGAGGCCCATTTGGAACACCTCCTCCACTAGAGAGTGCTGAAAGGACAACAACATCCATCTTCTTCAGATTCTGAAAGTAAAAAAGGCTATTACTGCATTGCAGTGACCACTGGAAGGCTTACACTAAAACCTTTCATAGGCAGACTGCAGAGAAAAGCCCATTTTTACTGTTTTAAGCACACAGAACTGAGGGAGATTTGGTGAGTTAAGTCATTCAGGGCCCCACAGAGAATCCATATGCACAAAACTCCCACGTGCACACCCCAAATGATGGATGACGGTCTAGTGGTAGACGTAAGACTAGATGTTGTAATGAAGTCATCCACACAATTCAGAAGAAATCTGGGAAAATTCCACAGGCCATGTTCTTTGACATGCTACCCTATGCTTGCCTGTCATTTTTTTGAGACCTACACAAGAAGAGTGTAGGGGTCAAACACACATCAAAATTCAGTCATATTTTACAATCACCTGGTTACCAACACTGACACAGGAGACAGCAGGAGTGCTGAAAAGGGGCTATGCTTTTCTAAGTTTTATGGCTCTGCTACTGACTGAGAACAAAGACACTTCAGTAGCGAGCAAGCAGGCTCTTGAATTCATCCAAGTTAATTTTCATTTGAGACCAACGGAAAGGTCACTTCCTACTTCTTTTTCCTGACTGTGCTCAACATTTAAAGCAAACTGTAGTACTAATTGCAAAATCCTGCCCAGAAACTGCAGAGTCCATTTTCTACCGCATCTGATCTTTCTGGAATAACGTTCATTACTCCATCTGTGGTCTGCAGCTACATTTTGATCACAGTACAAACAATATCTAAGAAAAGTTAAGACACAGACAAAGTCCCAAATGTTTGGAAAAT
The DNA here is from genome assembly GCA_035584735.1 of Pseudotriccus pelzelni. Lineage (NCBI taxonomy): Eukaryota > Metazoa > Chordata > Aves > Passeriformes > Tyrannidae > Pseudotriccus > Pseudotriccus pelzelni. The sequence goes on along the minus strand of JAWMRA010000041.1, from coordinate 46,192,008 downwards.
ATGACCAGGAAATCAGGCAGTCGTGTCATTATTTTGAAAAACAATGTTACACTGACTAGGATTATCCGCAAGATATTTAGCTCAGAGGTCAAAACTGAAGCCTCTAGACACTCTCCCCTTTATGCCTCCCTGTAGGTGCTTAGAGAGCACTCATAACCTCAGACTTTGAATTCTGCCAGCATAAGCAGTTGTACCATCACTTGAACCAACGAGACCAAAACGAAGGTATCCTTGCAGGGTCATATTTTACCTAAATCAGTTCACCACCTAGTTTATCACAGAGCCATGCAGAAGCTTGCATTAGTATTGTTAAAACACAGAAACAAGCACCTCGGGGTAGCAACTGCTCAAGCAGCATATTCAGCAACAGTGCAAAAAAATCAGCCAAAGAAATCAAAGAAGGTTCTACCTAATACTCTCAAGGCAGATAAGAACAATTAGTTAGATGCCACCTGCTAAAGGGAACTTACCATTCTTTATAAACCCACTGTGAACACACTATTTCAAGACAGTTACATGGCAAAAAAGTTACGTACCACAAAGAGATGCTTTCTTTCATTTAAACTGAACCAAGAACTGGTTGTTGTAGGCTTATTGTTATAATGCTCAGCACATTGATGCATACAGGGCATATTATCAGTGACACATGCCAAGTACCATATTATTTACACAAATACCTTAGTTTCTTACAAGTCATGAACAGAAAAAATATGTTAAATTTTATTTAGAAATAAAAAAGGCCAAATAAGATTCTGACAAATTTATCCACAAGCACATAAAGCTCTGCACACAATTATCCAAGACAACGCTACCCTAGCATCTATGTCAACTCACCCAGTGTCCGAATATTATGCTTTTAATTTCAATCTGTAATTGTCCAAATTAATTTCCCACATTCATTCACATTTAATTCTAGGATTCCTTACTTTCTCTTTCTGCATACCCCCATTTCATTTTTGTACCTACGGCACCACTACATATAGACACAATATGTCTAAAGCATTTGGATAAGGAATTAGCAGTGGGCTATACGATTAATAGTTTAAATATTTTAAAAGCCTGTGTCACACACAGAGACCGTCTAACATTGGTATACATATTCCAGCATGATTATTTCCTCTGGACATAAGCAGGAGATGCTCGAGCAACAAGTGAAACGATAGCTATACTGTACAGGTTTGTATACAGCAAATTATATATCACAAATTGTTAGGATGTTGCAAAGTTCCATCTGAACTATTCTCAATTCCCTAAATCTCTCATTACTTTGAAAAAGGCTACTACTTCATTTCTTGTACTTTTTCTTCAGAGCATCTGCTACCAGTCACTGTCAGAAATGTGATACAGACAGACCAGCTTGGCAACCATGCAGCAACCACAGGTGGTTATTAAACAAGCTATTTGTGGAACGGAGTGTCTTTATTCTGTTCACACAGCTCTCTAGCACAAAACACTCATTCTGCAGTTGGGGTGCCTACACATGAGCATACCATAGGTCAATTTTTCCATAATGCTGTGTTCTACTTAGTCCTTAGTAAGGTGATATATACTCAAACACAAAATTTGTCCTCCTTGTAATTCTGTACAGCACTGTGAGCATTGGAATACTCCTATTCTTTCCACGTCCTAGTGTACCAGTTTTCTCTGTGTTTGAAGACCAGCATATTGATACTGTTGTAGAAGACTCATATACTAACAGAACCAGTAGCAGACAGTTGGAACAGCACTTTGCAGAAACAAAATGTCTTGTAAAAGACAGGTGGCTTAAGAAATTAAAAGCCTTATTAATGCATATACATGCAGTAATTTGTTCGCAATATGGCAATACTCAACTGTAAAAGTAACCACTCTCAAAGTGTATTCAGCAGAACACCCCAGCAGACAGATATTTAATGATAACCCAACAGACTAGCACTGTTCAGCCAAAGTCCCTATAGCGAGGCACAGGGACCAGGTGAGTGATGGCATCTCAACTTCACTGACCTGCACTTCCTTCTGTTTCACACATGTTTTCAGCCTTCCAGTGCTTTTACCTCTTCAGATTAAAAACTCCAGACACAGATGTTTCATTGGTGCTATCCCATGTAAATTTGGGAAAACTAGCTGGAACAGCTTTAAACTTCAACTTCTCATGTTGGAACCTTCTGAGACATGACTCTGTGCTACTGAAGCATCTCACTTATCTATGAATTTCTTATCCTTCTGCTGCTCTTTACTCACTATGACTTAAAATACCCAGTTTTAAGACACACTGCAAGTCAGCCCTCCCCTCAATTTAAACTCATTTTAAGTTTTCATCTATAATTTTTTCTATTGATAATTACTATAAGTGTTGATCCACAGCTAAACAAAGTTTGTTGTTTGCTTATTTAAATTAATTCAGCAGACAGACTGCATTAACCCCTACTTCGGCTGTTGCTTTTTCAGTACGTAATAACTCTGATTTTTGAGGGTTTGTTTCTTAATCCAAAGCCACTGCTATATTTAATAACTTTTTTTAAAAAAAAATCTATATGGAATTTTTAAATTAGTGTAACATACAAAAGTCATATAAATTCTTAGGTGTGCTTGTAACATAAGACAATGTGTTCACAAAACCTGAAACTAAGTTATTTATCTAAATGTAGCATTATTAACTGTATTTTTTATCTCTAAATCCTTTAAGATTTCAGTAGTATAGTATATCCTCGTTTTCCTTTCCTGAGGATAAGAAAAAAAGCTTTTTCACCTTAAGAGAATCAGTTCCTTCAGTGAAAGTGAACACAACATTGAACTAGAAAATTAAAGTGGCATGACCTGACTGTGCCTTTAAGAGAAGTTGGTACAGCAGATAAACAGATTCCGGACTTCAGTTAGTGGACTCTACTAGTATAATGTAGAATTAAGTACTTGTATCAATCAAGATATATTGATTATATGGTGAATACTTATACACTTGTTAAATTGATTTTGATGGGAGAGTTAAGCAAACAAACTCATTTTAAGAGACAATATCTACAGACCAATTTAAATCTTAAAAACAACCCCAAAATTCACAAAGCAAAAAACACGCTGCCCAAGTCACTGCATCGGTGATACCCTTCCCCTTTGCACCGCCGCTCAGGATATCCTCCTCCTCCATTTCCCATGACAGCTCAGCTCTGTCTGTCTCCAGTAGCCCTCTCACCATCTCCCATTTTCACTGGTCTCCTGTTGCCATTCAGCCTATTCACATTTCCGCAGGATGCCTTCATTCAAAAGGGGAAAAAAACTACCATTTGTTCCAGGCTTCCAGCTACCAGAGTTTTTATCAGTCCATTGCTTTCTTCAGGGAAGAAAAGAGATGAGAACACGCCAATTCTATAATGAAAGCTTCTTGTGCTAGTTTATATTAGATTGCATACTTAATAATAATAGCCAGTATTCTCAGATCCAATTAGAACAGCTCAGGTCTGAGGAGTTCCACAGCCTTTTAAGATCAACAAGCCAAAAATTCTCACACGGCGGGGGGGGGGAAATCACCCAACTTGAGGGTGCAAGACTGCCTTTGAATATAACCCATTTGCAACATCCTGTTTGCAGCCATCAGCTTCTGGATAATTTTGCAGAAGGACTTAAATGTTGACCTGTTGCTCCAGCTGCATTAGTTCATATACACTTAATATTGCAACTCGTCTGATCTGAAAGGATGCCTGAAGAACAAGAATCATGCCATCACTGAAGTACAATCTGGCACAGAGCACCATCAATGCAATATGCTTCAAAAGAAGTATACGACTTTTTTTTTTATTTTAAAACTTGCATTCAAGGACAGCTCAGCTTTGACATTAAACACCCCTCATTCTTATTTTCACGGTGCAGCACAGACAAGACCACAGCAGCATCTTTAGAAGTCCTAGCCTGCCTTATCCAGGTGTACTCACTAATGTAAACAATTGTATTACCTAGCACAAAAACCCTGTAAGCAGTTTTCTTATTAATTCATGGGTATTTGTTATCCAAATGAAGGAAAACCAATACTGAGTTAAACCTCCTGCAAATAGATCTCCAAAGATTTAATGTTCTATTAGATAAATACCTCCCTCTACAGCAAATGGATTATCTGTTATTTGTCCCTTGGTAACAGAAACAGTATCACAAAAACTATTAAAAATGCAGCACTTCTGCTCTTAAGGAAGCAGTATCCAGTAGTTAGCACACACACTTCTGAAGTTATTTTGGGAATACTTCTAAAAGTTAGAGCTGCTGGGGGCAAGGGGGAAGAAGCACGGAAAAGGGACATAAAAGCTGATCACACCAAAGAGATACACATTCTTATTTGTAGCACCATGCCTTATAAAGACACACAGGCATATTCCTTTACCCAGTAAGAATTACAAAAATGACTTGTAGAAAACTAGATATAAAATGCAAATCTTCATGATCACAGATTGTGGCTTCTCTTCTCAACCTGCTAAGTATCTCAGAAACCCTCCAAATTCCTTAACTCCCCTTATGAAGTGCTGAGTTGTCACTGCAATACTAAGTTATAACAAACCAGGAAACTGTAGCAGCCACATGTCAGTATTATCAACAAACTCTCATGCAACACATATGGCAAGTAGTAAATTTTCTATTTATGCATAAGTGGGGGGATTGACCACCCCACATGTTTTGCCTCCAGCCAAGAGCCCCCTTGAACATTGTTCTTAATTTCACAGACTGTTTGAGATGCTTTTCTTGAACAGAAAAAGTATAAATCAATGCGCAAGGTAACCTTTATTCCATGTTACCAAGATATGAATAGAACTAAGAACTATTTACTCTGAAGTTTAATAACATAGCTGAACACACTTCCAGATCTAGGGTATGGGAGATCCAGTCAGGGTTAGTAACAACTCCTCAGTTCCCTTCCATAGCATCCTTGAAATTAGGAAAGCAAACTAAAATGCCAGAAAATCTGAGCAAGAACAAATTTTAAGTATTTCTCAAAGCTCTGTATTTATGTTTAAAATAACCTTCAAAAACCGGATAATAAACTTATTAACATTTATTTGTTTTCTCCCCACCTTCTCAATTAAGATGTTTTTATTAGGCTTCAACTCATGCAGTTGTCCAATACTTTCAAACAACTTGACCTTTACAGAGCAACAGAGTTATTATGTGCTTTTCAAGTAATTTTAAACAGCAAACATGAACATAGTATCAGCCTAATCGCTGATTTCTTAGCAACAACGGTATGAAGTCTCCCATGTTTTTCTATAATCCATAAAACAAAAGAGACTTTTTAGTTGTGTTGGAAGGGGAGAGAAGCACCAAAATAAGTTTAAGACTGAGAAATCTGCACAGAGAAAGAAAGCCTTATACAGCTCATCTGTAGGTTCTGGATGAGCAGTGATTCCAGCTTGAGTGCTTCTGCTAATCAAGAAATAATGCAAAGCATTGATATCAGAAGAATAAAAACTCTTTGTCAAAGTCCATGCACTCCTCAGTGCTCACAATTCCATCTTGAAACTCACTGGCAGCTGATGGCAGAGATCAGAGGACTGGCATGAAGTATGCTCTATGACACACTGATTGACAAGTCAACAGCCACTAGATTGAAAATGCCATCTTATTCTTACACTAGTAAAACACAAACTACTACTTCACTACTTCCCTGGTCAGAAACTGCGAAGCATCTATGCCAATGACTCCCCTCGGTTCTAGCAGTTTGTACTTTAAGTCTAACATTAACTTATTAAAAAAAATAAATCTTCATTTCACTCTGGAATTTCTTGTTTGCTTTACAAAGAAACCAAATTATCATCTGATTCTCCAGACTGTAGCTTTATACCTCACAACTCAAAGTGTCCGACCGGATACCATGAACCAATGAAGCCTCCACAAGACTTTTTAAGTAGGAATTGTGCTAATCAGAATGGTTGGAATGGTACAGATACAGTATCAGCCAGAAGCATGTCTCTCTTCCAAAAGTTTCTACAGACCTCAAAAGAAAAAAAAAAATTAAGGAAAAAGCAGCCTAATGTACATTCTCTACACAGAGTCAGAAAACAGAGATACCTCTTCTCCAGAGCTGCAACTGCTCTCCTGTAAATCTATCAGGAACCCCACGTTTCTCTCTCAGGGCAGAAGTTTCCACATCTAGGTCAGCCCTATGAGCAGGAACATCAGCAGCTGGCTACTCAGTAGCCCTCTTAGCTTCAACTGAAGAAGACCGCACAAGAGTAAGAAAGTAGTGATCACACGATCAAAACCCAACAGCTAAATCACCACACAAGCTGTTCTTGAAAAAGTCAAGAATGAAGCAGAGACAGAAAGAATAAAATTTAAAAACTAATAAATCAGTTTGTATTTCTGGACCCAGAGATACAGTGTAGGAGCAATACTGTCAGCTGCTGTCATTCTTCCGCATAGGAGAGAGTACCAGAAAAACTGCTGGCCCAATAACAGCTCTGATAGACTTTGTGGTTTACTCTATCAGCTTTTTTGCACTATACCACTTAAGATATTTCCAAATCTGAAACGAGTATTTTGCCTGTTAATGACTGATTACATATGACCAAATCAACACAAAGAGCTTTTTTTTTAAAAAAAAATAAATCAGGTAACTCAGCAGTAATTTCTCTTCACGTACCTCACATTTTTTGAATATGCTGTGGTCTACAGCTCATTTAGAAAAGAAAGGCGGGGGGGGAAATCAAACAGATTCCCCTGACTATGTTCCTGACTCAGCACATGAAGAACAAAGCCAGAATTTTCTCTTTAGGAGCATCAAGCGAAAGTTAATGAAGTTGCATTTTGAAATTTCAAGAAAAATACAGTTTGGGAAATAGTGACAACCAGCAACCAGTTACAAAAAGCTAACATGTGAATTGCCATTCTCAGTCATTAAATACTACAAAAAAAAATCTTTATTATATTAACCAGTAAGAGGTTAGAATTGGGATTTCTTGCGTCCATTTATTAGAATTGTAGAAATCTCAATGTCTTAGTACACATGGCCTGAAAAACTGGCAAAAAAGCCTCCCCCCTCTATATCTGCACATTCAATTTTTCAATAAAAGTTCTACTTGCCACAAATAAGGAGTGAAAATTTATAAAATCAAACATAATTAATGCCTGATCAGAAAATTTTGAAAGACACTTCACTGAAGGAAAGAATAAATCTCTTAACAAACATTTGATGCAAGAGAGCTATAAATTCTACTTCGTATTTATTTTTAAAGCCATTTTGCTTAACAGTTTGACTGGGTTTATCTCTACAAGTAAGTTTGTAAGTTATTTGCAAGTTTACAGAGTCTGGTCACCAACACATGTTGATAAGGCAGCTGTGGAGGAGCCCGGTTCTTCTCTGCAGAGCCTGTACTTCAAAACTTTTGCTATTGAGTTTACACAGATGCTTTTTGACAGGTAGCTGCAATAGCAGGTTTTTAAAAACAGGAATTGATAGTTAAAATGTTTTAGAAGGGACTTGACATACTAGTCCTTTACTGAAAGGAAAAGTTTTGCTTGGAAGTGTTAAGAGAAATTAAGCAGATTCAATTTCTTTGCCTCTCCCTCTCATTGGGTTAACAGAATAGGAAGTATACTGGTACTTTCAGTACTGCACATTATTTCAGCTGCCAGACAGGTTATTAACCATCCAAAGTAGCATCCATTCATAAAGAAATATATAACATTCTCCAGGTGTGAACAAATACTGCAAAGCTGATAGCTTGTAAGATTTAATTTGTAATCGAATCCAATGACCATGCTGGAGGTAGCACGCAGTCAAAGAAAATATCCAGCTGCTCACAGACAAGTCACCACTCATAAATAATTTTTTTATGGAAGTCACAGATCATGAGGACCAGAAAAACATTTTCTCCTTAAATTTCAGAAAAGCTTTCAATAGGGTTCTGCTGAGCTCTCTAAAGAAACTAAGCTGCCATCAGTAGTGTCTGTCCTCTCATAGATTAAGAATTGATTTTTGAAACTTGGCAACAAAAGAAAGAGAAATAGTCAACCATAGGAGCTCTAAACAATTCTGATATCACAGATGTAAGTAATTCTATTTATTAACAATCTGAAAAAGAAAGCGAGGAGGAAGTGGACAAAAGTTATTATACCAAAGGACTTATTTAAGACCAGCACAGAAATCCAAAGGATCTCGAGATTGAAGAGTGATAAAAACATTACAAAATATTCTGTTGCTAAATGCCAAACGATGCAATCAAGAAAAAACCTGTAATTTTAAGGAACAATATCTCTGAGCTGTCGTAAGTCTCCCCTGTAAAATCAGCTCAGTTATCAGTCACAGTCAAAACCCAAAGTAAATACAAGAAACTGTTAGTAAAAAAAAAAAAACAAAAAAACACCAAAACACAAAGCACAAAAAAAAAATCACTGTAGAAGTCCACAGTGCACTAGTCTGCTTTACTCAGAACAATTCTGCTTTCCTCTTATATACAGAAAGAACTGGTAAGTACAGAAGAATTAAGAAGAATTACAAAATGTATCTAAGGAACTCAACTGACTCACTAGGAAAAAAAGGTACTGTGGGCACACAAGTACAATGGAACAGACAAACAGAATATTTCTATATTTACCTTTTTATACGTTGCATTTTATATACATATGCACACACATATTAATGTATAAAAATTAAGTGTCTAATTAAACCTTGAAACTTCTTGCTACCACAGGCTGCAGATGACAATTTAAACAATTTTAAAATAATCAGACAGCCTGACCAGATACAGCTTAAAGTGAGCAGGTCAAACACTATTAAACAAAAAACATACTGCCAAGGAAGTGGCTGGGTTACAGAATCACAGAATATCCTGAGTTGGAAGGCGCCCATCAGAATCATTGAGTCTAGCTCTTGGCCCTGCACAGGACACCCCAAGAATCATACCATGTGTCTGAAAACACTGTACAAACACTTCTTGAACTCAGACAGGTTTGGTGCTGTGACCACTTCCCTGGGGAGACTGTTCAAGTGCTCAGTCACTCTCTGAGTGAAGAACCTTTTCCTGGTACCTCACCTAAACCTCCCCTGACTCAGCTTCATTCCAGTTAGACACTTCCTGGGCTGGAGAAGTTCAGACTTCGGGACTGCTATCAGAAAGCATTCTAGGAAGTATCACTATGATCACCCTGATCTTAGCGTATTCCCTAGAGCCCCTGCTGCTAGTCACGGCAAGATACTGAGATAGATAATTTCTTTCTGATCCAGTACACCAGGCTTGCACATGGTATTGGTCTAATATATTCTGAAGTTTTGAAATATAAAAGGACACAGAAATGAATCATTAATACATACTACCGAGTTTGAATGAATTTGGACACAGGATTCTTTCCACACCTTTTTCATTCTCCTATCCCTAGAGCTGACTTCAGCCTTTTTTTAAACATACTTTTACAACTGCAACTTCACAGAGCAATTTTAAGCACAAGCAGTTTTTTACCTAGTATCTGCTAAACACATGAAAATGAAAGAAATGCATCAGAGAGGAAAGACAGGGAGAGTATAGACTTCCACGTCTAACCTAAATCAAGAAGAGTTCTCCCTCCATAACTTTATTTGAAGTCCTGAAGCTGGTTACCAAAAGTTATCCAGGCAACAGATACACACACCTGATCTTTGCAGAAGTACATCAGGAAATTATGTTGAACTGCTGATAAATATTTTCCTATGCTGATCAATAAAACCTATAAGAAGCTAATTTAACATTACAAACTGTTGAATATGCCAGGCAACCACACTTATCCTACATGTGCAGAATTGCAGCTGCACCGGTTTTATTTTCACACTTCAAGTGTGAAGTCTCCAGGATTCACTGCTGTCTGGAGATGCTTCCAATTACAAGCCTTTACAAGACATCATAAACAAACCTACAGCAAAAAACATTTCTTTGTTCAGAGATACCAGATATTATGATGGAGGAACACTTATTCATGGCACTGAGATACTGTCCATAAGCATGCTTATCTAGGCTATCAAAAATTTGAGGAAGACATTATAAGTAGATTAAACCACTCTGTAAGTGGGAGTACAGAGCTGTTTCTGTAGTATTATTTGAACACTACACCAAAAAAAAAGTTATAACTTCAGCATTCACAGATAGTAACTTATCACTGTGTCACTTGGAACAAGCTGTTTGAAACCATACTACCTTTGGTTTGTTTACTTATTATAAACAAAACTTTGTTTCTTGGGACAGCAATAACTTAAATGACCACATCTAAGCAGCTTCAACTCCTAAAGTAGTACAACTTAATATGTAATCTGCAGTAATAAGCCACAACTGAAATCAAACATTTGAAGAAAAAAGAAGCAACACATCTACAGTCAGTAGAGTACACAGCCTCATACTGCCCAGTTAGGACTCTTTTCTGATGTTTTTCACAGTGGTGCTGTCCCTTCTCATTAGCAAATGGCTTTCAACAGCCAAGAGTACAGGTTTAATCTAAAGAGCAACAGGAGTCAATTTTGGAGAACAGTAACATCAAGATACACCAAGATCAAATTGCAAAGAACTGTAAGTACTGCTATGTGGGATATGGGAAGAGAAAAAAAAAGGTCCTCATATATCGTCTGGTAACAAACTTTAATCACATCAAGATTCCCACTAGGTGGAGAAAGATCATCCTCAATCTTGTTCTGCTTGGATACTGTTGGCTGGACAATATAATCAGGAGTCTGAATACATGCACTTTCACTTCACCTTCCATAAAGTTTCTGGGAAGAAAATTAGTTAATCATTTACTTGTTCACATTAAGAGTTCAAGTCCACTTCTGCCACTAATTTAGGGCTAAACTTCACAGTAATGCTAAATTTATGATAAGGTAAATAAAAGTCAGGTCACAAGTGCCTGTATTCTAGTGATCCTTCGCATTAACTGCCAAAGTAAGCTTGTCCTAGCTTTATTCTGCCTCCACCATAAACCAAAAAGCCACGGAAAAGACTTCATAGGAGTTCTGCTGCAGTGAGGAGGATGGCAGTAGTACAGAGTACATCCTGCAACCAGCATCGGGGAGCATAAACAATCATCACATACAGGCTGAGCTGGTTCAGAGAAAAGCCATATCTCCTCAGCAAGGGCAAGCATCCCAAAGAGGTCAGCAGCACAATGAAGTTGTTCTTCACTTTTTCTGGTGATGATCAAACCTGCAATACCAACCACCACGAATGTGAGAAGTCTCTGGACAGACATTCGCACACCAGCACACAAGCATCTACTCATCTTTACAAATCCGGCCATATAAAAGGAGTTTGAGAAAAGCCTAAATCAGTTCCTGGAGAAGAAAAGACACCAATCACAGCCCAGAGCCAGGGCTCTAAGAATTAATTCTATGTGCTGCAAACTTCTGATTTACAAGAAAATCCCATAGAGAAGTATCAAAGAACTTCAACGAGGGAGGTCAGGGCACAAGAATTTTGTTTTAACACTTAAGAGGCTGCAGTTAGCCCTTGCAGATAAATGGCATCTTGCATCAAGGTGAAGTCTTGTCCTTCCCCTCCCACAAGGCACCTATACTGTGGAAGAGCAAGTCAGGCATATTACCCCAAGCTGCAAGCTGTTTGCACAGTTTCTTTTACAGAAGAATTACTCACTTCTAAACAAGGTCCATTTATGCTCAGACACATAGGAGATGTCTTACAGTACGTGTACAAACCCTGTCTTGCAGAAGGGGAATTCAGAGGGCTGGTGCTAACAAAGCTGAGATGACTGTAGTAACACTGCCTAAAACGAAAACATCATGAATTTTCCAAGATAGGGCTACACAAGATTTCAAGAGCAAAGGAGGAAAAACACTGACTTGTATGAACATAATATTATCTATGGACTAGGTTGCTACTGAAGCATTTAATGTTTGAAATCACAACAGGAATCTCATACCATTGTCAAGTGCCACATGCCTTATATCCAGGGTCAACTTTCAGAATATATTAGCAAGTACGTTCCATTCCTGGAAAATCTGCAACTTAATCCTTAATTGTATTAGCGACCAATGAAAATAGTCTTAGGAGGATGAATGTTTAGAGCTCAGTAGTCTGAAAACACTTGTAAAATATTTCTTACTTTTCTACAAAATAAAGTTGAATGAGTTTGCCTTGTAGCCTTCCGCAGAAGTTGAGATCCTTGCCTTTGAAAGAGGTAGTTTACTGTATTAAGGTTTCACATCATCTAAACTAGTATGATTAAAAGACTGTGAAAGCATCAAAAGAAACAATTGGGGAAAAAAAAACAAACAAAACAAAAGAAACAAAACCAAAAACCCACAAACCAACAAAAACTTTGTATGCCATCATGACTTCCCTGAAGAGCTATAGTTTTCTCTGAAAATCCTTGGCTTTATTACCACTGCCCTTTTTCACACTACGGGGAGAAACAGAAGAAGAAACAGCTGTCTAGCATGACTAGCAGTGTAAGCATTTTTTCGTTTAGGGTCAGCCAGAGATGTGAGTGTCTCAAATCAGAAAGTTTTTTCAGACCATCTATATTGACTACACATTTCTCTACTCTCCTGGTCAACTACGAAGCTGTTTATTTTGGTCTACTCCAGTGTCAGACTCTGTGTGGCTAGAACAGTGACAATCACTAAAACCGTCAGGGCTTAACAGTGCCAGAAGCTTCATCATCCTCTCTAGATAAAAAGTCAGGAACAGAGATTCTAGAGAAGCCTCGAAGTGGTAAGTCAGGATTAAACACAGGAAGAACATCTTTGTTTCTTGATCAGTATGGCAGCCCACCACAAGCCTTTCGGCATAACATTCCTTTCTCTTTCAAGACACTGGTCACAAGAGAAGCCTCTACAGGCTCAGGGAGGCTCTCCTAGCATTTATTCCAGAGAAGCTAAACCCATACATAAATATATCAAAGCAGGCCACCAAGAAATAAAGTTAAGAGCTGCAAGAACTACTTAAAAAAAAAAACACAAAAAGTGTCAGGGGTTTTATTCTGAAAATCATTAGCATTAAACAGCAATAGATTCCAAACAAGCCTCATGCTAAAAGCAGCCATATAATCTATCACACACATCTGATCAGTAATTCCTGAATTCAGCTGAGTCAGGACCAAGAGGTGTTTGCAGCTTTACTTTTCTTTATTCTTCCAGCAGCCCAGGCCAAGTACAGCAGCTTCTGAGGACAAAGTTGTTCAGCATGTCCAGACTCATATACAAGACCCGTGAGAAAAGAATCAGAACACTTTTTCCTTTGGTGCAATCACGTATTTGAGATGTGTTGTTACTGACTCTTGCACTTTGGTTTTCCGAGTTCAGTCATTTGTGACTACTTTTCTGACAACGTCATTCTCTTTGTATTAAGACATTCCACTTAGTAAGCGTTATGATATTTGTGTCTTGGATATAACTACAGCATTAGTCACACATACTCTAAAGCTGACTCTCAAAAAACCAACTGACACTTCTGGTTTAGAGGAAAATCATTTGCAAATTCAATTTTAAAAGGGAAAATGACTAACACATATAGATGTTATAAACAGTCTCATATTTCCACTAATCAAGGTATTCGAAAAATTAATACAGAAAGAAACCGAAAGCAGCTCAGCAGTTGCATTCTACAAGAAAAATAATCCACTCAGTCTGTTTTACTGTTCAGAATTTCTATGGCCTTGACATCAGGAGGCCAAGTAATAATGAACCAGACTGAAATACAAATGTGTGCTTTTTACGTTTATGCTTATGGCGTGTACTGACTACAGGACAGACAGCGCTAGCTGCAGCTGACATGCAATATGCTTTAGGAAAATAGTTAAGCACAAAGCTTAACTTGATGAGAAAAAGTCTTCCAAAATTAGTCTCAAAACCATAGAAATTCCATTTGAAATGTGTGTGCAGAAATAAGAAAAGAAAACAACAGGTCATATTGCACTGCTACTTTTGTGTGGGCTAGTTTGTGATTCTGAACCTATAATAGAAACTTTACAATATGGTTTAGTCCTCATCTGCAACAAGCTGAACAGTAATTAAGCATTTTAAAGAGCAACCAGAAAACCCCTATTATTGTTCCTACATCAGACTGGAATGGTTTCACTGTCCCTAATAGCATTATTTTGAAAGCGAAAATTGCTAAGTCACCACTTAGCATTAGACTTACTCCCTGAGTTATAAAAATATATTTCTCAATGTTTATCTAGGTAAACAGCATAATTATAGAAGCATTTTCCCTGAGGACTTGGAGAGGGAGTAGGGAGGTATTAGATTGAGGGATACGGCACACAGGTTATCTGCTTCCTGACAAGGAACAGGCTACATATCCCAAGTTCTTTTAATACTCATCCGCATAAGGGCCAGATCCATACAGTAATGAAGAGGGGTAAAACAATCCATACAGACCACAACACATATAGTACTTTGCTCCTCTGATTCAACAAAATCACGGATTTTCATCTGCTTTTTAGGAAGGGACATTTGTCTTTGAAAAGTAGGTGTTTTCTCCTTACCTACTATAAACAGAAAAGGCTTGTGATGAGCATTGTGCATGTAGATTGGTAAATCAAATGTTATTAAGAGTTTATGTTGATAATGTAATGCACATAGAAAGATGCTGGTAGTTCAGACTGCCCATAAAGCATACCATGGCAGTAGTTAACTAACAATGAATAGTCAGGGTGAATAAACAGCATCTTGAGTTTTGTGGTGTTCTCATTTTGTTTCCATTCTGTTTATTAAAACATGGTTATGCATGCACGTCTCAACTACATCGTTGTTCCCAAATTTACACCAGAACATCAGTTCAGATAAATTCTCAGCTCTCATACAAAGAGCAAACCTTTGGAAAGGGAAGTATTCCTGCTACTGCTGAAACATCAGCAACTCAATTCCCTGACACTCTGGAAGGAAACACTCATTGGGTGGAATAGGTAGTGCAGAGAACAAATCTGAAGTTACGAGTAACAGAAGCGACATCTTCTCCCAGTGGCAAGGACATGCTTCCCACTGCCCCATTCCTTAGGGTTACAGATTACAGCAGCTGCCACGTTAACTGTCTTCTCTGTAAGGCAAGAGCTCCAAGCTGACCACACACAGAACTCACATTATTTCTCCCCCGCAAGAAGTCTCAAGATAAAGAACTACTTTCCTAGTAACCATCTTTCAATAAAAACTCCAGTTTAGTTTTAGTTTTTCAGCTTCCATATGAAAATAGTTTATATGCAAGACCAAATTATTCTAAACACTTTTAAAGGGGCATTTATAGCCACAGGGGTTTTTAATTCCTTGAAACACATGGCTATGCATAAGACTAAGAATATTCTGTGTGCTCTAACATTCCCTCTAGGTTAGTTCATAGACAGCATATAAAATAGCACATCACTATGCAGAATTAGGGTTTTCAACACAAAGCCACATATCACTTTGCTGCACCTGAATGCAGAGATATCAATACAAAAGACAAAGCATGTGCCCACAGCAGGTTTCCTTAAATAGGACACAGATCAAGGACAGTCACAAGAGAAGACAGGAGAGAGCACAGAGGGAAAGAAAACTTGTCTCCTAACACTGCACACCTCTGCAGAGTCCTGAGACTGCTAAAGAAGCAACATCCTTGTGCCTTGCACCCACTCCTACGCTCATCCTACTCCAAAGCAGCCACAAGATTTGTAGGCTGAGATCGTATCTTTTATTAGACCAACACGTATAATGAACTTGTATACTGGTCTAGCACAAGATACTATCTCTGCATCCAACAAGATGCAGACCTCACCTTGCACAGGGGAACCCAGTGACAAAATCTGACACTTTCAAAATTCAGTAATTACTGACTAAGTTATAAATAGGACCTTTATATATTCAGCGCTTGATCCAAAGTTAGCATCCCAAATTATCATCACAATTAATGATAAGTTTGGTAAATTAATTTTAAAGTTGTTCTCAGGGTGTGCACAAGAATTAAAATTAATAGTAATTTACCTTGTTATTCCCAGTGAACAGCAAAAGGAGAAACATGGTCATTTGTAAAGTCTGTTGATTAACTATGGCATAGCAGAGAAAACTAACAGCTACACTTGAGGGGGGGGTGGGAGAGGTAGAAGAGGTCTGTAAGATACTCTTAGAACATACACATCACAATTATCTGCTACAGCAAAGTCTTTTCAGAGAAGGTGGAATGAGAAAAATAGAGACTGCAGCCCACTATAGCTAAGCAGTAAAATAAGCATCTTGCATGAGTTTAAAAGCAATCAAAATATCCCTGAAGTATCTATTATACAGTCATTGTACAGTGTCTGTAACAGGCAGCATTATCATTGCTGAACATCTCAACTACATCTGCTTCCTATTTAAACATTTTTTTAAATCTTGCATTTACTCTTTTCTCACAGATCAACAACAATTTGGAGCATATATGGAAAAATTCATTACTTAGTTATGTAAATAATGCCAAGTATTTCGGGCAGAACTGCAGCAGTGTAGTATTTGAATTTTTTACCACCGTGCACTTTGCACAGAAAAAAATTAACTTACAGAAGCTTAAACAGAAAAAGATTTAGGAGTTTACTGTTCGCCACAAAGCATACAGGATCTGCTTCTGAAATTTTGTCAACAATTAGAAGACATTTGGTCATTCAGAATTGTTCTGTTATACTAATTATCTATAAAAGTACTATGATGCAGAACTGAATATATGGTATAAGTAGCCTTCCCTCTCTACCTCTCCAAAAAAAAAAAAGTTTACTCAAGATAAATGTTACACTTGCATTTTTTAGATGGAGGAAGGCCATTTGTTTTTCAATATATCTAGCAAGAGTCAAAATACAAATGTAATTCGCTAATACATTACACAGGAGGGAAACTGAAACAACACACACAGGAATTGTACCGTTATGTTCAACAGTTCTAAGAAAAAAGGGGGGAAGAATTCCTACATTTGGGCAAATAGCTTGCCCTTCATCACCTCCAGTCTTAGAACAGAATGCCAAAATTTTATTTGCAGAGTGCTACCTCTTCAGTAGTCACTGAATCCTTCAGAACTCTGATCTTTCAGCTGGCACCTAGATCTAGTTCAGAGTTAGTGGTGATCACATTGTCCTGGTTCTGACCAGGACAGGGTTAATTTTTGCAGTAGCCAAGAGGGGGCAGGGCTAGGACATTGAGGTTATTCTATACCACCTCAAGTCACTTTCCAGAGAGAGAGAGGGGGTCCCTTTCAGGTCAGGTAGCCTGAGAGAGGGAACAGTCGGGTATTGTCAGGGTTTCCAGGGTGTGAGAAATCACTTGTGAGTCGTTCACATCTTTCTTGCACTATTTCATTAGTATTGTTGCTGTTACTGTTCACTGTCTTACGTTATTGCTTTTTTGAGTAAATCGTTCTTACCTCAATCTGGTTTTTGCCTCCAATTCTCCTCTCCAGCCCACTGCAAGGGAGGAGAGAGTGGAGCAGTGTATGGTTTGGAGTGTTTCAGTGGGAACACCATTCCTAAACCACGACACACAGGAAAACTATTCACTACACCTGTCAGACCAAGTCCCCAGCACCCACAGTATCCCACAGTTTGCCCAGAACCCACTAAGTTACCACTTGCAGGGAGAAAACAAGAAAAGGTCAGCCTGAAGAATGAAGTAATTTTGCATTCCTCCAGGCCAGCATAACTGTACACTTCTATGATTTTTTATGTTATGTCTGCTCTTTGACTGACAAAAAACTGAAGAGTAGAACTAGACACACAAAAAGCTCTCTTAAACACTTCATTTACAGAATTCTATTAAGGTAGTGGATAGTTCACAAACACCAGTATTCATTCATCAAACCCTAATTAATTTTACTTTGCAAATACCATTAAACCCTCACAAGTCTTAATATGAGTCAAAAGAGTGAGAATTTTGTCCCTTGCTTTCCAATTTTTAAAGGAAATACAAGTACTAACATTCTGAAAAATTACATGTCCTTCAGCATTCATCTAAGAGCAATACCAACACAAAAATGGGAAAGTTTAAAAACACTTTTCTAATTACCCAAACAAAATTATCAAGCTTGAGAAAGAATACCCACAAAATCTAGAATTACTAGTGTAAAGGACATTACCCACAGGTACAGTGCAAATATGAAGATGAGTGTTAGGACCAGATTTCCGTCACTCTCCCAAGGCACACTGCAGAAAATATGAAACACCGTAACAGTGTTTAACATCTAATTTTATCTTCCATTTGGGGGGGTCTATTTGTGTTCCTAAGCATTATAAGAAAGCTAAAGGTATAAAGACTTTAAGTTCTGCTATAAGATAAATCATAGTGTACTTGCAGTTACAGATTAAAAAAATTGTTCTGGATTATCAAAATAGTGCTTTTCAGCCAACAGAAGTGAAAGATGTTCCTTCTGCTTTTTATGAAGACACAACTACAAAATGAGCATTTAGCCAAATACAGCACTGTTCCTATTCCCGAGGCTCTGAAGGATAAACAAGAAAAACCTCACTGGAGAGACAGGAATAAAAACACCCACAAAAATCCCACCATACACACAACTTAGTCCAACTCCAATACTAAATCACTTTTATTCCAACACATTCTCAGCCTGACTACTGTTGTGGAAGGGAATGCCTGCACCTGCAGTACCATGGACAGGGTAAAGCTCACAGAAATCAAAGAATATACCGAGTTGGAAGTGACCCACCAGGATTATGGAATCCTACTCCTGGTACTAGTACACAACACCCCAAGAATCACACCATGTGCCTGAAAGCATTGCTCAAACACTTCAACTCAGACAGGCTTGGTGTTGTGACCACTTCCCCAGGCAGCCTGTTCCAGTGGCCAATCACCCTCCAGGTGAAAATCCTTTTCCTTATATCAAACCTAAACCTACCCTGACTTGGGTTCATGCTGTTCCCTTGAGTCCTGTCACTAGTCACAAGAATGAAGAGATTGGTACTTGCCCATCCTGCTCCCCTCATGGGGATGCTGAAGATCGCAATGAGATCTCCCCTCAGTCTCCTCTTCTCCAGGCTGAACAGAGACCTCAGCCACTCTTCATGTGGCTTTCCCCTAAGACCCTTCCACCATCCTCATGATCCTCCTTTGGACACTCTCTAACAGCTTAATATCTTTCTTATATTGTGGTGCCCAAAACTGCACTCAGTATTGAAGGTGAGGCCGCACCAGTGCAGAGCAAAGAGGGACAATCCCCTCTCTCGACCAGCTGGTGATGCTTTGCCTGATGCCCCCCCCGGACACGGCTGGCCCTGCTGACTGCCAGGGCACTGCTGACTCAGATTCAGCTTGCCATCGACCAGGACCACCAGGTCTCTCTCTCCAGTCTCCTGTTTTAGTCTATACACACAACCAGGGTTGCTCCATCCCAGCTGCAGAATCCAGCACTTGCCCTTGTTAAACCTCATATGGTTGGGGATTATTCATCTCTTTCATTTTTGAGGTCTCTGCAGGGCTTCTCTGCCCTTGAGGGAGTCAACAACTCCTCCCAGTTGTGTTGTTGGCAAACTTAGTATTCCTTCGAGTCCCGCGTCCAAATCATTAATGAAGATGTTGAAG